>JARBWK010000004.1:142569881-143310464 GCA_030556195.1 Anolis apletophallus | reverse complement strand
AGCTGGGACGCTTTAACATCGACATAGCAGCACTTCAGGAGGCCCGGAGAGCAGGAGAAAGACAGCTGAATGAAGAAAGAGGAGGCTACACCTTCTTTTGGAAGGGACTGGCTGAATAAGACCAAAGAATGCATGGAGTTGACTTTGCTATCTGAAATGATCTGGTGAAGCATCTGACCAAAGCACCCACTGGCATCAACGAACGACTCTCAACCCTCGGAATTGAACTTGCCAAAAATCAGCAGGCAACCATTGTAAGTGCCTATGCACCAACACTAGATGCTGATGAAGACATCAAGGAAAAATTTTACTGTCAGCTGGACACCATCCTATCGGAGATACCTAAAGAGGACAAAATCCTCCTGGGGAACTTTAATGCAAGAGTCGGATGAGACTTCGACCTGTGGCCAGGGTCCATGGAAAAGACGGGGTTGGAAACAGCAACTCGAATGGCATCCTGCTTATTACCAAATGTACAGAACACAACCTTGTCATTGACAACAGGCTCTTCCACCAGAATAGCAAGTTCAAGATGTCTTGGAAGCACCCCCGGTCAAAGCATTGGCACCTCTTAGATTACATGTGCCAGAGACCATCTTGATGAGCTTCTCACAAGAGCCTTGACAGGTGCTGATGACTGCTGGACAGACCACAGGCTAATCCGATCCACAATGGCTATCAAGATCGCCCCAAAGCGCAGACTCCAAGGAAGAAAGACAAGGTGCAAAATGAGCACCCAAGCCCTTCAGGAGCCCTCCAAACGAGCCCATCTTCAAACAGCACTCAAGGACCATCTACCCACAGAACACCCCAAAAATGTTGAGGAACATTGGAACAAACGGAAGACCTCCATCATCACGGCCTGCGAAGAAACTATTGGATATCAAACCAACGAACTTCAAGATTGGTTTGACGAAAATGACAATGAGATCCAATAGCTAAGCAAGAAGAGGAAGGCCTTCCAAATATGGCAGAGAGACGTCAACTGTGTTGCTAAGAAAAAGATATACACCAGTGCAAAAACTGAGGTCCAAAGAAGGACAAGAGAACTCAAGAACATCTGGTGAACAAAGAAGGCTGAAGAAATCCAACCCCTGGCAGATACCCATGATGCTCAGGGATTTTTCAAAATCATAAAGGTCATCTATGGACCGAGAAACCATGGCATACAGACTCTATGCTCATCAGATGGAACCAAACTTCTGAAGGACCAAAAATCAATTGCACTACGTTGGAAAGAACACTACCAAAGCCTCCTGAATCACAGCTCCAATGTGGCCAAACAGGTTCTCTCACAAATCCCACAACAACAAACCAGAGATGAGCTTGCAGCACTGCCTAGTTTGGAAGAAGCCAGCAATGCCATCAGCCAACAAAAAAACAAGCAAAGCCAGCGGACCTGGTGGGATCCCTGCTGAAATCTTTAAAGAGGGGGGACCTGAGCTGATACAACAACTCCACCAGCTCTTTGAAAAAGTGTGGCCAAGAAAATCTCAGCAGATTTCAAGGATGCCACCATCATCACCCTCTTCAAATAAAGAGGAAATAACTGACTGCGGAAAATATTGAGGTATCTCCCTTCTAACCTCTGCTGGGAAAATCCTCACAAGAACCCTTGCAAACCGCCTTCTACCTCTCTCAGATGACACCCTCCCAGAATCCCAGAATGGCTTCCGCCCCTCCAGAGGAACAGTGGACATGATCTTCACTGCACGACAGCTCCAATAAAAATACAGGGAACAAAATCAACCACTGTACATGGCCTTCATTGACCTTGCAAAGGCATTTGACACAGTGAACCGCAGTACTCTCTGGACCATCCTCCATAAAATTGGGTGCCCTAACAAATTTGTGAACATCCTGCTGCTCCTCCATTATGACATGATGGCAACAGTCTTGGACAGTAATGGCTCCCATAGTGACCCATTTAAGGTGGAATCAGGTGTCAAACGGGGATGTGTTATTGCCCCAACTTTATTTTCCATCTTCATCACTATGATACTTCACCTTGTTGATGGGAAGCTTCCCACCAGAGTGGAAATCATCTATTGGACAGATGGCAAGCTATTTAACCTCAGCAAACTGAAAGCCAAAACCAAGGTCACAACATCTTTTTTTTAAAAAAAAGAAGTCTTTATTCAATTTTACAGAAGTTAAAAGTAAGAGAATGATATAGCAAAAGTATCAGAAAAGATAAGATATGCCAACAGGCATTGGACAGAAATATAGAGAATAGGGTGCCGGAAGCGGAAAAATAAAAAACATAAAAAGTTCTGGATAGGTGGATTGTTATTGTCAGTTCGGGTTTTTTCCCCCCCGTGTAGTCCTTTCAGATGTTCCCTATGTTTTCTTCTTGTGTTTTCTCACGTTGCCTGCGGTGCGTGGAGAGAAGACAGCAAAACTTATTTAACATGACATTTCCTTTAGTCAGGCTTTAACTAAACCCCTCTTTTACTTTAGTTGATGCATCCGCCCCCTATTGGGGATTTACTTCCTCTAACGCTTTTCTTAGCTTTTTCCCCAATTCCTGTTTTTTTCCACATATATTATATCTAAGGCTTCCATTGCCGACATTCTCACTCCCAATTCAATTGCATGTCGATATTATATTCCTTTTGGCAGTATTCCTGCATACATTTCCAATCCTGTTTTCTACCTGAGCCCATTTCCCCATTGTTTTCTTTGATTGCTTCTGTAAGCCACTCCATTTGGATGGCTTCAATCGAATTTAATATCCATTCGTCCTTCCCTGGGGCTTTTTGAGATTTCCAATATTTGGCATAGGTTATTTTTGCAGCTGTGGTCAATATCAGAAAGATCCTTTTATCATTTTCGTTTAGATTTATACTTGAGTCGAATAATAGGCTGTCTGGTTTTTTTTCTGGAATCTTAAATATTTTTTGTAGCTCCCTCTTGACCATACTCCAAAACCTCCTTGCCTTACAACAATGCCACCACAGATGAAAGAAGGTGCCATTTTTATCACCGCAGTTCCAGCAATTTGTTTTCGATGTTTTATACATTTTTGCTATTCTGGTCGGATCTAGGTACCACCTATAAACCAGTTTTACCCAGTTCTCTTTATATCTAGTGCAGACCGATGCACATATATTTCTTTTCCAAAAACTTCTCCAAGTTTCTGTGTTGATTTTATAACCTATGTTTCTCGACCATAGCTTCATATACTCCTTTATCCTACTGTCTTCCCCCTCCTTAAGTACTAGTTTTCTGTATATTTTTCCCACCATCTTTTTGTTATTCCCCAGTAGTGTTCCTCCTAATTTGTTCTCTTCATCATTAAACCCCTCTTTCTGGTCTTCTTTAAATTTTTGGGTCAATTGTAAATATGAGTACCAATTTATATCTTTCTGTTCTTCTACTAATTGAGGTCTGGATTTCAGGGCATAGTTTTTTCCGTCCCAACTTAAGACTTTCTTATAAGTTAGCCACTTGTTGTTGTCAAGTTGTCTGATTCTGAAAGCTTCTAGTGGTGACGTCCACATGGGCATTTTTAAAAATAATATTCTTTGTAATATCTTTGCCATACCTTGATCAAGGCCCCTCTGATATAATGGTCCTTGAACATCCCGTCTACTTTTCCCTTATCGTAGCACATATACCCATGGAACCCAAACCTCAAATCGTAGCCGTCCAGATTGAGTAGCCTATCATTTTCTAGCTTACACCACTCCCCCACCCACGCTAGGCAGTTTGCCTCGTAATATAGTTTCAAGTTTGGTACTGCAAGCCCTCCCCTTTCTTTAGTATCTTGGAGTATCTTCAT
This sequence comes from Anolis apletophallus, assembly GCA_030556195.1. Taxonomy (NCBI): domain Eukaryota; kingdom Metazoa; phylum Chordata; class Lepidosauria; order Squamata; family Anolidae; genus Anolis; species Anolis apletophallus. The sequence goes on along the minus strand of JARBWK010000004.1, from coordinate 143,306,680 downwards.
TTTCACTCTCGGCTTTTTGCCCCCCCCCCCAGATGAATTTGGAAATATCAGATGTCCATTTTTTAAATGGGGTTTCTTTTCTTATAATGGGCAGGGTAGAAAACAGGAAGTTCATTTTTGGGAGCGTCATCATTTTTAAAGTCGCTAACCTGCCTAATAAGGATAATTTTAATTTTGACCACTTCTCTAATTCCTTTACAATCTCCTTCCATTTCTTTACATAGTTATTCTTGAATAGCTGTGTATTACTGGTGGTTAGATGCACCCCTAGGTACTTAACCATATTTGTAATATGGATTCCTGATAATGATTGTAAGCCCATTCTTTCCCTTTCAGTCATGTTCATGGTCATCATTTGTGTTTTTTCCTTATTGATCCTCAGTCCCGCGATCACCCCATATTCTTCTATCTTCTCCGACCACCTTAGCCAATTTTTTTCCGGGTTTTCTATTATTAAGGCCAGATTGTCCGCAAAGGCTTGGATCTTATATTCTTCCCTTTTGATCTTTAGTCCCTTCAACTCGGTGTCATTTCTGATCTCCTCCAATAGTACCTCCAACATCCATATATAAAGTAGTGGAGACAGCGGGCATCCCTGTGTAATGCCTTTCTGGATCTCAATCCTACCAGATTTATTTTGATTTACTATAATCCTAGCAGTTTGTTGATCATATATTGCATGTACTACATTATTAAATCTATATCCCAGGTCCAGTTCGTTTGTTAAGCTTTTCAAGTATTGCCAATAACATTGTCAAACGCTTTCTCAGCGTCGAGAAAGACCAAAGCCACTTTTTTATTTATATTCTTTTTGTAATACTCAATTATATTCATCATTGTCCTAATATTATTTTTTAAATATCTGTTTGGTAGAAACCCATTTTGGTCTGATTTTATTCTTGAGTTTAAAAAGGGCTTTAGTCTTTCTGATAGTATAGACGCAAAAAATTTATAGTCTACGTTTAACAATGCGATGGGCCTGTAGTTTGCCGGATTAAGTAGGTCTTTGTCTGGTTTTCCTATGAGGATAATGTTTGATTCCTTCCAGGATTCGGGGATTTTTCCTGTTTCCAAGATGTCATTAAAGACCTTCCCTAGGATGTCCGCTAATTCCTTGCTATGATCCTTATAATATTCTGCGGAGTAGCCGTCTGGCCCGGCTGCTTTTCCCCCTTTAGCCTTTTTTATTGCCAGTTTTATTTCTTCTCTTGTTATTTTTTTATTTAGTGTTTCCCTCTCTTCGTCTTTGATTTTACTTAATTTTTTTATCTCCTATGTATTTCTGTACCTTTTCCGGATTGATATTGTCTTTTTTGTATAATTTCGAAAAGAATTCCTCGAAGGTTCGTCTTATATCCTCCTCTGCTGTTATTTCTTTTTGTCCTATTCTTAATTTGGGAATGACATTTCTCCTTCTCTTTTCCTTCAATTGCCAGGCAAGAAATCTGCCCGCTTTGTTGGCCTGCTCAAAAAAAATTTGATTTGTGTATTTTAATTTTTTTTGCATCTCTTCCAACTCAAAAAAGTCCAATTGTTTCGATAGAAAGTTTAGTTCCTTTTTTTTCCAGCATTAGAGGGGTGCTTTTTTAGCTCCTTCTCTGCTGCTGCAATCCTGCTCTGGATATCTAAAAGGTCTTTCCTTTCCCCCCCCTTCCAAATAGCCTGGCTCTTCATATAAAAGCCCCTCATGTAGGCTTTACTGGCATCCCAAATTACTCTCCAGTTTTCATTACCTTTACAATTTATTTCTAGGAATTCCCTTAGATTTTTCTTACTCTCATCTAATATATTCCTATTTTTGGCTAGCCAGATTGGGAATCTCCAACAATACTCAGTTCTCTTTCCATAGAACTCTATCTCAATTGGACAGTGGTCGGAGATATACTTTGAAAGGATTTTTGTTTGTTGAACCTTTGGCAATAGGTTTTTTGATATAAAGATGTAGTCAATTCTTGACCATGACTGATGTCGATTAGAATAATACGTATAATCTCTCTCCTTGGGGTGCATCTCCCTCCATACATCTAGGAGTCCGAGGCTATCTTTAAGGTCTATGAACATCTTTGGTAGTTTACCGCTTACACCTTTATGTATTCCTTTTCCGCTCCCACTCTTATCTACCAAAGGGTCAAGTACCCCATTGAAATCACCCAAAAAGACTAGGCTATCATATTCCTGGTCTAGTATTTTCTCTTCGATTTCACTGAAAAAATTTGTTTTGGCATCATTTGGGGCATATGCATTGCAGATTAAAGATATTTCTTTCTCCTTTTCTATTAGTATCCCCACATATCTTCCTTCCTTGTCCTGGAATGCCAATTTTAGGTTTAATTTTAAATCTGCATATATTGCCACCCCCTTTTTTTTGTTCGATGAGGCCACGAAAACCTCCCCGATTGCATCATATTTAAGATATTGTATATCGGTCTTTCTTATGTGGGTTTCCTGGAGGGCTATCACACTAGCCCTGCTTTTCTTAACCTTTTGGAAAATTCTCTTCCTCTTAACCCCACTGTTTAACCCGTTCACATTCCAAGTTAAATATTCTAAGGACATTTACAAGTCTATGGGTGTCGCCTCTTCCTGGTTTTCTTCTTCCTGTAGCTCCTCTTCTTCCTCGTCACCTGTTTCTTCGTCCTTGTTCTCTTTGGGTGTGTTTAGAGCTTTTTTGGGGGTCATAAGGTAGTCTCTATTTCCGGGTCTATTGTAGGTGTCCTTATCTTCTTTCAGGTCCTTGCCATATTTTTGGATGAACTCGTTCGCTTTGTCGACTGATGTGAGCCAGAATTTTCTTCCTCTGAAGGTGGCCATCACTCCCTCTATCTTTTCCCAGCGATATCTAATATTGTTTTTCTTTAATATATTTGTTAGGAAATAATAGTTCTTTCTCCTTTCCATTATTTCCTTTGGGATTTCCTTTAATATTGTCACTTTTTTGCCTTTATAGGCTCCATGTCTTTTGAATTGCCATGTTAAAATGTCATCTCGAATTGATTTGAGGGAGTAACTCACGATCACATCCCTTGGCATATTGTTCCTCTTCGTGTACCCCGAGCTCACTCGGTAGACTCTGTCGATCATGTTAGACATCCACATTTCTGGTTTATCAATAATGCTGGCCGATATAGCTGTTATAATTTCTTTAATACTTTCATTTTCCTCCTCAATCCCTCTATATCTCAATTGATGTTCTTTTAAGGCTATCTCTGTGTGTATTTGTCTTTCCTCCAATACTATATTTTTGATTTCCATTCTTTGATCCTTTTAAGGTTCTTTTTTTGTTTCAATTTCATTTTTGTGTTTTCCCTTTTCAATTCTGTCACTTCTTCTTTCACTTCACCTATCCCTCTATTCAGTATTGCCATTTCCTTTTTCATCTCCTTTAGGTCTCCTTTGATTTCCCCTTTCATTTCCTGTAGATCGCCCTTCAGGTCCCCCTTTAGATCTCTTATGTCCTCTTTCATCTTCCTTCTATCGTCATCTCCTCTTTCTAGCATCTTTCTTATGTCTTGCATTTCAGCTAAGAGTTCTTTAAAGTCAAACTCTCCCGCATTGGAGGCTCTTCTCTGCATTTCTCCTTTCTTCTCTCTCTCTCTCTCTTTGTCCGGTCTGGCTCTTGTCGTCATTATGGTCAGTTCTAGCATAAATTTAGTCCTTCTGATCACCCCGAATCCTCCCACCTTCCACTATTATTTCAGGGATATACCTTGCCTTCATACGCTTTCATTCGTCGCTGTTGTCACCTCCTCTGTCTCCTCCCCTCTGTCTTGCTGCTTTTGGCTTTTGGTTTCTCTCCTCCTCCTCCCTCTGGATGGCACACTGAACACCTCCGGACATTGCCCTCCACACCTCCTTGTTGCCCTCTTGGTCGCTTCCCTCGGACCTCCTTTCCCTCTCCTGGGCTGACCGGCTTCCTCTCTTAGTCTCGCACTTGGTTTGTTGTTTTTTCCCCCGGCTCGCCTTGTAGGTTCTATGTCCCTCTAGGATTCCCGTCTCCTTGTCTCTTCTGCTCTTCTGGCTCTCTTCTCTCCCAGGATACCTCCTTCCTGCTCGTCACTCAGCAACACCCGCCTCCTCCAGTTACAGACTTCCACCTTCTTCTTCCCTCTGGGCTCCCCGGGGCTCTTATCTCCTAATCAGGTCTTTTCTTCACTCCTCCGCCCCCTCTCACGAAGCCATCTTTCTCTCCAAATGTTTCCAGCGGGTATGTTTGGGTATGTTCGGGCGGTTTCCCCCCTCCTTCCCTCCGGGCCCTCTAATCTCTCCGATGCTCGCTTTCTCTTTCCCGGGGCTTTTAATTCAGGGCTGTTTTTTTGGGCTTCTTCCACTCCGTCCCCCCTCTCTCGTTTCTTGCTTCTCCTCCCCTCTCACCGCTTTTTTGCTCACTGCTGTTGGCTCTTTCCGCTTAACCTCTCTCCTCTCTCGTCTCCCCTCAGGCTCTGCTAGTGTAGCTCTCTTTTCCACCCATCCTCGTGTGGTGGTCGGCTGGCTGGAGGTTTGGGCTGCTTTCGCAGCCCTCGCTCAGCAGGGATCCCTTCGGGTCTCTTCTGCCTTGCTGGTCTTGTCCTGGTCCTTGAGGGGCCCGGAACTTGACCGACAGGGCTATTGTTGACCCTGGACCTTGTGCCTTTGGATCTCAGCACCGGTGGGCTCCTTCTCACACCCGATCCCTTGCTTTGCTTCGTCCCTAGGGCAGCAGGCTCCTAGGACGCGTCCCTCCTTGCCATTAGCCAAACCGGAAGCCACAACAACATCTATTATAGAATTCCAGTATGCTGATGACAATGTCGTCTGTGCGCATTCAGAAGAACACCTACAAGCCACTCTAAACACCTTTGCAGAAGCATACAAGAAGCTCGGTCTGTCATTGAACATCGAGAAAACCAAAGTGCTCTTCCAGCAGTCACCCTTTCCCATGCTAGAAATACAACTTAATGGTGTAACATTATAAAATGTTGACTACTTCTGCTACTTTGGCAGCCACCTCTCCACAAAAGTCAACATTGACACTGAAATTCAACACCGCCTGAGCTCTGCGAGTGCAACATTTTTCCAAATGAAGCAGAGAGTGTTTGAGGACCGGGACATCCATAGGGATACCAAGGTGCTTGTTTATACAGCTATTGCCCTCCCAACCCTGCTATATGCCTGCGAGACATGGAATGTCTACAGACGTCACATGCAACTCCTGGAACGATTCCATCAGCGCTGCCTCCGAAAAATCCTGCAAATCTCTTGGGAAGACAAGCGGACAAATATCAGCGTGCTGGAAGAAGCAGACCACCAGCGATGGTCCTCCGCCATCAACTCCACTGGACTGGCCATGTTATCTGGATGCCCGACCACGTCTCCCAAAGCAATTGCTCTAATCAGATCTCAAGAACGGAAAACGGAATGTTGGAGGACTGGAAAAGAGATTTAACGATGGGCTCAAAGCCAACCTTAAAAGCTCTGGCATAGACACTGAGAACTGGGAAGCCTTGAGCGCTCCAGTTATAGGTCAGCTGTGACCAGTAGTGCTGTAGAATTTGAAGAGACACAAATGGAGGGCGAAAGAGAAACGTGCCAAGAGGAAGGCATGTCAAGCCAACCTCGACTGGGACTGGGACCACCTGGAAAGCAATGCCCTCACTGCGGGAGAAGATGCAGATCAATAATAGGGCTCCATAGTCACCTATGTACCCACTGCCAGTGCAGCGAATCTGGAAGGCCATCACCCTCGAACAATGAGGGATTGCCTAAGTAAGTAAGTAAGTAAACTAAATCAAAACAAACACAAAACTGCACACACCAACAATCAAAATGTTAAACACATTAAAATGATTTCCAACTTATACCTACTAAAATTATATACAGTAATTCTATATATCGTTATTATTCCTTCTGACCCAGATAAAAATTACTTAACATAAACATACGAGGGTTAAATGGAAAGTGATGCCTCCACCTTCGTTACTTGGGTTTGGATGGGAATATTTTAATAAATCAAATGCAGAAATAATCCTTAGAATGTGCTCTTTAACTACCACTATTCACTTTCCCATATAATCACCAGACAATTGGATACATTTCTGCCAACAATGAACAAGTTTTCTGAAGCCATCACAGAAGAAGTAGATACTCTGTTTCCGCAACCAGTGTCTCACAATTCTCTCAACATCTTCATCAGAAGTAGATAGAAGTCAGACAGTACTAAATCTGGACTGTATGGAGGATGCCATATGGTGGTGAGATCCAGTCTCTGAAGTTCTGCTGTGTACCCATCATGCACAGATCTTCCAATAGCCAAGCAAAGCAATAATGTGACCCACATGTTCTTGTGAAATGTCGATTATGCTTGAAATTTCTCTCTGAGTGATACGATCATCCTGAATCAATCTGTCAACCTTTTGCTTGTGAAACTCGGTGGTTGCTGTCACAGGACATCCAACTCTTTGTTTGTCTCCTCAACATCTTTAAACTTACTCGCCTAGCATCGCACAGTACTCACATCAACACAATTATCATAAACTGCTTGCATTCTCTTATTAATCTTTGGAGTGACACCTTCTGCTGTCAAGAATTCAATGACTGCACATTGCTTAAGTTGCATTCACCAACCATCTGCACAGGGTTTCATACTTTGCACTTTAACAACACAACCGTTCAATGCTAAGGCTTCCTGTAGAGGAGATCTCTCTAGGGCAGGCCCTGGCGAGATCTCTCTAGGGCAGGCATGGGCAAATGTAGAGGAGAATCTACTGAACAAGCCAGTACCTGCCGCATACCAGTACTGCCATCTGTTGAGGAGTTACGAAGGTGGAGGCATTACTTTTCATTCAACCCTCATATATTTATCACCAAACTGTTTATATATTCTATTACCACTATAAATATCAAATAAGTATACATCATATTTGAATAAATTTGCAAAATTAAATATAACCTGCTTGTTATTGAACATGCCTACCCCCACCCCTAATAAAAGGGTTACATAGTTTGACCCAGAAATAAAGATATAGTTTCCCAAGGATGCAAGGCTAGGATGAACTGCAGTAACAATAATAATAACTTAATTTTTTTACCCTGCCTCCATCTCCCTAAAAGGACTTGAAACAGCTTACATGGGGATGAGCCCAATCAACATGACTAAAATATAATACATTAAAATATCTAAACAACAACAGAAAAACAACAGCATTATAACAAAATATAAAACAACACATCAAACCAATAATCAATGAGCTCTCTGATAATAAACTGCAACAGTAGGATATTTCAGCCTCCCAAGACATGCTACCATTGACCTTAAAGTTGTTGTTGTGGGGCAAATAATTGTAATTCCATCTTAATGGTATTACTGTGAGTTATTATAAGTTATCTGACAATTGTATTTTACGAACTGTTGTAAGTCACCCCGAGCCGTTGGGGGGGGGGGCGGGCGGGCGACAGACAAATGTGAAATAATAAATAAATAAATAAATAAACAGGAAGATGGAGATTAGAGGGAGAGAGTTGCAATTTATTAAGAAGCTCAATTTTATCATAAAAGTTCAGAAACAGGAGAATTTTTTTAAAATAATTTTTTATTCATGGCATTTTTTCACATATTATACATAAAAAGAAGAAACAGGAGAATTGAGGCTTAAAAAACATACATTAAGTGACCTACCTAGCTCATGCTATCAGTTAAGTCTTTATGGCCAGTGTTTAACATTATAATTCTCACTTTCAACATTTTCTACACTGTATTTCACTTAACTTTTCTACCACCTATTCCTATTTAAATTCAATTATTTAGGTATTTAAATACTTGATAATCCAAATAATACTTCAAGCATCTCATGATGTAGGTTCCAGTCTTGCTATAATCTCAGCAGATGGATCTCCACTGTAGATTTAATGCAGTTTGACACCGCTTTAACTGCCATGGCTCAATGCTATGGAATCATGGGAGTCGTAGTCTTGTGAAGCATCCTCCACCCTTCCCGGACCAGCAGCAAACCTCAACCTCATGAAGCCCATTTCCCTTTCCATGTACACATTTTGGCTCGGATCTTTAATCTTAGCCAGTCCGCATATGCAGAGGGGTACATCGTTTCTCCAGATATGGCAGGAACCCCCAAGTGTCCCAGATGGCCGTCCTGGTCCTGAAGCTGCAGTGGCCAAAGGAAGCCACTTACTTCCCTGCTGCTAACAGATCTGCACCAGTGATAATCAAAAAGAAGCCTGGCCCTGGTGAGATCTCTCTAGGGCAGGCATGGGCAAACTAAGGCCCAGGGGCCGGATGTGGCCCCCTGAGTGCTTCCCTCAGGCCTTCCTTATTTTCTCTGTCCTCTTGGTATAAGGACATGGCGGCCTGCAGTGTCCTTATGCTGAAAAGATAGGGGAGGAAGGCACACAGCAGCTGAGAGCCCCATTGAGAGCTCTCAGCCACCACGTGTCTCGCCCTCCTCCCAGGATAAGGAAGGTGTGAGCGGGATCCATTTTTATGTCAGGAGGACAGCTCGAGAAAGGCCTGTGGCAGCTGAGAGCCCTCGGAGCACTTTCAGTCACTACCTTAATTGCCCACGAATCATGGGAAGAGGATCAAGGCAATCACTGCCTGTCCTGCCTTCCTCCCAACATAAGGATGGGACAAGCATCCCCGTCCTTATGCTGGGAGGACAACCTGAGGATGACAGGCCCTGTCCTACCCCCTCCTGGCCCTGCCCTCTCCCAGGCCCTACCCCTCACGGGCCTGCCCCATCCAGCATTCAAAAGGCCCACTTCCCTCGTGACCTCTTAGCTGGGCCTGCAATATGGCACCAAGGCAAAAAGGTTTGCCCATGCCTGCTCTAGGGACATAGAACCTCAATTACAACAAAACCGATCATCACACTAGAGAATGAATCCACTTAAAATCCGGTTGCTGCCTCCTTTAACTGCCTCCTTTAACAGTCTCACTAAACTACAAACCCCAGAAATCTGCAGGAGGCAAAAACCGGATTTAAAGAGGATTCATTCTCAGAAGTAGCAGAGAACACAATTCCTATGATGCTACAATATATCTCCATTTTTGGGACTACACCAACATTTCCCCCTCCAACCCTATACTATGTATCTTTCTTTCCTTTCCTCCTTTTAACCTCTGCATCAGCGCAGAGATGATAAAAAGAAGAAATAAAAGGAAGTAACCTCTATGTGGCCAAGACAGACCTCAACTTCTCCCTTATTTCTAACTATGAACTTATGATGGAGCCTTCCTTAGTTCCTATCCATGTGTCTTTATTTTATTGCTTTACTTGATATTATGAAATACATTAAATAGAAGGCAAACCAAAATGAACTCTTAACCTCTTGAGCAATCTCAAATTATTCCAGGATTTCTCCTCCACCCTGGGTTAACAAAGGTCTCCCCTGGCACCCATGCAGCCCACCAGACAAAGACTCAGGAAGAAAATTTGATGACACACTCATCAAGACATTTCCAAGAATAGCTATTTAGCCATTTAACTGGAGAAAGATATCAATAATGCAACCATTTCAAGAAGTTTTCTTCCAAGTTGTAATTCACACTTTTCCTTATTTTATCAGACTAATATTGTGCCCCATTCATTTAAATTGAGTAGCAAATCCTACCTTTTTGCTACCAAATGTCATATAATCATTGCCACATTGCCACATTTCTCAAGTTCTGATTTGATCACTTCAAAATCTCCATCCTTTTTAATCTGCTTTATATTTTTCCAAGATTAGTAAATTGGGAAACTATCATAACCCAATAAGAAGCATTTTGATCCAGCGCTTGTGAAGACCGATCTTGCCAATTAGCATTAAAAGTTAAAAAAAGGTAAAGGTAGGAGGAACATCTTGTCTATGGAGCAGAGGGAGTTGCACCATCTTCAGGAAAATGCCTGCATAGAGGTACAACTGTGGTCCGTTGCTAGGATACCAAACAGAAGCATCCAGGTCTAACGGCTTCTCTGAGCATCCTCAGTTGATGAAGCCATACTGAAGAAAGAGACATTACACTTTGGTTCATCCTTGGGTCAGGAATAAGCCATTTCGTTCAAGTGTAAGTTTGCCTTTCGACAAATGCTTTTTTCTATCTTGATATGTAGATCTCTTAGTAATATGACAGTTGAGTGGTTTCTCATTTGAACTAGAATTGAACAAGGTAAAATCACCAAGGGCCCAGTTAATCCCAATGTGTAGCATCTTATATGATGCTTTTTTATAGTCTGAAGGTTGGATTAGGACATTGGAAGGCTAGTTTTCAAATCCCAGACATAGAAACCCAGTGGTGGTGGTGGTGGTGGTGGTGGGGGGGGGGGGGACTTTGGGCACTCATTTTCTCTCAGCCTGAGAATAGTAATAATAATAATTTTATTTCTTACCTGCCTCTCCTCGTGGCTTGAGGCAGGTTACAGCATAATTAAAAACATGAACATTGTAGAAGTTCTATACACACATGTTCAGACAATGCAGAAAGCCTTTCTTTTCTCTGTCTTATAAATGGAAGAGTGTTTAGTGAGTTTTTATGGGGCTTTTGGCCTACACATGCACACATTAGGGCTGTGCAATCAATGAAAAAAAGTTTCAAAACTCATTGCAAAATTAGGGGGTACTGACATTTCATTTCTAAACTGTTTCTAAAGTATCGTTAGTGAAAATTTCATTACTATAATGAGAATAACAAAATTTTGTTACTTTTTTATTATCGTAATTGTGCAAGTGGGGAAACCTCAGGGGCCCCTTTCTGCCTCATTGTTAGAGCTATTGACATGAAACTTGCTACAATTATAGGACATATTTACCACTGTTAGCCCATCAAGTTTCAGAATGTTACACTCATCTATGGATTTTTGGGGATTTTTTTTAAAAAAATTACAAACATTTAAAAAAAAATAATAATACAAGAGGTAGCTTCTTGGATGTTCTATATAATGACACAAGATAACAGAGGATCATTCCCCACAAGTTTCAGAAATATTCATACATCTACTGATTTTTGGGAATTTAAAAAAAAGTTTGACAAAAACTTTAAAAAACAAAAACAAAGCCACAACAGCTATTTTATTGAATGTCTTTAACCAATAGAACTTCAGTTTAGGGATTTCTTTTGTTGCACTTCAGACAAGGAGCACCCCCCTAGTTCACACACACAACAGACAGTCTGAATAAAAGGCTTTTATTGAAACAAATATAGTGTCCAACAAAAGGGTTAAAAGAAGATCAATTGAAGAATATATCCAAGGTAAATTATCGCAGTTCAATTAGTCCAAAAATCCAACAGCAAAGGTAGAAAACTTGATGCATAATCCCATGAATAATACAAGGCAGCTATGGAAGCAAAACGTGAACAGAGGCCTAGGCAAAATCAGGAGCTTGGAGACAAGATAAGCTTGACATGGTATTCTGAATGAAGCCTGGAAACTGAAGGCAGTTTCCCTAGCTATCTAATATAAAGACAAATCAGTTTCTGTTTGCAAACCGACTGTTGCGTCGGAGCCTGCCAGCCTGCCTAGATTGCCGAATGCTATCTCAGCGGTTGAATGGAAGCTCGTTAAGATTCCCAGGTGTCCCGTTATCAACATCAAGACCTTCAGAGTCCTGAACACAAGAATTCTCATCTAATGAAGCCCTGGGAAGAGAACTGTTCCCAGGAAAGCAAGCCTCATCTGAAAGGTCACTTTGCATCTCAGAATTCTCACTAAGCATCTCATCATCAGCATTTTCAGGAACAAACCCATTACCAGCATTTTCAGGAACAATCCCATCATCCCTAGGAACAACCCCATCATCCCTAACATGCACATGAGCACCAGGCTGAAACACTACATCTTTGCAGCCCACCGCAGATTTACTTGCTTGTATCAGTCAGTTCTCCTCTTTGCAGATTCAGCAATTTCTTGGAACTCTGGCTGCTTTTATGAGGAACAAATCTCTCCCCTATCCTGCTTGGGGCTTTCTGATGCTGGGCAGAATTCTGGGAAATGTAGTTTAGGGCAGGACGTTTTGAATTATCTGCCACAGGGCTTCTCGCCTTTCCAAACTACATTTCCCAGAATTTTGTTCTCTCTTAGTCTCTTTCCCAGCTCACTCAGCTCATGTTGCCCTGCTGCTTTCCTGTCTTCGTGGCAAGAAGCAGCCTATCATTTCTTAATTTAAAGAGGAATGGCAGCTTTTTTTGGCTTCACCTCGCTTGCGGTGAAAATAAAACTGACTTCCAAAAATTACAGCATTCAAACAAAAAAGTATTGGTAAGTTTTAATTCTTAAGTTTTTGCGTCGGCACCCCCCTACCCGTGTTTTTTAATATCTGTCTGTTTATACAAAGCTAACAAATTACATAGATACATATTTAAAACATATTTCTATAAAATACTTATTAAAATGCACATAACAGAGATTAAACACAAGACACAAGTTTAAAATTCATGCTTAAAACTGACCGAGAAGGCTCTCTGAACAAATTCTATCTTGATAGGTTTGCCTTGAGGTCTGCACACAACAGCAACATTGATGAATTATGATCACATGCAATGCCCTTCAATGTTGTGCAGTGCTCACATTCTCAAGAAGCCAGCAAGGGCAGAGCTCCCTTTCCAGAACCATTGTGGAAATGGATCCAATAGCATGGGTGTCAAGTCATGCTTCCCATTGTATATACAATTGGCATCCAAATGCCATGGGACTTGTTTACAATGGGAATTCCCATAGAGCAACGGGATACTGCTCAGAATTCACAAAGATACATTCTTTTAGCGGTTCTTAACCTGCGGGTCCCCAGGTGTTTTGGCCTTCAACTCCCAAGATTTCTCCAAAGTATCTGAGGAGCCACAGATTGAGAACTACTGCATTATTGCATTTGTCTAGAAAAGTTGTATCCTCTGACAGGGACATAGCTTAGTGTGCTTTCTCTCCCTGTGTCCTCATTTTTGACTCATTTATATTTAGATAACTTTTAAATCCACAAATGTCCTCCAAGAAGCTTATAGTGAGGTAAAAGGTTTAAAAAAGTAAGAAAGGGGGAGATATTTATTTATTTATTTAATGGAAATGTGTGACTAAATATGTTTTTCTAGTTTTAGATCCATAAACATTGATTTGCGGAACGCACACTTTGGGAACCAGAAATGGAGACTGCATACCTCAAAAAATGCCTAGGCAAATGCTTATCAGAGGGACTTGCTGAGGTAGCAGAACGTCGTCCCATTGACCCAATACTGTATCTGGCACACTGGATTTACAAATATAAGAAGAACATGATTGATGAGCTACAGGTGAGATCTGCTTCTGGATTCACTATAGATTACTTAGGGCTCTTCCACACAGCCATATAGCCCAGATTATCAAGGCAGATAGTCCACAATATCTGATCTGAACTGGATTATCTGAGTCCACACTGCCATATAATCCAGTTCAATGTGGATTTTATACAGCTGTTTGGAAGGGGCCTTAGGAGTGAACAACTTGTGGTTCTCCAAATACTGGCAGATTCTAATTTACATCACTTTGTAAATTTACATTGCTTTGCCAATGATCCCTAAGGATGGCAGTAGTTGTTGTCCAACACCATTTGGAGAACTACAAGCATCTAATTTGTGGATTGCATTGATTATTATTGTTATGAAAGCAGCCTAGTGTTGTCTTTATTAGATGGCTAGTGAATATTTTATGCTTGTAGATAGTTGCTATTTGTTGAGCCACTAATAACACCTCATGTACTTTCCATTTAGGGGTTTGATTGTAGGTTCCAAATTGCACTTCTAATATTAAACTGAAAGGTGTTGAAACTGAAACATTAGAAGCTGAGCACTGACTCGGTTTAAGTCCAGGTAGAATCGTGGGTAAGGACAGCTTTGTGGAGGAGATTCTAGCGGCATGAAATTCTGGAGTGATTATACAATGTAACACGATTTTTTGTTCCTGGGTTATAAATGTTGTTTCCTAATTGGTTGTACCATAAAAACATGGGAAAGGTGTATTAAACTGCAAAAACTTTATTTTGTGGGACATCCTACAGCACATTTTGCTATAATTTTTCAATGAATATCTCATTGAGTCTCAACTAATTCAACATAGTTTGTGGCAGCCACAAAAATCAAGTTTCTGGAGGATAACAGCTACTATTAAAGTAAACCATGGAATTACAAGAAATAACACTTTTAAACCAGGAAGAGTTTTTTTCTAATTTTATTACAGTGTTATTAATTTTCTGGAATTAAAAAATGAAGGGTTCAAAAGGGATAAAGTTTAGCAGCTTTGGCCAGGAAAAATGTAGAAGAAGCTAAGAGTAAAGTTAATAAGTAAGCATTGCTGCTGAACACCAGATATGCAGTTACTTTTGGAGAACTAATGATACTTTAAATGCTTGCACTATGTTTACTTTGGTATCTGTCTCAAAATGGGAGAAATTATTATTTGCTGGAAAATTCCAGTACATTTCACTCAAGTTATATTTTCCCCCCAGATAATTAAAAAGAAGAGAAAGAAACAATATAATTTTAATAATAGTAATAAATAAAAATAAAATTGGGTACTGTTCCATTATCCAGATTAAAGCCACTAGGGGGTGCTAGAGAGAGGATAATAGTTCTATTGAAGAGGGTGAAGGGTGGGTTGAAGGAGTAAAACCATTTCCTCTATTTTCCTGTTATTCCCCCCAAACATGTCCCTGTCATGGAAACAGGACCGGACGAAGGTTAAAAAAAGGTAGTAAGTGAACATTATTTTGGCACCCCCGGCTCTCCAGCCTGGTGGAGATTGCGCATGCATGTGCGCGCGGGCTGGAGCATGCATGCTCGCAGCCAGCTAGTTTCACGCAAGCGCTATTGGGACAGAGCGCTTCTGGTGGACGGAGTAGCGAAATGCACTCCCGAGAGGATGAAAAGGATGGGGAAACATTTTGCAGCTGGGGTGGAGCCTCCCGCCTCTGGCTGCAAAATGTTCCCCTGTCCTTTTCGGCCTCTTGGGAGTGCGTTTAGCAACTCTGTCCACCAAAAACATTCTGTCCAAATGGCACATGCGTGAAAGTTTTGCACATGCGCTATTGGGACTGAGCACTTCTGGTGGACGGAGTAGCGAAACGCACTCTCAAGATGATGAAAAGGACGGGGAAACATTTTGCAGCCGGGACAAAGCCTCCCACGTCATGCCCGCGCACTAGCGTGGCATGATGTGCCGAACCTGGTGGCCGCGGCCGGAAGCACCCCTGGCCACTTGGCGCCCGGAAGCGGCAGCTTACTTCGTTTACACTTAGATCCGCCCCTACATGGAAACAACCTTTGTTTATGAAATGGGAAGTAAAAAGGGGAAATATTAGGAAAACGGGAAAATGGTGTGTGTGTGTGTGTCCTGCCCCGGCCATAAAATGGACTACCCTTTTCTCTCTACCGCCTCCTAGTGGCCTCCGCTTGGATAATGGAACAGTACCTAGAATTGAATTTCAGATATATTCGACTTGTCTAACACATACAAATAAATTATCAACATCTATAATACTGTAAAGCTATTTTTAAATATTGGGTTGCATTGGATTTTTCTAACTTCTACTATGCCCTGCCCTACTTGTGTCTTGTAGACAAAAGACACACAATTAAAGTTCTAATACTATAACTATTTGCTTAGGGATATTTCCCATGGAATTCAACTTCTTCTGAGCAGACATGTGCAACACTGTAATTTTTAAGTGTCCAATATTTCAGTAAACAGCAGAACTGCAACAAACATTTCAAAAGTCTGTATTGATATTTATGCTACTCAAAAAAATGCAAAAAAAGAGTAAAATGTTATCTTTTCCTGATTTTTAAAAACTGAATTTTAGAGGAAAATAGAACGAGAAGAACTGGAGCGGGAACGCGAGGAGGCTGAAAAAGAATTGGAAATGTTAGAAAGAATGAAAGAAGAAGAAATTATATTTCAACAGAAGCTTGAAGAAGAGAGACAGGTAGGAAAATGTGAGATTCACTACATCTGGAATCCTTTTTCCCATTCTTTATATTGGATTCCTCCTCTTTCACATCAAATTCGAGGTAAGTTATTACTTTTTGGCTCTGGAATCATAACTACATTTTTCACACTTAAAATACTCTTTTAGATCCTTTCTACACTGCCATATAATCCAGATTAACAGAGCAGATAATCCACATAAGTGAGTCTACACTGCCACATAATCCAGTTCAAAGCAGATAAACTGGATTTTATATGGCAGTGTAGAAGGAAACTTATACTCTGAAGAAAAGACAGAAATGCAACATAATTGGATGAGATGCAGAACAGTAAGAGGGAAACGGAGAAAATAAGATCTTGCTTCATATTTGAGTAAGAGGGACAGGGGCGGTCTAAGGTAATTTTAAATGGTAAGCGAAAATTATTTTAGCCCCCAACATTATTTTGCCCCCCCCCCTCCGAGCATGCCCAGAAGCTCCTGTGCACAGGCGCAGAAGCCTGTAAACACAGCACTCCCTCTTCTATTCTACCCCCTCCCCTTTCCCTTGCCCCCCCCCAAGTTCCCTGCCTTGCCCACATTCCCCCCACACACACACACACCTATTACTTCCTCTTTGCCACAGCAGACATGTTTGCTGCCTTGGGAAGAAGTGAAAGCCGAAGACAAGGGATGCTTGCCTGCCATCCGCCCAACTTCAGCACCCAGCCAGCAAGGAGAGAGGGGGGGAGGGGAGGAAGGGAAGAAGCGGGGGGGGGGGAGGCTTCGGCGAGGCGGGCTGCGCTGGCCCAAGCGCTGGCCCTGGCGGAGCAACTGGAGTTTTCCTGCTTCTCCCCAGCGTGACTCACGGAGGACCGCCTCCCCTCCCGCGACTGAAGAGACTCCGAGGAAAGGAGGGAGTGGGTGGCTGGTGGCTAAAGAGGAGGCTGAAGGAGGCGGGCAGGGATGGGGGCTGGAGGCGGGGAGGAGGCACCAAGGCCACGTCCTGTGTGGATGGCAGGGAGGGAGGCAGGCAGGGAGGGAGGGGGAGAGGAACATCCATCGGACGCTATCTGGCGGGCGGGGGAATGCGCCCTTTACCCAGATGGCGCCCCATGCAGTGGCGTCCTTTGCCTACCGGTAGGACCGCACCTGAAGAGGGACAATGCATTGGTCCAAGCTTACATGTCAAAATCCTTTTTGGCAAAATGTGAAAGCAGTATTAAAGTGCACAGTTGAGGGGTGCATTCAGTCACAAAAATTCAATTGAAACTAAAATTAATTTTATAGAGGAAGATTCAATGGAAGGCTAACTTTGATGGGATGGGTATTGGCAATCCAGAAGAAGGAGTATGAACTGATTCTTTCTCCTCACTGATCCTACCCACAAAATCAAATGAAATCAGCCATCAAGGCTCACTTTTTCACAGAAATTTATTGCAGGGACTAATGCACTGGTGATACCTAATAAATGTAAAGTAATCAACCATCCTGTTGAGACTTAGGCTGGATCTCCATTGCCTGGTATGTCAGGATCTGATCTCATTTTATCTGCTTTGAACTGGATTATATGAGTCTGCTTTCTCAGATAATATGGAATTAGCAGATAATCTGGGATCGGATCAGGGCAGTGCAGAAGGGGCCTGAATCTAGTCTATAGTCGCAGCAGAATAAAAAGGCAGAATCTTAAACTGGAAAAGTAAATTCTGAAATTTCATGCCGCAGGAGGAAGATTTCATTTTTAAATAGTGCACTATATCAAAATTTCCTGCAATTTTTGGAAGGCTGTTTAAACAGTTTAAAATAGGTTCTCATAGCTTCGTAAGAATGCCTTGCAAATGATGCATCTTCAACACTTGCATGAATTGACTACAGGCACAAATGGAACGAGACCGCGAAGAACGTGAGAGGTTAGAAAAAGAGAGAGCAGAGGAGCTTATCTTGGAGCAGAAACGCCAGGCAGAGTTGGAGGTAAGAGAAGCACATCAGTCCCTTTAATTGTACGAGATTAGTCAACCTCAGGTTTTTTTTTCATAGTCTGCCTTCACTAGCGTGCACTCCTTTTCTTATTTTTTAAAATGTCTTAAATTGGGAGGTAAACTTTCAAGTATATGCAATTTCTTACACGTGATTTTCCCATTACTTGAAGCATTTTTATTTGCATTTCCCCCCAAATACGCACATTCTCTGCATGCACAATTTTATATGTGTGTACACTGTTTAACAACTTTTTTAAACAATCTCTAGTTCTTTTTCAAACTGCATTGCAAACTTGGATAAATACAGATTTTTCACTATCTAACAATGCCACAGGCTGGCTCTACACTGTAGAATTAATGCAGTTTAACACAACTTTAGCTGCCATGACTGAATTCTATGGGATCTTGAGATTTATAGTTTGCTGAGGCACCTTGTAAAATTACAACTCCCATGATTCCATAACACAGAGGCATGACAGTTAAAACAGTGTCAAACTGCTTTGATTCTGCAATGTAGATGTTACTTACTTACTTACTTAGCCGATCCCTCGTTGATTGAGTAAGATTGTCTTCCAGGTTCGTTGTACTGGCGGTGGGTATGTAGGTGACTGTGGAGCTTTATTCTTTACCTGCATGTTCTCCTGCAGTGAGGGCATCGGTTTCCAGGTGGGAGGTAGTTCCGGTTGGGGTTGGCTTGACGTGCCATCCTCTTGACACGTTTCTCTCTTTTGCCCTCAATTCGTGCCTCTTCAAATTCTACAGCACTGCTGGTCACAGCTGGCCTCCAGCTGGAACACTCAAGAGCCAGGACTTCCCAGTTCTCTGCATCTTCTCCCACAGTGAGGACATTGGTTTCCAGGTTGAAGGTGGTCCCCGTCGGGGTTGGCTTGATGTGCCTTCCTCTTGGCACATTTCTCTCTTTTGCCCTCCATTCGTGCCTCTTCAAATTCTATAGCACTGCTGGTCACAGCTGGCCTCCAGCTGGAGCGCTCAAGAGCCAGGGCTTCCCAGTTCTCAGTGTCTATGCCAGAGTTTTTAAGGTTGTCATCTTTTTTCCTGTCCTCCAACATTCCATTTTCCATTCTTGAGTTCAGAGTAGATCAACTGCTTTGAGAGATGGTGGTTGGCCATCCGGACAATGTGGCCAGTCCAGCGGAGTTGATGGTAGAGGACCATTGCTTCAATGCTGGTGGTCTTTGCTTCTTCCAGCACGCTGACATTTGTCCACCTGTCTTCCCAGGAGATTTGCAGGATTTTTCGGAGGCAACACTGATGGAATCGTTCCAGGAGTTGCATGTGACATCTGTAGATAGTCCACTTTTCACAGGCACATAGCAGGGTTGGGAGGACAATCACTTTATAAACAGGCACCTTGGTATCCCTACGGATGTCCCGATTCTAAACACTCTGCCGAGCTTCTTGTATGCTTCTGCAAAGGTGTTTAGAGTGGCTTGTAAGTCTTCTTCGGAATGCGCACAGATGACATTGTCATCAGCATACTGTAGTTCTATAATAGATGTTGTTGTAACCTTGGTTTTGGCTTTCAGTCTGCTGAGGTTAAATAGCTTGGATACACAGGCTACAGAGTAGTAGAGAAGCACACACTAAGTATGAGAAAACCAAACAATTATGTTATATAAGGCATATATTAATTATATATCAACAAGCATGTATCAAATCGTACAAAATACACAGTAATAAGTCAGTAATTCACATATACCCAAGATGTACAATAGAAGTGGTTCATATAACGTTATGGAGTAAAAAGGCCCAATGGCAGCAATAAAGAATATATAACAAAGCCAGTGGACTACCTCCCAAAAGAGACCAGGTCAGTCAAAAATGAAACTGAATTTCTTTGTGCTAAACCCGACTCAAGGGTGTGTCCCATGAACATCCGGATTATGTAGGTTAGTCTGGCGATCACGCAATCGGTGTGTCCATGACCACAAGGCGAAATAGAATGTCTCCGGGTAAGAGATGGGAGTAATATCTCACGGTGGTAGAAATTGTTGTGTTGAGAAGTGGAAAATGAATGCAAACGAACATAGATCCAAAAGGACACTGGGGCCAGCTGCTTACGGTGGAACTGCAAGGTTTGACCTGACCCGTTTCTCCTCGTAAAGAGGCTTTTTCAAAGCGGAAAGGAAAGTGACCAGCTAAGTAGCAGGCGTCCTAATTATCTAGGAAATATACCAAGAAATACAATTGAGAGAATCCCATCTTACAACTGTAGAAGGAACAAAAATAATAATATATATTATGCATACCATGGAGTAAGATAACACATAGCATCGCTAAATGCGTCGGATTATTGACCTGAAGGTAAGTATAACCAGGTACCTGGGAAATATATAGATAATTAATGAGCTAATTAACTGAAACAGGTGTTTAGACCAGGAGATCTGAGACTGACAGGACCTCATTTAACCCTTTAGGTGACTCGGAGGAAAGCATGGCTATCCATTTTGATTCAGCTCCGAGGAATGCATTATGTATACTTTCATGCAGCTGTGCTACAACTTGCTCCAGTGCTGCAAATAGAAATGATTTTGGGGAATGATGTTTTTCTTTAAAATGTCTATATAAAATGGTGTTGTCTAGCTTATTTTTAATTCCAGATTTATGCTCAGACATCCTCGTTCTAAGGGGGCATGACGATTGCCCAATATAAAGGTCACCACAATCACATTTTAAAAAATATACACAGTTGGAACTGGCACATGTGGAGAAGCTCTGAATCTTAAGAGACTTCTGTTTGTAAGGGCTATAAACATCCCTGCCGGTATATACCTGGGAGCAAAAATGCAGTGATCATATGGGAGACATCCAGGTGTAACAATGCTTTTGGGAGTTCTAGGAGAACTGTCAGAGTTAATATGTACATCTCTGATACTCTTAGATTTTTTATATGCTACAGAGGGATAATGTTCCAAACCAGGAATGTGTGTGACGATGCCCCAGAATTTCTTGACTATATTAATGATTTCTCTGCTGTGAGGTGTGAGTGGCCAGATAATTTTGGTCATAGGCGTTTTAGGTTTCTTTTGAAATAAAATGTCTCTCTGAATATTATCGGCTTTTTCTTTTGCAGATTGAATGATATGTGTGGGGTAAGCCCTTTGCTTAAGTTTACTCGACAGTTGCTGGGCTTCCAATTCATAATGATCTGTAATGGAGGAATTTCTTTTTAAATGAATAAACTGGGAATATGGTAAACTATTTTTGAGGGGAAAATGAGTGGGAACTGTTATAGTGGAGAAGAGAGTTTTTGTCTGTCTTTTTGTGAAAATTGCATACTTTAAGCTGATTATTATATTTAAAAATGGTAGTATCTAGGAAATTGGTATGTTCTGTATTATATGTCATGGTAAATTTTATAGAGTTATGCCAGGAATTAAGCCATGTCTCAAATTGAGGCATGGGGGTATGTTCTTGTAAGACAAAAAAGCAATCATCTATATGGCGCAGTGGTTCTCAACCTATGGGTCCCCAGATGTTTTGGCCTTCAACTCCCAGAAATCCTAACAGCTGATAAACTGACTGGGATTTCTGGGAGTTGTAGGCCAAAACACCTGGGGACCCACAGGTTGAGAACCACTGATATAGCGGGAAGCTTCCCATCAACAAAATGAAGTATCATGGCAATAAAGATGGAGAATAAGGTCGGGGCAATAACACATCCCTGTTTGACACCTGTAGATGTATCCTTATTCTGCAACCATTATTGGGAAATTCAACTTAGGTCATTTTATATTTAAGCTATAGAGATTTCTACATCCATCACTAGTCAACAATCGTTAGAAAGCCCCCAAAAAAGCTCCTATTGATAGAAGATATCTATCCTATCACTGCACCCACCTGTTCTCTTTTTATTGTATTTGTAGCTCACTTTCTCTGGACCTCATAAACTCAAAACAATGCTGCAAGATAGGTTAGACTGAGGTCCCTTTTACACTGCCATATAATCCATACCATCAAAGTAGATAATCCAAATTATCTGATTTGAATTGGATTATCTGAATCGACACTGTCATATAATCCAGTTCAAAGCAGATAATCTAGATTTTATATAGCAGTGTAAAACGGGCCTGAATCATTGGCCCAAAATTGCTTAATTAGCTTTGTGGCCAAATAGAGACTTGAAGTCAAGTTGATTTGTGCAGAGGAAATCACAAAACCACTATTACACAATTACACAAAACCACTATTGTCCATTCACTTTCATGGGATATTCATAAGAAATTCTGGCATTTAGCGCCAAGTCCTAAACATTGGTAGGAAATGGACTGTGCATGGATTTGAACCTATGTTATGTTTGGTACAGCAAAGTATGTCACGTAAAAGTATACCAATCATGGTCTTGAATGTTAATTTCGAATTCCAGGCAAAGTTAGCAGCTGAAAGAGAGGCAACATCCAAGACCTTAGCTGAATTATCAGATAAATATGGTGCTCCTAATTTGAGCAGAGTTGATGAGATTGATGAAATGGAACAGTCTGAGGTAAGTACCACAAACCAACAACTCACAGATTCAGTGATATTCTATTAAGCCTCTTCTACATAGCTGTGTAAAATCCACATTGGATTATATGGCAGTGTGGACTCAGATAATCTAGTTCAAAGCAGATATTGTAGATTATCTGCCTTGATATTCTGAGTTATATGGCTGTGTGGACGGGACCTTAGTTAAATAGATGTTCCCTCTGGCAAATAAAGTGATTCCTTGGGGCATATGCAAGATAGTTGATGAAGAATGTTTAGCTCTGTCATTAAACAACAGTTTTCAGAATTTGGAAACACCCATAACAGTAAACCAAATACAGAATAGATGTGTTCCTAATAGCTATTAAAATATTGGCCTTATTTAATAGGTTTTTGAGTCAGAAGGGACAAATCCCTTCATTTCAGAGAAAAAGTAAAAAGGTGTCCCACTCTTTATTTTACATTGGAATAGTTCCTACCCAATATGATGAAGAAGAAAATTATCCAGCTCCACCTTGAATATATTGGTTGGATGATAACAACAAACTTGACAAATTGAGTAGGAGCTTGTATTTGTTCACTGAAATATCTGAATATTCTTCTACTGCAGATCAGATATGTTCTAAGAATCTTAACCATTTGCTTAATTAATTAATTCATTAACTTCATTTATATGCTACCTTTCTCCCAGAGCAGGACCCAAGATCATCCCCCCCCCGAAAAGTAATTATTAACTATTCACATTCTCACTTTTCTTCACCTAGTATGGTTTGACTACTGTGGGAGAGTCAGAGGAAGAAGAAGGAGAGGATGAAATACTCTGAAAAACAACTCTTTCCCACCTCCTGCTTTTGAATCTGCAAACTTCAAGGATTGCAATAAATGTGGGTGGCTCACATCAAAGAAACACACAGATGTTTGGTTGTAACAGATAACTGAGTTAATACATGTGGATGGTATTCTTTTAAAATAAAGGTGTTTGTATACGGGAGTCACTGTTTCTGGTTTTACCTCTATGGGAAAGGGTGTACAGCAGGGGTGGGCAATTTTTTTTCCAAGGGGCCACACGAGAGCCCAAAAATATGATGGAAGGCCGCACCTAAAGGCTGAACTACATTCTACATAATATCAATTGAATTTCTTTAATAATAATAAAAAGGCACTAAATTGCGTTTTTGATATAGTAATAAGACTGATAAGAGTATATGTTCTGAGCAATGAAAAAGAGAGGTTGTCATAGGAAAATGACATTTATTCACTAAAAATTTACAAAACAATGGTTAACAAAATGTGAACATTTGTATCATTTGTGATTCATTATATTAATGATCATTTTCAGTCACATTCGCTTCAATGCACATTTTTCCGGGATTCGCCAGACTCGCTTTCGGCTCCTGTCGGATGCCTTCGGGACTTTCGGGCGATTGCCGAGCCCATTTGTTTTAGGTTCCCCCCTCCCCTTTACTTCAGGCATTTTTTTCTTATTCAGTGAGATAAATCAAGTCTCTGTTGGTCTTTAACAAGTGCATCAAAGTCAGGTTGAATGTCAGAGGTGGAGATGCGAAGCACCCCTGACAGATGGCCATCCAGCCTCTCTTTAAAAGCCCCCAAAGAAGGAACCTCCACCACACTCCGGGGCAGAGAGTTCCACTGCTGAATGGCTCTCACAATCAGGAAGTTCTTCCTAATGTTCAAGTGGAATCTCCTTTCTTGTAGTTTGAAGCCATTGTTCTCTGTCCTAGTTTCCAGGGCAGCAGAAAACAAGCCTGTTCCCCCCTCCCTATGATTTCCTCTCACATATTTATACATGGCTAGACATGCCCAGTTCTTTAAGCTGCTCCTCATAGGGCTTGTTCTCCAGACCCTTGATCCTTTAAGTCGCCCTTATCTGGACAAATTCCATCTTGTCAACATCTCCCTTCAATTGTGGTGCCCAGAATTGGACAAGGTATTCCAGGTGTGGTCTGACCAAGGTAGAATAGAAGACCTTGTGAAACTACAGCTCCCGGGATTTGATAGCATTGGGCCATGGCAATCAAAGTGGTGCCAAACTGCATTAATTCTGTAGTGTAGATGCGGGCTAGGTTACACTATGAGAATTTTTGGCTGATCATATAAATGCCCAGTTCCTACCCTACAAATCCCAGGATTGCACAGGATAAGAGCACAAAAATTTAAGCAACATTATTATTATTGTTATTATTATTATTATCATCATCACCCTAGGTTTATCCTAGACCTCTTCTACACTGCCATATCAAATCCAGACTATCTGATTTGAACTGGATTATATGGCAGTGTAGACTCATATAATCCAGTTCAAAGCAGACAATGTGGATTATCTGCTCTGGTAATCTGGATTACATGGAACCAAGACCAAAAGCAGCTCACAACATTAAAATAGCTTTAAAAACATACAATTAAAATGCACAAAAGGGTAAACATTGCAAGAGGACCAAACTAGGGCCGGTCAGAATCCATGTTCTGCGGCGCTGCTTGCTCCTCCTCTTCTTCCCCCCTCCCTTCCCCTCCAGCCTGTCTGCCAGGGCCTGCCTGCCGGGGCCATTGGGTGGGCCGGACAGAATTGCCCAGGGGGCAGGATTCGGCCCCCAGGCCGAAAGATGCCCATGTCTGGTGTACAGTATGGCCTAATTACTGGCTGGCATTATAACACAGGCTTCATCTATTCTGTAGAATTTGTGCACTTTGACATTACTGAACTGTAGTTTTACAAGGGCTTTAGCCTTCACCAAACTACATCTCCTGGGATTCCATAGCGTTGAGCCACGGTAACTAAAGTGATAACAAACTGCATTAATTCTACAGTATAGATGCATACTTAGATCTGAATCCACTGGTATGCAGCAGATGCTAGCCATATTGAGGATGGTATTTATTTATTCATTGTGTCAGGAGCGAACCAAACAGTAGTATTGCATTAAAAAACAAACAGACAAACAAACAAACAAAACACAAAGTTTGCAAACTTGGTATTCGATTAAATGTCCTTTGACCAGTAGCTGGCCATTTGGAGTGCCCCTGATGTTGCTATATGAAGGTCCTCCATTGTGCATGTAACAGGGCTCAGGTTGCATTGCAGTAGGTGGTCTGTGGCTTGCTCTTCTCCACACTCGCATGTCGTAGATTCCACTTTGTAGCCCAATTTCTTAAGGTTGGCTCTGCATCTCGCATAAGGAACAGTCTGTTCCTTATGCTGATTTAGAACATCTGTGTGTATTCAGCCTCATGCAGATAGATCTGTAAAACATGGAGAACTATATTATGAGAGTCATTCTGGCCACAGAGACAGTGAAAGTATTAACCAGTAGCTTCTTCATACAGCTCTATTGTCTCATAGTTTGTCCATAGTCTTGTGGCCACAGAATATCTTGTCTTTTTTGTTCATTCTATGGAATGAGCAAAAAATGGCAGTGTAGATCAGGGGTGCTCATCAGGTAGATCGCGATCTACTTGTAGATCGCGTAGGGCATCCTGGTAGATTGCAGGCAGGGCAGGAGGAAGGTTCAGTCCCGCCCCACAGGCTCCCGATGCCGCCCAGGTGCAGAAGGAGGTAGGACTGGATGGCCCTTGGAGGTCTCCTCCTATACTAGGAACCCATTGTTATTATTATTATCAGAGTCTCAATGGCCATGTAGCCAGGGGGGGGGGGGCTAAGGGGGCTTCAGCCCCCCCCCGAAATTCTCAGGGTGGTCCGCGAAAAGGCCTTACTGGTACATTATTTAAACTGTTATGTTTATTCATATCATGATCTGATCACCATGCTCATTATATCCCACATTAATGGGGTTATTGGGATAACAATACAAAAGGTTTGCTAGGGTAGACCCTCTTCCACCCAGTCTCAGCCCCCGAATCAAAATCCTGGCTACGGCCCTGCCTTGGGCTATGGAATTTCCTCCCTGGCGAGATTAGATCAGCACACACCCTCTTGTCCTTCAAAAAGATGGTAAAAACTTGGCTGTGGGATCAAGCTTTTGGGACAGTGCAAGAATTCAGCAATAGGAAACTTTACCCTGTGGACCAGATTTGATATGGATGATTTGAGACAGTTTTCAACACGGAGATAACTGATGTTAGTGTTTATGTATGTTTATAGTTTCTTTTATGTTCTGGCATTGAATATATGTTGTGCTCTGCCCTGAGTCCCCTTCAGGGTGGGAAAGGCGGAATATAAATGTTTTAAATAAATAATAATAATGCTGTTTGGCACCACTTTGAATGCTCTGGCTCAAAACTATGGGATACTGAGAGTTGTAGTTTTACAAGGTGTAAAAACTACAGACGACAAATCCCAGGATTCCATATCTGGTGGAATGAAGTGGCTGAAAGAGTGCACCTTTGCCTTCTGTGAGGAATGCTTTTACTTTGTTTTTCCCTTATGGCAGAAGGAGGTTGGACTAGAAGGCCCTTGGAGGTCTCCTTCTACTCTAGGAACCTATTGTTGTTGTTACTATTATTATTAGTAGTAGTAGTAGCAGCAGCAGAGGCTGAATGAATATTATCCTCATTATTATTATGAATAAATTCAGGGGCTTATACTCACATTTAGTTGAATTCAGTCTTAAAATATATTATATGGCTCTCACTGAAATAAATTTCCAAATATTTTGTTTTTATGGCTCTCTGAGTAGTGGGTAGGTAGATCATTTTGACTTGGCCGTTTTATAAGTAGCTCGCATGCTGAAAAAGTGAGAGCACCCCTGGTGTAGATGGTGGATGAGGCCATAAACAAGGAGGTGGGAGTAAAATGGCAGCATATTTTAGGTTAAAGTTTTTATTGTCAGTATCAAAGCCCTAAGAGGATTTCAACCTTCTAAAATGGGCAAGACCATAAAAATAGGAAACCATCAAGTAGTGATGTTATGGTTGTTTGGAAAAGGCTAGAAACCCTGACCCACCCTCTAAGATGAGTGGTGCCCCTATTTAATTTTCCCTCACATTTTCATGGCAGATAGATTGTTCAAGCGCAGTCTGTTCAAATCAACCTGGCCTGTACAATTTGGCATTTGTAGAGTCCATATTTTAAAAAAACTACAGGCCACTCCTCCTCCCTGACCAGCTCCTTACACAGGCTGCAGGGGAGCCCTTTGTGGGTCGCATCTGTATATTGTGCAGGTCTGAGATAGACTATTAACTGCATACATTTCATTTCACTTAAAAGACTTTGTAGCAGAGTATTATGCATGGACATCTATGCCTCATTGCATACCTATTGCCACACTCGGGTTATTTGTGAACATGCCTCATGTGGAAGGCACTTATTATAGATACCCACAGTAACAGTATCCACTAAGTCATACCCAAGTGACCCATCAGCCTTTCAGATATTGAGAAACTAGATTTCCATCAAAACTCACCACTGATAAGATTAGATAGGACTCATGAGAATTTGGAGGCCAACACATTTATTGTGTTTATTGTTTTTTTATTGTGGCATTATGCCCGTCGTCAGCTGCTAAGAGCCTCAGCGTCACCCTGGACACTCAACTGACAATGGAAACACATATTTCCATTGTCAGTAGAGCAGCGTTTGTCCATCTGCTCAAGGCAAAGAAGCTGGCCACCTACCTGTCCCACCATGAAGTAGCTACAGTGGTCCAAGCCACTGTCATCTAGAGACTAGACTACTGTAACGCTCTGTACATTGGCCTTCCTCTGTCCGTGATCCAGAAACTCAAGTTGGTGCAGAATGCTGCAGCGCGATTGTTGGCAGGCTCACCAACACGCTGCCACATCACGCCCATCCTGCGCGAACTGCACTGGCTTCCAATAGAATTCCGGATCACCTTCAAAGTGTTAGTGTTAACCTTTAAGGCCTTGAATGGTCTGGGGCCAGTGTTCCTAAGGGACCGCCTCTTCCTATATTGTCCCCCCAGACCACTGCGTTCAGAAACACACGACTTCCTCGAGATCCCGAGCTGTAGAAGTGTTTGCCTGACCACAACAAGGAGGAGAGCATTCCGCGTCATTGCGCCAACTCTCTGGAATACTCTCCCGCCTGAGGTTCGTGCCTTGACCAGTCTGCTGGCCTTCAGAAAGGCCTGCAAGACTCTGTTGTTTAAGCAAGTGTTTGACCATTAGCTCCTCGGGCGTATTACTTACTTGCGCAACTTGCTCCAGTTATAAGCTGTTGTATGTGATGAGTTATATACACTATGTTGTATATCCCATTTTAATGGTTCTTAGGTTAAATGTGTTGTTTTATATATGCGATTTTATCTGTATTTTATCTGCATTTATTTGTATTCTAGTGTTGTGAGTCGCCCCGAGCCGCACGGGAGTGGCGACAGACAAGTCAAAACAAACAAACAAACAAATAAATATTGTGTTTTATCTTGAGATTCCACTGTTGTGAGTTGCCCCGAGCCAGATTGGGAGTGGTGACTGATAAGTGCAAATAATAATAATAATAATAATAATGTAATCTTCTGCATTGTTTTAATCTTACCTATTGTGGACAATGATTTGGCTTTTTTTTTTCTTAAAAGGGCATTTCTTAGTGTTTCAATAAGTAGCTAATATTTGGCCAATTACAAGAGCCATGAGGATCTAACTGGGTGAAAAAAGGAAGAGTGAAAGTGAGATGAGACATGTAGTTTAAGCAGACATGGTATAAATTGGCGGAATAAATTATACTCCTGTTTCAAGAAATTCCATATCCCTGAGGCTTTGCCCCATCAAGGTTTCTGGGTGTGTGGCAATAAATTATCCAGCCATGCCCTTCCATTTCCACTCCCCAGCAGACTATTGGCTGCATGGCAACACACCTCTTTGATTCATTATTATCTTAAAACATGTTCTTGCCATTTGTGGGTGGATCAGTGAGAAAATGGGAGTGGGGGAGAGGAGTGTGGGTGGATTTATTGATTTAGCTGGTAACTTTGTAACCTTATATTGGCGACTGTATGATCTTGCTTTGCTGGCTGTTCATTTTTCACAGCAAATATTCAGGTTAGGGGAAAGCGGGAAAAGGGAAAAAGGAATGCTGATGCTATCACAGTGACATTTAGAACAGACGGCAACATGTCACTGTCCAAATAGTGTTAAATAGCAACTACTACCAGCTTTAACCAGGATACCCAATAGTGAGGAGTGGTGAAAGCTGTTATTGAACATGACTACCCCCACCCTAATAAAAGGTTATAGTTTTACATGAAATGGATCTATAGTTTTCCAAGGGCAAGGGGAGAAATGAGTTGTATGGGTGCCCTTCCTCTCAGAGGAAGTCGTCCCACTGACCCTTTCTAGACCAGCAGCTAACCCCATTTCCATGAAGCCCATTTCTCTCCCACTTTTGGCTTAGCTCTTCAATCTAAACTGGTTTGGATCAGCATATATTTGCAGGGAACAGGGTTCTCCCAGGTAGGGCACAGCCGAGTGCAGGTTGCATGGGCCTAAGCCCACCCGAGAGTCTCTCCCACAGATACCCAGGTATCCCAGATTGTTGTTCTGATCCCAATGCTGCATCAGTAGTTAAGAGGATCCCTGGCTGGTGACAGGTCCGCATCAACAGTTGTCAAAAGGACCCTGGCCCCGGAGGAGGTCTGTCTAGGGGACATACGACTTCCAGTATAACAATATGAAATATAATTTCTGGAAACAGACAAGAACAAGAAATGGAAATAACTTTTCCAATCCTTTGTGCAGCCAAGACAGACCCTCTCCTCCTCTTCTTTCTTATTTCCAAGATTATGAGCTAAAACCCCACTTGATTCTAATTTTTATTATTACTTTATTTTATCACTATAAAATATAGTCAACAGAAAACAAACTGCAATGAACTGTTTTAACCTTTGATTGACTTTTGAGCAATATCAAATATCCCAGGAATTTTTCTCCATGCCTTGGGCAGAAGGCATAGCTTTGGACAATTATCACTGGGACGATGGCCCCCCTGGCACCCAGATTCCATTGACCAATACCCAGAGATGGATACAACATCCTGGGAACCTCCCCACCCCAGGAAACACCTCTGTCTGATGATTGGAGGCTCTAAGGCTTCCCCACCTGGCAGGTAGGTTATCCCTGGCTGTGTTATTGCCACTTGGCCAATCAATACATGCGCCACTTAGATCCACACCTCAGCCCATCAGGGACCAGTAAAAAGCCGACTGGCTTGTCAGCGCCGACCAATCAGGGAAATTGGAAGGAATTTTGAACTCTAGCAATGTTAATGCCTGTGTATAAAACGTTAATGAATGTGTATAATTCTTGTGTATAAAAGTGACTACATCTCTCATATGCTTTAATGCTTGCACATTTTAGCATCCATTGCAGTACACAGCATTCCTTCTACAAATTGATTATAGATTCTGTCATTTGCCTTCAAACTGTTGTGATCCTGATTTCTGATCTGGAACATTAGCAGTTAGCGGAACTCACCAGGCGGCCCTCAGTAATTACGGGTGTTGCAAAACTCAAATTTTTGGATTAATTGTCCAGCATTATATGGAGGGCCAAAAGTTGCTTGTGTTTATTTATTTATTGTGTCAGGAGCAAACCAAACAGTTGTATTGCATTAAAACAAACAAATAAACAAACACAAAGTTTGCAGACTTGGTATTCTATTAAATGGCCTTTGACCAGTAGCTGGCCACTTGTAGTGCCTCTGGTGTTGCCATTAGAAGGTCGTCCATTGTGTATGTAGCAGGGCTCAGGTTGCATTGTAGTAGATGGTCTGTGGTTTGCTCTTCTCCACACTCACATGTCATGGACTCCACTTTGTGGCCTCATTTCTTAAGGTTGGCTCTGCATCTCGTGGTGCTAGAGCACAGTCTTTTGCTTGTGTTGATTTAGAACATCTTTGTGTGTCCAGCCTCATGCTTTGTTGTATTCTTTTTGAACACTGGGTGCTTCACCTTCCCAGGTGAAATAGTATGTCAGGTCAGAAATCTTAATTGGAAGGAAATTGTGTCAGATTATTGCATTTTGAATAGCAATTCATGAGTCAGCACAAGATATATTTTCGCAGTTTGAGATGACCTGCAGTGTGACATGTTTGACACCAGATGGCGCTGTCTCAAGACTGCTAAATGGAACCTTGAGGAATGTCAGTTACAAAGTGACAGTTGGGATTTGTCAGTTGGGATTTGATATCTGTGAGGAAAGGATGTTTAGAAAGGTAGCTGTGATGGCTGTTGTTTTTCGATGTTTTGCCAGTTATTGTTAAATACAATTCAATACAAAGTTATATATTTACCTTGTATAGAATAGAATAGAATGAATCTTTATTGAGAGACCATCAGTCATATCAATATATATTACACCAATAAAACAGAATGAAATAAAATATAGTAGGATAAAATGTAATATAATATAATCAAGATAATCACATTGCCAATTCACCTCACCTGGTAACTAAAATTGGTTTGAGACAGTGTGAAAGCTAATCCACTTTAAGTGGATGTGCCCTATCTAGAGCAGATTACCTTGTGAATTGAATGAGAGTTTCATTATTCACTCGAACAGAGACTGGAGTTTTTGGGCCAATGGGGAATTAAACTTCTATATTTCTGTTGCCTATCCGCTGTGACATAAATACTCAACGCCGAAGAAATTGCTCGGTAGAAAAGAAGAAAAGAATTATCTCCTTGCCCACCTCTCACATTCAGAGTGCTACTTAAGTCTCTAGAGCAGAGCTTTTGGTACGGTTTCCCTTGCTCCGTCTTGCTTTCTTTCCCAGCTTTCAGGGAAAATGGCAGTAGAATAGAATAGATGCTCTCTACAGTCTGTTCAGAAGTGAAGGTAGATAGAGTCTGCTTTCCCATATCCTTAGTAGTTTGGACCAAGAGAAAATTGACTCTTTTGCCCAAACCCAAACAAACCACACACACACTAGAGAGCACTTTGAGAAGCTCATCAGCTAGACTCAATGTACCTTGCCTCCCCAATTTGTGTCCTTGCCCACCCTGAGAGATAAACGGGCTGCATTCACAGATACATGGCAGATTTACCAATAACCACTGGATACTTTTTTTAATGGTCAAATGGTGTCATCACCTTTAGTTCTTTGAAGGCATTGCCTAAATACAAATACAAATTCCAATAGGATTTATATAGATAGTGGTTTATCATCCAGCAGATAATTCAGTGTGTCTCCTTTAGGGTCCACAAGTAATTGGATTTAGTCCATGACCTCTCTCGGGACAGACATATCAGTGAAATGTCACAAAAGGGAACTTATGTAAACAGCAATGTTCTGAGCAGGTGAGCTAGTATAACAAACAGTTTTTTTCCTTTCATTCAAGGAGTGACAAGACATGGCAGCCAATGGTTAGGCAATGATTTTGTTATTGTATTTTTGCATGTGCCAAAATAACTTGACTGGCCTTAGGAACTATGTACCTGCTGCTTTGTTAAGGTGGAAAAATCTTCAGAGTCAGACCTGACCCTAGTCCAGTTACTTCTATTTTAAATTAACATGGGTTATATTGTTACATCGTCAAACTTTGCTTCTGAAGTGTATCTTGTTTTTCAGACCCTATTAAGAATAGAACAGGGCAAAGTACTATTTTCGTGACATGTCACCAAAAGCCACCCCCCTTTCCCCCTGCCACAGTTGTTCTTAGTTATTCCACGAACTTTTGAAAAATAACCTTTTAGAAATCTAGCAGGTTGTTCATTTTCTTTTCTCTTCACTTATTAATATTCATCACTTTAATGAATAAAAGGTCTGTTAGAGGTTTTGCACCCACAGTGAGAAACTTTATTGTGCATACTTACTGATAAATGTTGAAGTAATTATATTTAGTTATATCTTCCTCAAAAACTGGGATTCAGTGCAACTCACTGCTTAAAAGAACAATGCAATTAAATAGAATAAATGATATTTTGACAGTTATTTTGGAAAAAAATCTTTACCCTCTATCACAGTGTTTTTCAACCTTTTTTGAGCCGCAGCACATTTTTTACATGTACAAAATCCTGGGGCACACCACCAACCAAAATGACACAAAATGACACTCTAACACAGTAATACATATAGTTAATATGTTTTTAAATGTATTTATACACTCAGTGTGAAACCTGGACCTGTTTTGATGAACACAATATAGATATCCTGGCAGGGATGGCAGAAAGACACAAACTTCCCACACAGAACTCCCATAACCAAGAGAAAATACTATAAGAGTTTAGTGGGCTTGGGTTTTGGAGTTGTAGTTCACCTATATCCAGAGAGCAATGTGGACTCAAACAATGTTGGATCAGGACCAAACTTGGCATGAATACTCAATATGCTCAAATGTGAACACAGATGGGAAAATAGATCTTGACATTTGGGAGTTACAATTTCTGGGATTTATAGTTAACACACAATCAAAGAGCATCCTGAACTCTTGCAACAATGGAATTGAACCAAACTTGGCATGTTGAACTCTTATTACCAACAGAAAGTACTGAAAGGGTTTGCTTGGGAATTGACCTTGAGTTTGGAAGTTGTAGTTCACCTACACCCAGAGAGCACTGTGGACTCAAACAATGTTATGTTATGTTGTTGTTTGTTTTCTATCCAGAATCACAATGTTGGAAGGAGGCTCACCACTTTAAGGTCCCTAAAACAGGCATGGGAAAACTTCGGCCCTCTGGGTGCTTTGCAATTCCCACCATTCCTAACAGCCTGAGGCCCTTTCCTGCTTAAATGGCTGGGGTGGGGGGAGGAAAAGAGCCTGAGGCTGCTAGGAATGGTGGGAGCTGGAGTCCAAAACACCTGGAAGGTCCAAGTTTGCCCATGCCAGCTTTCGACAGAGACCTCTTCCTCCCCCTTTGATCTTTCTTCCCCCTCCTGCCAAACACTTACTTTTTCTTCTACACTGCTGCTTCTGCCACCATTTTGATCTGAGGGGGCAGCATAAGCGTGTTCAGGAAGGGGAGGGGGGAGGGAGGAAGACGTGACCCATGTGGGCGCTACTGCACAGACTTGCCCAGAGCAAAGCAAGGCAAAGCGAGCAGAGCGAGGCTGGGAAGAAGGGAGCCTGAGTGGAGAAGAAAAATTGTTCGGCAGGAGGTGGAAGAAAGGGTATTGGAGGTTCCAATTTCCCACGGCACACCTGATGATCGCTCATGGCACACTGGTTGGGAAACACTGCTCTATCAGATGATATTTTCTACATGATTATTTAATGCAACCTGGTCATTTAACTGCAGTGAGTTTTATTATATAAGTCTGCACTGACGATATAATGGAGTTTAGTCTGCATTAAGTGGTCAATGTAGATGGGCCTGTGACATGTCTCCTTCACTGTAATCTTTTTTTTACATTGTTTTAAAAGTTCTATGTTTTTGTATGTCATTATATCTCTTTTTCTTTTTCTTGCAAAGTACCCAGAATTATATTTTATAGACCTTCTAATGCAGAAGACTGGTAATTTTGCCCACTAATGTTCTAGAGACAACTGTTGTGGCTACAGCAGCAAATCCTTTGTCTCTTGGATATTCCAGGGATTTCCACAAATGAAGGAGGGGGGTCACTGTTAGCCCCTTCTTCTTCTTCTGACCTGAAAATCTGACCTGATCTGAACGGCAACATATGAGCAATGGGATCCTAAACTATCCTAAGCTATCCCCCTGCCTCTGGAAAATCATTTCTCCAAATTTACTGGATAAATTGGGAATGTTGCAACACTAGAGATTTGCTGGTAGTCTCTGGTTTCCTCTATAATTTTGAGATCTTAACCTTTTGGAAAACCAGAATCTCCAAAGCCTTTTGGAAGCATGACCTGTTGGAGATTAATTGGCATTCACTACCATTTGGAAAATCAGAACCTTTTGTAAAGTATGATCTTTCTGAGAAGAGTTAAAACTCATTAGAGTGAATCTTTTCTTCAGTGGTAAATATCCACTTGTATTCATGTGAGGCGAAGTAGATTTCTCAGTTGTTAAACTGATATCCCTGGATATCTCTTTGAACTGTTAGGAACAAAGATTATGCCAATGCACCAAAGATGTAGCAGATCTTCAGAAGTGTTATTTCAGTTGCCCAAAAACATCTACTTGTCAGAGATATTACAGCAGAGCCAGGGCTGAACCACAAGTTCATTTTATTTGTAAAGAAAACAAAGCATATTACAGAGCATTTCTCTCAGCGTGGCACACAGCACATAAATCATGGCGAACAGGAGAGCGTCCTTATCTTCGAATGTTTACATTCCAAAGGTAGAATATCTGGGGCCTTTGCTTCCATCACAGACATGAACTTTCCTTCTCCAGTTAACTCTATAATGGTCTAACTATATTATACAGTTCAGAGAATAGATACAGAAAATAGAAAAAATCCACAGAAAACATTTTAAACTCATCTTTGTCATACATCTTAGCACCGACACTACTCTCCCATAAAATTATTTGCTTTTAAATCATGCTCTCATGAGACAAAAATAAGTAGTCTTTGTTAAAAATAACATAGTTGGTTTACTTACAAACTTCATGTATTCAGCATAAAGGTACATTGCCTATCAGCTGAAAGTATAAACAGTAAGCTTTCTAAGACATTCTGTTGCAGTCTCTTCTCTGCCTTATGTCTAATGCATAATGAACACTGACTATACAATACACAATACAACACTGACTTCTAAAATGGAGTCTCAGTATGAATAGTCCCAGGTCTGATCACATGTTCAGCAGTCCCTCCCACAACCTCAAACCACATAGAGTTAAGGGAAAATTTCATACCAATAGACACATATACAATATAGCAAGCAATCTGAATTATATACATAACAAATAATTAGTATAGGAGACTAAGTTGCTATTTCCAAAAATAACAGATACAGATACTTACAAAATAACTTTCTGAAAACCAACTTTAACAACAGCATCTCATTAACAGTGAGTTCTTCCAGCTCTGCTTCTGTAAAGCAGGTAGCCTTCCTTACAATCTTAACTCTCAATTCCTCAAGTAATTCTAAATAACCATATGATCATATTCTTGCTTTTCAATAATTTTGACAAAATTTAAAAGTGTAGAATCCCAATATTATACACCCCAAAGGCCCCAAGTTCTGGATATTGGATGCTCTTAGATGTATCCCCTATCTAATGAACTGCGTTCCAAGATATATATGACTGGGAATTTTCTTCCAGAAGTGCAGGTAGCAAACTCATCAGAACTCAAGCAAAGGAAAAGCTTCCTTTCTCAAGTGCAACAGCCCCTACATTCTGGCCATCTCTTAAGTATATCTATAAGGTACAATGGCAACTATGTAAGAAATAGTATCACATTTAATTTGAACTGTAGACTACTGTTTCTTTTGGTAGTTACATTCTAACTGTCAGTCATTTGTAAAATGTGTCAAGTAAACAGTATTAAATAAACAAGCACAGAACCAATGCGGTGTAGTGATTTGAGCAGCGGACTATGACTTTAGAAATCAGAGATCAAAAACTTGCTCAGCTATGAAAACCTACGAGGTGATTTTAGGCAAACCACACTCTTTCAGCTTCAGATGGAGACAAAAAGAAATGTCTTTTGGACTAACCTTATCAAGAAAACCCCAAGATAAAATTGCCTTATGGTAGTCACAAGACAGAAACAACCAGAAGGCACAACCCTGAAAATGCTATCCATCTTCCATTGGCCGTTCAAGCAAAACCATGGCTATCTTCTTCAGATACTTAGGTAAAGGTTTTCCCCTGACATTAAGTCCAGTTGTGTCTGACTCTGGGGGTTGGTGCTCATCTCTATTTCTTAGCTGAAGAACCGGCATTGTCTATAGTCACCTCCAAGGTCATGTTGCCGGCATGACTGCATAGAGTGCCATTACCTTCCAGCTGGAGTGGTACCTATTGATCTACTCACATTTGTATGTTTTCAAACTGTTAGGTTGACAGAAGTTGGGGCTAACAGCAGGAGCTCCCACCACTCCCCAGATTCGAACCTGTGACCTTTCAATCAACAAGTTCAGCAGCTCAGCGGTTTAACCCACTGTGCCACTGGGGGCTTCTTTAGATACTATGCATAGCAAAACAGCGAGAAAAGGTTATTTCCTCTCCAGGTAGGCATTTATTCTCAGCAAACAGTATGATACAGGGTGGGATCCATGCAAATAGAAGGTAATTGCCCTGACATTAGGTTAAAATTGGGATGCACAAAGGGAAACATCATTGCCAGGCAAATAAAATCTCCTGTACACTCATCTCCAAACTGAGTGTCAATAATGACACAATTCACCTTCCTTTTTTCCATCAATTTTTCCACATAATTTCAGCAGCACATCCATATCTTGATTTTATATAATTCTTTTCCAAGTTCAGTCTGCATCCTACAATAGTCCAAGATTTATCCACAAAGGTTCTCTTAGCCAGACAAGTTTATTTTAGAAGAAATATAGCATTTATCTTAAATCATCACCATCCATCATCATTATCCGAGAGGAAAATCATATCCAATCATGCTTGTTTGGACTCATAGAAAGTATCAAAATCTAGAATCTTCTTTCATCATCAAAAAGAAAAGATAAACTTGGGGAACCTGAAAAAGCAGGATGCAATTACGTTTAATTAACCTCAACTGCATCCTTATGTAAGTTTGAATGCAGGCCTAAGGGCTGAGTTGGACGTACTGCTAACAGCAAACCAGACTTAATTCCCACACTATTCCAGATGTACTTGACTATCTCACATCCATGAGAGACAAAATATAGTAGGATAATGTAGAATAGTGTGTTCAAATAGACACAAT
Source organism: Anolis apletophallus (assembly GCA_030556195.1). NCBI lineage: Eukaryota > Metazoa > Chordata > Lepidosauria > Squamata > Anolidae > Anolis > Anolis apletophallus. Next base: position 143,268,628 of record JARBWK010000004.1, on the reverse strand, counting down.
TTAGCACCTCCATCTAGATTTGGAAGAGAGACTTATCCATTGTGATACCTTCTATAGTCACATCTAAAGTTCAGAAAAGTGACTTGTTTCAGATGAGAGTTTACAGAATCTCCAAGCCCTTAAGACCACAGTTTCATGTATGCACACAAAATCCTGGAATATAAACCCCTACAGATATGGGAGTCATACTGTAAGTCAAACTTGAGCAGTGGGAAATGGAAATCAAACTTAAAAGAATAAAAAGATGTGAAGAGACCCCCGTCAATTGCCATTCATGGTTTTTTCCCCCCAAACCAGAAGGGATAATACAATAGGAAGGAATTTCAAATTCATATAATTCTCAAACAAATGATACTTGGGAAAATGGAAGACTAATCTCATCTGTTGTTAGTCTATTCCACTCACATCTAAAATGCCATGGGATGCAAAAGAAGCCATCGAACACATAGGCAAATATGTGGCTACTAGGCCTGGTTGATTTAAAAAAATGGTTCAAAACTCATTTTGGATGTAGAGGGCGCTGGCGTTTCGTATTTTGTAGAGTTCCGAAATTTTCCGTGGAAATTTCAAAATTATTTCGTAAAAACTAACAAAATTTGTTAGTAAACCGTTAATGGCGGACGCGCATGTGCAATACGCATACACCTGCCAAAACTGGCTTTGACAGCCCAGGTCTTCCCTCCGCTGCCACCTCCTCCTCCTCGGTGGTGTTAGCTGTAACACAAGTTGGTTCCTTCCCAGGCGGCGAGGAGTGGAAAGATGCTCTCCACTCCTCGCCGCCTGGGAAGGAATAATCAACGCGTGTTAAGGCTAATGCACATTGGTTCCTTCCCAGGCAGCAAGGAGTGGAAAGATGCCTTCCACTCCTCGCCGCCTGGGAAGGAACCAATGCATGTTAGCTTTAACAGGCATTGGTTCCCAGGCGCCCAGCAGTGGGGGGGATGCCCTCCACTTCTCGGTGCCTGGGAAGCAATGCGTATTAGCTTTAACGTGCGTTGGTTCCCAGGCGCAAACAGATTTCCTCCCGATTGGCCAGATCTCAGCCCAGGATTGGAGGCCCATGCTCTCCCCCCCACCCAGATCAGAAAGGCACCTAGAGGAGTGTGTGTTTTGCAAAACGCCCCGCCCTCGGGCAGCTCGCAGATGCCTCAGCTTCGGCTGAGAAAGAGGACACGCCTGGCAGTGGCCCAGGGAAGGGAAAAACCTTTCTGAACATGCCAATTTCTTTACGAAAAATGGCGGCGGTGGAGTCGAATTTGGTAATTCACTTCCGGGTTGCTTACAGCGGTTCAAAAACGCATCGTAAGTACTTTAGAAACGCATTTCATATGAATTTGATCAAAAAAACCCCCGAAAAACCTAACCAGACCTAGTGGCTACCACAGTTCTACTTGCCAGGCATTTTATTCATAGATATGATGCAAACCCAAGAACTGAGACCAATTGGAAGATGAAACCAGGGCAAGGTTGTGGCACACCTACCTGCACATGCTTTTGTGATTAAAACACACACACACACACACTTCCTTCAGCTCCAAAGATGGAAGTTTCCATCATATGTCACTTGGGTTTTTAGCCTCAAGCACAGACTAGCGATTCCACCACTGATAGCCTGAAAAAAACTTCATTAAACCTAAGCTGCTGCTTCTAGGAACTGCGCACATTCTACGAAAACACCTCTAATATCCTAGGCCCTTGGAAAGAGCCCAATATTCAGAGACAGATCCCAGACACTTGGACCTAATGTGCATATGTGCTGTGATGTTATATACATGTGAATAATAATAATAACAATAATGATAGACTGAATGAGATCTCTGGTTCAGGGAGACCTTGGCAAGAAGGGTCCCTTCTACTCTGCCATATAGATTCCGTATTATCTGCTTTGAACTGGATTATGTGACACTGTAGACTCATATAATCCAGTTCAAAGCAGATAATTGATTGATTATCTTATTTGATAATATGATTATATGGCAGTGTAGACGGGGCCCTACACTGCCATATAAAATCCATTTTATCTTTGAACTGGATTATCTGAGAGTGTAGACTCCTATAATCCAGTTCATAACAGATAATGTGGATGATCTGTTTTGATCATCTGGATTATCTGTCAGTGTAGACTCATACAATCCAGTTCTGGTACATTAAAGCAGATATCATGGATTATCTGTTTTGATCATCTGGATTATCTGTCAGTGTAGACTCATATAATCCAGTTCAAAGCAGATAATGTGGATGATCTGTTTTGATCATCTGGATTATCTGGGAGTGTAGACTCAGACAATCCAGTTCAAAGCAGATAATGTGGATTATTTATTTTGATCATCTAGATTATCTGAGAGTGTAGACTCAGACAATCCAGTTCAAAGCAGATAATGTGGATTATTTATTTTGATCATCTAGATTATCTGAGAGTGTAGACTCAGACAATCCAGTTCAAAGCAGATAATGTGGATTATTTATTTTGATCATCTGGATTATCTGAGAGTGTAGACTCCTATAATCCAGTTCAAAGCAGATAATGTGGATTATTTATTTTGATCATCTGGATTATCTGAGAGTGTAGACTCCTATAATCCAGTTCAAAACAGATCACGTGGATGATCTGTTTTGATAATCTGGATTATCTGGCAGTGTAGACATATATAATCCAGTTCAAAGCCGATAATGTGGGTGATCGGTTTTGATAATCTGGATTATCTGGCAGTGTAGACTCATATAATCCAGTTCAAAGCAGATAATGTGGACGATCTGTTTGAATCATCTGGATTATCTGGGAGTGTAGACTCCTATAATCCAGTTATAAACAGATGATGTGGATTATCTGTTTTGATCATCCATCTTATCTGGCAGTGTAGACTCTTTTAATCCAGATCAAAGCAGGCAATGTGGATGATCTGTTTTGATCATCTGGATTATCTGGCTGTATAGACTCAGACAATCCAGTTCAAAGCAAATCATGTGGATGATCTGTTTTGATCATCTGGATTATCTGGCAGTGTAGACTCCTAGAATCCAGTTCAAAGCAGGCGATGTGGACGATCTGCTTTGATAACCTGGATTCTATAGGGCAGTGTAGAAGGGTCCATCCAGGGTCTTGGCTTTCAGGAGATGGGATGCAAGAGACACCAGAGGGAGGGAGGGAGGGAGGGCAAAGTTACATAACCTGGCACAATCTCCTTGGAAATTGCATCAGCTCGGAACAATCTGAAAAAGAAGCCAAACCGGCCTGCCTAGCAGTGTTATACAATCGCAGGACCAACGTGGGGCTGCCTGGATTTATTATCCCCCCCCCCTTTTCTCTTTTTCGACCCTCTTTTGGGAGGAGAGAGAGAACCCTTTCCTAAAGGCGACCTTGGCTTTAGGTGGGCGCCAATCCCAGGGAGGGAGGGAAGGCACGGTGGGATCTGACCTACCCCAACGAAGGAAGGGAAACACGCCCCCTTGGCTGCGCCTCCTCCCCGCCCCTTTCCCTCCTCCCTGCGTGGGAATGGGCTCTCCTCCTTCCAGGGCCCGCCCTCCCTCCTCTCCTGGTGATGGTGGTTGGCTAGTGGAGGAGGCACTTTCACTTTTCTATAAAGGCCCGGCGGAGGAGTGACAGCTCAGCCACTCGCGCCCAAAGGGGAACCCCAAGACCCCGGTTTCAAAAAAAGACGCCCGGCCTTTTGTGCCTTACAAGGAGGAGGAAGGAGAGGGAGAGGAAGGCCAGCGGCGGCAGGAGGAGCTGCTCCTTCTTCTCCTTTTTGTCTCCAGAGGAGGGTTCCCGAAATCGAGGCAGGCGGACAGGAGGACCACCCATTCCCCGCCATGAACGGGACGCTGGACCGCCTGGAGGACTACACGCTCAACGAGGAAGCCGGGGCGTTCATGTTCACGTCGGAGTCGGTGGGAGAAGGGCATCCAGGTGAGCAGATGGCCAGGCTGCTTCCCTCCCTTGCAGGGGAGAGAGGGAGAGGGAGAGGAGAGGGAGAGGAGAGGGAGAGAGAGAGAGAGAAGGAGAGAGAGAGAGGAGAGAGAGAGAGAGAGAGAGAGAGAGAGAGAGAGAGAGAGAGAGAGAGAGAGAGAGAGAGAGAGAGAGAGGGAGAGAGAGAGAGAGAGAGAGAGAGAGAGAGAGAGAGAGAGAGAGAGAGAGAGAGAGAGAGAGAGAGAGAGAGAGAGAGAGAGAGAGAGAGAGAGAGAGAGAGAGAGAGAGAGAGAGAGAGAGAGAGAGAGAGAGAGAGAGAGAGAGAGAGAGAGAGAGAGAGAGAGAGAGAGAGAGAGAGAGAGAGAGAGAGAGAGAGAGAGAGAGAGAGAGAGAGAGAGAGAGAGAGAGAGAGAGAGAGAGAGAGAGAGAGAGAGAGAGAGAGAGAGAGAGAGAGAGAGAGAGAGAGAGAGAGAGAGAGAGAGAGAGAGAGAGAGAGAGAGAGAGAGAGAGAGAGAGAGAGAGAGAGAGAGAGAGAGAGAGAGAGAGAGAGAGAGAGAGAGAGAGAGAGAGAGAGAGAGAGAGAGAGAGAGAGAGGGAGAGAGAGAGAGAGAGGGAGAGAGAGAGAGAGAGAGAGAGAGAGGCAGCAGGGCAACAGCCATGCATGTGCCAAGCAGCATTCTCCTCTCGGTCTGCCTGGATGGCAGCATTGCAGGAGCTGCACTGCCATATCATCCAGATCAGTGTTTCCTCACCTTTTTTTTTGAGCCACGGCACACTTTTTACATTTGCAAAATCCTGGGGCACACCACCAACCCAAATGACACAAAATGACCCTCTAACACAGTAATACATATAGTTAATATGTTTTTAAAAAGTGTGAAACCTGGACCTGTTTCGATGAACACAACATAGATATTTATTTATTTTTATTTACTTACTCGGCTTTTATGCCACCACTCCCAAGTAGGCTGGGGCGGCTCACAGCCAGAAGGCAAAACAACATACAATATACAAAGACAGTTTAAAAGGCAATATAAAATACACGATAAAACTACACAGTAAAACATCATTAAAAACACAGTTGGAGAAGTTACAGTGGTCGGGCAATATTAGCATGGCTTGGGGGCCCCAGTGGACCTATGCCTGAAAAGCCAGCCGGAAGAGGTGGGTCTTGCATGCCCGCCTAAACGGGAGTAGGTCTGGGATTGCTCGTGTAGCTGCCGGGAGGGCATTCCACAATATCGGCGCTATGACCGAGAAGGCCCTTCGGCGGGTGGCAGTTCTTTTGGCCGCTTTAGCAGAGGGGACGGCAAGCAGGTTGGAGTCCTCTGAATGGAGTGATCTCGTAGGGTAGTATGGGGTGAGACGGTCCCTCAGATACGCTGGCCCCAGGCCGTGTAAGGCCTTAAAGGTGAGAACCAACACTTTGAAGGTGATCCAGTGCAGATCCTGCAAAATAGGTGTTATATGGCATCCTGCTGGGGAACCAGACAGGAGCCGGGCGGCAGTGTTCTGCACCAGCTTGAGCTTCCGGATCATCGACAAAGGAAGGCCAACGGAGGAATGGCAGAAAGATAAAAACTTCCCACACAGAACTCCCACAACCAAGAGAAAATGCTATAAGAGTTTGGTGGGCATTGACCTTGGGTTTTGAAGTTGTAGTTCACTTATATCCAGAGAGCACTGTGGACTCAAACAACATTGGATCAGGACCAAACTTGGCATGAATACTCAATATGCCCAAATATGAATGCAGATGGAGTTCAGGGGAAATAGACCTTGACATTTGGGAGTTGTAGTTGCTGGGATTTATAGTTCCCCTACAATCAAAGAGCATTCTGAACCTCACCAATGATAGAACAGGGCCAAATTTTCCACACAGAATCCCCAGGAGGCAAGAGGAGGTCTCTACTTGGGGAAAGGGAGGTGGGCCTTCCCAATGCATGGAGAGGGAGAGACCAAGTAGACAATGGGGTGGGGAGGGGGGTGTTTGTAATTTTGTGCCTTTATTGAGGTAGGTTTCTTAGGGTTTTTATACTTCAACACACTAGACTCTTCCCCTCCCCCCTTCCTGGAGGTTCCAATTTCCCACGGCACACCTGATGATCGCTCACGGCACACTAGTGTGCCCCGGGAAACACTGGTTTAAGATCTAGGCAGGGGGTACTGTGGCTTTAACGTTGCATTTGTTTTAATGGTTTTTAACTGGGAAATTTTTTAATACTGTTTATTTTCAATTGTATCCTGCTTAGAATTTTTTGCCTTTGTTTTTCATGAACTTTGATGGACTATGTGTTCCTGCTTATCTTTCTACCGAATTGGATTTACCTGTTTTTAATGGAGTGCTTTTTACTGCTCCTGCTTTTAAAAAGCTGCGTGGTGTTTAAAGCCTTTCCTGGCCTGGAGTGCAAGAGAGATCTCTGCAAGTCAGAAAGCCTGGGAAGGCCCACAAGAGCTCTAGAGCAGTGTTTCCCAATTTTTTGAGCCGCGGCACATTTTTTACATTTACAAAATCCTGGGGCACACCAGCAACCAAAATGACACAAAATGACACTCTAACACAGTAATACATATAGTTAATATGTTTTTACATGTACTTATACACTCAGTGTGAAACCTGGGCCTGTTTTGATGAACTCAACATAGATATCCTGGCAGGAATGGCAGAAAGACACAAACTTCCCACACAGAACTCCCACAACCAAGAGAAAATGCTATAAGAGTTTGGAGATCATTGACCTTGAGTTTTGGAGTTGTAGTTCACCTATATCCAGAGAGCACTGTGGACTCAAACAATGTTGGATCAGGACCAAACTTGGCATGAATGCCCAAATATGCCCAAATATGAACCAGGCCCGGATTACCCACAAGGCCACCCTAGGCCATGGCCTAGGGCAGTCTTTCTCAACCAGTGTGCCGTGGCACACTAGTGTGCCATGACGGACCTCCGCTGTGCCGTGAGAAAAAGCTCTCTGCCCCCTTCCTCCCCCTTCCTGCCAAACTCCTGCTGCTTGGGGTAGGAGGAGGAAAGGCTAGGCAGTGGCGAAGAAAAAGAAGAAGGGACCGGGGCGCCGCCTCCTTCGGCTGTTTCCCCAGCCAGTCTCCAATCCGCCATGACTTCCATCATGACTCTTGCCCCTCGCCCACTGAAGCCCATTCACCGCTCATGCTCCTCTGTAGGAGAGCTGAAGCTGGGGGGAGCGGGTGGGGCATGGTGCAGCCTGTAGGAGAGCTGAAGCTGGGGGGAGGGGCAGGGCATGGCATGGCCTGGCTCTGCCCCCTCCCCTGGCTTCGGCACTCCCAGCAGCTGCTCCAGCCTTGAGGGGACAGTGCCAAGCCAGCATTGTGCTGGCTCTGCCACCGCTGGCTTGGCACTGCCCCCTCAAGGCTGGAGAAGCTGCTGGGAGAGGTGAAGCCAGGGGTAGGGCGGGGCATGGCGTGGCCTGGCTCTGCCCCCTCCCCTGGCTTCGGCACTCCCAGCAGCTGCTCCCAGCAGGCCACCAACCCCCAACCATTCTTTACTGTGTTAGAGTGTCATTTTGTGTCATTTTGGTTGGTGGTGTGCCCCCGGATTTATTTAATGTTAAAAGTGTGCCGCGGTTCACAAAAGGTTGGGAAACACTGGCCTAGGGGCGCAAGCCAAGGGGGACATAGTTCACACAGACCAACAAAAAAAAAAACACGCAATGCAACTCTCTCTTTGTCTCTGGGGAGGGCTGGGGGAGAGTGCTGCAAGAGGGCAGGGGAGGAGGGAATGGCGTCCCCCCCTCGCCATCGCCCCGCCCCCTTGTCAAGGAAGGATGGCGTGAGGCGCACCACGAAGAGGAGGAGGCGGAGGGAAGCCCCATCCCCGGGGCCGATGCTGGCACCGGGGGAGGGGCTTCCATTCCTTCCTCCTCCTCGCGCGCACCCTCCTTCCTTGACTCAAGGAAGGAGGGCGTGCAGCGCCACGAGGAGGAGGTGGGGTGGGGGTGCGGTAGAGGTTGGTTTGGGGGCGTAATTCCAAAGTGTGGCCTAGGGCGCCAAAAGGGGTTAATCCACGCTTGATATGAACGCAGATGGAGTTCAGGGGAAATAGACCTTGACATTTGGGAGTTGTAGTTGCTGGGATTTATAGTTCCCCTACAATCAAAGAGCATTGTGAACCCTACCAATGATAGAACTGGGCCAAACTTCCCACACAGAACCCCCAGGAGGCATGAGGAGGTCTCTACTTGGGGAAAGGGAGGCGGGCCTTCCCAATGAATGGAGAGGGAGAGACCAAATAGACAACGGGTGGGGAGGGGTGTGTGTGTTTGTAGTTTTGTGCCTTTATCGAGCTAGGTTTTTTAAAAGGGTTTTTATACTTCAACACACTAGACTCTCCCCCCTTCCTGGAGGTTCCAATTTCCCACGGCACACCTGATGATCGCTCACGGCACACTAGTGTGCCCCGGCACACTGGTTGGGAAACACTGATCCAGATCGTGTTCTAAGACCATAATCCACATGATCTGCTTTGAACTGGGTTATATGAGTCTACACCAAGCCTGGGCAAACTTCGTCCCTCCAGGTGTTTTGGACTCCAACTCCCTCAATTCCTAACTGTTAGGAATTGTGGGAGTTGGAGTCCAAAACACCTGAAGGGCCGAAGTTTGTCCAGGCCTGGTCTACACTGCCATATAATCCAGTTCAAAGCAGATGATCTGGATTTTATATGGCCTTAGATATCTGCTGTGACGCAGTGCGTTAAACTGCTGAACTTGCTGACCAAAAGGTTGGCGGTTCGAATCCAGGGAGCCGCGTAAGCTCCCGCTATTAGTCCCAGCTTCTGCCAACCTAGCAGTTTGAAAACATGCAAATGTGAGTAGATCAATAGTTAGGGCTTCGCCGGGAAGGGAACGGAGCTCCATGCAGCCATGCCAGCAACATGACCTTGGAGGCGACTATGGACAATGCCGGCTTTTTAGCTTAGAAATTGAGATGAGCACCAACTCCCCAGAGTCAGACACAACTGGATTTAATGTCAGGGGAAAACCTTTACCTTTGCACTGCCAAACACCTGGAGGGCCGAAGTTTGCCCAGGCCTGGTCTACACTGCCATATAATCCAGTTCAAAGCAGATGATCTGGATTTTATATGGCCTTAGATAACTGAGGTGATGCAATGGGTTAAACTGCTGAGCTGCTGAACTTGCTGACCAAAAGGTTGGCGATTCGAATCCAGGGAGCGGCGCAAGCTCCCGCTGTCAGCGCCAGCTTCTGCCAACCTAGCAGTTTGAAAACATATCAATGTGAGTAGATCAATAGGTACCACTCTGACGGGAAGGTAACGGCGTGCCATGCAGTCATGTCTGCCATATGACCTTGGAGGTGTCTATGGACAACGCCGGCTCTTTAGCACCAACTCCCCAGAGTCGGACACAACTGGACTTAATGTCAGGGGAAATTTTTTACCTTTACACTGCCATATAATCCAGTTCAAAGCAGATGATCTGGATTTTATATGGCCTTAGATATCTGCGGTGATGCAGTGGGTTAAACCGCTGAGCTGCTGAACTTGCTGACTGAAAGGTTGGTGGTTCAAATCCAGGGAGTGGTGTAAGCTCCTGCTATTAGTCCCAGCTTCTGCCAAGCTAGCAGTTTGAAAACATGCAAATGTGAGTAGATCAATAGGTAGTGCTTCGGCGGGAAGGGAACAGAGCTCCATGCGGCTATGCCAGCCATATAACCTTGGAGGTGTCTATGGACAACGCCAGCTCTTTAGCTTAGAAATGGAGATGAGCACCAACTCCCCAGAGTCGGACACAACTGGATTTAATGTCAGGGGAAAACCTTTACCTTTACACTGCCATATAATCCAGTTCAAAGCAGATGATCTGGATTTTATATGGTAGTATAGATGAGACCTTAGATACTTGCTAGATAGATAGATATCACAAACCTTTACTTCCTGCAGCTGTTTGTTTGTGCAGATATGTGCCTATTATCTTATCTATCTTTTGATCAATCTATCAATCCCATTGATCCATCCATCTATCACAAACCTATACTTCCTGCTGCTAAGTCCTTGTGAGAACATGTGCTAGTTATCTGTCTATTTATCTTTCATAAAGTTTTACATCTTGCAGCAAGCTTTTTGTGCAGACCTGTGAGAATTATCTATCGCTTGATCTATCTATCTATCTATCTATCTATCTATCTATCTATCTATCACAAACCTTTATTTCCTGTTGCTAATACCTTGGGCAGACATGTGCTAATTATCTGTCTATTTATCTGTCATAAAGCTTTATTTCTTGCAGCTAGCTTTTTGTGTAAATATGTGCCAATAATTTATCTGTTGATCAAACTATTGATCAGTCCCTCTATCTATTTATCTATCACAAACTTTTACTTACTGCTGCTGACAAATTGTGCAGACATGTGCCAATTATATGTCTGTCTGTCTGTCTGTCTGTCTGTCTGTCTGTCTATCTATCTATCTATCTATCTATCTATCTATCACATAGCTTTACTTCCTGGGCTAGCTTTTTTGTACAGACATGTGCTAATTATTTGTCTCTTTATCTATATAAATTAAAATGTAATGTTCGTTTGTGGGATTAACATAACTCAAAAACCACTGGACGAATTGACACCAAATTTGGACACAATACATCTATCAGGCCAACGGGTGACCATCATTCATAAAAACACTGAAAAACACAGAAGAAGAGATTTAAAAAGCCAAAAAAAAGAAATGCATGCACAAAACTCTCTCTCTCTCTCTCTCTCTCTCTCTCTCTCTCTCTCTCTCTATATATATATATATATATACTGTATATATAACACATACTGTATACACAAATATACACACATATACACGCACACACACAAAACACATATATACAGACTGGGCCATAGCAATGCATGGCAGGGGACGGCTAGTCTATCATAAAGCTTTATTTCTTGAGGCTAGCTTTTTGTTCAAATATGTGCCAATTATCTATCTGTTGATTGAACTATTGATCAAACCGTCTATCTATCTATCATCTATCTATCATAAATCTTTACTTCAAGTGGCTAGCTTTTTGTGCAGAGATGTGCCAATTATCTATCTATCTGTTAATCAACCTACCTACCTATTAATCATCTCTTTCTCACATACACACAGGCCGCTTCTACACTGCCATATAATCAAGATTATCAAAGCAGATGATCCACATTATCTGCTTTGACCTGGATTATATGAGTCTACACTGCCATATAATCAAGATTATCAAAGCAGATGATCCACATTATCTGCTTTGACCTGGATTATATGAGTCTACACTGCCATATAATCCAGTTCAAAGCAGATAATCTGGATTTTATATGGCAGAGTAGATGGGTCCTTAGTTATATATAAAATATGTATATACCGTGAACCTTTACTTCCTGCTACTATTTTTATGCAGACATGTGAGAATTACCATGTCTGTCTCTTGATTGATCTATCGATCAATCTATCACAAAACTTTACTTCCTGTTGATAACTCTTTGTGCAGACATGTACTAATCTGTCTCCATCCATCCATCCATCCATCTATCTATATTTCCTGTGGCTAGCTTTTTGTGCAGACATGTGCTGTCTGTCTGTCTGTCTGTCTGTCTGTCTATCTGTTGATCTACCTACCTACCTACTAATCATCACTCTTGCTCTCTCACATATAGCCCCCTTCTACACTGCCATATAATCCCAATTATCAAAGCACATAATCCACATCTGCTTTGAACTGGATTATATGAGTCTACACTGCCATATAATCCAGTTCAAAGCAGATAATCTAGATTTTATATGGCACACCTACCTTCACTTCCTCCTCTAGATCTGTGTAACAGAAGCCAGGCCTTATAGATGAATAAAGAGAGTCCCACCTCACATTCACGCCCAGTCGCCCACACTGCTAAACTGTATCACTCCTCAGCAGCTACGTTGTTGCCCTCATTGTTTTGTTGTGACATGCTGCTTCTCAGCCAAGGAACTCCAAGTACAGGCAGTCACCGAGTTACAAACAACTCAGTTAAGAACAGGGGTGAGACAACAGGAAGTGTGAGAAATCTACTTCTCGGGAGGGGAATTTACTCCTGAAAGAGTTTACATGGGGAAAAAGTGTCTCCATTGCAGGTTTATCACCAATCCTTGTTTCCATAGCAAGCCAAATTTTTCAATTTTTCTGGGACAGAAAGTGAGTTGGAATGTTCTGAACAGAGGCACAGACAGCAAAACAAACACAAAGGGGTGTTCACCCTTCCCTATGGTATCCAAAACTAAAAGATATACAGTAGGAGTCTCGCTTTTCCAACCTTCACTCATCCAACTTTATGAATTATTCAATGCAGTCTGCCTCCTGCCAGGATTCACAGATGTTTCAATACATTGCCAAGGTTTGGCACTAAATTAGTAAATACTACATAACGTTACCGTGTATTGAACTGCTTTTTCTGTTGATTTGTTGTAAAACATGATGTTTTTGGTGCTTAATTTGTAAAATCATAATGTAATTTGATGTTTAATAGGCTTTTCCTTAATCCCTCCTTATTATCCAACATTTTCGCTTATCCAAACTAACTTTACTTCTTATGAGTCGCCCTCCACCAAAGGTGCTCTGGGCAACTTACACAATTAAAATAAACAGGTTACATAGTCACCGCTTGTTACTAACAATCATAGGCTCTTCTGAAAAGCCATGTCTTGAGTGCCCCTAAAAATTTATGTTGGATAAGCCCATTTATGTTGGATAAGCGAGACTCTACTGTATTTTGTTTGACTGCAGTTGCACTTAAAAATGTACCTGTTCTGACTTGCTGACTTAAGAACAAACCTACAGAACCTATCTTGTTAATAACTTAGGGACTTCTTGTAGCTTATACCAAGACCAGAGAGTCACAGACCATAAAGGACGGGCACAATTATTGTGGTGTACTTTTTGTAGTAAATGGTCCTTTCAAGAATACTGCATGCTTTTTGGAGAGCTGGATGGGAGAGACACACCTTCTCTAAGGAAGTCTGGCTGAGATCGGCAGCTTTACCCCTAGGCACACGTGTCTAAAGATTTCAGCCCAAGGTTCCACTGAGGCCCCTTCTACACAGATCTGATCCCAGATCTGCTTTAAACTGGATTATATGAGTCTCCAATGCCAGATAATCCAGGATAAGCAAATAATCTGGAATCGGATCCTGGGATATAGCACTAATGTGGAAGGAGCCTAAAACTCAGTGAGATTTCAAAATGTTGGGTGAGTCTGTTGTATCCCCACACAATTATTTTTATTAAACAGCCCTTTAACTAGTGAATAGATTTTCTCAGGTATATATCATACTGATGTGAAGATATCACATGTGTTTTGTGTCTGTCAGCCAAAATTACTTCAGTTTCCCAGTGAAAATGGAGGTGTCAGTAATAAAATCCATGTGCACCTTAAACCAGTGTTTTTCAGCCTTTTTTGAGCTGCGGCACATTTTTTACATTTACAAAATTCTGGGGCACACCACCAACCCAAATGACACAAAATGACACTCTAACACAGTAATACATATAGTTAATATGTTTTTAAATGTATTTATACACTCAGTGTGAAACCTGGGCCTGTTTCGATGAACACAACATATATATGACTTCCTCTCACATATTTATACATGGCTATCATGTCTTCTCTCGGACGTCTCTTCTTCAGGCTAAACATGCCCAGCTCTTCAAGCTACTCCTCATAGAACTTGTTCTCCAGACCTTTGTGAAATTTCACCCTGAGTGAAACTTGCTTCCATTTAACTATGGATGTCATGAAGCTGTTATAAACAGTTCCGGGGGTGGGGGGTGGGGGGGAGGCAACTCTCAGAAAATCCAGTAAAATAGTAAACAAAACCCCCAACATTTCCAAATGGAGAGGCTCAATTTGTTTCTTGGAAACCTGTGAGGGGGCTGTTAGGAGGGGGGAGAGTGCCAATATCCCACGGCACACCTGATGATCGCTCACGGCACACTGCTTGGGAAACACTGCCTTAAACCAATAGAGCTGAGCATGTCTTACAGTCTGACACACACCTTTTCCCCCAAACAATTATTTGGTTGAGCTTAGAGAGCTTGGCCTACAAGCTTTGGCTTCTTAAATCTTTCATGAGCTCTGGTTGTAGGGCTGGGGGATTCTGGGAGTTTTAAAAAAAGAGCTTTCCCAACTCAGGTTATAAACATGTGCGTGTATGCATGTACACTAATTTGATCTTGGACTATATGCTTGCTGTACTCTTTAGAGTTGTCCCGAATGCTTCTTATATCATGGAACTATAAATCATTCCCTACAGCAGCTGTGCTCGATAGGAGAAGTATAGGAAACTTCTGCCCGCCTCCCTTTCCCCTAACAACATGAGTGGCACTGGATGAGAGGACTGAGTACTGGCTGTTCAGGCCATTTCCTTATAGCTATGAAAGGAAAACAAATGATTGATTTTAAAATCTTGGAATTGCTTAAGCATGCTGCAGGTAATGATCTGCCAAATTTCAAATGCTGACATCATAATATGAGTTTATCTGGGAAGTATGAGAACACAAGGCACCTGCTACCATTAGATGCAAATAAACAAATGTTCCTTTGCACAAGGCCTGTTTAGGAGGGTGGAGCTAATCTTTGATACACTTAGGACCTTGTTACAGTAGGAAATACTCAGTTTGTGAGGCTGTTTGAGAATGATTTTGAAGCGGTCCCATCACATGACGTTTGCCCCATCCCATCAGTTTTCAGTCGGAATCCATCTGCAAATCGTTTCAGAAACGGATTATTTGTAAATGGAATTCTGATCATGTTTTTTTTAATACTACAGATTTTTCCATTGCTGAAGTACTGTTTTTGTGCGTGATAGTAAAATCAGTATGCATCACATCAGCAACGATACTTTTTAAAAGGTCATAGAAGTGATGAAGGAGGTATTCTGATGTTTTGGGAGGAGCCGGTCTTCAGTTGTGCGATGAGTCAAAGCACAGTATTTTCAAATCATAAGAATCATAATACTCAGGTGTGATGAAGAGAGTATGCATCCTGTCGCAATACAGTACGCATCTAATCCTAAAAAAATATGGACCTGATAAGGTCCTCAGATGTGCATTCGGCACCCTAAAACTTAGAGTGAGATACAGATCTTTACCTCATTGTCTAGCAATGAACAAGTTAAAAAGAAAAAAAGTACTTTGGAATGCAACCCTATAGCTTCTGGGGTGATAGAATCTGGCTGAATGCTTTATGATCAGATCCTTTGAAGTCTCCTACTTGTCCTGAACTTCTGTTATTCTTCTGCTGTCAGTGATCAGCACCGCGAATGTGGCGCAGCTGGCTGGGTGTCAGCTGCATAAGATCTCTACTGACCAGAAGGTCATGAGTTCGAGGCCTGCCCGGGTTGGGGTGAGCTCTCGACCAATTAGGTATAGCTTGTTGTCGACTTTTGCAACCCGAAAGACAGTTGCATCTGTCAAGTAGGAAATTAAGGTACCACGTTGTGGGGAGGCTAATTTTAACTGATTTATGAGGCCATAAATATCTCCAGGAAATATGTGAAGGAATGTGACAGCTCCTCCTGGTGGCCAGAAAAGCTGGAATGTCAGTAGCCTCTGTGTCTCTCTCTAAATGTTGTATGTCTATATGTTGCATTGTAATCTGCCCTGAGTCCCCTGCGGGGTGAGAAGGGCGGAATATAAATGAAGTAAGTAAGTAAGTAAGTAAGTAAGTAAGTAAGTAAATAAATCTGAGCATAAAAAGGGGGATTCTGGAAAAGGCTTTGCACCACCAACATCCCATTCTCCTGATGATTTCTCTCAGCTCTGGCTTTGGATAGCCTTTAGATAAGAATTTTAGAAGGCGATCAAAAGGTTCCCCTCAAAAAGGAAAGAGAAATCACACTGAGCTTCCCTGCTGGTGAGAACATGATTGGGCTTTGAATGTTGGGGTTTCTCCGTCTTTTCTTTTTTCTTCCTCGACCCAGTAGGACTTCACTTTAGGTTATTAGACAGTGTTGAGTTCTCTAGAAGAGGTCACTGCAGAGTTTGTCCACATGTTAACTTTCACTCCCCTTTGCAATGTATTAACTGGGGATTCTGCGTCAGCTCTGCTTCTGATGGCAAACAACCTTTGGTAAGTACAAAAGCGCAATCCCTCCCCACAATACAGAAGAGGCTTTCATGATAATGACAGAGGTAATGATGCCAGACTAAGGTACTTTCAGCTGTTTTTTTCCCTCTAGTGGTCTTGATGCCAAGGTGCTGATTTGATCCTGGGTCTCACTTTATTTTTTATAGACACCAGGAATCACTTTTGAGCTCTTACACACCAAACTATTTAAACTTTTGCCACACAGTGAAATAGTTTTCTTTTTGTTTCCTGTTTCCATTTCCTAAAATGCTTGTTACTTAAGTCTGATTTGCTTATCAACAACTGTGCTATTTGGAGCTAGCAAGGTATAGTGTTTTAGCATTGGACTATTAATCCAAAACCAAGTGTTGCCTATTCTACCTAATGTCAGGCCAGCTCTGTCTGCTGTCTTCATTCACTTCTCACTGCTGGATTATCCAGATCAGTGTTTCCCAACTTTTTTGAGCCGCGGCACACTTTTAACATCAAAAAAATCCAGGGGCACACCACCAACCAAAATGACACAAAATGGCACTCTAACACAATAAAGAACGGCTGGGGGATGGTGGCCTGCTGGGTGTGCCGAAGCTGGGGAAAGGGGGTGGAGCCAGGCCACACCATGTCCCTCCCCCTGGCTTCAGCTCTCCCAGCAGCTTCTCCAGCCTTGAGGGGGCAATGCAAGCCAGCGGTGGCAGAGCCAGAACAATGCTGGCTTGGCATTGCCCCCTCAAGGCTGGAGCAGCTGCTGGGAGTGCAGAAGCCGGGGGAGGGGGTGGAGCCAGGCCGCACCATGCCCCTCCCCTCCCCTCCCCCGGCTTCAGCTATCCCACAGAGGAGAAGCATGAACGGTGGACGGGCTTCAGTTGGTGGGGCTCCTCCTCAGCAAGCGAGGGGCGAGAGTCATGGTGGATTGGAGGCTGGCTGGGGAAACAGCCGAAGGAGGTGGCGCCCCGGCCCCTTCTTCTTTTTCTTTGCCACCACCCGGCCCTTCCTCCTCCTCCCCCAAGTAGCTGGAGTTCGACAGGAGGAGGGGGGAAGGAAGGAAGGGGGGCAGAGAGCTTTTCTCACGGCACAGCAGGAGGTCCATCACGGCACACTAGTGTGCTGCGTCACAGCGGTTGAGAAACACTGATCTAGATTATCAAAGAAGATAATCCACATGATCTGTTTGGAACTGGATTATATGAGTCTATGATGCCATATAATCCAGTTCAAAGCAGATAATCTAGATTTTATATGGCAGTGTAAATGGAGCCTAAGCCTCATTAAATTCATTGTGGTCCAGATCTTGGTAGAGTCACATAGACTTTTGTGTCAAGGCCTCCTGATTAACTGTTTGTGAAAAACAAATAGCAAAGGTCAGATATGCTTTCGCCATGCTTAGCACCACGCTTCTAATGGCATTATATCAAATCTCTAGAATGGAGAAATGTGATAATAATTAACCAGGGATTTGGGGTGTTTTTTGTATTTGCAATAGAAATGCAATGTTAATTTTTAAAAGCTTTTTTCCTAGTAGTCAAACACATATGTACATTCTAGTTTCATGATATCCAAGAAAAGCACATGTTGAGTTTAGGCATGGCAGGTTGGGACCATATCCCATGGGTGGGTAGCCTCATGTAATCGTGGCATTTAGTCCTGCAGCACTGCACATCACTATATTCCATTATCCATTATTTTTTACATGTCACCTGAATTTGCTGGTTTCTCTGTTACTAACCGTTTTCATCCTTATCCCATGAGCAAGTGGATTATCTGCACTCCACCCCTCCTTTTTTAAAAGACCCCTGTGTCATGGCATGGTCTCTGTCACTTTTCATTTTCTCAATGCTTTAAAACACAGGCAGCGTGGGGGCAGGGGGCGGGGGCAGGCATGGGATAAGGTCGTAGGGTAGTTTGTTGTCCCAGAGTCACTTCACTTTGGTTAGGAAATAAAAAAGTGGTATACACTTTGACCTTAATGATCGCAGATTCAAATAGGAAGTCTAGTTCCTATATGCCCTTAGGGCAGGCATGTAGCCGGGGGGGGGGGGGGGGCTTGAGGGGCTTCAGCCCCCCCCCCCAATTCTCAGGGTGGTCCACGAGAAGGCCTTACTGGTACATTATTTAAACTGTTATGTGTATTCATATCATGATCTGATCACCATGCTCAGTATATCCCATATGCATGGGGCTATTGGGATAACGATACAAAAGGTTTGCTAGGGTAGATCCACTCTCACTCAGACTCAGCCCCCCACAATCAAACTCATCCCCTCCTGAATCAAAATCTTGGCTACGGCCCTGCCTTAGGGTGAACTATAGTGCTTTGGACATCAAGTTTCCCAGTGGTCTTTTGAAATATTTTGCCTGTTTGTCTTATATGTTTGTGAAGACACAAATGTAAATCCAGTGTCTTTGCCTCTGCTATCACGAGGCTTCGTTCATATAACACAGGGCTGTCCAACTTCTACGGGCCCAAGGGCCGGAATTCCGGTCACTGATCACCTGGGGGGCCGAAGGGTCTGCCTCCGCCCCCGGCTCCGTCCCCTCCCCGGCTCCAATTTACTTACAATTGACCTTGAGTTGTGGAGTTATAGTTCACCTCCATCCAGAGAGCACTGTGGACTCAAATAATGATGGATCTGGACCAAACTTGGCATGAATACTCAATATACCCAAATGGGAACACTGGTGGATTTGGGGGAATGTTTCCTAATACCTTTGAGTTGTTTGAGTCCACACACCCAAAAAAACCCAAACACCTCAATGCCGTTAGACCAGACCCTGCTTTTTTGCAGCCTGCCAACGCACAGTTCCAAAACGTCGATAATGCCATAACTTCAAAATGCCAAAATGCACCCTTTCAAGAAGGAATCTGAACACAAAATTTCTCAGAATATCAATGTATTGTGTTATAACTGCGACGTAGTATCAGGCAAAATAAACATATAAACTCAAGTCGGGTGCCCGACCCCCACAGCTGGGCAAACGTAAATACAAGTGTCCTGGAATTGAATTATAGGCACAACAGCAAGTGGGGTAACAACACAATAGTCAAGGTGCCGCCGCTGTAAGGTAAAGTAATCCACCCCGATGGCAGCAAGTGGGGTAACAACACGATAGTCAAGGTGCTGCCGCTGTAAGGTAAAGTAATCCACCCCGATGGGTATTTGTATTCCTACCCCGATGTGCCTATAATTCAATTCCAGGACACTTGTATTTACGTTTGCCCAGCTGTGGGGGTCGGGCACCCGACTTGGGTTTATATGTTTATTTTGCCTGATACTACGTCGCAGTTATAACACAATACATTGATTTTCTGAGAAATTTTGTGTTCAGATTCCTTCTTGGATCTACAGCGACCACACCCGTTTTGTTACATTAAAATGCATCCTTTCCCTAAGCCCAGTGCCAAGGACCATATCTCTGCTTTCCATACAACAGAACCTGACTCACTGCACAAAATCTAAGACTCCAAGGCACACTTCTTCCTCTTCCCTTGAGAAAGAAGGCCAAAGTGACCAGACTGCTCCTGTGCAAATCTGCCACTATCCATAGGTACACTAGTAACTCCCCTTCCCTTGGAGCAGAGCATAGTGGGTGGAACAGACTCCTCAGGACTGCCACACTTTGAGCATCATTAGACTGAGTCTTTCATAGGAACATTCCGTTGATGTCCCAAAGTTGTAAATGAATGGTAGATGTCCATCCTGGAATATCTCTCTTTCTCCCTCTCCCTCCCTCTCCCTCCCCCCTCTCTGGCATTACTTCGCGAATGAAGATTCTTAGGAAGGACTCATCCCACACTTTTTACAAGTGCGTTGATGACTAAAAAGGCCAATCTGAAATAGGCAAGTCTGGTTGACTCCAACTCAGTTTCCTGGCCAGATGTTGACTCTTCTTGATTGGTGTTGACAAACACAAGGCTTGTGCTGACTTTTTTCTTAACATAAGGAATCTTGCAAACATTTCTGTTATCACGGTCGCAGTTCTTATCATAGCTTACTTTTAATTACAGTCCAGCAAGCAGGTAGTTAGTCATTGCAGGCCTAAAAGTATTAACTCCAGCCACTCATCCTTCCTTTCTTCCATTCATTCCCAAACATCATATCAAATTCACATTTTTATCAAATCTGCACACTGAATTTCTTATTACAAGCATGAGCCTGTGGGTAGCCAGTGGCTGGCTTCTTGACTCAACTTTTCTGGCTCTTGAAGCTCTCTACTAGTCCTTCAAACTCTATAAACTTAAAGAAATTTTTATTTAAAATGGTGTGGTTCTTTTGGAAGAAAAATCCTCAAACCATTCAGAAAACTACCCCAAACTCATGAGAACACTACTCCATCAATTATCCATCAGTACTTTAATTTTCCTCTTCAGTCCCTTTCAAAAAGAGCAACAGCAAATAAATACATAGTATTTTCTGCTGCTAAAACGTGTAGACAGTAGGAGGTTATCCGCCAAGAATATAATGTCCTGATGCATTTCTCTTCACCCCCTTACCTGGCCATAAGCTTCACTGGATTCAGTGGAGCATATTTCTGATAGAATTATGGTCCTCCCCCCCCCCCCATATAAAATTGTTCTAAATGTATGTGCAAAGGGTTTTAAGTAGCATCAAACAAACCCAAGATAAACAGTGCTGCTGTTGATATTATCAAATTGCTTTCAGTAATAAATTGCATGTTAATATAATGATCCAACTAAAGTTATCACATTCGGTAAGTGCTCTCTGTTTCTGACTGCACAGCCAGATTTCTTAGAAGTGTCTAATCAGTGAGTTAATCTTGGCCAAGCTACTCATATAACACCATCTACAAGGTGCAGAACTATCTTGTGTCTCAGATCTGAATCTGGGCCAAAAATGGCATTCCTCCTTAAATATTTGACTTGCTCTGGGAATAACTGCCTCTTTAACCATTCAGTGCTGCATGTGTCTATTAGGGTCTCATTGAGTTCACTGACATTTACTCCCAGGCAAGTGGGTATAGGATTACAGGCTGGAGAATTTGCAACCTCCCCACCCCCACCCCAGCTGTCAGATCAGGATATTGAAGTTAAGAGTGTTTTCATGCATGAAAGAAAATAAAATCCAAAGTAAAAATGACAATGGGGACTTAAAAGCCAAATGGTGAAATTAGAACATTAAAAGCTAAATGAAAGTCTTTGATGTTGACCAAAGGTTCAAGAGGTTGAAGAAATGGTTTACAGCAGTAGTAGGCAAGTTCAGGGATCAAGTGCCAATTTTCACATCAACATCCAATGGATTCTGCACAAAACCCAGAAAAACCCACAACTAATAACAGTGAAAGTGACCAAGATCTCCATTTGATTTAGTAAAACCTCTTGTGGGCTTTTTGGTGGGAAAGGTGATAACGTGAAAGAAAACTTTTTTTGTGGGAAAAATATTATAGCAATATTACTTTTTTCACAATTTGCTTCAGCAGCAAGAGAATTTGGAGATCTTATAAAAAAGGATTGAAGTAGAGGAATTACTTTTGCTGCCGATTGATTACTGTTGTTTATACCTATTGCTGTATTTTATTGATTTTACCAGGGGGTTTTGTGAAGCGAGATATTTATGTTGGCTGTTATTGTTATGTTATTGTTTCTGCAATTTTTGTATTTTGTGTGCTTGCACCTTTGAGTGCTTTGTGAGTTGCCCCAAATCCCTCCGGAAGATGGTGGTGGGGTATAAATAAAACTTATTATTATTATCTCCTCAATCCAAGCTTTCTTTTGGTTAGCTGGGCTATAGACTTCTCTGATCTGTTGCACAGTTTTTCTGGGTAGGACTAAGACATTTTGCTGCCTTAGGCCAAGTAGCAAAGGTACCCCTTCACACAGTCATACAAGTCAAGAGTTCACAGTAAACAGCAAAATTCATAGTGACCTCTGAAGCAGAAAATCCTGGAAGAACCTTTCCCTTTCTTGTTCGTTTTTTTAAAAAAAAACCCTAAAGTAAATGATTAGTAAATTGCTATCTCTTTGCAATATCCAAAAGGTGTCCAACAATGGAGCTGGTCCAGTTTACACTCACCTCTTCCACCCAATATGTGTTAGAAGATGTAGAGAAGCTCATTCCTGGTTAAATCTCTTGTTCCTAGACAGTAATTGTGACCTTAAAGTGCCTGATCTGTGCCAAGGTATTTCCACTCCATGTTTCTTTTGGACTGAGCTATAGTGAGTTGTATTCCCATGTGCCTTTGTTTCTTCCAAGACCTGACCTTGAAATAATCTCATTTGATAGCAAGGCGATCACAGCATGTTCACTGTGTGTGTTAGGGCCTTAGTTTGCTACAGGGGTATTTTTTTCCCTGAAGATCCAACGAACCTTAGACAGAATTCATTCCCATGTCACTCCCCCTTTGTATTTTGTTTGATGAACAGGAGCTCAGGGGCTGGCTTCTTTTGATTTGTCTTTTCTTCTGTCAGGAGATTTTGCATTCAATATATCTATATGTGCTAGGAAATGAAAACCTGTATATATTTATGTTTCTCAGTTCAGTGTGACAAATGTAGTCCATATTTTCTTTTTTTATGCAACCAACACTGTACTCTGTTCTTTTTTTCCCCCAGACAAAATCTGCGACCAGATTAGTGATGCTGTGCTTGATGCTCATTTGAAGCAAGATCCAAATGCAAAGGTTGCTTGTGGTAAGGGAACATTTGCCCCCATCAAATGTTGCCTTTTTTTCATTTCCTAGAAAAACTACCATCATTATAGGAGTTGGGTGGGGGAGAAGTAGAAGACCCATATAATTTAGGCTATGTGGGGAGAAAAATGAAGCCTCCACTACATCCATGATTTCTGGGAATTCCAGCAAGAGAAGTATTTTAAATTTGTGATACTAAACTTTGAGAGAATGAAACCACAAAGCTGAAGTTTCGTTCTCGGGGAAAGAAGGGATATAAATGGATGGATAGGTGGCAGTTATAGATGGGACTAGTAGTCGTCTTGCTCAGTTGAGAAGGGCTGTTGGAAATAGCAATCTTCTTCAATCCTCCACTAGTAATTTATTTATTTCCAGTATTTCTATCCCGCCCTTCTCAACTCCCGAGGGTTTGTTTATAATTCTGTTTTGCTTACTATATTGTATATGTGTGTGTTGGTATTCGGTTTTTCTCTTAACTCTTAATGTTGTGGGAGGCACTGCAGGCCATGTAATCAGATCTGGGACAATTCAGACCTCAGACTCCATTTTATAGGACAGACACCAATAGACTCTCAGACTGTACAGACTCCATTAGACTCTCAGAATGTAAAGATGTTGCTGTTGATTCTAAGAAAGGAGCCCTGTGTTATCTGCACAGAGAAACCACTTCAAACCTAACTGTACTTGGACTGATAAGCAATGTACTTGTACGCTGAATACATGAAGTTTGTAAGTAAACCAGCTATGTTACCTTCAACAAAGACTACATATTTTGTCTCTTAAGAGTATGTTTTAAAACCAAATATATTTTATGGTAGAGTAGATGTATTTTTGGGCAACTCAAATAACACTTCTGGAGATCTGCTATATATTTTGTGCATTGGCATAATGGTTTTCCTAATGGTTCAAAGAGGTATCCAGGTATATCAGTCTAACAACAGAGAAACCTACTTTGGCTTGCATGAATACTAGTGGATATACAGTATACCACTGAAGAGAAGATTCACCCAAATAAGTTTTTAGCTCTTCTCAGGAAGATCATACTTTACAAAAGGGTTATTATTTTTCCAAATGGTAGTGAGTGCCAATTAATCTCCAAAAGGTCACGCTTCCAAAAAGTTTGGAGATTCCGGTTTTTCAAAAGTTTATGATCTCAAAGGCCACCCTTTCCCCCAAATATACTATGTATATTAGTTACCTATATAGAAATGTATATGTGGGATACACAACAGTCTTATGAAGAGAAAGGCTAATGAATACTTGCAACCTTGAATGCTTGGAGGGCACTCTTGTTGCCAATGAATTCCCCAGCCTTTCTCATAGGGATTTCAACTTGCCTTCCTTTTCTTTTAGAGACAGTGTGCAAAACTGGGATGGTGCTGCTCTGTGGAGAGATCACATCCTCAGCTGTGGTGGATTACCAGCAGATCGTCCGAGACACAATTATGAACATAGGTTATGATGATTCATCTAAAGGTTGGTGGAAAAGGGAAGAACGAATATTGTAGTATAGCAAAGCTAACCTACTAACCCAAAAGCTGTAGAACAAGTCACTGTTGGTAAAAGAGGAAAGAGGCTGATGCAACCATGTTCAAACATTGCTATGAAATAGATTTCACAAGGTAGAGAGAAAACTATTTATTAGGCGGACAAAGGTTATCTTAGGAGTGTCCCTACTATTTATGTCAGACTTCACTCCTTCAGTAATGTTGACTGAGACTAAATGCATTGGAGAATAATGCATTTCATCATGTAATAATCACATTCCCCCCTTTTGGCTAAAAATGTAGAGTGCGACTATAATGAGTGAAGCCCCATAGCTGCAAGTAGGGCAGACGCACAGGCAAGTGAGTAAAAGATGTGACTATTATGCGAGGAACAGTAAAATACGATTCCCAGAACACCTCCTAGGCTAAGCTGGTGGTATCAACAACTGTTTCCAAGTAGAGATGTCTGGATTTGTCCATAAGCAAGGTTTTGATTTGAATTTTGGCTTGTTGGGTCTAAACCGGTGTGCTCAGTGATGCTTATTCATAAGCAGATCTGCTGGAAGGCAACCCTAGTATGATTTATAAACCCCAACATGGTTTATTAGGCAACCATAAACCACCCCTCTCCATTGGCACCCCCTTGTCGTGGCTTGCGTACCCTGATGAAGTTGTGAGCTATGCTGCCGGTGCCATAATAGCCATCGGTAGGGCCTCCCATGCCAGACAGGTCACAACCGAAGGGTCTGACAAAGAGCGTCAAAGGGCAGGATGGGCTCTCAAGCCTTTTGGCAAACATCCTAAGAGAAGGAAAACTCTAATTTCAAACCTGGGCAGATAGTGCTCGTCTAACCCTGTAAGGTCAACCATCTAGACAAGGAAACTCAAATCAAACCTACGACCTGAGGACCTCGCTGCCACTGTCCTAAGCTTGCTAAGCCCCAGAAGACATACTTTTGGTTTAAAGAGTGAGGCCAGTTCTGTGCATGCTGCCCTCCACCAGAAAAATCCATTGCACAGGCTCGAAGGACACATCCAACCTCCATCATCAATGTGCTTGTAGAAAGTATGGGATAAGTCCTTCCTAAGAATCTTCATTCGCGAAGTAATGCCAGAGAATAAACCACTATTTGAGGCCATGATTGACTTATGAACTTTGGTTTGCTTAAATCATGGTTTGTCATGGTGGCTATCTTGCCCGAGGCTCCCCCCCCCCCCAGCTTCTCATCTTGACATTAGAATTTAAGAATGGGGAAGGCAAAAATAGACCTGATCTGGGGCGAGGGAGGGCGGGATTAATTGATACATAGCTGAAGCTACAAATGGTGGCAAACACAAAGCATAGCTCAGCATAATGAGCAAAAGCATCCAATGTTGCTTCTTTTCCTGATCTTTGACACAGGTAAGCAAAGTCTTCATTGACAAAAAAAGGGCTCACTGCCGTAGGATGTCATATTAATTTTGAACAAATAGAAAGATCTGTCATAGGGGCATATTCAAGTTGTCTGCCAGCAGATCTGCTTACGAACAAGCATTGCAGGCGCACCAGCCTCAAAGGAAGGGGCTCCATTTCCCAAGCAGGTGGTTGGAGTGCCCTCTACACAATGAGAATTAAACCCTGGAGTACTGAGTTTCAAGTGGCAGAGAGAAACTGTCACAGCCAGTTGAATGCATGAGTAAAAGAATGCAGCCTTTCTTTAATTGGCACACTAGTCTACTTCTTTGCCAGTAGTCCTTCTGTTACTTTATGCAATTGCGGAAAGAAATGGCTTTTTTGTCTCATTCTGGAAAATAACAGACCTATTCAGACACATTTTGGGGAGATGATTTCTTAAGAAGACTAAAGGCAACACACTGCAAGCAATAAGTAGGGACTAGGGGTGGTTGATCCATCAAAAATTTGTTTCTAAACTCGTGGGGGGGGGGGGAATTGTCATCAGTAGTTCAATATAGAAAGTGTTCTAAAAATTTTCCGTAAAATTACGTTATTGAAACGTAATTATTAACAAAATTTCATTATTATTTCATTAGTTCTCAGCAGGGAAGGAGGTGGGGAGGGCATCTGCACCTCCTTCCCTGCTAAGAATTAAAGTGTGTCAAGGCTTAGCAGGGAGGGAAGGAAGTGCGGAGGACATCCGCACCTCCTTCCCTGCTAAGAACGAAAGCGCGTCAAAGCTAGACGCGCTTTAGTTCTTAGCAGGGAGGGAAGGAGGTGCGTAGGGCATCCCCTCGCCTCCTCCTTCCCTGCTGAGAACTAACTCCGAGATTCGGAGGAATTCCCTCCTGTTCTCCAGGCTCTCCCTCTGCTTGTGAGGCAGAGCCTGGGGAAACGGAGGAAAGCTCAGCCGGGCTGCTTCCAAAGCGCCCTCCTCAGCTCTCAGCTGGCGAGAGGAGAAAGGAGGGTGCTACTGTCCTCCAGTCTCCTCTCGCAAGTTGAGAACTGAGGAGGGAAAAAGACGACCTAATAACGTGCCCTTTAGAAAAATGGCAATCCCGGGTTCCGTTTTGAAACTTCACTTCCGGGTTGGACGCTGGGTCAAAGTATTTTCAAATATGAAATATTAACAGGTTTCAAAGTATTTAAATTGAAGATATCCACCCCTAGTAGGGACTAACACAATTTCCAGCTAAACACATTTTAAAGAGCTCCTGATATTGGGGCTTATGGCATTTGCCATTAATGAAATATGCTTTCTGTACACCTTAGTAACATTCCGTAGTTTACTTTCTTACAGTTATAGCTGGAGTTGAGAATTGTATGACCACCCAGATATTGATTCCCACCTTTGAGTAATACAAATGCATGGACAGTGAGCGTTTACATTTTTACAGCACTGTGCATGGCCAAAAATAGGATAACCATTTGCATATACTTTCCATGTGCTAACTGTATGTCAAGATATACATTCTAATTTAAATAAAAATACCGTACATCTCATCAGAATGAAGAGCATTGAGGTATGCCCACTTGGTATATTATCCAGGTATTGACTTCAAGCAACTTACAGGCTTTTCAAACATATTTGGACACTTAACCTTTTTCATCAGACATTATTTGAAATAGAAGAAACCTTCAGAGAACGTCCCTTCATATATGGAGAACTTTGCCTTCTGCAAAGTAGGACCCATGGCCATCTTGCTCAAAGACTACATGTTATGTAGAAGAGCTTATTTCTCAGATTTTTTTAAAAAAAATGATAGCTCCCCAGATATAGGACTAATAAAGGGAAATATTTCTTCACCCAGAGGGTCATTGGGTTATGGAACTCACTTCCAGAAGAGGTTGTGATAGCTGTCAGCCTGAACAACTTCAAGGCAGGATTAGACAGATTAATGGATACCAAGTGTATCGGTAGTTACTGAAAAGGACATTCAAGTGCCACCTCGGAGTTGGTTGAGGTAGGCACGATTTCCCTGGGTACTGGTTGTGGGGGGTCGGGAGCAGGTTAGGATTTTGCCCTTCCTTCTTCCTCGAGATCCCTGTGTACAACTGGGGGCCACTGTGTGATACAGAATGCTGGACTAGATGGGCTGAGGTCCGATTCAGCATGGCTCTTCTTATGTTCTTATATGAATTCCACTTTGTTTGGAGCACTCCTGGTGAGGAAACTGGTTTTCCCTTTCTAAATTGGTATTTCTCTCCAACTGCAATTCCTGAAACCCCTCTCCTCATCACAGAATACACAACAGGTTGGGAATATGCACAATATGTGGTATAAAACTAGCATAGGAAAATGAATTAAGTGCTCAACCTCATACATGCTGCCACTCAGAATAAATTGGCAGTTCCCTGAGATTGCATTTTATTTTTTAAAAAGTCAAATTGTGGATTTTCCACTTCGTTTGCAGCTGTATCATCCTAATTCGATGTGAAGGGGTCAGACTTGTTGTTCATAGTTTTGACCTGTTCCCATAAAAATGAATAGGGGAGCTCTAATTGTAATCTCAAAAACATCTAATTTTGCCACAGCCAAGCCTTCTTGGCTTCCTCTTTACTGTCTTCTCACTCAGGCATGCATGTTGGTCTATGCTACGTCCTGCAGAAATGTTTCTGAAGCTTTTGTCCAGCTCACTGTTAAGCAGCGTAAGACATTGATATTTTCCCTTCCTGGAAAGAATCCCAGCCGATCAATGACCCTACTAAGTACTCTCTCTATTTGGAATGAATATGTATTTATTTATAACATACAGTTGTCATTGTGATTCAGACGAATAGACATTAAAATTAGAGCAGTCCTTCCTGCCTTGCATGTGGAGATACGTTCCAACACACACACAAACACACACACACACACGATGGATGCCTGAAGTCATGGATAGGACTGAAACCTATACGGGTAATATTTTTGGACCATGGGTAAGGGGAGATTTCGTAATATTTTCAGGCAGTGGTTGGACATTGAACATGGGTAACTGAAACTAAAAAATAAAACTTCATGTAAAAGGCAATTACTCTTTTTGGTTACAAAGTAGAACATAAACATTACTTAACATATGTTAAAAAAGCCACAAATGTAACAAGCCACAAACATAAATTTCTTTCTTTCTTTTTTAAACCCCCAAGAGGTCCAAATTGTAAATGTCTTGTTGAAGTCTTCACCTGGGGTTCATCTGCACTGACCATTTAATGCAGCTCCAAGCTTACTCCAAACTGTAGCAGCCTCAAAATACACACCACCAATGTGCTTTGAACCATTGAAGGGTATAGACCAGGGGTGCTCACACTTTTTCAGCATGCGAGCTACTTATAAAACAACCAAGTCAAAATGATTTACCTACCCACTACTCAGAGAGCCATAAAAACAAAATATTTGGAAATTTATTTCAGTGAGAGCCATATAATATATTTTAAGACTGATTTCAATTAAATGTGAGTATAATAAGCCCCTGAATTTATTCATAATAATGATGATGATGATTTCATTCAGCCCCTGCTACTACTACTACTACTACTACTACTAATAGTAACAACAACAAAAAATTAAAGCATTCCTCACAGATGGCCATTCAGCCTCTGATAATAACAACAACAACAACAACAACAATGGGTTCCTAGAATAGGAGGAGACCTCCAAGGGCCATCCAGTCCAACCTCCTTCTGCACCTGGGCGGCGTCGGGAGCCTGTGGGGCGGGACTGAGCCTTTCTCCCGCCCTGCCTGCGATCTACCAGGACACCCTACGCGATCTACCAGTAGATCGCGATCTACCTAATGAGCATCCCTGGTATAGACTATATTAAAGAAAGCTGTAGGGAAGTCTAGGTTAAGCATTCTAATGTGCTGTAGCAGATCCCAATATATCCCAGATCCCAGACTGAAATCAGCTCCGCAGAATGCAGAATGAATTGTAGACACTAGGGCTGTGCAAAAAGTAGTTTGTGTATAGTATGTCAGATCTATTTCGTAAGATCCGTACATACAGCATGATTTTCAAACCACAAGTGGTGTCCATACAAAAAAACCCCTTAAGATTCAAAACACTCATCTATGCCTTTTTGGAAGAGTTAGGTAAATCTCATAAGTGGCTCTAGGCCTCCATCGCGGTGCTGCTTCTCTCCCAAAGAGCTGCATTTGGTTCCCCCAAAGAGCTCCGAGGAAGATGATGAGACCTGGCGTTGAGGGAGAAACCCCGCTCTTTCCCCAAAGGGGATGGCAAAAGGGGGGCAGGGGGGCGGGCAGGAGGAAAAAGCCCCTCTGGCACATGGCTGACCCAGAGAGAGACAGAGACAGAGACAGAGCGGGAAGGAAGGGAAGGAATTGAAGGAAAGCAGTGTGAGATGCTTTTTTTCTTTCTTTCTCTCTCTTGCTCTGCTTATTACCTTGTGCCTCCTCCTCCTCCCTGAACGTTTTGGTGGGGGAAAACCTGTGTTCATTCTTGAAAGGCATTTCGGGATAAAAAGGGATTTTTGAGAGTTGAATAAACCCTGTGAGGTAGGCAAAGTTGAGAGGCAGTAACTCCAAATTTTACCTAGTAGGTTTCCTATTATTATTATTATTATTATTATTTCAAAGAGCATCTGTTGTGGGTGCTCTGTCCTTTTCCTGCCTTGCAAAAGGGGAATGGATTGGGGTCTTCCAGTGAAATCGTACTGTTAAATTTATGTTGGATGTGCAAATCTTTTGGAAACTTGGGAGAAAGGATGACCATGTTTATGTTGTACCATTGTATAAAAATTCAAGGAGATAGCTCTTGTAGTTGTTTTTTTTAAAAATAAAAAAAATGTTCATAAAAACGTTTTAAAAATCCCTCAAATTCAGTGGATGCGTGAAACATTCTGAAACTTGGAGATCTTAGAGTGGTAAATGTGTGCTGCAATTGTAGCAAGTTTAATTGTGCTAGCCTAAAAACTGAAGGAGGGAGGAGACCATTAGTGCCCCCAGTGGTGTGAATGGGCTATTTACCATAAGGAAAAACTTAACCTGTTTGGAACTCTGTAATAGTTTCAACACTGACTCCTTACAACTTTTCCAAAACACTTTAGAATCAATGAGGATTGCATGATTTTTGTTAAGACGAATGAATCAGGTTTCATGAGTTGTGCACATCCCCAGTAGACACATGCCTTTGCTGAAGTGCTTTGTAGGATTTGGAACTAGGAGCTACCAAAAATGCCCCAAGGGCATCACTGGGTAGCAGTGGGCTAATTGACTCCATGGGGCAGGTAATTGATTGCCTCCGCTCCTAACTATCACTTTTTCTCTTTCCCTCCTATGCCTCTGGAGCGCTGGTGAGCATGTCTCCCAGAAACGGGGAGTTTGAGGTTGGATTCCATTGTTAATGTAATCAACTTCCAAGCCTCAAACCAATTTTTGGCCTGTCAGTTTAATCATTTGCGCAATGAAACTGGTTTTACCCCAACTGGTTCCAAGCTACATTATAGTGTTGTGTAGATTTGCCCCTAGTGCTAAAGGTCCACAAAGGCACTTCCTGGTCACGTTTCATAACTGGGGCGCACTACAGTACGACTTGTTTGCTTTTAGTTGTCCACTACATTTGGCAGAGGCACTCAGCATAAGGCCTCTGAAAAAGGTCCCAAGGATTGCTGGATATGAAGAGTAAAGCAGTCTTTTAGGCCCCTGCGATATAAAATCCAGATTATCTATTTTGAACTGGATTACATGGCAGTTTAGATGCTTATAATGTGGACCATCTGCTTTGATAATCTGGATTATATAGCAGTGTAGAAGGGACTTTAGATAACCTGCTCCCAATATCAGCACTTTAAACCGGACCTTTAAACGAACTGCACCAAAGCTAGAATATGGTCAGAATTCCCAGTCCCACTCAGTAATTGCAATTTGATCATTTCCCATGAATCCTTCTTTGATTTTCCTTTTGCGTATGTTTATACTCTGTGTAAAACTAGAGCCTGTAAACACTATTAGGGAAGTATTTGTGCTCTTCAATTAAGATGCTCTATGTAATCCTACTAAACATTTTAAAAATGAGATATGTACTTTATTGTGTTTATTCTGCTCCATAGGCTTTGACTACAAAACTTGCAATGTCCTTGTGGCTTTGGAGCAACAATCACCAGATATTGCTCAAGGTGTTCATCTGCACAGGAGTGAAGAAGAAGTTGGTGCTGGGGACCAGGTAATCATTTCCTAATAGTTTATTTAGATGTAGCAGGGTGTTCTGGCTATGATGACATCCTGGCATTTAGGGATGTAGTTATTCACAAAGTTTCTTTAAGGTAGCAATGAGTGATTTCAACAGTTTTCTTCCCACTGTGAGAAAATCTTTGAAAATCACACCATTTTTGAGAGCTGTTTTGAATTTGGGCCTTATTTTGTGCAAAAACCAGCATTTTCAATGTAGAAATATTCACTTCTGCGCAGAAAATGCTCTTTTCTATGTAAACTAACTATTTGCAAATTTTACACAATATAATATTTCATGTGTAGTAAAAACAATATTTCTGCACTGCAATGTTATGTTCTTTAAGCAGAAAATGCTCCTTTCTGCGCAAAACAACCATGCAGAAATTTTACTCAGAATAAATCCCCAAATGCAAAGATTCTCATCAGGGTTCTTAACATTAAAAAGACAATTTTCCATATAGTTTAAAAACATTCTATCCTAACTAAGCACTGCAATTTGTGGGATGGGCCTGGTTTACCATCAAAGGGGGACAGGAACTTTCTTTCACATGTGGTAGTTCTGTAAAAAAAAGCAAGAGAATTCTGAGGCAAGGTACAAATAATTCTTTCAATCAAAGATATAATTGGAACCTAATTTTTTTTATTAGAAATGTCAAATAAACAAAAAATCACGCAACTACCAAGTACTGCACTACATGATAATCTCTGGCATTACTCCGCGAAAGAAGATTCTTAGGAAGGACTCATCCTATGCTTTCTACAAGTGCGTTGATGACTAAGGAGGTTGGATGTGTCCTTTGAGCCTGTGCAATGGACCTTTCTGGTGGAGCGTAGCATGCACAGAACTGGCCTCACCCTTTAAACCAAAGGTTTGTCTGCCGGGGCCTAGCAAACTTAGGACAGTGGCAGAGAGGTCCTCAGGTTGTAGGTTTGATTTGAGTTTCGTTCTCTAGATGGTTGACCTTACAGGGTTAGATGAGCACCATCTTCCCGGGTTTGAAATTAGAGTTTTCCTTCTCTTAGAATGGTTGCCAAAAGGCTAGAGAGCCCATCCTACCCATTGACGCTCTTTGTCAGACCCTTCGGTTGTGACCTGGCTGGCATGAGAGGCCCTACCGGTGGCTGTGCCACCGCCAGCATAGCTCACAACTTCATTAGGGTGCGCAAGCCTCTCTGATAATAGCAACATGGATATTATATGCACAACATTGGAAGAATGCTGATCTTCTAACAATAGAAGAATAGATTGTTGAAGTTTTTAAAATATCAAAAATGGACAAATTAGCAATGATGAACAAAGAAAAAACACACACAAAAAACGTTATGAAAGACTGGAAGCCATTCCTAAACTTTGGGGGATAAAAAGAAAAAAGAAAGAGGGGAAAGTTTTTAGAAGGCTTCATGATGTCTTCTGTTAGAATATTTGTAGGGAATCTATAAATATGTATTAGGCCAGAAAGAAGACTAGAAAAAACAATGTAATAGGAAGGAAGAACAAAACTATTTATGAATGTCTCCAGCCCAAAGGGCAGGAAGTTACTGCTCCAGGAGGGGTGGGAGGAGGGAAAGGCATAGTCAAATACAATTATTTTATAGATATTAGGTAGTATTGTACTGGTTCGTGTATATATACATGTATAAAGATTTGCTTCATTGTTTTTATGAATATGCAAATATAATAATAATAATATACCTTAAAAGTGGGGGCAGGGAGCTCTATTTGTTTAAATGATAAGGAAGAAGCTGAAATTTGTTTTAAAAGATACAAAAGGCAAATATTGTAGTGCTTCACATTATAGAATAGGACGAATCTCCTGAAGCGAATGAAATAATGAAGTATTAAATTGTCCTCCTATTTTGGTTGCTGAAAATCTGTTTTCGGATGTAGGGCCTGATGTTTGGTTATGCGACGGATGAGACAGAAGAATGCATGCCTCTGACCATTATGCTTGCTCACAAACTGAATGCAAAAATGGCTGAGCTGAGGCGCAATGGGGTCCTTCCTTGGCTTAGACCTGATTCCAAAACCCAGGTATGCCTTAAGGTTTTCTCCTGTTTCTTCCTTTCTTTGTATTTGAACTAAGTCATTGAACATTTTGGATGCCAAAAAGTAAGATAGAAGTATGTTTCCACACTAGAGTTGAGAGATTCGATTACTGATTAGTCAGATATGACTTGGCAGGCTAATGTGGTCCTCTGACAGCAGCCGAAGGCTGTTTCTTTAGATCTATAGGAAGTCAACATCACACACCCCTCACTAAAAAAACTAACACCCTTTGCCCTATAAGTCTCTGTAGTTAATGTTTACCATCCCTGCCAGTTAGTCTACAAGACATATCTGTTGCTACTGGTGGACACTTAGGCCTCCTCCATATCCCAGGATCTGATCCTAGATTATCAGATTTAAAATCCGATCCTAGATTATCAGATTATCAGATTTAAAATGGATTATATGAGTCTCCACTGCTAGATAATGGGATAAAAGATAATCTGGGATCATATCCTGGGATATAGGGGCAGTGTAGAAGGGGCAAAAATTATCACAAGTGTCCAGTCGAAACTTCCTTCTTGTCTTTCGCGCGGATTGAAGGGAAAGAGAGCCTCTGTTTGATTTATGGTTGCCTCAATTACAACAGCTCTAATCCTAGAGATTCCTGAAAAGGGAGTTCAAAGGCTATAGTCATCTCATCCCTATCATAGTAGATGTTCCCAAGATTGGAAAAGTTGCTTTGTGTTATTTGTGATAAACATAGTCTTCAAGGTGACTTGATTGCCATATATGGTTCTCCAGAAATTGCTAATGTCATACTCCCTGACTCCTTATCTGAGAGCCATGCATGATCTGCGATCCTTTGCGCAGGCAGTTAAGACCTGGCTTTTTAATAGAGCTTTTGTTTTATAATTCTGATTTTAATATTTGTATGTTTTAATGTTGTATCTTTATGTAAATCTGTTGCGCCTATGAGCCTGGAAGATCCCTCAGTAAACCACTTGACACCAGCTGAGGTTAAATGCTTTATTTAGAATAATAAAAGTAGTAAAGGAAAGAGAGTTATAGTCCTTGATGCTTCCAAGCACCAGTGTACTGCAAAGCAATAGTCCAATGGCAAAACAGGATCAAAATAGATAAAAAGAGTTTTAATGCCCCAATGGGCTAGTCCACGAGGAGGTCCTTGGCACAAGGCTTGGCAGACAGAGTTCAATGGCAGGAAGGCTTGAAGGCCCAGGCAAGTTCCGTGAAGACAAGGCTTGAGGGTAAAACGTTGGCAAGAGATAACACCCATCTCTGAGACCTAGCTTAAATAGGCCCCGCAGGCTTTGATCGTTATGACGCACTGGTGCGTCGGAACGGGTTCTCAAAACAGTTTCCCGGCTGGCTCTTCTCAAGCCTCCCGCATTAGTTTGGTATGCAAGCCCAATTAGCACTGGCACCTGGACGGACGGGAGTTAACTCGTCTCTGCCTTTCCCTTGCTGCTTATTGGCTCGAGATGGAACTAAGCTAAGGCTGTCCTTGAACGTTGCATGAACTGGAGGCTTTTCGCTTTCAGTCTTTGCAGGCCTCTCTGAAGCTTTGGTTGTAACATGGCGCTGGTCTTGCTGAGGGCCAGGGGCAGGCTGGGGTATGACAAAATCGCCCGGAGAATCTGGGATGGAGGGCGATTAACAAATATTAAATTGAATGAATGAATTAATACTCTCTCATGTTATTCAACTACGATATACCTGGTCCAGTCACATAGCATATGGACAGAAAAGGCGGGGGGCAAATGGGGCAGGAAACTGGAAGATGACATTAGCTGGCCATAAAGATCAATTACTCTGATGTGTGGGAAAGGGCAGGCATCAGAGAATGTATGTGATTTATGACTATGTAGATAAAGCCCCATATGTATGGGCTGTAGAGCATGACTCATGTATTCTGAACATTAAAGAAGTTTGGTATCCTAGCTCCTGTGCATCTTGGAGAATTCTTTCAAGAGAAGTCTAACTCTATAACAATGCAGCCAATGCAGCTAATGCCTTTTAAGGACCTAATTAATCTCTGATAATCTTTAGATTATATGTTCCATGTTATTCAAAAACCTATACCTCTCCATCTGAGCTTGCTCTTATAATCTTCTGGGGAAGGCTTTCTCTCCATCACATTACCTTCCCCAGCTTCACTGGTGAGAACAAGGAAGGTAGTTCTCTTGGTGGCTGCTTCTAGGCTATGGAAGTTTATGTTGTCTTTTAGCTTACAGACAAAGTACAGGATTACTCAAAAATCGTTGTATAAATTCAGGAATATGGTATTATTTATATCAGATGGATATTAATGGATTGTGGTCTAGTCTTTTCTTTCACTTTTCTTCTTTATACTGCTTCTCCATTCACTTCCAGATCACAGTTCAGTATGTCAAAAATGATGGCATTGCTGTCCCAGTACGTGTTCACACCATTGTTATCTCGGCGCAGCATGATGAAACAATTTCTCTGGATGCCATGCGCAAGGCCCTGAGAGAGCATATTATCAAGGCTGTTGTTCCTCCCAGATACTTGGATGACAAAACAGTTTACCACCTTCAGCCCAGTGGCCGGTTTGTTATTGGTGGCCCCCAGGTTTGTATCTATTCTTTTGAAGCTAGAATTAGATAGTGGGATGACCGCCATTGCCCCTTTCATCCCTGAATGAAAGGAATCACACATTTATGCCACAGGATAGGGCAGTGTTTCTGATTTATTTACATAGTATTACTTAAGGCGCATCTGAACCTCGTGAAATTTGAGAACTCCCCACTCATAAAGTTACATACTAAAATGTAAACAATATGAA
This sequence comes from Anolis apletophallus, assembly GCA_030556195.1. NCBI lineage: Eukaryota > Metazoa > Chordata > Lepidosauria > Squamata > Anolidae > Anolis > Anolis apletophallus. The sequence continues at coordinate 143,232,057 of JARBWK010000004.1, read as the reverse complement.
ATTCAACTATATAGGTTTTCAATATTCCCATTTTAAGATACCATATGGCATTTGTGTGCTCTACAGTATTCTTGGAACTGAACTGATACATTGGGGATAAAGTATTCTAGGCCAACACAAAGCACAACAAGCCAATGTGCACAAAAATTTAAGAAAGTAAGACACATCTGGGTATGGAAAAAGTTTAGCTTCAGGCACTCAATCAACATCAAAGCATTAAAAACTTTATTACGGTCACAGACCAGCACAAAGCGGGCACAAGCGCCCTAAGAGGAGAAGGACAACACTCAATCCACTTTTCCACTTTGATTTTCATCCTATGAAAATTTGATTCAGTTGCCAGAATAGAGCCCTCCATTGGCATTGTACTGCTAGTGTTCTTATCTCTTGTGTTAACTTATTATAACCCCAGTCATATTTTGTTGTGCTGGATAGCTCCTTAATGTACCTTATGTCTCATCTAGCTTTGGCTCTAAGCTGTATATTTGATACTACTGTATATACCCTTACACCCACACTGCCTTGTCTGCCTTCAATAATAATAATAATAATAATAAATAATAATACTTTATTTCTAACCTGCATCCATCTCCCCGGAGGGGACTCGGAGCGGCTTACATGGGGCCATGCCCAAACAAGAGGAAAAGGCTTTCTCCCTAGTGCTCACAAGCCGGGTTTGTGAGACTGGCAGGGGCGAAAGGAGGGCCTCCCCTGAGAAGCAAAGGGCTCGAGCTGGTTCATGGGAGGAGAGCCGGTTATATTGCCTTCAATATAAGCCAGGCATTCTCAGATCCAGCATTTGCTAGCATATCAGTGAGATTCTGTTAGCTGTTGCAGAAGTTGTACAATCTGAAATCTTGTAAGCTTCCCATGAAGCCCTGTCAGATCTGAAAAGAATTTTGAGGGCGGAAAGCTCTTTTAAAAATAGGATTCATTCCCATCTACTCAGTTTGCCATTTTATAACTGTTGACTTCTACTCATTTTATTGCTCCCTGATTTGATTTTAATTCAGTTTTCATCAGTAAATACCCCATTGTCTCTGAAAGTCATATTGTTTATATCTGCCATTGGATTTAAGTGTGAACTAATTTTCAGCTGTTTCCACTGACTTCCTTTCCCAATTCTCCAGTAATTCAGAGTCAAAAGCCAACTATGTATACTATTCCTGAATTCTTTTAATACTCCTTCTGCTGTTCAAAGCCTTAAACGTTTAATTTGTTATCACTTCTGAATATATTATCATTAGAATGTCCTCAGTATGTCACCTATATAAAATCATATCATGATCAATACATCTTTCTTAAATGAATTTCATATATTGATATTTCAATGAAAGAACCAATCTGTTTGGCCTTATTAGCCACTGCCTCTGTGCAGACTGTTCACCATGAACAAATGATATTGCATTTTGGACATATACAACTTTTGAGATCAAAAGATGGTAATTTTATTTGCCAGTTTTATCAAGCTGGGTGTTGTATCCAATCCCTCAGTTTCAAAGTCCTCCATAGGCATTGCATTGACACCAGTACATCTTACCCAGTAATAGTTTCAAATGTCTTAAGAGGACCAGGATGTAGTTGCATGAAGTCAACAATGTAGTTGCCATAAGCCAACTCATCCTATTGGCCGGACCATTACAGGCTAGACCATTACAGGATCTTTTGATCTGTATTTGTTGTTTCTCCACCTTATATGTTTTCAGTAGAAATCTTCTGGGTACATACAGAAAATGCTGGCTAGGCTGGCTGGGTTTTTATTGCTGTTTGATATGGATCTAGAATAACCTGTAGAATATATCAGGCTTGCTTTCTACCTTTGAATTTGTATCAGTGGGAATCTCTTCCAACATTACTGATAATCTCATCCAGGAACTCCAGATGAGCTTCTGGAGAATTCCAGGACTCCTGCCATTATCTCCTAGGAAGTTTACTGGATACTATCCTCAGTTTGGCCTTCTTCAGTAATGGCAAACCATTTTTGACTTCTCTGGGAATATTAAATATTTCATTTCTGATGCCGATTGGAAAACTTATGTCATCAGCTTTAGAACACTTGCCAAAATATATTCTCTCTCAGCCCCTTTTGGCCAGGCTTCTTTTGTCTGCTTTTTAAAGATAGCCATTATAGGTCTTAATATTTTCTTTCTTTTTTTTAAAAAAGGTCTATATTTATAGTGTATTATGCATGAATAAACTGACCAGTAACACAAGTGCCCCACTGAGATTATTTACAAAGAAATCTGCTCAGGATCATGTATACTTGTCCTTTCTTAAGGAATCATTGTCATAATTATTAATTATTAATACCCCAGTGCAGACCAACCACTTATTTTGTTTTTTTAATTCCCATCACTTTCAGCCTTCTTGACTGGTGCTCAGGCATGATAGGAGTAGCAGCCCCAAATATATGGGAGGCAATAGGCTGAGAACTAAAGAGAGAATCCCATTCACCATTCCAGTTTAATTTCGTTTGCAGCTTTTTGACAAAGAGCTTCTATACAACAAAATTTCCCAAATGGCTATTATACAAAAAAGTTGAAGTCGTGTTTGCTATTGCAGGGTGATGCTGGAGTCACTGGTCGGAAGATCATTGTGGATACTTATGGTGGATGGGGAGCTCATGGAGGAGGAGCTTTTTCAGGCAAAGATTACACAAAAGTTGATCGGTCAGCAGCATATGCAGCCCGCTGGGTCGCCAAATCCTTGGTGAAAGCAGGACTCTGCCGTCGTGTGCTGGTCCAAGTAAGTTCCATTGTGTCCTTCTCGCCCTTTATTGAGTTCCAGCTATAAATGGTGATTATGTGAGGTGAAAACAAAGTCCACAGCTCTTCGCCCTGAATGTCTAGTGATGGGCATTGAATAGTATCTGTTCACTGGAAGTAGCCTTGCATAACTTCATTGGAAACTTACAACATAAGCCACACATTTTTTCTATGCTTTTATCAGGAATGAGAATCTTTCAGCCAATGTATGCTCTTTACTATACAATTCCCACAAAAGTTCTATGCTTGGCTGGAAGGAGTTGTGGGTAAACACATCTGGGAGGCCAACGTTTTTCCAGACCAAGGCTACTTTGGGTTTCAAAGAAGAAAGAAAACCTGATAGTCAGGAGAAGGAGATGGAGAAGGACGTCAGAGGAGTGTTACTTTTGATAGAATTAAAACCAAAGTTGGGATTTCTTTTTCCAGTGCAAGCCCTGTATTTCCAAAAAGTAGTTCTGTTTTGAAGAGGGGGACTTTTAAGCAGCCATATCTAATAGGTTAAATATATGCAAAGCTGTATCAAGCCACCCTATAATAGAGAGGTGTCATCTGCTGTTGAATAGTAGCTCTCCAGTGTCTCAGACAGAGGCCTTTCTTACCTGGGTTAATTACTCTTAACACTTATTTAGCATTTTTGGGAGTCTTCAGAGCTTTTTGAATTTTATTATCTCAGCGGGTCTTACCAATAATTATTTAGAGAAGGCCATTATTATTATTTCACCACCACCACACACCAAAGTACTTTGGCCGTATACAGTGGGTTTCTTTGTTGGTGAGACATATAGATATTTCCTCTATATGGTGTTATGACATGTAATTTTAAATGTTTTAATGTTTTATTGTGCCGCATGGCTGTTCCATGGCCCTAAACACGAATATAAAACCAAATAATTTAAATCTATAGGTTGCCTATAAACACAGTGTTTGGTAGGTTGCCTATGCCATTGGTGTGGCTGAGCCACTTTCTGTTTCACTATTCACTTATGGTACCTCCACAAGAACCGAGCAAGAACTGCTGAACATTGTACATCAGAATTTTGACCTTCGCCCTGGAGCTATTGTCAAGTAAGTATTTCATAAAGACTCTGACCTGTGTGATAAATGCCATATATTTTCCTGTAAATACCCAACGTATTTATTACTGAGGATTTCCAATACCGAGAAGCCAAAACAGTGGATGTGTATACTGTATATATTTTAAAAATATAGCCTACTTCCTACAGTGATGTTAGACTGGCATACATAGCTCATCCCTATGTTTATCCTCACAATCACACTGTGAAGTAGATTTTGTGGCTTAGTCAGGACTGGAAATTGGGTTTCTCAGTCTGACACTTTGAACACTTCATCAGACTGACTGTTGATGCCTTCCATTCTGGTTGCCTTCAGAAGCATAAAGCACTGTCCAGAATAGCCACATCCCAACTGGATGAGGAGTGGTTTGCTATCCATTCTCCTTAACCAAATAATAATAATAATAATAATAATAATCGAAATCAAAATCGAACTGCAAAGGCTCTGGCATAAACCAGTACAGGTGGTCCCAGTAGTCCACCCACGCCATGCCAAAAGATCCCAGCCAGCATTTGGAAACAATAAACATTGACAAAATCACGATCTGTCAACTTCAAAAGGCCACCTTACTTGGACCTGCGCACATCATTCAAAAATACATCACACAGTCCTAGATGCTTGGGAAGTGTTCGACATGTGATTTTGTGATACAAAATCCAGCATATATATCTTGTTTGCTGTGACATACTGTGTTTTTGTGTCAGTGAAATAATAATAATAATAATAATTTGGTATCCCGCCACCATCTCCACTAAGGGATTTGAAGCAGCTTACACACAATAATAGTGCAAACAGTAAACAAAATCATTACATTACAACAGAAACAAATTAAATCAACAAGCAACACTCATCAGTAAAAACAACTAATCAATATAAGAACAGCAACATATCAAATTAACAGAAACTATCCTTCACGAAATGCAAATGAACAATGATTATGTTATGCTGATCAGTTAAAGCATCCTAGCCAATGGTCTGGTTAAAGACAAAACCATTCCTTTCTCTTCCTCATCTGGGAAGATTTTGTGCTACTTATATAGGTGCAGAATTTTGCTGTCTCTGAGAGCTCCACATTCTTGCTCAGAATTGATCTGGCAGTTCTTTCATTGCTCATGGAATTATGCCAGCAAGATAGCTGAGTCCTGATTTCAAAGGGTAGACTAGCCTAATGTTCAAACATAAGCTCTGACCTGGGGAAAATATATATGAGGGGCTACAACAGATCAACTACAAGGCAGGCCTTCCTTTTTGGGTGGAAATTGGAAACTGGGGCCTTCCAAGTCCACGTATGAAAACACTGCATTTGCAGTAGACACACCCATGAATGACCAATATAATGATAGCATTAATCCCAGAAATAAACTGGTCCAAATTCACCCTATAGATTTCCCCATATATATCCAGGCCCATTGCCTTGTCCATGGCAGCTGTTTCCTCTGACACATATGTGGCAACTAACTTTCAAAGCAGCTGCTTGCACCTGCTATGAAATATCTCTCTTCTTTCAGCCAGTCTGCATACCATGATAGAAAAAATTAAACTGACATTTTATAATTTTATAGTCTAACTATTACTGACTCTTTCTTTTCCTTTACATTGAATTAGAGATCTGGATTTGAAGAAGCCAATCTATCAGAAGACGGCCTGTTACGGTCACTTTGGAAGAAGTGAATTTTCTTGGGAAGTACCCAAGAAACTGGCTTTTTAACTATCTTGAGCTTAAGTTCAAAAGGAATGGATTTCACTACAAAGGGTGCTTCCATTGACCATCATCTAAGTTCAGAAAATTGGGGGGAAAGGAAACGATCACGATTTGTATTCTCAGCATCACAGTCCACAAAAAATGAAAATGCAGGCGGATATTTTTCTCTCTCTCCTGTTGCTGCTAAATTTTTTAGTTCCACTTAGAAAGATGACTGAGAACTTGAGCCCACAGTCAAACCATACAACACTGGACTACAAATAAGCTCATCTCTTGTCTTATAATCTAATGAGAAGCCAGATTCCCACAGCTTCAAGAAACTTGTTCGTTGTTCCTGGATAATTATCAACTCCATGCACCGTTTTTTGTTCTGATGTTGGTATGGCAAGGACCTGGTAGGCTCTTGATATGGAGGAAGAGTATTGGTCTATAACCCGAGTCTTATCTTATCCAAAGGATTTTGTCAGGCTTTCAATATGCCTTGCCAGCTATCTGCTATTATAGTAATTTTTTAAAGTATAAGAGTAGCCTATAGCTTTCTTTTTTGTAATGGCATTGTGGCAGAAACATTCAGAGTGGTGCATGCCTGGTGCCTTCTGTATATATGCTTACATAATTGGTCAAATTGTTAGAGCCTCTTCCCAGCAGGGCTACTTTTTCCTATAAAAAGGGGCGGGGGAGCAAAGGAAAACGGTTGTTTGCAAATTGCCTTCCTCCACTATTGGCTGAGCTGTGAGATTTCATAGTTGTGCATGAAGTTCCAACCTCAGAGTGCGAGGATGTTGGCAATAGAAATACCGAAATAGTGTGCCTTTTGTGAAGGAAGTGACAAGTTTGTTGTGGAGCTGGAGGAGAAATTACACATAACCTTGGAATAGAAGGTACTGGGTGGTATCAGCAAGAAAGCGGGTAATATAAATAAGCAAGCAAGTGAAAGCCTAGAAAGCAAAGTGGAAACAGGGTCTCGACAGACAAGATGGTTGAAGAAAATGATGCAAGGCTAGACAATAAACTTTGAAAAAAAAAGGAATAGGAAAAAGAAGCTGAGAGGCAAATACTTGACAGCACACTACACTACTGCTTCTTAATCTTTCTGCTAGGCAGAATGCATAGTAAGTTTTCCCACCTCAATGTGACACAGACTGGCATCATACTTGCGTCCCTTGACTACAATAGAAAATGCACAGAGCATCAGCAACCAACTGGCGGATTAATATAGGTACATGGACCACCACTTTGAGTTGCACTGCACTAAGGCCACTAAGAAAAAGGAAGAAACCACCTTGAAGCAAGGTGAAAAAGTCTGTTACTGGTGCCACCATGATGGGGAGGAGATCGATCAGTGTTTGCAGTTCTGCTGCACTTTTGATGTTATTGAACTGCAAATCACAGCAGCCCTAGCTAGTGGGAAGCATACCCTCCAATGTTTCACAGAGGAAAACCAAGACCTATGTGGTCAAGGAACATCAGAGTGTGGTCAAGATGGCAAAAATTATTAATCAGTAAGAACACCCAAGCAAGGAGAGGTGGCGGTAATTTGCTTTTGTCTGAGGCCTCTTACACACATTAAAATCTCATATTATCTGCTTTGAACTTGAATATATGGCAGTGTGGACTCGGATAACCCAGTTTAAAGCAGATATTGTGGGATTTTCTGCCTTGATATTCTGGAATATAGCGCCGTGTGGAAGGGCCCTGAGCCTACGAGGGAGGGCAAGATTGTACTCCCATCTCTCATTTTTCTTTCCTTAATTGAGTGCAAATTATTTTTGCAGATTGAGGTTTGAAGCATTTAAAGGAATTTGAGAACAAAGAAGGAAGAAACTGGGACATTTTATAAGCAGCTGAAAAAGTGGAATGATAGGATTAATCGGGACTGCCCTTACCAAATTTGGGATGGTTGGGGACTATAGGTGAGGAAATATGGAAGTTACAGTTCACCAGCATTTGGGTGCTTCAGGGTTCATACTCCTGGGATAGATGAAGGCAGGGATTATGGTCCAAAGGAAGCATTAAAATCAAATAGTAGTCATACAGGGAGGGTTAGAAGTATTGGGTTCTGCTTTAGGTGGCGGAACTGTCTTGTGCCAACACCAAATGGATGTTGGGAGGAAAAGGACACACATAAGGCCTCATGAGAGGAACTTTGAATAGGTGACTGTGGGTCAGGGTGGCAGAGGAAAGGAAGTGATGGGGAGCTGAACATATCAATTTGAACTAATTGGTTAGCTCTGTCATATTTCTTTTAATAGAATCATTGCAAGGGCAGAGACTTTGTGAGCAAAGTTTCCCTTGCTACAGCTGCAATTTGAAAAAAATTGGGTTCAGGTTTGCGAGATGAACAATGGGTCAAGGATCTTGTCCTTTTAATAGTTGTGTAGAAGGGGAAATTGCACCTGGTGTTGATTGCAAATCATGTTGCTCATACATCTCTACATAGCCATTAAAGGGAATGAGACCTGTCCTTTATTTTACCCAATAACCCTAGTCAAGGATTCTCATTCTGCTTGAAATTTAAAAGGAACTGAAGCCCTGTTTGGAATGGGATATGACATGTTTTTGTATCACAATATTCTTATCTCAGTAGTTTACTTTGCTATGAAAAGCACTACATACATAGGATGGTGCTATATAAATTTTTTTATTATTGATCATGGTTGGCTTGTACATGTTCTAGCCTAAACCCAGTCGCAGTATCTTGAGCATAAATTGCTAGCAGTGCTGTTTTTCAGTTGTGGGAAATTGCCGACCCACTCAGTGCCTTTGTGAATTTATCTCTTTGCATATATATGGTTTCCCCATGGGATTTTCAGTAGCCATTGACATGTCAAAAATGTACTAATTTGATTTGATCCTTATTATTATTATTTTCAAAACCATTTGGATTTTATAATAGGCACTGGGACATCATCATTGAGATACAAAGCAGACAAGGAGAGTTCAACCCCAATCTCCAGAAGAGAATTCTTCCATTTCTTTGTATGTAGCTGAACGATCCACCAGGTGGTGGTATAACCAATGCTTGACTTGTACATGGGGTGAAAACCTCCATCTCCAAAACACTAAGTAATTAGCTGAAATTGTGTTCTGCTTTAAATTACTAATACTTTCACAAACTGCAAGCAATAAAAAACGAAGCAGCTAACATTACAACTGAAAATGACAATACTCATTAGTTAACGATGATTTAAATCTGAGCATGAGTGAAAGTGAATAGAATTTTATTTGAATTTTTTTATAAAAGGTTTACCAATTGAAGTGAATTCAATGTACCTCCCTGTTTAAGCAATTTTTCTTATAAGAAGGGATGTCTTGTTTTTCATACCTGATAGAAGGATTTGAGAGACGTATTGATGTGATCTCTTAGTGCAGCCTGTTGTGGGCAGGGAAAAGGAAGAAGGCTCTGACATCGGTTTAGACTTTGGATTATAATTTGGCTCAATAGTGCCTTTTCCTTGTGGAATTCTAGTTTAGTCTGTGAAGGAAGCTAAGTTTTTTTTAAATGAATGTTTAACACTCTTAAGATTTTCCAGGCTTCTTTAAGGAGAAATTGTGATAGATCATAAGAGCAATTCAAAGAAAAGCAAATTATAAAGGAAAATGTAAATATGCCTATAAATTTATAATATGGATGAATGTGAACACAATCCTTCATCACCAACAGATTGCATCCATATCAAGATATTAGATGCAAGTTAGATGTTTACCTGATTTCATTTTTAGTCACTGGCTGATCTTAAGTCATATCTTTCATGACCATGAGAGTCCCCTTATGGGAAGGCAAATGTTAATAACATTTTGACAAAAACTAAGTTGGAATTTCAGCAGGTGCAGCGTTTTATATCCTCCATAAAAAGCTGCACCCACTCAAATCCCCTCTGTATTTAACAGGACAGACAACGCTGGCTTTCTTGGCATATGGTCAAACTGCAATCTCTCCACTAGTAACCACGTACTGGGGATTTCTTCTGTTAGTAAGTGCTGAAATTTGCACAGCTGTATGTACTCATGATTTTTGTAGTAGGTTTTATGTTGAATACACTTATGCTGTGGAAGGCAGATAAGTCATTCTGAGACTCCTCCTCGCTTCTTAAAATTAAAGGAGAAAGATTCTTTTGAGCTAGAGAAGGATGAAATCAGTGGAGAGGCATCAGCTTGCCATGCAGATGCATTGGAAAAATTGAACAGCATAATCTTGCTAACAATGGGATTTAACTGAAGAAATTTTAATTATCTGAGGGCTCATATACACAGGCCACAAATCAAGCGAGATGTGGTTCAGGGACTTCAGGCTCCTAACATGGGAATAAAACCGGTTAACCTGCATTTACCTACTTTAGTAGAATTTGGGGAATATTTTGGTTTTTTACTAAATCTGATTTGTGCTGCCCTTTGAGGTTAGTGTGCACAGCTGGGCCAGTTGTAATTTAAACCAGTCCACTGCCTACACTGGCCAGTACCACTATCCTCTCTTCCCTGTACTCTGTGGCACAAGGAAAGGGAGATGACACTTACCTCTGTTTTCTTTTGTTGCTGCAGAAGCTATGAAGGTCCTGGGAGCATGTGACCATCACAGGGCACATTTGCTGCCTTGAATAAAGCAATCAGCCCCCTTTCACCCCAGATTATGGAGGCATCTTTGCTGATATCAACAAAGGCACCTAGCAACAGTCTTGGGCTCTTTAGATGTCAAATGTCATGATGTCAAATGACAATCCAGATAAGGACGACTGTCCTGGAGGGTCTGAATTCCATCCTGCTTCTTCAGTGGGATGGAGGTGGACAGTGTAGCCAACCACTGAGGCCGGCCTAGCACCAGAGTTGTGCCCCATATAGATGGGCCATAAGAAACTGTATATTCCATCTCATACACCTGCACTGCTTTGTCCAAAAGTCAGATGTGCCTGGTGCCTTCAAGAAGGGGTGTGTGTCTCTCCCCCATGAGTCACCTTCAGTATTTCTTCCCTTGGCTCCATTCACCCAAAGCTTCTCATATCTCCTCCCATGATAATCAGTGCCTGCTCTCAGCCATACTGACTTGTTGGAACACCAACATTCAAAGGTAGATTGGCCTTGAGTGCTAACTGCTGGGAACAAACAAAAGATGAGAACTGTTTCTCTCATGACCTCTTTATGCTTTTCCAAAACACTTAGAATTTTATAATCATAGAGTTGGAAGAGACTTTGTGAGCCATCCAGTCCAACCCCCTGCGAAGAAGTGGGAAAATTGCATACAAAGCACCCCTCACAGATGGCTATCTAGCCTCCAACTTGGTTGTTGGAAGCAGAATATTGTGCTAAAGTGAGACAGGCAAGGCTGGCTGTAGGGGTATAGTTTGGGGGAGGTGGGACACAGATGACAGCATTACCCTGCGCCCCCCCCCCTCATTAAGAACTCTGTCCCTTAAATTAAATATATATTAAACTGCTAACAGAATAGACTTCACAGTTCCTTGTTTAGGAGAAAAAAAGAGCAGCTCTTGAATGAATCTGAGATGCATGCTCTGAATAATTAGCACACAAGTTGTTTCGACAGCAGGAGTATCATAGGCAATGTTGGTAGCTTTTGCATGTCCATTTGGGGGACGGAAGCAGCCAGAGAGTGGGAAGAGAATACTGTGCAGAGCCTTAACATTGTGTTCCTTATATAACAATGGTGCTCCTTATATAAAATGGAAACATCAAGGTTTTGTGTATTTGGAGGAAATATTTTTGGAGAATAGTTGAGTCTGGTGAATGGTTGGAGAGGGCTGACTGTACTGTTCTATTGTGCAAAAGTGAAACGACAGTTTTTTTTTCTCAGGTTTTGTACATTTTAGGGTATGTATACATAATGTTACACGACAGTGGCTACCATGAGTGACCAGAAATTGTGCCAGACATCTTCTGCCTCATTTTTTTTCCTCCGAGGGAGTTGAAGGAAATAATTTTGTACTTCATACTCTGGTCAAAATTTGCAATCTCTCCCACCTATGCAGTTTCAAAGGTCAATAAAATATATGACAAATAGATTTCTCTCTGTGTGCTTTTTTAATGTTGCAGCAGTGCCAACTGATACATGAGGCTGACAGCAAGTCTGGACAAGCCCTACTTTTGTCAAATAAATTCTCTAGTGCTTATTTGTGTTGCTGTCTTTTTCTTTGGAAGCCACAGAGCCTGTCTCAGATCAAACACAGTGTGTTTGTCAGGCCTTATTTTCAACGAAAGGTCTCCTGTGTTCTGTGGCTGCTTTGTCTTGCTTTATACTTAACATTATCATCAGGCTAAGAACAGTAAAATCAGTAAGACTGTTGTGTGTCATTCTCAGCGTTGAACTAGGGATGGCTGTGACCTGTCATAGAAATGTCAAATATACTCATGGTGTCTGTCCCCCATTGCATTTCCATTATGGGGAGAAAATCAAGATATATAATAAACACATGTTTCATTTCATAGAGTTGGAAGAGACCACAAATATAACCAGCCCAACTCCCTGCAATACAGTAATCCACCGCATCGACCAACCAATTACACTCTGATGTAGCATATTCCACTGGTGAACAGGTCTTACAGTCAGGAAATTCTTCCTAATGTTTAGAAGGAATCTCTTTTCCCATAGTTTGAATCTGTTACTAAGTGTCCTGTTCTTTGGAGGAGCTGAAAACAAGCCTATCGTCAATATGAAATACTTTCAAATATATTCTCCAGGCTAAACGTACCCAGCTCCCAAACCCATTCCTCATAGAATACATGTTCCAACCTTTGAACTGTGGTGCCCAGAACTGCACACAGGCTAAGTCTGGCCAAAGGAAAATAAAGTATACTATCAATTTCCTTGACGTAGAAACGATGTTCCTGTTGATGTAGACTAGAAATGTATCAACACTTTTAGCTGTCCCATCACATTGCTGACTTATGTCATTAGCTGTTGCATCACACTGCTGGCTTGAACATGAGTGGGTTGAAAGAAGCAATGGTAGGTACTCTTGTATCTTGCTGCTCTTAGAGAAAATAAATGTCAAAGTAATTGCCCATTGAGTAATAAATATTTATGTATTTTATTTTCACGACATTTATATGCTGCCCTTCTCAACCCTGAAGCGGACTCAGGGCAGCTTACAAGCAAAATGCAAATACAATATACTACAGTATATTATTGCCACAGCACAATATCAATATTACACATCACATTGCACTATAACATTATATCGCAATATCATTGGCAATATTGCATTTAACACAAAATATACAATTATAATCTCACATTATCATTAGTAGTATTATATTGTATCACCTTACAACATTATCAATATTATATGTATATTAAATATATTAAATATTCTGCTTCTTCTGTAGTACTTTCAACTTGCCCTGCTGCATTCTGAACAGTCCTGGGAGGAAAGGCACTGTTAAGGATACACGCAGTGAAAAGATTAAATCCTGGACAGAATTTGGACTTTATTATAATGTAAACACATATAAAGCACTTAAAATGTCTAAGAGATAAAGGAAGAGATAGTGCAAGTCTTCAGTTTTAATAGACACAACACAAAAGAAAAATGGATGGGAAGGGGAAATCAATTATTCAGCAGCTGTGTTGTGTCCAATTGACAGCCAAAGCCAGGCTGGTCTTCCCATGCCATGATACTCTTCCAGGGAAGCATCTTCTCAGTGGTCCTCGAAATTCTCAGGGTGGTCCGCGAGAAGGCCTTACTGGTACATTATTTAAACTCTTATGTTTATTCATATCATGATCTGATCACCATGCTCAATAAATCCCATATTCATGGGGGTATTGGAATAACAATACAAAAGGTTTGGAAGGGTAGACCCTCTTCCACTCAGACTCAGCCCCCCCCCCCCTGAATCAAACTCCTGGCTACGGCCCTGCACACAGCAAATCCAGTTCCTCTCAATCTAGCTTCAAGCTACATGCAGTGTCAGTGTAGTAGGGGTCAAAGCAATACATGGAGGCATAATTGGCACAAAGATACAAACTTACGTTCAACACATTCCATTTGCTTGCATTATTTCTTCTTAATACTGCATGTAAGAGAAATACAAAACATATCCAAGACAGCTCAACCTATTCACATCTACTTAGAAAATAATATCATTGAACTCAGTAGGGTTTCCTCCGACATCAGTAAATTAAATATAATTGGGGTCATTAACTGTGGTGGGTCATGGGGGCAATTTTATGCTTGGAAACGTGTCATATCTTGGCAGCTGATGATTCATAGGATGGCAGCAATCTATGGGACATCACATTACACAGCACTCTTCTAGGAATTTTGGTGGGGTAGCCATTTAAATTGAATTAAAGAACCTATTTCTTCTCTCTATACTTGCTTCTCGTTGGTCTCCTTTCCATTCGTAATCTTGAATCTTCCCAAGCAGAAAATAAAGCAAAGGGAATGGATACATGCTGGCTATCCAGGGTTTTATATCCAGTCTCTTCAATATTGGCATCCATTGTTTCCCTCATATATATACACCATAGGCCTCTGCAGCCAAACTGGAATCACTCAAGCAGCAGTCACATAGGTCTTGAAATTCAGACAGTCCCCTGCTATGGAGGCTACACGGCTCCATCCAAAGAAATCTGTGACACTGCCTTCATTCTCCAGATCAACACAACAGCAGGAGGGAGAAACATGAAAAAGCTCATTATCAGCACTGCAGCAAAAATTACCAAGACAATTGCCCACACAGCCAGGACTGTTTGCATCATGGCCTTCTTGCTTTGTGATCTTCCTGTCTCATAACCGAATCTATAAAAAGATTAAGAAAAAGGACACTCTCATTGAAAATATACAAATACTGAAGGAATGAGAGATTTCCCCCTCTGTCACAAGATATGAAATGGAAACTGTTTTCAAATTTTCACTTAATCTGTGACATGATTTCTCAATAAACTCCGACCATGTCCTCTTAGGACTTCATCAGATGGGCAGGAGAGAATCAGGGGAAAGCACTGGGTAGAGTGGAGAAAACACCTTACCCCGTTATCTCCCAGGAAGACCCATCTTCAGGGATGGCCAGCTATCTCATGACTTTTCCCTGTCTTCTTCCTGCTTTCCCTCACCCCCCCCCCCCCAACCGCTTTCTGGAATCAGGGAGAGAAGAGTCCATTTTCAGGAGTCAGGTGTTACCCAACTCCTGAAAACAGAGTCTTCTCTCCCTTGCCGCATGCTGGCAAGACAGATTCCCAGGGGTGGCCACTGGTAGTGGTTGTGTGTAATAGGATGGCCTTGTGGGATTCCATTTTGCCAGTGTGCAAAAAATGGAGAATAAATGGTGATGAGGTCTCTAGACAGGCAGATACTTTGGAAGGAGGGTGGTTCAGTATCTTGCAAGTTTGCATTGTGAATAACTAGTGTTGTTTTATGTCTGGATGTCGGAATGTTTGACAGAGAGAAGGGCCAAAGAAGGCTCTACTGAGGAGGATCCATTTATGTTCTGATTCCCAATTGCACCCTAGAAAGGTTCCCAGTGATACAGGATTCAGAATTCAGTTTCCTAGGTTGAATGAGGCAACTTTATGCAATGGCCTGTGTAGATCACAGGAAAATCATTGGGATGACCCCCCCCCCAAAAAAAACCCCACCCACACCTCTTTCCTACTTTTCTGTACAATTTTATAGAATCACATGAGCCATCCAGTCTAACCCCAGTCTAACCCCATCCAGTCTACGTGGGGTTGCCTTTGAAGACTGTTCGGAAGCTTCAACTAGTCCAATGGACAGCAGCCAGATTACTAACAGAAGCGGTGCTCAGGAAGCATACAACTCCTCTGTTGCGCCAGCTCCACTGGCTGCCAGTCTGCTACCGGGTACAATTCAAAGTGCTGGCTTTAGCCTATAAAGTCCTAAATATTTCTGACCCAAATTACCTGTCCGAACACATCTTCCCTTATGAACCATCTAGGACAAGGGACAGGGCCTTCTCAGCGGTGCCCCCTTGGCTGTGGAACGCCCTTCCCAGGGATATTAGATCAGCCCTCTCTCTTTTGGCCTTCTGGAAAAAGTCAAAAAAAGCTATTTGAACTGGCGTTTGAAACAGCAGTGTAACTGACATAGGATTTGGAATTTGATTATGAGATCAGACTATGTTTTAATCTTGGAGACGTATTGATGTTTTATTATTGATTGATTTTAATTAATGTGTTAATGTTTTTAATCGGTTCTAAATGTCATTTTTATGATGTTGTAAACCGCCCTGAGTCGCCTTTGGGCTGAGAGGGAGTGGTATACAAATGTGCTAAATAAAATAAATAATAAATTCTTCCATGCAGAAATACACAATCATATCACTCTCAACAGATGGTCTATCAAGCATATGTTCAAAAAACTCCAAAAAAAGCAGACTCCCATCATACTCTAAGGCAGCAGATTCTATGGCCAGACAGATCTTAGCAGCAGCAGGGTTTTTTCCCCTAAGGTGGGGTTAAAATATTTCATTCTTGGAGTGAATTATGTGAAAGTATTCTTATCAAGAATAAGAATATTTGGTTTGCATCTTAAATCCTAACAACCGTAATTCCTGGAACCTGAAATACTAACAAAAACTAAGTCATTTAGCAAAGTCCAAAACAATTGGGTTTTCGGGCAGGAGGGGGATTGTAAAATGTGTTGTCTTTCAAGCATTGTTCCTCTCTTCATTAATCATTAACATAGTTGACATCTTAATGCTGCAATTAATTGCAACCCATGTGAATTCATTTAAAAAATAAATTTAACTAAGATCCCAATTTCCATTACAACATTTAAGTGATCACTTTTAACGAATTGGGTCCAATCTCTGAATCACTGTGTTCCTGCAGTTCATGGCCACAGATCCTGTTTGCTGTTACATAAGTTCACTGGAAGAGCTGTTTCTCAGGAGACTAAGCAGCCTTTGGGGGCAGGGATTGAGGGGGAGGAAGAGAACTTTCTCTATTGTTGAGTTTACTTGTTGAGTTAACTGTAGCATCAGATTGTGTAACAATATTTTTAAGTAAGTAAAATTTCCTTACAGTTGATTAGTTGACATCCTGGGGCAGAAATACAAATAGTATATTGGCAAGTTGGCAGGCACACATTTGCTTGCTTTGGAATGCTGCCAAGCAAACTAGTTTCCTTTTTTCTAATTCACACCATTGATTTTATAACATTGTAAACACCCAAGTCTTCTTCCTGTGGTTCAACAGTTGAGAATTTCAGGGTGATGAATTCCATACTCATCGTGTTCTGTGTTGCTTTCCATTCTGCCTAGGGGAGCGTTGGGTTCTGATTTTTCTACACCAGTGTTTCCCAACCTTTTTTTGAGCCGCAGCACACGTTTTACATTTACAAAGTCCTGGAGCACATCACCAACCAAAATGACACAAAATGACACTCTAACACAGTAATACATATAGTTAATATGTTTTTAAATGTATTTATACACTCAGTGTGAAACCTGGGCCTGTTTCGATGAACACAACATATATATGACTCTCGAAAAATCTAGTAAAATAGTAAAAAAAAATCCAAGCGGAGAGGCTCAATTTGTTTCTTGGAAACCTGTGAGGGGGCTACTAGGAGGGGGGGTGTGCAAATTTCCCACGGCACACCTGATGATCACTCACGGCACACTGGTTGGGAAACACTGTTCTACACTACACTACACTATTTTTCAAGGCTTCATTCTATCAGTGATACCTAAGCCATAGAAATTTGTAGGTCAGAACGTGTAAAATTGCTTTTAACCAGATGATGGAAGCTGGAAGAAAAAAATTGAAAGAATTGAAAGAAGGCTCATGTAACGGAGAAAAAAGGACTTCATCGTCAACAGGGAAGAGGTAGGGGTGGGAGTGGGGAGGGAGAAGGGAATGAAAAAGGACAAAAGGCATGGTAATTGTGGTTATGTATAGTTGTTTACAATAAAAACATTTAAAAATTGCTTTTTAAGACTTACTCCCAGTGGCTGGAACATTTTGAAAGCTGTAGTCTGAACAAATAGGTTTCCCCAGTTTTTTCATTGATACACAAGATACCATAGTGACCAATTCTACCAATGTAGGGGAGAGGGGGATTGTAATAGTGTTGAGAGAGCAAGGAGTGTCTGGAAATGTTTATTTCTTCTTTCTATACCTTTAAATTTTTATATAGAGGAATCTAGTCTTTCACTGGATGGGATGATGTCACAAAGCCAGGCTGGCCAGGGCTAACTGACTCTTGCTGTCATAGTGACCTCTAGGAAACACAGAAACAGAGCTAACTCATCATATGTCACCATTTTGTGTTTTTGTCCTCACTGTTCATGATAACCATCTTCAGTTGACACAAAGTGCTCAGAAATGTCAAGAGGGAACAAACGCATCATGATGAACTTATGAGTGAAAGGCACACAATTTCTCACTCAGCCTGCTTCTGTGATACCTTCCTTCAACAGAGCTGAATCAAGAGTAACAAAAGGTGGGGAAAAGGTAAGAACAAATACTGGACATGGCATTTGAACCCCTTTGGCTAGTTGGACTTAATTACCCAAAGACCATTGTGTCCAGAAGGCATCGTTCATGCAAATCTCCCTGATTTTTACATAAAAGAACTGAAGTCTTTCTCCATTTCCTGTACTTGAATTTTCCCCATGTGTAGTTTTTCTTTTTAAAAGACAATACAGGTTGAGCATCCCTTATCAAGAAATCTGATATATCCAAAAATATGACATGGCTGTCTAAGATCATAACACTTTTGCTTTTTGATGGTTCAGTGAACACAAACTTTGAACACAAACTTTGAACACAGTGAACACAAACTTTGTTTCATTCATTTCAATAAAATCAAATTAGCTTTAGGCTTGATGTATAAAGATGTATATGAAACTCAAATTATTTTTCTGTTTAGACTTGGATGCAATCTCCAAGATATCTCATTATTTACCTACATATAACAATAGACATTTGATGAGGAAGCATCCTAGGACACTTAAATCCCGGTGTTGTGGGAATCCCAGTGTTGTGGGATTCGTTTCAGCTTGTTCAGCCTGATGATCCTCGGAGTAGTGATGGTGACCACATCAGCTTTAGATCCTTGTCCTTCCTGGCTCCTAAAATCAGCCAGCACGGGCCTGGCCGAGTGGTCTGAGAGGATTATAAATGCCTCTCTGAGTCAAAGATATATACCATCTAGTCTGAAACAGACAAGATGAAACCTGTCCTGAAGAAGGTTTGTCTTGACTCAGCAGTTTTGAATAACTACCAACCAATCTCGAACCTTCCATTTTTAGGCAAGGTTCTGGAACGGGTGGTCACTACTCAGCTCCAGGGATTCTTGGATGATACAGATTATCTGGACCCATTTCAGTCCAGTTTCAGGACTGGCCATGGTACTGAGACAGTTTTGGTCACCTTGGTGGATGATCTCTGCAGAGAACTAGACATAGGGTGTGTGCCCTTGTTGGTTCTCTTGGACATCTCAGCGGCTTTCAAAACCATCGACCATGGTATCCTTCTGGGTCGACTCTCAAGAATGGGTCTTGGGGGCACCCCAGTGGCTCCATTCCTTTCTTGAGGGCCATACTCAGTCAGTGACGCTGAGGGATACCTGCTCGGACCCCTGGCCATTGACTTATGGGGTCCCGCAAGGTTCCATTCTCTCCCCCATGCTTTTCAACATTACATGAAACTGCTGGGCAAGATCATCTGGAGTTTTGGAGTCCGGTGCCATCTCTATGCAGATGACACTCAACTCTATTACTCTTTTCCACCAGACTCCAAGGAAGCCCACTGGGTCCTTGACCAGAGCCTGGTGGCTGTGATGGGCTGGATGAGGGCTAACAAGCGGAAACTTAATCCTGACAAAACAGAGGTCCTCCTGGCCAGTTGTGGGACTGATTGGGGCATAGGTTGGCTACCTGTGCTCGATGGAGTCGCACTCCCTCTGAGGACACAGGTCTGCAGCTTGGGGGTTCTTCTGGACTCCGCTCTGACACTTGATGCTCAGATGTTGGCAGTGGCTGGAAGGCTTTTGCACAATAAAGATTCGTGCACCAGCTGCGCTCGTACCTCGTGAAATCTGATCTGGCCATGGTGGTTCATGCCCTAGTCACCTCTAGGTTGGATTACTGCAATGCACTCTACGTGGGATTGCCCTTGAAGATGGCCTGGAAACTACAGTTGACTCAAAGATCAGCAGCCAGTTTACTCACGGGAGCTGGTTACAGAGAGCAGTTTCCCCTCCTGTTTAAACAGCTCCACTGGCTCCCAATAAGTTTCCGATCCCAATTCAAGGTGCAGGTTATCACCTATAAAACCCTAAACAGTTCGGAATCTGCTTATCTTCACGATTGCCTCTTCCCTTATGAACCAATGTATATACCTTGAGATCATCTGGAAAGGCACTGCTCATTATCCCTCCACCATCGCAAGTGCGGTTGGTGGGGATGAAGGATAGAGCCTTCTCTGTGGTGGCCCCTTGGCTCTGGAACTCCCTCCCTAGGGAGATCAGACAGGCTCCCACTTTGTCCTCTTTCCAGAGTCAACTAAAAACCTGGATGTTCCAGTATGCCTTTGATTAAGCAGCTCACTAGTAATTTTCCTGTCCTCACTGAGTATAGCACTTTATCCTGGCCCTTTATCCTGGCCCTGATCTACCTCAACATTTCCTGCCCAATCTACAGGTTTGTTGCACTTTTCTGGTTTTCCTAGAAATTATACCTCAGCTAATTTTCTTTCCAGCCATATTGCTCTTATGTTGTGTACAATTATGTTGTATTGCTTTTAGCTGATGTTTTTAATTAGTAAGTATTTTCTTCTGTGTTTTAATTTTCTTTTGGGCTTGTCCCTTGTAAGCTGCTCCGAGTCCCCAAGGGAAGATGGTTGACGGGGTACAAAAATAATTACTATTATTATTATTATTAAATTGTTAGTGATCACATCCTGAGTTACGGCATGGAATGGAGAAAAATCCTACCAATTCATATAGGTTTAACTATCAAATTCTGCTATATGCTTAAACCTACAGATTTAGCGCATAAAGGTGGAACTACAGTGGTTGTAGGCAGGGCCGTAGCCAGGATTTTATTATAGGTTTAACTATCATGAATGTGGAATATAATGCTGTGATGCTTAAACCTAACAGTTTAAATAATTTAGCTCGCGGACCACCCTGAAATTTCGGGGGGTGGAACTACAGCGGTTGTATGAGAACTTGACAATCCCCTGGAGAAAAGCTACAGATGCCCACATTTTTGTTTTGTACTTTTGAAACACACTAAACTTATGCATTTCATATTTCATCTCCACGTTTGAGCAATGGTGATCCTGATGTATAAAGCATTGCCCTCTGCTTCCTTCTTGAGTAATCACAGATGTTTCTCTTCCATAAAAGACTGGGATTTTATCAGGAAAAAGCAAACAGTGAGAACCCGTGCTTGTGGAAACAGCTGTGCTTGTGATAAATGTATGCTTTTCTTCCTTTTAAAAATATATCAAACAACAATGCACACTTGATGTTTATTAAAAAAACTCTATAATTATTTATTATAGTCTACTGAAGCATAAAGTGATATTTGATTTTACAAAGGATTTGCATGTACCTTAACTAAACATTTTCCCTTGCTTATTGGCATAGATATATAGTGTCAGAACTCTTTTCTAAGTTGGTGAGGCAGGTTCCTTTAGAAAAAAAAAGTTTCAGACAAGTTCTGGATTTAAGGTGAGCTGTGACAACTCAAAATTGCTGCTTAAAATATGACTTTGAAAGAGGGCAGTGAAATAACGGTGCTTCCAAGTTTTAAAGTCGATAAAATGGTAAAGGTTTCTCCTTGACATTAAGTCTTATTGTGTCTGACTCTGGAGTTGACATTCATCTCAATTTCTAAGCCAAAGAGCTGGCATTATCTGTAGACGCCTCCAAGGTCATGTGGCCAGCATGACTGCATGCAGTGCTGTTACCTTCCCACCGGAGTGGTACATATTGATCTACTCAAATTTGCATGCTTTCGAACTGCTTGGATAGCAGAAACTGGGACTAACAGTGAGTGCTCACCCTGTCCCATGCTTTCAAACTGCTGACCTTTCAGTCAGAAAGTTCAGCAGCTCAGCAGTTTAACCCACTGCACCACTAGGGGCTCCTTAAAATAGATACATGGAGATTAAATATTAGTGAGTTACACAGTACAACTTTTTATTTTTTTTCAAACAACTATGACAAAGTCTGAAAAGAAATGAAAATTGATTTATAAAACTTACATGTTTTCCCCTGGGATAGAAATACGATGATAACGCAAATGTTTTATCAAGGCTTGTATTTCTCTTTCAAATATCCCTATTATATGAAATGGAAGACATTGTGTGCAATAGAAAAAAGAGATTTCTAGGTTTGCCTGATACGCTAAGAAATCTAGAATAAAATTTAAAATACTGCATAATTCTAAGGCAAAGGACAGTTTGGGTGTTCATAATTTCAAATTGTATTGCTATTTTTATAAACTGAATGAATGGATATTCCTTAGAATTGTGAGATTCTTAGAACTGGAAAGACATAACTGAAGGTTTGGTTGTAACGGTTTTCTTTGGATAATAAAGGTAAGGCATATGCTGAATTTAGAAATTATTGTATTAGAAAGTCTTTGAGTTTAATTTAAGTAAAAACAGTTTTTTTTTCTTAAGATAGTATTACCTACTTCTGTGCTGAAAGATGTTTTTCAAGAATAGGTTAAAAATAGGAGACGATTGCTCTATGATGCAATTTTGTAGTTTTTGATACCCAGATTTTTGGGGAATTAAATGTTGGAGATGTAATGATATGTAACTGACTTGTATGAAAATGAGAATTACTGATTGAGATTTGTATTTATAAAACAAATAAAAAAGATTTTGTAATGTTACCAGAAATGTTTCTGTTGGGTATTATGGTAGATACTAAACTATGGAGTACTTCCTCAATATGTGAAAAAAGCAAGAATGATGTTTGCTCAAATGTAGAAGTGGACTAAAACATTGAGAATGGAAGAAAGGATTTTTAAGATTGCTTACTACCTTGTCACATGGCCGTAATTGCTCTGTGTCATCAGGGGACATGGGGAACCTGGCGTTCCATGCCCTGCAGTGCTCAGTTCCAGTTTATGGCGATCTCATGGATTGTACAGCTTCCCTCCAGTGCTTCTGCAGTGGTGGCATGTACTAGCCTCACCCCACATCACCCATGGATCCCCGCAGGCATAATTTGATGAGAGCCGGCAGGCTCCATGGGTGAAGGAGGGTGGAGCCACCAAAATCTGCCCTTTGTGATGAAGTTTCACAGTGGCCCAAGTGGCCAAATTAAAGAATAAACCAAATGAAAACTTTTTAAATGACTGGAAATTGTTTATGGGAAATGGAAATTTAGTGCTGTAATAAGTCATGGCTATGGTTATTAGTAATTTTAATAGGATTATTTAGTTGGATCTAGAATTATAGGATATTTTTTCATTGTTCTTTTTATTTTCATTTCAATCAGTATGGAAGGTTGGAAGTCTACTGTATTTTGTGTCCTCTCCTTTTTGTGGGAGGTCTTCTTTTTTATTATTACCTTGATTGTAAATTAGGTTGTCCATACAAAATAATTAGGTTAGGTAATGGCTTTCCCCTGACATTAAGTCCAGTCGTGTCCAACTCTGGGGGTTGGTGCTCATCTCTATTTCTAAGCCGAAGAGCCGGCATTGTCCGGAGACATCATCAAGGTCACATGGCCGGCATGACTGCATGGAGTGCTGTTACCTTCCCGCCAGAGTGGTACCTATTGATCTACTTGCATTTGCATGTTTAAATAACTTAATAATTAATTTTTAAATTAAAAATTTAAATAATTACTTAAGAATTAATTAAAAAATTTAGAAAGAAAGGAAATTTCATTTGCGGAGGAATATTTTATTTTGTGCATAGACAATGCCATATAGAGAACACTTTGCACGAAACTGTTCTTTGTGCTTATCTTAAAGAGCTTCAGAAAGGACTTTCAATGAACACATTAAAATATTGGACATGTGGGAGTAAAGACCCTGTTGTCTGGAATGACTGAGTCAGATTAGGTGGTAGTCATGCAGGTTGACAGGAGGAAATATAATGAGAGTGATGAGGCAAGGCAATGAACTCTTATTGTCTGGACCAGTGGTCCCCAAACTTTTTTGGCCTACCGCCCCCTTTCCAGAAAAAAATTTACTCACCGCCCCTCTAGAAATTATTTTTTAAAAAATGTTAATAGCAATTAAACAGAAAGATATATAGCAGTGGCCGCACCAACGCTATGGAACTCGTTGCCTGAAGAGACGCGAGCCCTGCGGGACTTGATGATATTTCGTAAGGCTGTTAAGACCTGGCTGTTTAGGCAGGCATTCGGCTCTGACCGGTGCCCGCCATAACCTGCCACCCGCCGCGTCACTGCCGCTACATCACTACTGTCCTGTTACAGTTTACTGGGGGGGGGGGGGATTAGTTTTAACGCTGTTTTAATGTTGTTATGTGTTTTTATTGGTATTTTATTGTTGTAAACCGCTCTGAGCTTCGGAGTGAGAGGTCTACCAAGCTGAAATAAATAATAATATATATATATATATATATATATATATAATATTTCTACCTTTTTCGTAAAATATAATAAAGAAAGTTGTAAATTAGAAACATCAAAGTTTGAAATTATGAAACGATTTATAGAACTTTGAATAGAAAGGTAATACAAAAAAGTTAAAACATTTGAAATCATCTTAATGAGAAGGATGAACCTGGTATGCTGCTACCAATCTAGTAATCCTCTGCTCTATTTTTTGTCAGCAGTAATCTCCAATCATCGTGATTGACTATTTTGCAATCGGTTTCTTTTTTTTGTTAATAAATTGGTTACCACACTGAATTTATGTTCCACTAAATATGTTGAAGGACATTATTATTATTGTTATAAGACTCAACTAGTTGGAAGGGAACCCCAAAGGTGGTGGTATTATTATTATTATTATTATTATCCCTTGCTTGGCGAGAGGAGGAGGGAGCAGGAGGAGGGAAGAAGAGAGAGAGAGAGACACACACACACACACAGATAGATGGTAGCCTGTCGCCTGGCTCATGCCACCCCCCCACTGCCCTCTTACAGGGGTTCAGCGCCCCCCAAGTTCTCCTGAGCCTTCCAGCGCCCACCTAGATCGCCCCACTGCCCACCAGGGGGTGGCACCGCCCACTTTGGGAACCACTGGTCTGGACTCTTAGTGGGTCTTCAAAGCTAAAGATGCTATAAGAAGGCAGCTTTTGAAGATCAGTCACAGAATGTAGTTTGTGCAGAGAGAAATGTTAGGAACCTAAAAGCTTTATCTGCCTTGGTGCACTGCTGCATAATATCTCAACCCCCCCCCCCCCCAACCTCCAATTGTATGGGTGTGGTGGATTATTCTATATCAACAACATTCTAATCCAGAAGTATAACCCAGTTGACGTTAACTGTAATGTACGAAAGAGAACTTCCAGCCACTGAATAACACCAATAACTTTTACAATTGTGGCACATTCCAGAGCATCCCATGTCCATTATTTTACTCCACACAAAGCACTAAATACACTGTCCTTATAACAGAAGATTGTTATATGGGAAAGGTATATATTTTTGTTTCCATCCAGTAGATGAAACAGAACCTGGTAGAATTAGTTACTTTCCAAAGGACATCTACAGCACAGCAGAAGATGAAAAATTGTTTCGTGTGAGCTTTCCAGCTCACTTCTCACCACCAACACCATCTAAATTAATAACTTTACAATGCTACATTAGGAAATGTGCTCATCTTTTAAGAATAAGGGTGGAAAATAGAAAGCTAATGTGATAGATTGAACATAAGCTACTCTTTTTAAAAAGCTACTGCATTAAGGAAGTTGAGAGTTGAGATGCAGAGCAAGAGATAGTTCTATTTTTTGTAACTATTTTTAACTGTGGGGTTTTCAGTAGTAACAAGTTTTAATAAGCCTTAGTTACATGGACCCATTTCTACTCTCTCTCATGTAGGTTGACAGGAGCAAATATAATGTGAGTGATGAGGCAAGGCAATGAGCTCTTATCGTCTGTACTCTTGGTGGGTCTTCAAAGTACTAAGTACTAAGGGCACAGGAGTCCTATTCTTGGTCATATCTGATCATATGTTTCTTCTAAAGCTGTTACTTTGGAAAAGTTAAAGGTCTCCTTTCCCTCGTCTGATTTTGGTTCTCACACTGGTAGCAAAAAGAGACAACTTTCAGGGCATGGCAGACAAAGTATAATTGACAAGTCTGGTCTTTCAGGACTTACCTGCTTTCTTTCAAACCTCTTTCCTTCCAAATGCCATCGAAGTGAACTCAAATTATTCCTCATAGGTTTTCATTCTGAGCTGTCAACCAGGAGTAAAGACGTTCCTCCACCTGCCCACTTTCTTTAAAAGGAGCTGTCCCACTTGTTTAATACAGCTGTCAAAAAGCAAGGGAAACTAATCATTTCTAGCACACCGAGACTGGGGAAATAGTTGACATAACAGTACAAACAGGTAAGTGCCTGTACTGCCTCCCATCTGGTTGTTCTTAAAGCAACATTATCCTTTTCAGGAAATTGCCATGCAAATATAGTTCTGTCCAGTTTGCTTGTATGGAATAGTGCTTACACTAGCCTTACCACCTCTCAGAGGCTTTACAACAGGGGTGCTCACACTTTTTCAGCATGCGAGCTACTTATAAAACAACCAAGTCAAAATGATCTACTTCCCCACTACTCAGAGAGCCATAAAAGCAAAATATTTGGAAATTTATTTCTGTGAGAGCCATATAATATCTTTTAAGACTGAATTCAACTAAATGCGAGTATAATAAGCCCCTGAATTTATTCATAATAATAATGATGATAATATTCACTCAGCCTCTGCTACTAATAATAATAAAAATAGTAACAAAAATAGGTTCCTAGAGTAGAAGGAGACCTCCAAGGGCCATCCAGTCCAACCTCCTTCTGCACCTGGTGGCGTCGGGAGCCTG
This sequence comes from Anolis apletophallus, assembly GCA_030556195.1. Taxonomy (NCBI): domain Eukaryota; kingdom Metazoa; phylum Chordata; class Lepidosauria; order Squamata; family Anolidae; genus Anolis; species Anolis apletophallus. The sequence goes on along the minus strand of JARBWK010000004.1, from coordinate 143,205,557 downwards.
CGGGGCAGGACTGAGCCTTCCTCCTGCCCTGCCTGTGATCTACCAGGATGCCCCATGTGATCTACCAGCAGATCGCGATCTACCTAATGAGCACCCCTGCTTTACAAGATAGACAAATAAGTAATTTGTATATTTGCCATTAACACTCATTTACTCTAGAAATTATTTGGGTGTTGCTGTTGTTTTCAAAATAATTATTGTTATGATTAATGTTGTACTGTCAAGAGACATAAAAGGGCTACACTACAGATGACAATCATAGAATTCTTTGGACTTTGGATCAATGTATGCTTTCACTTCTGATTTATATAAAAAAATAGTATGTAGAAAAGCGTTTTACTGATTTCTGTACAGTAAAACGAGGCACCTGTTTCCTTCTAGATAATATTAAATTTTTAGCTTTCATCAGCTCTATCTGGCAAGGCCAGTAATTATGGCAGCTGTAGTTCAGTTACTTATGGGAAGCCATACGGTATCCACTCTTAAAGAATGTAGATGTGACTTGTGTGTGTGTGTGTGTGTGTGTGTGTGTATATATATATATATATATAGATAGAGAGAGAGAGAGAGAGAGTTTGCTTGTTAGTTATGGTGAGCCTATTCTATGATTTTCTGATCAAAATGTATTTAGAAGAGATCTGACATTCCCTTCCAGTGACATCGAGAGAAGATGATTTGCTCAAGATCAGTGGAAACGCATATAATTCAGTTCAAAGCAGATAACTTGGGATCAGATCCCAGTGTAGATCAAGCCTTTGTGAGGAGTTTAAACCTTGATCTCCTTGAGTACAAGCCCAACTCAGCCTCTCAAATTGGTTGTAACAAATAAATGCAATCGCAGCATTAACAAAATTTTCTAGAATTCACAGAGGTGGTAAAGCAAATTAGAATAGAAAAAACAATGTTCTTAAATGGCCTGAATTATCAAAGTGTCTTCTTTATCACCTTTATATGGAGAATAAGCCTGCTAATGTGTGTAATTATGGATAACTGGAACCTCCAGGCAGTCTACCCCTAAGTTCATCAAAATCTCTTAAATTCATCAAAATATCAGTTGCTGAAGAACTAATAGAAAAAATATATAGTTATCATATCCTACTTTCACAGTAGCATCTTGCGGCCATTGTTTGAAGTTGGATAACAGATGATCAATACAAATGTATACACGTACATTCAAAATGAATTCCTTTCAATTTTGATGGAGCTTACTTCCATATGACAGCCAGCATGATAGAATAAGTTTAGGTATTGGATTATGACTCTGGAAACCAGGGTTTGAATTCCTATTTGGTCATGAAAACCCACTTTATGATCTTGAGCAAGTCTCAACTTCAGAGGAAGGCAAAGGCAACCCTCCTCTGCCCGACTCATATCAAGAAGACTCCATGATAAGTTCACCTTAGGTTCATCATCCACTGGATATGATCCGATGGGACGCAAGAGCAGTAGCAAGAACAATTTTCTTGCTACTGCAGTGTACATATCAGATTGCAGCCCTAGTGCCAATCCAAGCTTTAAAAGTTGTGAAAAGGAAACTGAATTCTACATTGGGTCATTAAGAAAGAAATTGGAAATATAAGTGCCATTATCACATATCCATTATCTATTGTCTTCCTCCCTAATAAACAGATGTTCCCTAAGGGCTCAACTGACTTAAATTTCCATGGTAGAGTTTAGTACAAACCAGCAGCTGAACAATATCAGTCATTATAATTTTTTTAAATGGGCCTTCTGATGTAATTTGCTTCTATAACAGTTTATTAAAAAAAAACTAGAACAGGCTTGGGAGCTAATCCAGTTGACTGAGTGCCCATTGAGGAAGTATCTCTGCCTCAGTGATAAAAGCATCAAGCAATAAAATAAAATAGCATGCACAGGTTAAAAATCCATGTACCATTCAGCGATCAATTGACTCCTGTCTTCTGCTAGTATGCAACTGTTTTCAAACAAGAAAACCATATACAAATGTCAAAAACCAGCTTAACTGGTTGAGCACCGGTATGGCTATGGAAACCATCTAGTTTATTGCACTGAGAGTCATGTATTGGACTGAAGTTGTGAATGTACAGAGAAAAAAGGTCCCGATGAGCCTCAGGGAATATGTTTTCTTGAAGTCAAGGTTGTTGACCCAGAAAAACAGAGGGATTAGTGAGGAAGGACTTCGGGAATATGATATTGCTATCTCAGACCTAGGTAGAAAATTCCTTCACACTCAAGAAGGAGGCTTATGGAGAAGATGTGAAATGCCCTCTTAGGTCCCTTCTACACTGCCATAGGATCCAGATTATCAGATCAGATAATCCACATTATCTGCTTTGAACTGGATTATATGGGTCTACAATGCTATGTAATCCAGTTAAAAGCAGATAATCTGGACTGTATATGGTAGTGTGGAAGGTGCCTTTGATTCAGGGGCAGGACAGGATTGTGGTAGTGCTACATCACAGGTTAGAGATTTAGGCAGATCAGATTGATGTATAGGTGAACTGTATGGAGAATGGTCTTTGTCTGCCAACCCCCAAAATGAAGAGATCACACAACATTTATGAGTTGAAATATGGGCAACTTTTATTAACTGTTACCTAATTAAACTTGTAAACTGTATATCTTTCTAAGGGTGGCATGAACTTGGTTTGGATAAAAGCCGAGGTAGTGTCCCTGCCTGGCCTACCCCTCAGCTACTTAGAGCAAAACATCTGGGTCCCCTGTTGACCTAACCCGGGTAACCTTAAAGGGAAACGTGTTGAAGAAATCTGTCCTAAGAATGTTGATACCAGACTCTCCCCATTCCTAGGCCATTTTCTTTCACCCTCACTTCGGCTAGTTGAACCACCAGTGATCATTTCCGTTAGTGGCCTTCACCTCAAAGGGGGGTGCCTTGGATGTGCACCAAATTGTAACTTCACTAACTGTTTTCTGATGAGCCCATTTAAAACCACACCAAACTCAATTAGCCCTCTAAAAAAAAGTATAGGTTAGGTGAAAAACCCTCCTAGAACATAGGAGGGGAAAATTCCTACCCGGCCCCTGAAAGCAACCACTTGATTGGTGGGCGTGGTGGATAGTTATCTGATGAAGAATGAGCTGGAAGGGACCTTCCTAGCTCCACCCTCAAAAGTGGTAGTTATTTTTAGGTTTGTCTCCTCTTTGGGGGAGGAAGCAAACTTCTTTTCTCCCCCGCGTGCCCCAGGGGAGGAAAGATAAGTCTGTGTGAAAGGTTTTAGAAATAGATAGTTCTAGGGAAAATGCACGTTGGAACCAATGACAAGGAGAAATGTAATTATAACATCCTGAAAGCCAAAGATAGATTGTTAGAAACAAAGTCAAAAGCCACAATCTTCAAGGTGCCTGTTTTTGAAATGTGAATTCTTATACATGAAAGACCTGTTAGACAGAAGATATGGAGGTGCTTCATCCTTGGATGAGATGAAAGTGCAAAGAAATGTAAACAAATTGTTATTTAATGTACAGTAAACATATGTTTTAATAGGGAGGTACAAAAATAACTTGAAGGGCCTTGGGTACTATGGGTGTGTGTATCTATTGTACAATGAATGCAGTTTGATACCATTTTAGCTGCTGGGGCTTGATGCTACAGAATCCTGGGATTTCTAGTTTGCTTTGGTAGAGAATGAGAAACCATATAAAATTGTAGTGCCCATGATTCCATAGCTTTGATCCTTAGCAATTAAAGTGTGTCAAACTTCAGTCCTTCTATAGTGTCTTCGGGCCCTTTCACACAGTCATATAATCCAGAATATCAAGGCAGAAAATCCCACAGTAAATGCTTTGAACTGGGTTGTCTGAGTTCCAGTTCAAAGCAGATAATGTGGGATTTTATTCAGCTGTGTGGAAGGGGCCTAAGTATCCTATGTTTCTTGATTTATGGGAAAGATTTTCTGCTTTATTTTAGGTAACAAAAAGTATTGAGCTGCTACCATAAAAGAGCCATTAATCTAGCATTTTCTAGATGCAGTCGACCACAGTGTGAGTGTAACCGTTCATGCCAATGAAATGCTATGATACATGAAGCAATACGAGTTACATTAGACACCAATTAGATAATGCATGATATAAAACATAGGGTACAGACATACAAAAAGGATATGTAAGCACAATAGTATCAATGTTAAACATCTGAAAAGCTGTGCAAATGCCAGCACAGATGCCAGTTTGTCCAAACAGGAAATTGTCTTATTCAATATTTAGCAACTAACATGAACAAACAGTTGAAAATCCCAGTTGAAGTAAACAGATCAGGTTCAAACAAACTGGTGATTTATGTGTCATTAAATGGCTGTAATATTGATTGACCCTTAGCAGAAATGCAATGCCCGAGCAGCAACAGGCTGCACAGGTAGAAAACATCTGCCAATGGATTTGCAAAAGAACCAGATGGTATTAAGATAGTCTTCTCACAATGGTTTCCATCCTGTTCCCTTCCATCTCGTCTTGATTTATCTGTGGTTGGGAGGTGTTTGAATTGTGTTTGTAGCCTGCAATAGTGTTTCCTCACTTTGAAGAAGTGTAGCCAATGGAACAAAACAATATCTCAGCCTGCTTCCATGCTTTCTGAGCGGCAGGATTCAGCAAGTGAGGCTTTTACATACCACAAACATTACCATTTGTTGAGGCCTGTACATTGAGGTTTGTACAATTATATGCCTCCTTTGATGAGCCCCCAAACATTCCTCACCATTGGCTATGTTGGTTTAGGTCAGTGGTTCCCAAACTTTTTTGGCCTACCGCCCCCTTTCCAGAATTTTTTTTTACTCACCACCCCCCTAGAAATTAATTTTTAATTTTTAATAGCAATCAAATAGAAAGATATATGTATTAATATTTCTACCTTTTTTGTAAAATATAATAAAGTTGTAAATTAGAAGTTTGAAATTATGAAACTATTTATTGAACTTAGAATAGAAAGGTAATACAAAAAACGTTAAAACATTCGAAATCATCTTAATGAGAAGGATGAACCTGGTATGCTGCTACCAATCTAGTAATCCTATTTTCGTCAGTAGTAATCTCAAATCATCAAGATTGACTATTTTGCAATCGGTTTCTTTTTTTGTTAATAAATTGGTTACTGCACTGAATCTATGTTCCACTAAATATGTTGAAGGACATTATTATTATTATTGTTATAAGACTCAACCAGTTGAAAGGGAACTCCAAAGGTATTATTATTATTATCCCTTGCTTGGCGAGAGGAGGAGGAGGGAGCAGGAGGAGGGAAGAAGAGAGAGAGAGACACACACACAGAGATGAATGGTAGCCTGAGACCTGGCTCACACCACTGCCCCCACTGCCCCCTTAAGGGGGTTCAGCACCCCCAAATACTCCTGGGCCTTCCAGCGCCCCCCCCCTAGATTGCCCCACCACCCACTTTGGGAACCACTGGTTTAGGTTGATGAGATGATCTCCATATCAACATCTATATGGCCATATCATTTCTCTCCCTGCTGCAGATTAACAAGAGATTGGGCTTTTGTTAAAGGCATAGCTGAAAAGGCTAATAAAATATCTCAGCCTTGTTTGGAAAGAGCAATCAGTACAGTTCAGCTGCCTCTTTATTCCAGAAATGTTAAAACTGATGCTGAGAAAGGTGGTATACAAATATGGTAAATAAATAAATAGCTGCATGGGAGGTTGAAATTCAATATGCAGAGCGAAAAGGGGAAAGCATGGCTAATAAATGGAGACAAGCCTAATTTTAAAGTATGGGGCTGTGAATATTTCCAAAGGAACAGGATTTCCACCCTCCTCCTGTTAGAATGAAGTGGGCCATTAGGAGTCCTCTACATGTTACTGGAATACAATTCCCATCATCCCTCATCAGTTTATTAGCAGATTATTATAGTTTAACAGTAGCATCTGAAGTATTATGCAGGACTTTCCACCCTTTTGTTCCCATTCTTCTGCCCTGCCATGGTCCAGCACTGGTCACAAATGGACACGGAGATGCACATTAGCACATCTCAGCAGGAAGAATTATTCCTCTGTTTGGTTCTGACCTGCAACCATTGGATACTAAGGGCACCATCCCAACCCTGAAATGGTCCCTGAGATGTTTATGTAGTAACTGTGCAGTAAAAGTGGATTATAGTGTCTGTGAAGAACCGCCCTTTCTCTTAGGATTTGTCAATAAACAGAAGAAACCTAGTGCTTCCTGCAAGAACAAAAAGCTTTTTCACGAATTATTGTTATTATTATTGTATTTTTATCCCAAGGGAAATGTATTTGTGGGTAGTTTCTGCTTTTGGAACAATCTTGAACAAACTTAGGCATTACATTTCCGGATTCAGAATAAGGGACACCATTTGCTATTCTGCCTCTCTGCAGGTGTATCAAACATGATTAAGGGATATCACAATTTTGTATATTTGTGTAGCAGACTCCACTCACCCAGATACAAGGTAGGAGAGTGGGCATGGGGGTAGAGAAACACATTTCATATTGTATGTTAGGCACAGGAATATGGCCATGTACTGGGAGGAATGGCAACTTTGCCAATACAGTAGAGTCTTGCTTATCCAACCTTCACTTATCCAACTTTTTGTATTATCCAACACAGTCCAGGGTGGGAGAAAGAAAGAATCCTTGTCTGTTTTGATACTAAATTTGTAAATATAGTAATTATTACATAACGTTACCATGTATTGAACAGTTTTTTCCTGCCAATTTGTTGTAAAACATGATGTTTTGGTGCTTACTTTGTAAAATCACAATCATAATGTAATGTGACATTTAATAGGCTTTTCCTTAATCCCTCCTTATTATCCAACATTTTTGCTTATCCAACATTCTGATGACCCATTTATGTTGGATAAGTGAGAATTTTTGGTATCTTAGATTAGAACCAACAGAATATCAGTCCTACAATTAAACAAAGGACCTCATCATATTTGCCTCTGGAATCACCACAGATTCCAGCAGTGCCTGGTGGGGGGGGGGGGGACCTGTCACACACTGCCACACACCATCCAGCTTTCCTCTTACTGTATCCCACAGGGGAAAGTTTTCATACTTATTTCTCCCCAGTTATACCACAGAGCCCTGCTAGAAATAGATGTATATCGTGGGATGGGAGCCAGTGGGCTCCATGGCAAAACTAGAGAGGAGCCGGCATATGCTACTGAATTTGGCCCATCTGATGAGGTCAAAAGCAAGGAGAAAACTATATGCAATGGAGAAGAAAGCTATATGCAATGTGGACACGTTAAGTTAGCTTGTTGTCTTCAGGTGCATTTGGTGACATTGTTCCATTGCCTTTATTGAAGAAAAAATCATTGGCTGTTCAATTGACTTTTGTACATGAAATAAGAAGACACACACTGATTCTACCATCAAAGGCAAGAAAATGTCTTGGATTTGCCCCAAAGTGAAGGTATGGGATAGGGGAGAAAGGAGGGCATTGCTTCCTTTGAAATCAGATTCTTCTCTCCTTCCCAAAATTCGAACTAAAATGAGTTTTGGCATTCCAAGAAAGAGGGCAGGCAAAGGTACTTGCAAACAGAGTGATTATAAGAACCCAGGTACAATCCATTTTCAATGTCTGCAGTACTAGAAATTGAGGGACCGAAGGAAAATATCACTAGGAGAAAATACTTGTTGACCTTTCCCCATAAAGCCTTCTTGTTGACCTTTCCCCAAAATTCATTTTGTCATTTCCTGATAATGCCTAAAAGGCAGCCTTCAGCACTTGCCATTAGACTCCAATATGTATTTCAAGTCAGATGGCAAAAATATTTTGATCTTATTATTGGATCTTCTCAGTCTCTCCCCAACTCTGTCACAAAGACACATACAGCTTTCTATCTCCACCCAGCCCAGATATATCTATTAAAGGAAGGCAGATTTTTATAGCAGTTATAACAATGACAACTCCTTATTGTTATGTTTTTATATTTTCATGCCAAAAATTGCATTTCTATATTTCTACTAAACTGATATGAATCTTGTTGCTTTAGAAGGAACTCAGTCTTTTTATGCAAGAAACAAAAGTAAAGCAAAGTGAAATGCATTTATGTTTAATTGTCACCCTATCCCCCTTTGACAACAGAATAATCACAGATATGTCAAGTTACATTGCAAGAAACATTCCGTTATTTTGGTATATAGATCCAATACTTCATTAAGGGGACCGTAGCAAAACTAATTTCATGTTATTAAGATCTGCAATGAGGTTTAGTTTAAAACTCACAGACAGTGAGGCGGGAATAGCTACACACTTTGTCGTTCCAGGTCCCATCAGTGTACATTTCCACACATTTTTCTGTACCTTTGCCCCCGGGCTCATTTTCATACCAATTTGTAAAATTCAGGGGTTTCCCAGTCAAGTAATTGAAATACCCAGGAATATGCCCTTCAGTAATGCCTAAATATGCATATGTATTAAATTGTTTCACAAAGCTCAAAACAGCAGCATTCTCTTCTGCATTTTTAGGGGCTGCAATGGAGCCATGAGCTGCTTTGCATGTTTTTACTGTGCCGTCAAAATCCGCTGTCTTCTCAGTGCTGGCAAACAGCTTATCACCAGTTATTACAATCTTGCCATTCAAATTCAAGGCTGCAAAACAAAATGGAAGAGGGTGATAGTCACTTCAGATTAGAAACGCAAAGAATATTCCTATTTGTTTTCCTGGTCTTTGAGAAGAAAGGGTGCTTTGAAATGTTTAATTGTTGACAACAGAATAATCACAGATATGTCAAGTTACATCTGACTGAATGCTTGTAAGACCATATGAGATATTTTTGTGCCTTTGGTTTTTAAAAAAATAATAATAGGAGGAGGCAGAGCTAATCTAATAAAATTAATTATATATGGGAAAGAACTGTCTTCCTCAGAAATTTAGAGAGGCTTAGTGTCCTTTCAGAGTGGATATACATTGACACATACTAAGGGACTGATCTGGGGTGACTGATGCTGGATCAGCCCTAGGTAGATAGTATACTCTCAGGAATTCCCATAGCTACTGTGGAGGGGAGAGAGAGTTTCCATCACCTAGCATTGCTGAATGTGGTTTGGGCAGCCACTCTATCTGTCTTTCTGAGTCTTAGCAGCCCTGACACGATTCTTACTTGTTCTCTGTCGCTTGTCATGACATCATCCAGAGAACACAGAACTGAGGAAAGGGAGAGAGGAGGAACACCTCTTCCTCTCCTCCTCCATTCCCAGCACTCCCCATTGCTGCAGTCAATGTCATGGCAAATGACAATGAACAGGTAGGACCCTTGTTGCAGCTAGAGACTGCTTTAACAAAGGGTCACTGGAGGGCTGGGGAGAGGAGACTGCTAAATGGTTCCGACCCAGCATATCTATCTGAACGCATATCTTTCTATGAACCCACCAGGAACTTGAGATCATTGGAGGAGGCCCTACTCTCGATCCCATCTGCTTCACAAGCACATCTGGCAGGGATGAGAGACAGGACCTTCTCTGTGGTGGCCTCTCGGCTATGGAACTCCCTACTTAAGGATATTAGATCAGCCCCCTCCCTCCAGACTTTTCATAAAAACCTGAAAACTTTTCGAGCAAGCCTTTGGAACTTCAGAATAATTTAGACAAACTTGAATCAGAAAATGACCCAGGAACAGCTAGGACTGAACATGAAAACATAGTTTTATAATTTCTATTGTGTATTGTTTTTATGCTTTTAAATGCTTTGTGGTGTTTTACTTTTATTAATGTATGTATTTTATATATGGCATCGAATTGTACCAACTTGTTCGCTGCCCAGAGTTGCCTTCGGGCTGATATGGGTGGGATAGAAATAACGTAAATAATAAATAATAATATCCCATGTTCTTGGACTATCCAAGCTTAGGCAATGCAGAATGGCAGTGAGAACATGTGCAATCAATTTTGTTTGGGAATTGGCCCAACTGGCATTTGGGTCTTGCAGGACTGATCCTCTTCTAGACCAATCTAAGTGGTCACTGTAGATAAGACTTCATACAGGAGGGCAACAGAGCTGACCAAAGCACTGGATTTATTTTTATTTCATGTCAAAATTACTGCATAAATAAGTGTAAAACTGATAAAATACAAGGAGCACAATCAGCTAAATAATTTTTAACCAAAAACGGGCAAGAGCAACTGCTTTGTTTGAAGCACTGGATAGCACTGTAGCATTGGATAGAATCAGTCAGTCAGTTTCAACAACAGAATTTACATGCCATTCAAGGGCATAAAATCTTTAGTGATTTAATTGTTTTGTGTCATTTCTGTGCAAAATATTGGGAATTTTTGCACAAAATTTTATTTATTTAGTTAGTTATTTACAGTAGTTATATTCCACTCTTCTCACTTCGCAGGGGACTCAGGGCAGATTACAATGTACATATACATGGCAAACATTCAATGCCATAGACACACAACATATAAAGACAGACACACAGAGGCTATTTAACTTTCCAGCTTTCATGAGGGTATTCTGGCTACCAGAGGAGCTGTTGCTTCACCGTTCATTTGTGACACGAATGGAGTACTTCCTCATTCTTTGCTTGCTTGAGTTTTTATGGTGTCATAAATTAGTTAAATTAGCCTCCCTGTATAAGCGGTACCTAAATTTCCTACTTGACAGATGCAACTGTCTTTCAGGCTGCAAAGGTTACACAATGGTCAGAAGCTCACTCCAACCCAGGCTGGTTTCGAACTCATGACCTTTCGGTCAGTAGTGATCTTAATGCAGCTGACTCCCAGCCAACTGGGCCACTGTCCCGGTGTGCCACAGTCCCATGTGTTTTTTTTCTACAAAAGTTCCACACACAACTTTTGTTCATGAAGAATGACATGAAATAATGTTGGACTGTAATGTAAATCTCAGAAAAGTTTTGTCAGTTAGGATTTTTTCACACACTAGAAATTGTGAAGGGAAACACATTGAAGATATCTCATTTCTTTTTCACACCCTGCAATAAGGCTGATTTATCAATAGATCTGAGCAGGGATGTGAAGCTGGGCTGCTCTGACCCAAGGGTGGATCTACATTGACTCTCTAAGTCAGAGTTTCTCAAGCTTTTCAGATGTTTTGAACTTCAGCTGGCTAGGATTTCTGAGAATTGAAGTCCAAAACGCCTGGAGGAGTAGAGTTTGAAAAACACTGCCCTAAACCAAGATCAAGTCAGCATAACTGTTTTTAATTTTTTTAACTGATTAGTTTTGTTACTTTGTAGGATAATAGATTTATCTGTTTTATTTTATTATTTAAACTTTGTGAATAGTTGTTATAATTTGTTATAGATTTTTATTCATGGGGCTATTTGTTCATTTTGTATGGTTTTATGGCATCCTTTGTTGGAAACCGCCCTGAGTCCCCCCAAGGAGATAGGGTGGGCTATAAATAAATAAAAGCTATTATTATGACAGGGCCATCTTCACCACTGCAGGGACAGGTGGGAATCCAATCATCCATGACAACAAACATATTTCAACACTCCTAAATAGCCACTCCTGGATGATGGGGGGGAGAGGAGGAATCTATCCCACCTCTCCCCCTTCCTTCCTCAATTTCTGCATCACCCCAATCACTACTGCTGATGATTGCCAACAAGTAGGACCAGTATCATGACTGGATATCACCACAACATGGAGGACAGGAATGGATGGTTCATTTACCCACAGGTTGCCCAAGCCCAGCAAACACAAAAACAGAAGTAAGGACAGTTGAAGCTTGTTCCATTCTGAAATTGGCCAAACTGTTCAGAGGAGTCCAAAGTAAGGGGATTGTCTGAATTCTGAGCCTATCTCCTGACTTTGGTCAATGTGAGGCAAGGCTGCATTAAGGTGGCCTTGCCTTATCTTATCCTGGATCAGCTCCTCAGAGTTCATCTGAGGCACATCTAACCTAGTGTATGCCCCCAGTCTATGCTCAAGTGTGTTTAGAATTTGTTGACGGAACAGATTTTTTGCAATTGTAGAATTGATCAGATCAGCCTCTCCCTCCTGACATTTCGTAAGAAAGTCAAGACTTGGCTGTTCGAGCAAGCATTCGCTGACGAACTTTAATTAATCGATATCAAAGGATTAGTATGACGACGAAACGAAAACCGATTTTAAGATTGTGGAGCTGAGATTTGTATTTTGTAGTTTTAATTGTTAATTTATATGGTTTTATATGATTGTTTTTATCTTATTATGATGTGTTGTATGTGGGCACTTGCTGCCGCTTGTTCACCGCCTCGAGTCGCCTTCGGGCTGAGACAGGCGGTATAGATGCATAGCAAATAAATAAATAATAATAAAATCATCAGAATACATTTCTGCCAAAAAAAGTTCCCAGGTATAATAACAATTGAAAAATCCAAAAATGTGCCTAGAGAAAACAAAACAATCTTCATTCACACACATAGGAATGCATGTGAGGCAAGATGGCCGCGGGGAGCAGCAGCAAAAATGCTGAGCTCTGCCGTGACTTGGTGGAATTTGACCACCCAGCAACCTCACCCGTCTGGTGGGCTACCCCAGATAGAGAGGATGCCCCCCCGGACCCTGGGGCAAACATCTGGCCTCCAAGGAAGATGTTGGCGGGCACTCTGCCCCCCCTAGAAGCCCTCCAATTTGAAGCGGAGGCCGCTCTAGAGGTAGGCCTGGAATCGGCCACAGCGGCCAGGATTCGGGCCTCAGGAGCCGCGAAGACGCTGGGGAGATCTATCTGCAGGTCCCCCCCGCCACGGTCCCCGGTTCCCTGGCCGGGCCTGGGAGCCGACATCGAACTGGGAGGGCTAACGATGGGGCCTTCCACCCCCTTGCTGGCTATACAGTGGGAGGCCGCCCCCCCGCGGACGAACCGACGGAGGCACCGAAACCCGGGACAACCTACGGGAGTTGCAAGACGCCATTGGTGAGCTCACCTCCTCCCTCCTCGTCCTTCGCCGGCTGGTTGGGCGGCTAGCCACCAGTCTGGGGGAGGCTGGGGACCTGGACCCGAGGCCACTCTCTCGATCTTCCTACGGTGGCGAGGAGGGCCTGTGCCAGCCTGGCGCCCCTCCCGGAGGCCCAGAAGATGAAGATCGCCAGCAGCCGACGGGGCCTTTCATGCTGGGGAGGCCGGGACCGGGTACCCACAAGCCCCGAGGGAGGAGAGGAGAAGAGAGTGAGATGAGAGGAGGGAGTGAGGGGGTGAGCGAACCAATTGGTCTTCCCCCAAACCGCCTGGGCCTTTGGATCCCCGGCGACTCAGCCATACAGCAGCAGATCGGGGTCTCAGCCGTACAGCAGCTGATTGACCCGCTGGAGGAGCAGCTGGAGGAGCAGCTGGAGGAGCAGCTGGAGGAGCAGCGAGAGGAGGACCCTGCAGGGCCGGAGGAGGGACCCCCAGACGGGAGCCCACCCGGAGAGGATGTAGAGGAGCCAGCGGGAGTGACGACCCTCCCGTGGTGGAGCCCATGGAGGGCCCTGGGCTCCCGGTTTATTCCATCCCAGGCAGTAAGGGCGTTGGTAGCAAGCCCCAACATGGCGCCGAGCTCGCCCGGCTCGGCGTCCTTAGCTCCTCCCCCTCTGCCTATGTCATCGGCCACAGTCACACCCATCATTGAACATCAGCCAGAGCTGCTGGGGCCCTCCAGCCCGATGCCAACAACTCTGAATATCTCCCAGGTTTTAGCGAAGGCCCCTGGGGGACGACCTGGACGCCGTGCCGGCCAGCTTCCTATTGACCTGCCGGCCCTGATTAACTCCCAACACCCTACACTGCCGGAAAGCAGTCAGAGGAAGCCAAGGAAAAACCGGCTAGGCCAGGCAAGACGGAGGCGGCTGAGAGAGAGGCGTGGACGAGCGGGCAGGCGGTCACACCAGCCACCTTCACCCGCGACCACTCAGCTCAGTGCCCCTGTGGCCAATAGCAGCCCAGAGCATGCGGGATCCATCAACGCTGGAGGCCCTGCCTCTGATCTGGAGCCTCAACAGCCGGCTTCCCCTTTACTTTCTCCTGTTGGCCGGGCTAGCGTGGAGCCGATCCATCTTATGGTCCCACCCGGTCTGGCTCCCCTGCCGCCAGTACCGAATGCGCCGGCCACTCAGGATCCATCACCTGGCGGACCAGGACGACGCCCTCGGAGGGGAAGGAGGGTCGACAAGCCCAAAAAGCGATCTTTTCGACCTCGGACCTTCTGGGGGGCCGGCTATAGCCGGAAGGAGAGCCACCCAGCTCGGACCCTTGAATCGGCCTCGGCCGACCAGACTAACAATATTACCTTGAAGGGTCAGAGGGGCCAATCCAGCGGCCAGTCGGACAAGTTGCCTACAGAGCGTTATCAGGGCCATAGACATTTGGCCGGTGAACGGGCCCTGGCCTCCCTCCCCGGGAATACCCTGATGCGTGGGGGGACCGGGAAGAGGGGGTGTCTGACTGAACCGGCGGTGAATGAGTGGGCCTCTTCACAGGCTTCCCCTTTTCACGGGGTGTGCCGGAAGCTGAACCCCTGGCCAACCTCCGCCGATCAGGTTCGCTGAGTATCCCAGTGATCTCGGGGCGGGGTGAGTACGGTAGGCGCAGGCCGAATGCCAACTTAACTGCGAGAACTGGATCGAGCCAAAGACGGCCTCGACCCAGTTCTGACCTGCGTCCTATCCCCAGACATGCTGTTGGTAGACATCCAGTTTTTCCCCCTTCCACTCTGGTGCTGGTTAACGCACGTTCCATCCGGAACAAGACTGCCACGGTCAGGAATTTTGCGAAGTTCTCAAAGCGGACCTGTTCTGTATCACCGAGACCTGGCTGCAGGAGAGCGACTCCACCTGCCTCCATGAAGTGGTCCCCCCTGATTACGTTGCCATGCACCAGAATAGGAATGAGGGACGGGGGGGGGGGGGGGTGGCAATACTCTCCCGTGATGGATTACACCTTAGAGCGACCCCTGCGCTTGTCACCTCGGGATTGGAGAGTGTTGGCCTAGTGTGGGAGTCCCCGGAGAGCCTGGCGATTCTGCTGGTGTACCGTGCGCCTAGCGCACCGGCAGAGAGCCTGGCGCAGCTGCTGGAGACTGTGTCGGAATGGGCATTGAGGTTTCCCAGACTCATTGTCTTGGGTGACTTCAATGTCCACGCCGACACAGCCTCCATTCCATCTGCAGCCGCGGACCTAATCTCGACCATGGCGACATTGGGCCTCTCCCTGTGTAATTCGGGACCCACACACTCGGCTGGACACACCCTCGACTTGGTGTTCAGCGCAGGGGTTCAAGTGGACCTAGCCTCCGTAATAGAGGTTCCATGGTCGGACCACTGTGCTCTAAGTATCCGGGTTGAGCAACCGCCCCCCCCATGCAAGGGCGCCGAACAGATTCTTGTTCGCCCAAAGAGACTTATGGAACCCGAGAGGTTCCTGAATGCTCTGAGGGATCTGGAGTCTACCAGCGTCTCAGTCGATGAGCTGGTGCAGGCCTGGAACACCTCATTAGCTAAAGCTCTCGACGAGATCGCCCCTAGGCGTCCTCTCCGACCCGCAATCATCGGTCCCCTGGTATACAGGGGACCTCAGGGCTATGAAGCGGGAGAGGAGACGGCTAGAGCGCGGGTGGCGGAAACTCCGTGACGGAGCCTCAATATCAGCTTATAAGCTAATTAAAGAAACTTATGAGCATGCTGTCAAGGCAGCCAAAAAAGAATACTTCTCTGCCTTGATAGCGTCTGCTAGCTCACGCCCGGCGCAACTGTTTAAGGTAATTTGATCTCTGACGACGGTCCCTACCGTCCCAAAAAATAGCGATCAGGCCCTTACCGCCGGTGTTTTTCAGAGCTTCTTCGCAGACAAGATACTGAGCCTCCGCCGGGACCTTCCGGCCACAATTGATACAGTGAGAGAGCTTGAGACCCCGTGGCCCTCCGCCGGGCCCACCCTCGACCGGTTTCGGCCACTGGACGCAGATGCTGTTGATAAGATAGTGACTGCTGCTCGCCCTACCACCTGCTCCCTCGACCCGTGCCCCTCCTGGCTTGTTAGATCTTGCCTGGAGGGGTTACGTGGGCCTCTGTTGAATGTCATAAACAGCTCCCTTGAGCAAGGAGTCTTTCCAGAGTGCTTAAAAGAGGCGGTGGTGGCTCCATTACTGAAGAAACCATCATTGGACCCTGCGGTTCCCTCCAACTACCGCCCAGTGTCGAACCTTCCGTACCTGGGCAAGGTAGTTGAGAGGGCAGTAATGGAGCAGCTGCAGTCCTTCTTAGATGATACAACATGGCTAGACCCCTTCCAGTCCGGCTTCCGTTCGGGGCATGGGACGGAGACGGTCCTGGTCTCCATCACAGACCAACTCCGCTGCCAGCTCAACCAAGGCGGGTCTGCGCTGCTCGTGTTATTGGACCTCATGGCAGCGTTTGACACGGTCGACCACAATCTTTTGATCCACCGCCTGGCCATGGCTGGAGTGAGGGGGACTGTCCTTAAATGGCTGACCTCCTTCCTCCGCCAGCGGTCTCAGCGTGTGAGGAGGGGCGGGGTGGTCTCCGAGGGCTCCCCATTAGTGTGTGGAGTCCCTCAGGGGGCATTCTCTCCCTCTGTTATTTAACATCTACATGCAGCCGCTTGCACAGCTGGTGCGGAGTTATGGGCTGGTCTGCCATCAGTACGCTGATGACACCCAGCTCATTCTGAGGATGGAGGGCAGGCCGGGATCCGTCCCCGATAATTTCCAACATTGCCTCGAAGCCGTCACTGGATGGCTGCGAGCCAGTAGGTTGATGGTGAATCCGGCGAAGACGGAGATCTTGTGGCTGGGCCGCCCGGGCGGGTGGGTGCCCGGCTTCCGACCCTGGACGGTGCGGCGCTACATCCAGCGCCCGTCCGTGAAGAGCCTGGGTGTCCAATTGGACTCCCAGCTGACCATGGAGGCCCAGGTCTCCATGGCCAGCAAGGCTGCTTTCTTCCATCTCCGCCAGGCAAGGAGGCTGGCCCCCTACCTCTCCCGGAGCGACCTAGCCACGGTGATCCAAGCCACGGTCATCTCAAGGCTAGATTACTGTAACGCGCTCTACGTTGGCCTGCCTATGTCGTCGATCCGGAAGCTCAAGCTGGTGCAGAACACTGCCGCCCGGCTCCTGTCTGGGGCCCCAGCAGGTTGCCGCATAACACCAATTTTGCAGGATCTGCACTGGCTGCCTATTGAGCACCGGGTCGCCTTCAAAGTGCTGGTTCTTACCTTCAAGGCCATGCCCAGCGAGATCACTTCGGTCCGAAGAGGCCAACCTCTTGGTAGTACCATCTGTAAAGTTGGCACATTTAACATCTACCTGCCGGAGGTCGTTCTCTGTTATAGCTCCCACGCTATGGAACGCCCCCGGCCGGCCAGAGCCCTGAGAGACCTACTTCCATTTAGACGGGCCTGCAAAACCCACTTGTTCAGGCAGGCCTTCGGCGAGTAGGCCGTGTCTACACTCTCTGGGCTGCGATATTTGCTACTGTTCTATTGGTTATATTGTATTTTATTGTTTTAACTGTGTTTTTAACTGTTTTATGTTTTAACCCTTTGGCGCCGTGCCACTGGCTCTGTGAGCCGCCGTGAGCCCTCGGGAGTCGGCGGCGAAGAAGCCCCAATAAATAAATAAATAAACAATAAATAAAATGTAAAGACTTACATCTTAAGTATAGAAATTCTGCAGAATTATTTGAATTTAATGAATCAAACTGTAACTTGGCAAACATTGGAGATCACAGTCTTTTGAAGTACATTAATTAACAAAAGAATAGTAACAAATCATTATTGT
The DNA here is from genome assembly GCA_030556195.1 of Anolis apletophallus. Lineage (NCBI taxonomy): Eukaryota > Metazoa > Chordata > Lepidosauria > Squamata > Anolidae > Anolis > Anolis apletophallus. Next base: position 143,187,850 of record JARBWK010000004.1, on the reverse strand, counting down.
TTAATTATGCAGGTTTTTAAAAAAATAAAAAATGTACCTTTTTCAATTTTGGAGAGCCTTTCGTCAAATTCCTGAGATGCAGACCGTCCTGATAACAAAATAAGAAAGAATGATTTCTGTCATTTTCTACTGGACCTGGTAATTATTTCTTGATGTTCTGAAAATTATTCTGATTATGCAACTTACTTGGACTCAGGTTCATTTTTTCCATTCACTATGCTTTCACATTTTTTCATTATAGAGTAATGTATAGAGTAATGTTTAAAGTGGTGGAATGGTGGGAAGTTGTCCCAATTTTAAATGTTTGCATAGTCCTGGAATTCACCATGTGACTATGGGCCACCACTACTCTCAGAAAAAATGCCTTGCTGTGCTGCTGTGGGGATTAATAGGGAAAGAGAAGCCTGCATGCTGTAGTGGTTTGAGCATTAAGCACTGGACTATGACTCAGGAGACCAGATTTGAATCCCTGTATTTATTTATTTAAAACTTTTGTACCCTGACCTCCTCACCTCCACCTTCTCACCACTCAGACCGGCTTGACATGGTATGGCCATGAAATCCATTAGATAAACTTTGGTAAGTCTCTCTCTCAATCTTAGAAGAAGGCAATGGCAAACTTTCTCTAAACAAGTCTTGCTAGAAAAGGCCTGTGATAGATTTGCCTTACATCCTCATCTGATAGGCAAAATTGCCCATTGTACATCACTTCCACTCACTTGTGGCATGGAGCCTGCTGGCTCCCATCCCATGATGTCGATCTACTTCTGGCCACAAATGAAGTGGAAGCATGGTAGGCTGCCACGGCGGCAACACGGAAGGCTTGCTGTATTGCATAGGAAAAAATGGGGGGAAGCTGGGTGGCGGACGCTTCCCTCCGTGGGTTGGAGTGAGGGGATAGGTGGGCGATGCAGGGCGAGGGGTTTTCCACGTCCCTGCCGGGCCCCAAAGGATTTGCCACGATGCATGGTGAATCCCAGTCTTAATGTGATGAGGTCCTTGGATTTTACATAGGTCAGAAATGATGAGAAGGCATGCAACAACAAAAACATGAAAAGTGGATATGCATGTTCCCAATGCAATACAAACAAAGGAACAAAAATATTATCATTTTGTTATGAACAGTCACTTTCAGTGGTGTTTCATCAGATCATCATCATCACTACCATTATTTTTCACTTATGATGAAAAAAGGGTAGAGTCATTAAAATACCACAGAAAGCAGTAAGAATTATTGCCATTGAGTCACAGTGTAAGTTGCAAAATAAAATAAGGAAAAACAGCAGTAACTGAGGGAAGAAAATGTGGTCTGTTTTCTTTTAGAAGTGCAGAATAAATATTTTATTACAATCAGGTTTTTTTATTATAATCAAAAAGCAGACTATGTCAACATATGCTGTGCAGCTCCTCTATGAATGAATGCCTGTTCTCTCATTTTGTTCTTAATGACAGTTAAAGTAACGACAAATGCCAGCATTTCTAACATTCATATTCCCTCTCACCTCTTTCATTACATCCTGCCACCCTAACCATATCTCCCAACTGATGGTGTGAGTTGCAGTCCAGAAAAGCTTAAGCCAAAATATGTCAATCTGTCAGTCTGGATACTCTCAGGTATCAAGGATAGTTGATAGATTCTGTTAATTAACCTGCAAAAGTCTACCTCCCTCCCCCAAAACTGGAATGGGGTATCTCAAAAGAAAGTCAAGTTGACTGATTGGTTTTAATACCATAGAAGAACATTGTATATAACAGGGCTATCTTATTTTATTTTTTTGCAGGACCTGCTTGTTTTCTGCACATGTTCATTGGCTTTGGTAAGAGAACAGTTGGTGGCAGGAAGGAGAAGAAAGGGGAGTTTTTTTTGTGAGAGGAGAAAGTTCAAGAACTTCATATCTGTTTTATGAGTTCACTAATTGAAGAGTGGTTGAGACATCCACGGGGTGCTGAGTTAAGATTTTAAAATTAAAGGACACTCTATTACTCTGGTGTGTAGATCCTGCAGTGCTCATTTGATTTCCTTAAGTGTTATAAACAACAAAACCCTATAGTGGAAAGAAACAAGCATGTTGCAGTTTTAAGGGCTATGCTCCCCTCTAGTGGTTTGACTATATCACAGAAGCCTGTGGAGTGTGATGCTGAGAATACATATTTCATGCATGACTAAAAAACTGAGTGAGAATTATCTTCTTAATTCACAAGCATTTCTGCAGGGTAATGAAAAAAGTAATTAATATTCTGTAGATGTTTCCTGGACCAGGACTATGTATTTAACAGCATGCTCATAGTTTTAAATTTATGGCCTTGTTCAGTCCAGGATTATATGGATTGTTACAGAGACCTTCCTTTGAAAAAGTACAGCCCACTACCAATTTGAGCTAGATAATTTAGCTTGGGGTGTGTGTGTGTGTGTGTGTGTGTGGGGGCGGGGGCTTTTCAAACTCATTTTGGATATGCTGTTTGGGATTACTTATATTCAAGCATTTGTGATATTTGCAAAGTATTTACAAAGAGTGGACCTCGGAAGAATTTCTTAAGAGTGCCATCAATCCTCACAACAGTTACTTTTTTTGACTAATCAGTGTCAATGTTACTTTCAAACATTTTACATAACAGATGATGGGCATTTGGACCATTGTAGTGTTTCTTTTTTAAAAAAATAAAATAAAATTGACAATAAAATGTTAATGTGTTGATGTATTTCAATAAAGTAATTTGACATTTGAAATAAAAAAATATTTTTCTTAAGTTGAATTATGTATTGAAAGGTAGTTAAAAACTGAAGCAGTGTGTCTATTGGAAAGTGCAAAATGGAATGAGGTGAAGGGAGTGGTGAGACCTATAGGCACAACAAACAACAGACAATGCAAACAATCCACTTTTTAAATTCTATTTCAAACACACAGGCAAAACCTTAAGAAGAACCCACAATCTCTTATCCAGTTTAGGAAACCACTGACACACGGACTATCAATGTTTGACTAGTGTCATCAATGTTTCAATGTTTGACTAGTGTCATGCCAACAACTTTACTTCTATTGTTCTTCAACACTTGGTTTCTTCAACACCTGGGAACCTCTCTTCATGTGACTGACATACAGCAAGAAAAGGGTGTCAATAATTTCCCTGACTATTGGCTATTTAATGATGGATGGAAGCTGCAGTCCATCCAACATCTGGAGCATGCCACATTTCTCTGCCCTGCTGCAGAGCTTCCACACAAATCTTAAATATCTGCTTTCCTATCAAATTTCAATCAAAACTTTGGCTCGCATTCTGTTGGTCAGATTCTTGCCATTGCAACACATTTTTTAGTCATTGAGAAAATTAGAATTCTCTGCCAGCCACACTAATGCCTAAACTCCCCCTGCCAATTCTACCTTTTCTCACCTTACTTCCTTCTTGCATCCAATCATTTACTAGTTGGTGACAACAGCCGAAAAATAATCCTATACTTGGATGTAGAGGAATTATGTAACATGTTGGGCTCTTCCACACAGCCATATAACCCAGAATATCAAGGCAGAAAATCCCACAATATCTGCTTTGAACTGGGTTATCTGAGTCCACACTGCCATATGTATATTAAAGTTCAAAGCAGAAAATGTGGGATTTTATTCAGCTGCGTGGAATAAGCCTATGTAACACAATTTTTGTTCCTGGGTTATAAATGCAATTTCCTCATTGGCTATATCATAAAAATATGGAAAAAGTTTATTAAACTGTGAAAACTTTGTTCTTGTGGGACACCTTGCAGTACATTTTGCTATAGTTATTCAATTAATATCTCATTAAGTCGCAACCAATTCAACATAGTTTGTGGCAGCCGCAAAAATGAAGTTTCTAGGGTATAACAACTAATTTCAAAGTAAGTATCACACAATTAAACAGGAAACAATATTTTCAAACCAGGGACATCTTTCCCCCCAAATTTTGTTGCATAGTGTTATTTCCAGTGACCTCTGGGGGACCACTGAAAAACCCTGTAGATGTCAGTTGCTGAGAGAGAAAAAATAGGTTTGGGAGTGGATGGAAAAGGAAAAAAATGGAAGGCTATCATAGCTATAAAATGTCTTTTAAAACAGAATTGTGGCTGTGGTTTAAAAAACCCAAATACCCAGTTTCACTTGGAGGAGAAGCTACTTTTGAGGATTTTATGTCAGAAAGCATATAGCATATACGCTCATATAACATCCCTGTATGACATAGCATATAGCATATACGCTCATATAACATCCCTGTATGACAGTGCTCTAGGCAATTATCAGAAGCTATTTTACTAAAAGGCTGAAATTTTACACACCCAATTCACCAGAGTAGCAGAACCCACACATAGGAGAGTATCCATAGGCTGGTCCCTGTGTTCAAAAGCCATGCCTGTCTATAGAGTTAAATGCGCCATAATCAAATGACATGGAGGAGGTATCAAAGACAAGCCTTCATAACACAGTAGCTGGAAGAAAACCCCATTAGGAATTTTGCTACAAAATCTTTCTGGGTTTACTAGCATTGAATTACTATTGCAGAAGAAACAGTGTTACAGCCCAGTCCCATGAGTGACAATAATAGGGTCTAAGCAAATAGACTATTTGTATTCATTGTTCACCTTAAGCTTCCCTTGGGAGACAATTACTATATATTCAGGCAGATTACATCCATTCATTGTGTGTGGTCAGAAAATAAGATTTCTGAAAGATTGGAAGTATTTATTATGGAGTATTAAAAGTCGAGGGGAAAATAATTGGCTTTAACGTGCAAGAAGAAAGAAAATGGGATGATTTCACCAGACAAGTGATGTTGATCTGAAAAGAAGCAGGATAGTTATAGGTACATCTGAAAAGAGATGGGACAGCATCCCACTCCCTGCAGGCACTAATTCCATGTCATTAAATTAACTTTATTAATGTAAAATCAGCACATAACTTATTAATTATACTTTTGCTACACCTCTTTGAATAATACCTGGTGTTCCAGAAAGACAAATAGTATTGTCTAGCTTTCTTTTTGAGAAGGTATTTTTGGAAAGTATACACCTTCTTCGGCTTTCTTTTCTTGTCTCCGACAACTTCATTTGTTGTTGCTATATTCCTATTATTGAGCACCAACTTATGCTATATTAGAGAGGGTTCTTAAGACTCGGGTCCTCATCAAACTAGAAGAGACCTGAGTAAACTTCGGCCTTCCAGATGATTTCCAGTTCAAAACACCTGGAGGGCCGAAGGTTTGCCCATGCCTGCACTAGAGCATGAATCCACGTTAAATCCAGTTTCTGCCTCCTGCGTATTTCTGGGGCTTATAGTTTACGGGAAGGGGCTTTAAAAACTTGTGTGCCAACTGCACTTGTTTCTTGACATGCCAGATCTGGCCACAGTGGTACATGCCTTAGTTACATCCCATTTAGATTACTGTATGTGAGGTTTGAGCTGTTTATTTTTTAATACCATTATATTTAATTCTATTTTAATGCTTGTATATTTTTAGTTTTTAAATTGTATTGTATTGCTTTGGCTGTATGCTACTTTTAGTCTCTTTTTAGAGAGAGAAAGTGGGGTAATAATAATAATAATTCCTCAGAGGCTGGGGGAATGATATATGTTCAAGATCATCCAGTGGGTTTTTGCAGTGAGTGGTGATGTTAACTCTATTCTTCTAAAGTCCTAATCCAAACAATGGCACCATGTTGGTTCTTGATATGCAATTTCAGAACCAATTAGTATATGGCATAGTAGTTTGTACAAGCTTTGTATCTGAACCCAATCACCTACCATTGGGTTGGATAAGAAAGACAAATGCACAGTGATGTTTAGAAATGGAAGAAGTAGGTATTTCAAGATTAGCTAAATAAATCAACTCAGTTGACATTTATAAACATGCAAAAATTACATATATGGTAGGGTGGTTAGCACTGCACCTCTGGGCACTGCCCCTCTTCTGTCTTCAGGGCCTAAAAAAGGCTTTAAAAGGAGGGACACACAAGCTATAGCCCTGAAGATAGAGGACAAGTCGACCAACATGCAGGGAGGTTCTGAATATCTATAAGAATGAGTGCTAGACTCAAAATTGTGAACTCAAAAAAAGGTTTATTGAATACAACCAGTAAAAAATGCTGGTGGCCCAAAATGCTTAGTTGGTTGCAAAAAGGGGTCCCTTGAAAAAGGATTTACAATCACTTGCCTCTAAACTTTGCAGAGTGATGGTCTCTCTTGGATTCCAGGCTCCTGTTGCTTTCAATGGTTCCTTTGTCTCACTAAGTTCTTCGGATCCCCAAAATATACAGGCTATGGGTGAAGGCTGGCCTTCCTTTGTCCCTGTAAATTATGGCTGAAAGCGTAGGCTGGCTTTGTTGCAGTGAACTGAGTTGCTTTGTCCCAGATGGCTAGATTTCCATCCTTGCTTGTCCCATGTGGTCTCTGGAATGAGGCCAGAGAGGAAACCCAGCCCCTCAAGTTAACTCTGGAAAAAAGTGGAGTTGAGGGCGGGAACACCAGGTTTGGAGCCAAGACACAACTCTGCCCCTGAGTGACCGCATGGCAGAGAGTGACTACATGGCAGACAATGGGACCATAGAACAAATACTTTGCTGGTAAAGGCAGCAAAGTACAAATACAGACATAAACAGCCCCTAGGGGGCGTCACAGCCCCAATGATATATGCTTCATTGCCTCTAGCCTTTGCACATCTGAAAAGAGACCTTACTATGAGCAGGAAACCTATATGATCTGAGTTACAGATCATATTAGAGCTGTATGTGCACAAACGTTTCAGAGACATTTCACCAAATGCGTAAATGTTTTGTGTGTGAGTGTATGAGAGAAAGAGAGAGAGAGAGAGAATGGTTAAGGCATTGTTGTCTTCTTACCTGGTGTTCCAGGATCTCCCTTCTCGCCTTGTCTTCCCCTTGGACCTTGTGGACCAGGATGCCCATCTCTTCCAGGAGGTCCTCTGGGGTCTAGTGAAGGGAAACACAAGTTTGATAAACTAGAAAACACATTCTAGAAGAGCTTCTGAATTTCAATGGGATTTTCTATTAGAAGAATAATCACAGGTATTATAATTATATGGATTATTATTATATTTATTTATATCCTGCTTTATCTCTCCCAAAGGAGACTCAAAGGTGTGCAATACACTGGCAAATACTCTTGTCCCTCCAAATTTTGAACTGCAGCTTCCTTCATCCTTTATCATTGACTATGCTGGCTAGAACTTTTGGAAGTTGCAGTCCAAGAGCATCTGGAAGGGCACAAATGGCCCATACTTTTTTTTATAGTTACCAGTAATATCCTTAACTGATGAGCTCAAGTAGTGATATTTTAATACTTGTCCCAGTCAAATGATGTTTTCAGGGTTATTTAAAATCCCATTCCATTTTTTCCTCAAAAACCAAGATAGTATTTTCTTCAGAAAATAGGGAATGCTATGAGCACCACCTTGTCACTTATTTCCTCATCAGATGGGCGGAATTGCCCATCGTATGATGCTCCCTCTTTACTAGTGGTATGGAACCCTCCGACTCTCATCCCATGACATAGATCTACTTCTGGCCATGTTGCAAATGAGGGTGGATCATAAGCCGCCATGATGAAAACACGTGAGGCTTCCTGTGTTGAATAGGCAACTACGGGGGGGGGGGAGTTGGGTGGCAGATGGTTCCGCCTGTGGGATGGAGTGAGGGGGAAGGCAGGCAATGTGGGGCATGGGGTTCTTCATGCCCCCCCCCCCCCCAGGCCCTCTGGATTTACCACAATCTGCGGTGAATCCCGGTCTTAATATGATGAGGTCCTTAATAGTATGTGGGAAGAGAGTGAACAATAATAATGGCAACGCACATAAAAAAAAACTTCATACTGATCAAAATGCATATGAAAAAGCCTGAGTCAATGTTATCAAAAACAAGTATTTCCCTTTAATTCAGGAAACACTCTTTTCTCCAACACTATCCTAGTGTCTGCGCTGTAGCTCAAAAAGGTGTATGTTCATCAAAATCAAATCAAAATTTCTTGGGTAGACATAATTCTTCTAAAAGTTGCACACAGTGGTAATGGTGAGGTGAAACCTTCCCACTAAAATTCACTTGTTTTGCTTCCGGTTTGCAAAAAAGGCCCCACAGTGCTGCTGTATCTCAGTGCAGTTTGTTGCCATTATGACTTTAACCATATGATGAAAGTGAGAGTCTCAAGCAATTTGATTACATCTGAAACCATGACATAGTGAGGATGATGCTTTGTGCTCTCAGTCTGGAGATTTGTGGACCAACATAAAGAAAACAAGTGAAAACCCCAAGATAGGATGGTCATAGGGTTAACATAAGTTGGAAGTGACTCAAAGGCACACAACAACACATTAGAATTTTAAGAAATGCAGCAAAGAAGAAATATGCCTCTGATTTTCTTACAAACCGCACTGCAGAATTTTAAAGCAGTCCTCAAAGATTGTATAAAATCACTAAAACCTAATGTCTTTCTGGATTTTTAGTCCAGATCATCAGTTCATCCAAAGGATGTTTAGTTATTAATTGCTAATTGCGAGAAATTCTGCAAAAATGTAAGAGAACAATTTCTTTCTTCACTTCTACATTTTAGTGTCTGGTCTGGCAATGCATCTACAACTCCCTGTCCCTTGTCCTTTGACCAGCCAGACCCTATAATGTGGGAACACAAAAAACTGACCCTATATACATACTGTACGTATATATGGTTACATTTTTGTGTCTCCACATTATATATCTATATCTATATCTATATCTGTAATCTATTGTTTTAAGTGTGTGTGATTTTAGACCTGCACAATAATGTGCTGCCATTTTTAAATATGTCTGTGTTTGTGTTAAACAGAAAGAAATTTCGGAAACCTAGGGAAGCAATTGGAGATTTGGTCAAAATGGTAGAAACGACCCTTTCCCAACCTGGTGCCTGTTTAGATACAACAAAAGGCACCATAATCTCATATGTTGTAGACCTAATGCACGTGTGCTTTATCAGCAGCCACTTGGTATGTTTTTAGCCACCTTGAGTATGTTGTTATTAATATATTTTGCCCATACTATTTTATTACATATCTTTTCAGTTTTCCATTACTGGATTGTCAACAAATATAAAAATTGGATATAAATTTCTTTGAAAAGATTTTCCTGTGACATTCAACTGTGTAATTGCACAAGCAACCGGGGATTGAAAAGATTGGTCAGTCAACAGTGGGCAGGATGAAGTTACCCCATAAACTAACAATGGTAAAAGGTAACCCTCTTTGTAGAGGTCCTAGTAGATTCACCTCCAACTTACCTGGACAGGGTTCTAGAGCATGGCATGAGACCAGTAAGGCAACTCCTACTGCTAGGATATGCACCAGCTGTGATGACAGCATTGTTTTCAATCAACCTAAGAAAGAAAAATATATTCATACTAGATTTGAATGATTTCATTTTATTTTTTCACATTTTCTCTCATAAAAATACAATATACCCAGGAGGCTCCCATTCAATTAATAGACAATTAAAAACATATGAAATAACTGTAGATGCTAGCAGTCCCCTATGGTAGAAAAAGCAGTCAGATAAATTTAAGCAAATTATTGGCTAAAACACATTTTCATGTCTCAAATGTTAGCCTTGTTTCTGGGTATATATGACCTGCTGATTCCAAAAATGGCACTTGTTTCCCTCTATCAGCTCTAGTTTTTGAGATAAAGAACATATGCCATCTATCAATTGTCATTTCCTCATCCGTAGAAAATTATGATGACAATATTGATGAAACTAGAGCCAATGAGGTCTATCCAATGCAATTTTTTGAATTAGTGCCCTAAACAATATGAGGAACATGTCTAAAACCAAGATTTTTTTGGCTGGGCTGTGTAATAAACTGGTAATGGAATTATGTTATGACTCCCATTTGGGATATGTATTCATAGTTTCATTTATCCAAAATATGTCCTCTTTATGCCTTTTTCATTCAGCACAACTCTATGCTATTCTTGTTCTGAAAACCATTTATTCAATTAGGTTTGCCAATATTTCTTGTTTTGCATATCAATGAGAGGCCCAGGAACCCATTTCCTATGAATATGAGGGTTGTACTATATTACCAAAGTACTATATATTTCCAATAAAAGTACAAGTGGTACATAAATAAATCATAGGAGTCACTTCTATCATTGCCCCTCTTCTTTTTTGAAAGGTGATTACACCATAGGTATCTCTAGGCTTCCAAAAAGGCACCTCTATTAGCCATTTACTACCATTAGTTGGTAGTGGGGAATAAGAAGAAATACACTTAAAGTATCCCTAACTTGGGGCAGAATGCAATATTTGAGATCCTATGAAGGGAAAAAAGACCAAAACTCTAGCACAAGACTTCAGTAATAAAAACAGCATTTAGTTCAGCAGTTGGGAGCTGAAATGAGCATAACCAGATCAGCTTTTCTGAGGGCCCTTCCACACAGTTGAATAAAATCCCACACTTTCTGCTTTGAACTGGAATATATGGCAGTATGGACTCAGACAACCCAATTCAAAGCAGATATTGTGGGATTTTCTTCAACTGTGTGGAAGGGCCCTCAGTGACTGCCTTTTGAACTGTCACCAAGGGCTGTTTCAGTGCCTATAGGCATTATTATAAATTATTATGAACCAGCCTAGAAGTACCTGGAATAAAAATGACTAAGGCCAAATCCAGATCATCCAGGAAAAGGTGCAGCTAGTGTATCCACGGTATATTAATAATTCATCACATCAAATGAAAAATTGACCTAGTCTGAGTAAATATGACACTTTCTTTTATTTTAAGTTGACCATAATTAATACAACTCTTTAAGAAGGCATATTCTATATTTCTTTTCTTCCTTTTTGATACAACAAATAATCATAATGAAACATAATAATAAAACAGTAAATAAAACCTACAAAAATTATCTGAGTTCAGCGAGCTCCCTACAAAGTAGGTAAATTTAAGAAGTTGAAGTCCATGTCTAGAATGCAATCCTATTAATATCACTTTGATTGCTTTTCAAGGGACTTACTATCAGTCAACTGAGCATTAGACTATTGCCTTCAAAGATGTGTTTAACTTACCCTCTTGGTGTACTGGACAATTCTGCGGGAAGAAGGAGAGAGGCAATGTGTTGCTCGATGTATATATATACAGTATGTCCGTGTTATATAGTCTGATGGTTTGATTTTTCTCCCCCCTCCCTTTTCTATAGAAAGTTTCTTTAACACAGGAAAAGAGCAAAATGATGTCAACAGACAATATTAATTCCTTGTCTCTTAGAAATAAGATCTACCATATTGAGAAAGAAATCCAGCTCATGGACAAGGGAACAGATCTTAGAAAAAAATTACTGATGAGAGTTGTTTGCAAGTATAATGTTTCCATACAACTTAATCTAATTCATAAATAATGACACATCTCTTGTGCCTTTCAATGTGGGAGGAAAACCCTATGCAAATGCAGACAAGATTCAGAAAAGCTATAAGCTGTTTTCTGTTCATTTCAGTATAATAGGCACATCTTTTGTATATATTATTTACCCACATACCTTGGTATGTCCACAGACAGCTGGAACAAAAATGATTAGTAATTGGACACGCTTGACGCAGAATGCGAAATGTCAAAGGAAGATTATAGCTAAACCATCAGTTGAGCTTCTTGGTCAAATATTTTGCTGGACTCCCCCTTGAGGAGGGCCTTTGAAGACAATGTCTCTGGCTGTTATGATAGTAAGGGGAATTAATGCAAAAAATTTAAAATCAATCAACCATCAAATTAAGGAGGATTTTCTCAAAATCCAAAATTTAATAGGATCATAGTTCAGCTGTGAAATATCAGGGATATTTCTAGCATTTGTTTCACATTTTTTCATAAATAGGAAGTCTGTATATCCTGGTTTTACATTAACATATGATTTCTGTTTTTAAAGGTCTTTATGAATTTTTGTTTGACATATTTGGTCATATTGTTTGACATAAGAGAAAATGTCCTTAGAAGAAATGTATTTGAGAAAAAAAAGTCCTTAGAAGTAATGTATTTTATGACGAAAATATGCATTTGTAACCATACTTTATTTGTCAAACTACAATTTCTAAACCTATTTTATCTCAAAATACACACTTTGTTACATATTGTGGTACATTTTGAGCTAGAAACTATGTTTCATAATTTGGAGAAGTGGAATTTGAAGGACAATGGTGCTCATGCCTTGAATGATCAGATCACAATAAAATCAGTTTGGACTTTATCACATGTACCCACTATCCCAATATTGTTGCATGATCATTGATAGTGGATACAATCAATGAAGGAGGAGAGAGGGGAAAAGAAGAGAAATATTGCTACCAAAGTCACGTTATTGGTGGCATGCTACCACAGAAATGGAAGAATCCCATTGCACAAAGGTTGGAGATATAAATGTTGAAGGATTGGGAGCTATTGCTGGATTTAACCCTTTATTAGCTAGGGACGGAGGGATCACAGGGAGTGTCTGACCAGGAATGAGAATATTGTGTGACAGTGACCATCACCAAAGTCTCACATATGTATCTACGGTGTGTGTTTTCTCTCTGTGCATGTAAATTGTATGTGGTAGGTAGACCTGTGCAGTAATTGTGATGCTAATTTGCTTCCTATAACAATTCAAAGAGCTGGTAGAATATGACTCCCTGTATCCATAGAAGCAATATATATGGTTTTACTCAACCACAATTTCACATATTAACTTAGGGCTTAATATACAAGCCAAATCCTCTTCTTGGCACCTCCATAATTGTCCTATTGAAAATAATAGGATTTATTATTATCTGTGGTTTCATGTATCTATGCGAAATCCAGGAGGAATGTATTCCCCATGGAAATGGTGGTGTACTGCACTTATTAGGATTTGATGGACAGCTTGTGTTCTGCATCAAGGCACTGTGCTGCCCAAAGCTAAGATGTGCCCCCCCTTTCCACCTGCCTTTTATGTACAGCAGTAAAACTGGGCGTGGAATTTTATTTAACACCTTTAAAATAGATTATATAGTACCTTAATAAAGTTGTTTTGATCACTGATTTTAATAATGGTAAGGTTGGAAATCATTTGCCTTATAATTGTAAATGCTTAAATAAAGGAACCATATGGAACATAACATTAAGCTTCTCCAAACTCATCGAAATCATTTTAATATTCTGCACTAAGGCTGCAAACTCTAAGAAAAACTTATATTTATCAAAGCAGATATATGCAATGGCAAAAAGAGCCAATGAGATTTTGGTTTGCATCAATAGGAGTATAGTGTCTAGATCCAGGGAAGTCATGGATCTAGATCTATTCTGCCTTGGTTAGACCACACCTGGAATACTGTGTCCAATTCTGGGAACCACAATTGAAAGGAGATATTGACAAGCTGGAATGTGTCCAGAGGAGGGCAACTAAAATGATCAAGGGTCTAGAGAACAAGCCTTATGAAGAGCGGCTTAAAGAGCTGGGCATGTTTAGCCTGAAGAAGAGAAGGCTGAGAGGAGACATGATGTCCATGTATAAATATGTGAGGGGAGGTCATAGGGAGGAGGAAGCAAGCTTGTTTTCTGCTGTCCTGGAGACTAGGATGCGGAGCAATGGCTTCAAACTACAAGAAAGGAGATTCCACCTGAACATTAGGAAAAATTTCCTGATTGTGAGAGCAGTGTTCAGCAGTGGAATTCTCCGCCCCAGAGTACGGTGGAGGCTCCTTCTTTGGAGGCTTTTAAACAAAGACTGGATGGCCATCTGTCAGGGGTGCTTTGAATGTGATTTTCCTGCTTCATCTCAGGGGGTTAGACTGGATGGCCCACGAGATGTCTTCCAACTTTATGATTTTATGATTCTACATATTCATACAGAGAATAGCAAAACTCACACTGTTATTTATGTGGGGCATTTAAAGCACATTTGAGTTTTTCTCATTTTTGTGCCATGTGAAAAAGTTGTTAGCACAGGAAAGCATAAAGAAGCTGATTCAGCTCCACTGCCTAACTAGTTTTTTTGCTTTTTAAAACTTTTATCACAGGTTTGAGAAGTACAGTTCACAGGAATGATTAACTGTGAAATCTGATAATCACTTCTCGGACATAAGCCCCACCATGTCCACGGAATCTAGTTTCTAAAATAATAAGTTTCAGATTGCTCCATCAAAGGATTTCTGTGGATGGGTTGACCTCATAAGTGAACTTCCAAATACAGAGCCATGTTTATTGAGGTACCTAGCAAAACAAGTTCTCTAGTACGTGGTGTGGAAATAAGCCTTTTGTAAACAATGCCTCATAATGCAATTTTTCTCATGAAACTCTATAATACCTGGACCCATTCCCAAATACTCATCAAATGCAAGGAACATCCTGATTCTCAAACATTCCTTCGTAAGTTATTTTCTTAGCAAATACTTGGTGGCTGTTTAAATATTACATGAATAATCTGTAATTAATTTCAGGCAGTTTAGTATTGAGGTAGAGTGTTACACCCTGTCCTATTTGCTGCCTTAGCATTGCTGTATTGCAGAGCAACTAGTAAGGAGAATTTTTAATCTTCATTAAAATATGTCTGTGAGCAGACTGCCATATCCATATAACAACAGCAGAGTAGAAGCTCTTGTTCATGGTATTTGTGTGTATGCATGTGACATAAAGTTGTTCTTGCTGCTGCAGCTGCCACCATATGCAGGCCCGGATTAACACCTTTTTGTGCCCTAGGCCACACTTTGGAATTACGCCCCCTTTAAGCCAACCTCTACCGCAGCCCCCCCCCATCACCCAGACTCCCAGGATCCTTGAGCCAAGGCGTTTAAATAACATTAATTATAATTAGTGTAGATACCCCCACTTCTCTCAGAAAGGGGTCCTTGCTGGACCTTGAGTAGGAAAAGAGGGTGCACAAGAGAAAGACAAGAGGAAGGAAAGGAAAGGAGGGCGGCATGAAGCCCCCCAGCGACCAGCAGCCTCTCCCCGAAGAGGAATGCAATTCACCTTCTCCCTTTGGATAGCAGGAAAGGTGGGCACTGGGAGGAGGAGGGGGAGGAGTAGAGAGGGGCAAGCCGGACAAGGCAGAAGGAGGAAGAAACGGAGGCACCGAAAGAGAAAGAGACAGAGAGAGAGGGGGGAACAGCCGCCTGCCTTCCCTCTTTCCCTTTTTTCCACTACTTGCACTTTCCCCCCCAAAAGGAGCAAGGAGAATCCTGGCCTAATTCTAACCCTCTTCTCCTTCTTTTTCTCCACAGGCTCCGAGACCTTCTTCCTGTGCTCATCTCTCGGTGTGAAGGTTAGGGAGGTTGGCCTTAGTACAGGCCTAGGCAAACTTCAGCCCTCCAGGTGTTTTGGACTTCAACTCCCACAATTCCTAACAGCCTACCCGCTGTTAGGAATTGTGGGTGTTGAAGTCCAAAACACCTGTAGGGCCGAAGTTTGCCTAGGCCTGCCTTAGTAGGTGCATCTACACCAGGTATGGGCAAACAAAATTCAAGCCGGATGCGGCCCCTTGGGCTCTTCTCTCAGCCCTTCTCTCTTACACCATCCTATCCTTCCTTCCTCCTTCCCTCCCTCCTTTACCTCCCTCTTTCTCCTTCTTCCTTTCCTTCTACTCTTGTCATTCATTCCCTCCCTCTTTCTCCTTCATTCCTTCCTTCCTTCTGTCATTCCTTCTCTATTTCCTTAACCCTTCCCGCCCATCCTTATCTCCCTCTTTCTCCCTCTTTCCTTCCCTTAAACCCTTTTGTCCTCTCTCCCTCTTTCTCCTTCCTTCCATGCTTCCTTCCTTCTCTCATCTCTCCCTTCCCTCCCTTTTCCTTCCTTCTCTATTCCCTTCCACCATTTCGTCCTTCCCTCCCTTTTCCTTCCTTCTCTATTTCCTTCACCCTTCCCTCCCACCCTTATCTCCCTCTTTCTCCCTCTTTCCTTCCCTTAAACCCTTTTGTCCTCTCCCTCTTTCTCCTTCCTTCCATGCTTCCTTCCTTCTCTCTCTCTTTCATTCCCTCCCTCTTTCTCTCTCCCACCATTCTCTTCCCCCTTCATCCTTCCCTCCCTCCCTCCCTGCCTTTCCTTTTCTCTTTCCTTCCTCCTTACCTCCCTCCCTTGTTCTCCTTCCATCCTTCCCTTCCAACCATTCCTCCCTCTCTCCCTCTTTCTCCTTCTTTCCTTCCTTGCCTCTTTTGTCTTTCCTTTCTTCTCTCTTTCCTTTATCCTTCCCTTCCATCCTTTCATCCTTCCTTCCCTTTTGTCTTTCCCTCCTTCCCTCTTTCCTCCCTCATCCCCTTTCCCTCTTTCTCTTCCCTTCCTTCCTTTCATCCTTCCTTCCCTCTCTTTTTCATTTCTCCTTCCCTTGCTTCCTTCCATCACTAGGCAGCCAGTCCTCCTAGCAGGGAGTGATAGCATGCAGCCCCCAAATTAGAAAGTTTGTCCATGCCTGATCTACACTGTAAAATTAATGCAGTTTGACACCATCATTGATCAATGCTATAGAAACATGAAAGACTTTAGCCTTCTCTGGGAAACATTGCTGTTGCTTCCATACCATTGAGCCATGGAGATCAAAGTGGTGTCAAACTGCATTAATTCTACAGTGCAGATGCACCCAGTGAGATATACTTTTGCCTTATCCAAGCCATCACACCTGTGCATGAATAATGCATGCAAATGCATGACAATAGCCCTACATGACAATATAAAATATGAAAAGAAAGACATATGCCTCACAATAAACTTTGGAACACCTGACTCAACCACAAGTCTAGGAAATTGTCCTAAATTTGCCTAAGAAATTTCTCTGTGCACAAGGTGTTGTCCAGGGAAATATAAAAAAACAAAAGAACAGTAACATTTTGAGCTGACCAGGCTCCTAGTTATCTCTTATGTAAATCTAGCTGGGGAAAGTAACAGTGTTCCACTGATGCAGGGGTCCATCTCAGAAGGATTAATTCAAAAGTACAAATATTTATAAGGAGATGTAAAGTACAATAATTTTTGTTTTAATGTTTTTTCTCATGCTGATATCTGTTTTAAGGAAATAGTCTGGGAGAAAGTTGGAGTTCTCCAGAAATAAAGGGATAGATGGATGGAAGCACGGACCCTTCAAGGCCTCCAGCCTGCTCAGCTGTGGTTGACACAGACAGGCGGTTTTCCAAAATTTTGGACAAACATCTTTCCCAGTCATTGAGGGATTTTTGAAGAGACTTGTCCAAAACTTTAGATTCTCACAAGTTCTCTGAAAGACTGGAAAATGCACATAAATCCGGGAATCCAGCTAGAGCGGTGGCTCTCAACCTATGGGTCAGGAGGTTGTGAGGGGGTGTCAGAGGGGTCGCCAAAGACCATCAGAAAACAGTATTTTCTGTTGGTCATGGGGGTTCTGTGTGGAAAGTTTGGCCCAATTCTATCATTGTTGGAGTTCAGAATGCTCTTTGATTATAGGTAACTATAAATCCCAGAAACTACCAACTCCCAAATGTCAGAGCCTGTTTCCCCCAAACTCCACCAGTGTTCACATTTGGGTATATTGAGTATTTGTGCCAGGTTTGGTCTAGATCAGGGCCCCCCAGCCTCTTGGCTATGGCCCCTTACCCTCCTGCAATAAATAATATATTTTTAAAATATTTTTAAATTTTTTTTTATTAAAATATTATTATTTATTATTATTTTTTTTGGTCCCGCCCCCTTGGCTTTCTATTGGCCGCCTCCTCTTCTCTTGAGGGAGGGGGCCAATGGGAGGGAATGACGTCTCTCGGGCCCTGCCCCCTTGGCAGCAAACAGGAAGAGCGACCCGGCCGCATGGGCGCTCCATGTGGCTCGGCAGAGCTCCTTCCTCCTTCTCATCCTCCCTCCCTCCCTTCCCAGGGAGGAGTTATTGCAAGGAAGCATTCAGCATTATGGTGAGCAACATTTATTCTACCTCCTCCTTCCATTCCACCCTTTCATCCTTCTTCCTTCCCTGCCCCTTTCCCTCTCTCTCTTCTCTTGCTCGCTTCCTCCTGCTGCTGCTACGTGCGCTCAGAGGCGCTCAGGCCCTCAGCACACTCGCCTCCATCGGCCGGCCTTCTCCCCCGCTTCCCTCTCTCTCTTTTTCTACTCCCCCTCCCTTTTCTTCCACTCTTTCCTTCTTTCCTCCATCCCTCTCTTTCACCTTTCCTTCCACCCATCCACCCACCCTTTCGTCCTTCCTTTCAACTGTTCTCCCTCCCTCCTTGCCCCTCTTTTACCTTCCTTTCTTCATTTCCTGCCACCCTTTTATCTTTTCTTCCTTCTCACTTTCCCTCCTCCCTTTCCTCCCTCCATTCCCTTCCATCCTTCTCTTCCACTCCTTCCTTCCTTCTCCTGTCCAGATCCATAATTGTTTGAGTCCACAGTGCTCTCTGGATGGAAGGTGAACTACAACTTCCAAACTCAAGGTCAATGCCCACCAAAGCCTTCCAGTATTTCTTGTTGGTCATGAGAGTTCTTTGTGCCAAGATTGTTAATTCCATCATTGGTGGGGTTTAGAATGCTCTTTGATTGTAGGTGAACCACCAATCCCAGCAACTACAACTCCCAAATGTCAAGGTCTATTTCCCCCAAATCCACCAGTGTTCCCATTTGGGCATATTGAGTATTCATGCCAAGTTTGGTCCAGATCCATCCTTATTTGAGTCCACAGTGCTCTCTGGATGGAGGTGAACTACAACTTCCAAACTCAAGGTCAATTCCCAAGCAAACCATTTCAGTACTTTCTGTTGGTAATGAGAATTCAATATGCCAGAGAGTTTGGTTCAATTCCATTGTTGCAAGAGTTCAGGATGCTCTTCGATTGTGTTTTAACTATAAATCCCAGAATGTCAAGGTCTATTTTCCCCAAACTCCATCTGTGTTCACATTTGGGCATATTGAGTATTCATGCCAAGTTTGGTCCTGATCCAACATTGTTTGAGTCCACAGTGCTCTCTGGATATGGGTGAACTACAACTCCAAAACTCAATACCCATCAAACTCTTGTAGTATTTTTCTCTTGGTTATGGGAGTTTTGTGTGGGAAGTTTGATTCCATTCCATAATTGGTGGAGTTCAGGATGCTCTTTGTGTGGTAACTATAAATCCCAGCAACTACAACTCCCAAATGAGAAAAGCAATTTTTTGACTGATGGTCCCTCCTTGGGTTAGTATTAGTATGTTTTGTGGCCAAATTTGGCAGCAATTTGTCCAGTGGTTTTTGAGTTATGTTAATACTACAATAGGAGGAGGCAGCCTGCGCAGCTGCCTCCTCCTGTTGGGGCGGAGCTGGGGGAGGGAAGGGGCGGGGAGGGGCAGAGCCAGGGAGGGAGGGGCGGAGCCAGGGCAGAGGCAGACCCTAAGGCCCCCCAGGTGATCAGTGACCGGAAGTCAGGCCCCCGGTCCAGTAGAAGTTGGACAGCCCTGGTCTAGATCCATCATGGTGTGAGTCCACAGTGCTCTCTGGATGTAGGTGAACTACAACTCCACAACTCTAGGTGAACTATAAATCCCAGCAACTACAGCTCCCAAATGACAACCCCCCCCCCCCCAACTCCACCTGTTTTCAAATGTGAGCATGTCAGCTTTTTCTGCCAAATTTGGTCAAGTGAATGAAAATACATCCTGGATACCAGATATTTACATGAGAATTCATAACAGTAGCAAAATTACAGTTGTGAATTAGCAACTAAAAGTAATTTTATGGTTGGGGGTCATAAAAACACGAGGAACTGTATTAAGGGGTTGTGGCATTAGGAAGGTTGAGAACCACTGAGCTAGAGCATCCCTACAAAGTAACGACTTCAGAGTCGTTTTTTTGAAGACATGCAGAGCAGACCCCACCATCTTTCCAGGCAATTGTCAAACCAATCTTACTGTCGAGATCTTTCTAAAGATCCATTAAGATCTATCCTCTTGTAGAATTGTGGCTGCCATTATTCCAACCCAGTACAACCCTATAAGATTTGGGACCCCCGGTCATGATTCCCATTTCTGATAGAGGCCATACTTTGTGGGTAGACCAAACAGCAATTTTTAAAAGTTCAGCTCAGTTGTTTTTACAAAGAAGAAAAGTTTGTTTTTGCCATTCTAGGCTTTGACACCATCCAGATCCAACTCAACTCTAAAATGTATTGTAATTAGCCATTTGTTTTTATACTGCAGGGCGGCAACTGCGCTGGGATTCAAGCCGCCTCTGCCTCCTCTGCCATGAGAGAGAGAAAGAGAGAGAGAGAGAGAGAGAGAGAGAGAGAGAGGGAGAGCAAGCCATCTCCATGCGTGTTCTATTTTTTATTTGTTTTAACTTTTTTTTGGTCTGTGATCTGCGCCCTCCTCGGTTTTGCGTCCCTAGGCCATGGCCTATGCTGGCCTTATGAGTAATCCGGGCCTGACCATATGCCTTCACATTGACTTCAGCTTATGGTGACTCTATCCTATGAGATATTTTTAAAATGCAAGTTTTATTCAGAAGCTATTTGCCATTAACTTTGTCTGAGGCTGGGTTACTTTAACTTATCTAAGGTGATTAGATTTCTTGGGCTGAACATGGTGTTAAACCACAATCTTCCAGATTCCTAGTCCAATACTCAAACCTCTACAACGTGCTTGTTCCATCATGACACACCTCCTCTTCTGGTTGCTTTTTTTGGCATTTTATTTAATTCATAAAATTATAGTAATAAACAGACATACTGATATACATCTAGAAAATGAAGAAACACAGAGAAGACATGAAGAGATAGGACAGGAAAGAAGGGAAAATGTATAATTAAAATGGTTTCCTGAGGCTCAACAACGGTGCCCCTACAAGTGCAATTGATTATCCTGCTGAGTGAGTCCCTTACCTAATGTGAATGGATGAAAATCTTGACAACTAAAGTTATGTTTTATGAACGATAAGGACTTTTGGCATTTATATTGAAATATCAATTTATTTCCACATCTTGCTAATGAATTCTACTGAAAGAGAAAATCCACACACTCTTTAAAAATCCATGAAACCACCCATCACTTCGCACTCACTTTCAAAATAACTGAATGTGCATTATGTTTTTATTTTGTTTCACATGCAATTTGGCATGGATTTCATCACATTTGAGAAAAGGGGTTATACAAATCTTTATTGAAATTATCAACATTCAGAAGTCTTGAAAATCCTGATTTTCTGGACTCCACATGCCAAGTCTGTGTCAAAAAATTCCATCAATTGCACAATAGGCATTCAATTCTACCATGCTTACACTAGTATTTTAAAGATGGCTTTGTGTTAACTTGCTTATCGCAGCTGTCATAAAGACCATTATTGTGTAATAACTGTTGACAAATATCTAGAAGGACAGATGCCACAACCATTACATTGGTTTAGGTTATATAATTTGTAATTTTGTAATTGAAGAAAGCGTTTAAAATTCACAGACAACAAGACGATACTGGTTACATTTTTTGTCATTCCAGCTTCCATCGGTGTGCATCTCGACACAGTTTTCGTTCCCCTTCCCATTTGGTTCATTCCGACGCCAATTTGTATAATTCACAGGGGTTTCATCGAAATACACAAATTTTCCTGGAATGGGGCTTTCCTTGATTCCCAGGTAGGCATATTGATTTATATTTTTCACAATATCCAAAACAGCGTTATTCTCCATTTCATTCATGGGTACTGCAACAGATCCCCCAGAATGGCTGCATATTTGAAGTGTGGATTCAAAATCAACTAATTGTTCATTCGTAGCAAATATTTTGCTCTCCACTTTATGTATTATTCCTTTCAAAGCCAGAGCTGTAAAAGAGAAGACAAATCATGATGATCTATTCTTTAGTTGTACAGTTGACATTAATATATGGAAATCACTTGCATTTATAGCCTTCAGGTAATGAATATAACTGTAACTAGGGCTCTGTGACTCTACTATTTAGATAGCTTTGGTATCCCTTATCTGAAATGTTTTGGAACAGAAGCGTTTGTTTGGACTTTGAACAGCTGGATCAGGACAGTTTTGGGGCAATCCACTGTCCAGATGGACACCTGCACTATCATCTTTTCCCTGCACTGATTGTTCATTGCCATGTTGCTGCATTTTCTCCCTACCATCCATAGAGCTCCATGCAAGCACTTGGTCATCACCTGTTACATCTGCTGATGCTGGAATGGGGCATCTGCATGACCAATAAGAAGGAGGGTGTTGATTAAGTTCCTCCTTGCTGATCATGTGGGTGCATCATTTTTATATCAGCATACATGACATGTGAGGGCCAAATGCTTGCAGACATCTCTGTGGCTGGCAAGGAGCAGTGGCAGCAAAATGGAGACAAGAGAATGGGAGGGGCTGGATTGTGTAGGCAGTGGCTCGGGATTCGGCAGATACATGCTGGATCTGGGGAAGCTCTCATATAGAAATATCCCAGAGTAACTTATCTGGTGTATACATGCCCGGATTACCCATAAGGCCAACCTAGGCCATGTCCTAGGGGCGCAAGCCAAGGGGGCAGATCACAGACCAAAAAATTAATAAAAACTGGTCCGCGCCCCTCTTTCCCCCTTTCTCATGCTACTACTCGCTCCTTCTCCCAGCAAAGTCTCTGCTCCGTCCCCTCCGTCTCTCACTCTCTGGGCTGCGGCAGGGCAGCCCTCTATTGATCTATTGATTTGCCTGTGGGTCTCTGGCTGGCCTGACCTCCTGGCTCCCGGGGAAGCCGTCTCCATGGTGACTTGCCCGGCTCCCCCTGGCGGCAGACTGTAAATTCCTACAGCCAGAGCAAAGCGGCAGAGTCCAGGAGAGGGCGGTGGGAGGGAGGGGAGAAGGAGGCGAAGGAGGCAACTAAGAAGAAAGAAAGAAAGAAAGAAAGAAAGAAAGAAGAGAGGGAGGGAGGGAGAGGGGAGAGAAAGGGCGTTGCTTGGGTGAACCTCTCCCAGGTCTCCAGCATGAGACCACACCAACCCAGGCTTGCTCCTGCGCTCTCGGACCAAACCGGGGCGGGCTGCTTGGCCAAAGGGAGCCGTGGGAGGGAGGGAAGGATCAAGGCCAGCCCACGGTCTTGCTCTCCTGCCTTTGTGGAGCAGCCAAACAAAAGCCGCACAAAACCCAACCTTGGCGTGCGGGAGCACGCGCCAAGCAAACACCCCCTCTCTCCTCCCCCTCCCGTGTGCCTTTGGAGCGAGTTTGCACCTGCTGTGCTCTCCCCAAGCCTCCCGAGGAGACCTTCAGAGCAGAGTGGAGCTTTCCAGCCAGTGGGAATGTGGACCTTAGAGGTGGCGGGATGGTGCCTGCTCGCCTTTCTCTTCTGCTCTGGAGGCACCATGGCGAAAGCCAGCCAAGTGTGGGTCTGAGTGATGGGGGGCGGGTGCATGCGGTAAAGGTTGGCTTAAAGGGGGGCATGAATCCAAAGTGTGGCCCAGGGTGCAAAAAGGTTTTCATCCGGGCCTGGGCGTATATGGAATCTTTGGTCAAAGGCAAGAGGGGGTGGATCATGCTCAGGCTCGCTCTGCAGAGTGGCCTTGAGTGGCAGTGTTTGTTGAGCTCCTTGTTGGCAATGAGCTCAAGAAAGCAGAGCTGACAAGGAGCTCAATGGGAGGAAAGCAGGGAAAGGAAGAAAGAAGAAGGCTACCATCTATTTGGAGCAGAGCCTTCCAAAGTCTTAAAAGGGCTGCAGAGCAGCTCAATTGCAGCACCTCTTCCCAATAACAAGACAAGAGGGGGTGGGGGGAGGCACAGGCTTACTCTACATCCCTTAGGGGAATTTGAAAGACTCTTTTCCAAGGAGAATGCAGTCTTCCTCTCCATCTCCCCTTCTCCTTTTGTCTTTGCCTCATCTCTGGGAAGAGCCCTCCCAAGAATGAGATAAGTGAGGAGATGGAAGAGAAAAAGGCTGTGCTCTCCTTTGAGCAGAGCTTTCCAAACTTTCCAAAATGATGGTGCTATTGGGCAGTGTGTTCATGGAATCAGGTCAGTGTGGGCAAAGGGGAGCCACATGGGTGGATGGGTGACTGTGTAAGAGAAGTGGGAGCACCAGGAAGTCCACAGGTTGGGTAGTTGTTGGCTGCTGCCATCATGTCCTACTAGCTGGCTGGAGAAGTGGGGGCTGCTGCAAAGCGCCCAATAGGCACATTACATTGGCCAGAAAATCATTTTTACCCCAGGCTTTTGAAAATTGAGGTGAGCATTACAATCAATGGCACACTAGACTTGAGTAAATACGGTATTGTCTCTAGCCAAACTTACTCAATAATGGGTAAGGTACAATTTCTCATGATAGTTTGTATATATGGTTTCAAAAGGATTAGGAAGAGTAAAGAGCAAAGGAATTCACAAAGTGTTTACCTCCTTCAAGTCTCAAGATTCTTTGATTCAAACTGCTAAGGATTTCCTGCACTTCAGGATCAAGAAAAGCAGGCCGGCCTGCAAATTAATAGAAAAAGAGAGTTAATATATTTGTTGCAAATACTATAGGGACAAAGTGCAAAAGAAATTCAGCAGATAACAATTCACATCAGTTTAGCAATGATCATTTAATAATGTTTTAGTCCAATTTATCAATGATAATTGGAAATTCATCAATCACCATTTATGGATTTCCCAAAACTACATTGCAGCCTAACTTCAAGAGACTGTTTCAAGAGCATAATAATCATAAAGCAATTTTCGGCATTTCTTAATGTTTTAAACAAGAAGAAATACCTATGAGGCTAGCACTTCAGTTTCTCTTATCCAGTTTTATGTATTGGAGAGTGTGTGTCTAGAGCTCCACCAATTTCATTTATAACTTGTGTTCTCAATGAAGTCTAATCTTCTTTTAAAGGCACTTAAAAGTGTGTATGTGGTAAGAATATTTTGTTAATTTCTGTACAGTCAACGATGGACTTTATCACACTATGCAGGGAAACATTGTGTGCATCCCGCTGCCAGTCCACTTTATGCAATCAACCCATCCCCTGCTATTGATGAGAAAGACACGTCAATAGCTCACAATTCCACAATAATCCCATCACCTATCTTGTATGATGAATCAGTTCAATTTCTGTGCCAGCACATCAACAGTAAAGTCAATTTATTCTCTCACTCCCTATTCCCTAGCTGTATGCTTTATGTTTATTTAATACTAGCTTGGGGACCCGGCCCTGCCCGGGTTATTTGTGAAGCGCAGCAGGATGTAGAGTGGGTCATGGGGGCTCTGTGTGCCAAGTTTGGTCTTGATCCATCATTATTGGGAGTTGCAGTGGTATCATGAAATTACTGAAGGTAGTGCAAGTCCCATCATCTCTGTCCCCCCCCCCCCAAGTGTAGTAGGATGTAGATTGGGTGATGGGGGCTCTGTGTGCTAAGTTTGGTCTGTATTGGTGAATGGATGAGGGATGCATTGTTTTTCGGAAGTGAGTGAAGGCACTTCAAGTCCCATCATCCGTGGTCCGTCTCACAGTAAACTGCACCAGGCTGTAGAGTGGGTCATGAGGGCTCTGTGTGCCAGATTTGGTGTTGATCAGTCATTGAATTAGGTTTGTAGCAGGATTGGGAAGTGAGGGAAGGTACTGCAAGTCCCATCTTCCATGTTCTGTCCCCCTCCAAACTTCAGTAGGATGTAGAGTGGGTCACTGGGGCTCTGTGTGCCAAGTGTGGACTTTCTCGGTGTTTTTGGAGGGCCACAGTGGTCTGTGGGAACAGAGGGGTGTGAAAATACTACAAATTCCATCATCCATTGTCAGTCCTCCCCCAAACCTCACCAGGACGTGAAGGCAGTCATGGGGGTTGTGTGTGCCAAGTTTGGTCTCAATCGGTAATTGGATGAGGGTCGCAGCAGACTTGGGAAGTGAGTAGAGGTACTTCAAGTCCCATCATCCATGGTCCACCCTCCTCCAAACTGCACCAGAATGTAGAGTGGGTCATGAGGGCTCTGTGTGGCAAGTTTGGTGTTGATCAATCATAGGATTAGGTTTGTAGCAGTCTTGGAAAGTGAGGGAAGGTACTGCAAGACCCATCATCCATGTTCTGTCCCCTCCAAACTTCAGTAGGATGTGGACTGGGTCACTGGGGCTCTGTGTGCCAAGTGTGGTCTTTATCAGTGTTTGTTGGGGGCCACAGTGGTCTGTGGGAACAGAGGGGTGTAAAAGTACTACAAACCCCATCATCCATTGTCACTCCTCCCCCAAACCTCACCAGGACATGAAGGCAGTCATGGGGGTTATGTGTGCCAAGTTTAGTCTCGATCAGTGATTGGACGAGGGTTGCAGCGGACTTGGGAAGTGAGTAGAGGCACTTTTTTTGGTGGCCTCAGTGGTCTGTGGGAACCAAAGTGTTGGAAAGTACTACAAATCCCATAATCTGTGGGTCATGTCCCCCGACCCGCGCCAGGACGTAAAGGGGGTTAGGGGGGCTCTGTGTACCATGTTTGGTGCAGCTCCATCACCCGCGCTGGTCGCTGTGGCCTGTGAAAGTGGCTGCCCCATATCCGCCCTGGCCTGTGAAAGTGGCTGCCCCATATCCGCCCTGGCCTGTGAAAGTGGCTGCCCCATATCCGCCCTGGCCTGTGAAAGTGGCTGCCCCATATCCGCCCTGGCCTGTGAAAGTGGCTGCCCCATATCCGCCCTGGCCTGTGAAAGTGGCTGCCCCATATCCGCCCTGGCCTGTGAAAGTGGCTGCCCCATATCCGCCCTGGCCTGTGAAAGTGGCTGCCCCATATCCGCCCTGGCCTGTGAAAGTGGCTGCTTCCGCCCTTCTGCCCTCCCGCCTTCCGCATACACACACACACACACATACACACATACACACATACAAACATTCCGTTTTATAAAGGTATACAGATTTTACAGACATATTTGCCCTTTTCATTATTAATTGCTGAAAATGTAGAATTGTACTAAAGAAATTTTGGAGCACCAGAAATGCATGAAGGCAGGATTACTATGGTATGTAGGAGAAACATTACAGGACTACAGACTGGTAAATTGGCACAATTGTGCAAATGAAAAAAAGGTGTGATATCACAGGTGTTCTTCCTGATACTTATCTATGATCACATGACTTCCT
Source organism: Anolis apletophallus (assembly GCA_030556195.1). Lineage (NCBI taxonomy): Eukaryota > Metazoa > Chordata > Lepidosauria > Squamata > Anolidae > Anolis > Anolis apletophallus. The sequence continues at coordinate 143,160,877 of JARBWK010000004.1, read as the reverse complement.
TGGAATAGTGGCTTTATGTGATCAAGTCCTCAAACCTATGGTGATCCTATGAATCCAAGTCACCCTATCATCAACAGCCTTATTGAGGTCTAGGAAGCTCAGTGCTGTGGCTTTCTTGATTGAGTCTGTCCACTGAAAAATCAGTCTTCCTGTTTTCCTGCTGCCTTTGCATTGCTAAGCATCTTTCGGCTACATCTATATTGTAGAATTAATGCAGTTGAACATAACTTTAAATGCCATGGCTAAATGCTATGGAATCACGGGAGTTGTAGTTTTAGCAAGCCTTGAGTCTTCTGAACCAAAGAGAGCTAGTGTCTTACCAAACTACAAACCGCATTGTTCAATAGCAATGAGTTTCGTAATTAAAGTGGTGTTAAACCACATTAATTCTACAGTTAAGATGCAGTCCTTGACTTTTATAGTGAGTCATGGGTGAAATCTGTATGCAAAAGACAATTACATTGCTTGTTCACAGGACACAGTGATCTTGCTTGTCATGGGGTTGAAATAGTTACATTATTGTATATGAACTATCTAGATACATCAGGTGGAAGACAGGGTTTAGCCAGCTGTGAACTCTTACCACACAGCTGAACACTTCAGAGATAAGAGCCTTTTTCACACGATGTAATTATAGCACTACAATTCGAATGTAGCTGCTATGGCAACATCCTGTAAAATACAGGGCTTGCACTTTAAGGAGGGTGGGGGGATTAGAAATCTCAGAAAACTTTAATGCTTCATGAGAATTCCAAAGATGTAGGTATGGTTTTTCAAGTAGAATTAAAGTAGTATTATTGTGTATGGTGAATTGCTATTTACTTCCTTTATCCTACTCTTCAGACCATGAAGAAAGAAGACATTGTTTATGTTTAGTTATTTAGGGCTATGTTCTAAAAGTAGTAGGTTTCCTACTCAACACGGGCTTGAAATTACAAAGCAAGGAATGGTTACAGCTCATATATAAGAAGGCCATATTCCACATTATGTGGACATTGTCGTAGACCAGGGGTGCTCACACTTTTTCAGCACGCGAGCTACTCTTAAAGCAACCAATTCCAAAAGATCTACCTGCCCCTGCCGCTGTGCGCTCCTGCGCACTCCCACCGCCGCACGCTCTTGCCATTGTGCACTCTTGCCATCGCACGTGCTCCTGCTGCTGTTTTCTGTGCTTCTTCCACCTGCGGGGCATTGCAGGAAGGAGAAAACACGGGGCGGGGCATCCAGAGGGAGCATTGCCTGTCTTCCTGGCAATGGAGGCTGCACAGCTGCTTCTAGACGAGAGAGAGGCAGAGTGCTCCCTCCAGAGGCCCCGCCTCATGCTTCCTTCTTCCTGCAATGCCCCGCAGGCGAAAGAAGTACCGCAAGAGCAGAAGCCAGCAGCAGGAGCGCGTGTGCGCGCAGGGTGTACGCGCACATGGCAGGAGCGCCCCATCTGGCTAGTGAGGCCCAAAGTTCACCTGGAAGAGGGCCGAAGATCTACTAGTAGCTCCTGAGCTACCTAATGAGCATCCCTGTAGTAGACAGACACTCATCATATTGATCCAAAGAGCTGGTAATAGTGGGGGGAGTCACCAGGCAGTGTGGCAAATCCAGCAGGCAGTGGGGGAAGCCTTTGCCCTGAGTCCCATATTGCCCACATTGTCCCCTCATCTATCCCACCGAGGTGGGGGGTGTCGTTACCTGGCTTCCCCTCATGTTCACCCTATTCTTTCCTATGAGAACATGGGAAGACTCCCGTATTCTCAGGACACCATCCTATGATGCTTGCAGGATGCTAGAAGCATGGAGCCCTGTGGAAGTAGCCCTATGTCATCTGATGGCTCCTTGCTTCTAATATCCTCCAAGAGTCCTAGGACTCTGATAAAAGATAATCTAATAAGATCCCATGATGGTGGATAAGTTTTTTCTCTCTGATGTAGTTCATTATTTCATACATATTTTCAATAAACTGTCTTGTTCCCCACTTTTGGAGATCTACCTGAAGTACCTTGAATGAGTTGGGTCTTTATTTAATACAAACCTCACCAAGATTTTCGGAATCCCTTTCCAACTTCTGTTGACAGAAACACTTATCTCAGCAGACAAATGTAATTGGTCCTTCTCCATTCCAATATCCTTTACATATTTTTTCCTCACCAGTAGTTTATTATATAAATCAAATAAGCAGTTGTACAACATCCTCCATGTTTTACCTTCTGGTCCAGGCCCTCCCTTCTCTCCTGGTTCACCTTTCAATCCTTGTGGGCCAGGAAGTCCATCTCTTCCAGGAACACCTGTCAGTCCACTAGGGGGGCCCATAGGACCTAAAAGGGGAGGGGAGAGAGAACACAATAGTAATAAAATACTCTCCTCAGTAATGTCCACAGGAGAAACTGAGAGGATAAAAATAATCTCAAGAAGGCAGACTACTTTGGAAATTTTAATAGTGGAAATATTCTGCATTGATCTTCTTGGGATAATGAAATGTGAAAGTATTCTAGTGGTAGAAATCTCAACTGATCTCTAAATTATCAATAGATGATAATCAGTGTAGCTGAACACATAAGCACAACCTACTAAATTGTTGGATACTATTTAATTTGCTGTATACGAAAAACAATATTGTTTATAGAATTTCTCCATGACTAACAAGCATAAACAAAGTTCATTATCTATGAACAGGCAGGTTATGAACAAGATTGGTTCTGTAGATCTGTTCCTAAGTTGAATTTGTAAGTACATCAGAACAAGCACATTTTAAATGTAACTCCAGCTATAGGTAGGTAGGTAGAGAGCTTTGGATAGCATAGGGAAGGATTAACATCTTCGGCAACTGCACTGGCTTCCTATCGAGTACCGAATTGTCTTCAAGGTATTGGTATTGACCTTCAAGGCACTTCACGGCCTAGGGCCTGCGTACCTGAGGGACCGCCTTACCCCGTACTTGCCCCCGAGATCACTGCGGTCAGACGAACAGAATTTGTTGACCATACCATCAGTCCGCTCCTGCCACCTATCCGCAACCCGACAGAGAGCTTTCTCAGCGGCAGCTCCAGCGCTGTGGAACTCTCTGCCTGATAGAGTCCGAACCATCTCGGAATTAATCCCGTTCAGAAAGGCATGTAAGACCGCTCTTTTTGAGCTAGCATTTACTTAAGCCTGATTGGATGACATGCTGTATACCCTTGTATACTGTTGTATATCTCCTGTACCTCGCGATACGTGGAACTTGTGTTTTTAACTGTCTTTTGTTTTAATTGTAGGGCAGCATGCCGAGACTTGGCCTGCCCAGGTGTATTTTATTGTCACCCGCCCCGAGCCTGTAGGGAGGAGCGGAATATAAAATCGAAGAATAAATAAATAAATAATAAATAACATCCCTCTGACATTTATTTTGCTGTCTATGCCCCTGTTCAGAAGATTTCACTTTGCGTTCTGTTTATGTGACAATTGGACTTTGAAAAATTTGGGTTGCTGCAGAAAAAACAACCCTTTCCCCATGATAATTCTTACAGGTGAATTTCCCTTCCAAGGGATAGATTTCCCCTCACTTTCTGTTGTCTCAGTGTCAGGAAGCGAGATTAAATCTTTCTAATGAGAATAGACATAGCAGTAAACATCTCACAGTGACCAATCCTATACCATACTAACCAAAACTAAAATTTGCATGCCGTAACATAATTATTTGTACCTGTTCATGTAAATCCTTGAACATTTTGTTTTGTAGTAATATATTACTGAGGAGATATGGGATGCAGATATACCGTGTTTCCCCGAAAGTAAGACAGCGTCTTACTTTCTTTTCCCCCCGAAAAGTCCCACTACGCCTTACTTTCGGGGTACGGCTTACATTGGGCGATGGTAAGCCGTACCCCCAGCCGCCGCGTCACTCCGTCCCGCCTCCTCCTCCGCCGCCGCCACCGCCGCCCTCCCTGCGGCCGCCTCTTCTCGGATCGGAAGAGAGCCGGCTGAGGAGAGCCCTCTGCCGCCTCTGTTCCGTTCCCCGAAGAGGGGGCTGCAGGGAAACCGCTCAATCACTCTCCTTGCAGCCCCCTCTTCGGGGAATGGAAGAGAGGTGCAGAGGGCTCTCCTCTGCACCTCTGTTCCCTTCCCGAAGAGGGGGCTGCAAGGGGCGATCCTGTGATTTCCTTGCAGCCCCTTTTCGGGAATGGAAGAGAGGTGCAGAAGGCTCTCCTCTGCGCCTCTGTTCCCCAAAGAGGGGGCTGCAAGGACGATCACGCGGTTTCCTTGCAGCTCCTTTTCGGGAATGGAAGAGAGGTGCAGAAGGCTTTCCTCTGCGCCTCTGTTCCCAAAAGAGGGCTGCAAGGGGGCGATCGCACAGTTTCCTTGCAGCCCCCTTTTCGGGAATGGAAGAGAGGTGCAGAAGGCTCTCCTCTGCGCCTCTGTTCCCCCAAAGGGGGCTGCAAGGAAGCGATCGCGGTTTCCTTGCAGCCCCCTTTTCGGGGAATGGAAGAGAGGTGCAGAAGGCTCTCCTCTGCGCCTCTGTTCCCGAAAAGAGGGGCTGCAAGGGGGCGATCGCACAGTTTCATGGGGGGAATGGAAGAGAGGTGCAGAAGGCTCTCCTCTGCGCCTCTGTTCCCCAAGAGAGGGCTGCAAGGGGAAATCACTCATGCGGTTTCTTGCAGCCCCTTTTCGGGGAATGGAAGAGAGGTGCAGAAGGCTCTCCTCTGCGCCTCTGTTCCCCAAAGAGGGGGCTGCAAGGAAGCGTCGCACAGTTTCCTTGCAGCCCCCTTTTCGGGAATGGAAGAGAGGTGCAGAGGCTCTCCTCTGCGCCTCTGTTCCCGAAGAAGGGGCTGCAAGGAAACGATCGATCCCTCTCCTTGCAGCCCCCTCTTCGGGAAGGGAGGAGACAGGCGCAGAGAGGAGGCCCTCTGGGGGAACAGAGGCGCAGAGGAGAGCTGCACCTCTCTTCCATTCCCCGAAAAGGGGGCTGCAAGGAAACTGTGCGATCGCCCCCTTGCAGCCCCCTCTTCGGGGAACAGAGGCGCAGAGGAGAGCCTTCTGCACCTCTCTTCCATTCCCCGAAAAGGGGGCTGCAAGGAAACCGCGCGATCGCCCCCTTGCAGCCCCCTCTTTGGGGAACAGAGGCGCAGAGGAGAGCCTTCTGCACCTCTCTTCCATTCCCGAAAAGGGGCTGCAAGGAAACTGTGCAGACTGGAGGCGCCCCCTCGGGAACAGAGGCGCAGAGGAGAGCCTTCTGCACCTCTCTTCCATTCCCCGAAAAGGGGGCTGCAAGGAAAGCCCCCCTGCAGCCCTTCGGGGGGAACAGGCGCAGAGGAGAGCCTTCTGCACCTCTCTTCCATTCCCCGAAAAGGGGCTGCAAGGAAACCACGTGATCGCCCCTTGCAGCCCCCTCTTTGGGGGAACAGAGGCGCAGAGGAGAGCCTTCTGCACCTCTCTTCCATTCCCGAAAAGGGGCTGCAAGGAAACTGTGCGTCGCCCTTGCAGCCCCTCTTCGGGGGAACAGATGCACCTCTCTTCCATTCCCCGAAAAGGGGCTGCAAGGAAACTGTGCGTCGAAGGCCTTCTGCACCTCTCTTCCATTCCCGAAAGGGGGCTGCAAGGAAACTGTGCGATCGCCCCCTTGCAGCCCCTCTTCGGGGAACAGAGGCGCAGAGGAGAGCCTTCTGCACCTCTCTTCCATTCCCGAAAAAGGGGGCTGCAAGGAAACTGTGCGATCGCCCCTTGCAGCCCCCTCTTTGCAGCCCCCCCTCTTCCCGAAAAGGGGGGAACAGAGGCGCAGAGGAGAGCCTTCTGCACCTCACTTCCATTCCCCGAAAAGGGGGCTGCAAGAAGACCACGCGATCGCCCCCCCTGCAGCCCCTTCTTCGGGGAAGGGAACAGAGGCGCAGAGGAGAGGCCCTCTGCACCTCTCTTCCATTCCCGAAGAGGGGGCTGCAAGGAGAGAGCGATGGAGCGGTTTCCTGCAGCCCCCCTCTTCGGGAACGGAACAGAGGCGGCAGAGGGCTCTCCTCAGCCGGCTCTCTTCTGATCAGAGAAGAGGCGGCCGCAGGGAGGGCGGCGGCGGCGGAGGAGGCGGGACCGAGTGACGCGGCGGCCGGGGGTACGGCTTACTTTCGGGATACGGCTTATATTAGCCGACCCCTCTGACACCCCGATACGTCTTACAATCGGGGTGTCTTACTATCGGGGAAACACGGTAGTCTTTATGTCACTGCAATAATGTACAAATTAAAGCTCAGATTGGGAGAGATGTGTGTTTGGGGCAGTCTGCATGGAAGTGATCAACTAAATCTACAACGTTGATCAATTTTAGCTAAATCATGGCCCATAGTCTTTTAAAAAAATAGACAATGCAGCTGTCACAAAAGACAAAGTTATGATCTTACCCTTGGTTTTTGTAATCCAATTGATCCACAATCAGGTGTCTAGCAGAACATTTATAGACAATTTCTAGCACAAACATAAACATTTTATGTCTATCTTCCTAGAGCAATGGTTCTCAACCTGTGGATCTCCACTTGTTTTGGCCTACAACTCCCATAAATCCCAGCCAGTTTACCAGCTGTTAGGATTTCTGGGAATTGAAAGCCAAAACATCTGGGGACCTACAGGTTGAGAACCACTGTACTAGAGGCTAGGCTTTTTAATTTCATTTTTATTTATATGGGACAAAAATAAAAATAGGGTGCATAGATTTCTTTTTCCAATTAAAGGCCATTCCTCTTGGTGAGAGGGGGAGCAAAGCCTTTACACTTGAATGGTAACAGTTTTGAAACACTGTATCTTTTAAAATGGAAAAAGATGTATCGATTCGGTTTTCAAGAGCCAATGGTGAACAAAGAGAATGAAGACATTCAAATTGACAAGTTTTCTTTAGCATTATAAAATCTGAATGTTTATGAACCAAACTTCCCACCCAGCTTTCTTCATCATCCCTCCCATTCATGCTGGCTGGAAAGTCCATGTGGATTGAGAATGCTTTTCTAGGAAGTTCCAATGAAACTTTCTTCTGCAAGACATTCTTTTTGCAATAGTTTCACTGGGTCCAACATTATTTTTTTACATTTATATTTTACCCCTGTACTCTCTCCTATAGTACTCAAGATGGTTAATCACAATATTATATATATTAAACATGCAAACAGTAAAATTTAAAAAAATTAAACAGTTATGGATTCCAAAGACCTAACTGAATAGCAAAGTGGAAGTACAGTGTGAGGCTCCATTTATACTGCCATATAATGCAGTTCAGTGCAGTTATATGGCAGTATAACAGCACTCTGAAATTGCATTATATGGCAGTGTAAATGGGGCCTGACTGCTATGTTAATTTTGGAATACAAGACTTTGTAAATTAGGTATTTACCTGGTGGTCCTGTATCACCTTTCATGCCATCCCGTCCATCTCTTCCAGGCACCCCGTTAGTCCCTGGAGTCCCTGGGATTCCTGGAACTCCAGCACATTTGTCTTCTCCAAGACATTGAGAGCAATGGGCTATGAACACTGCCACAAACAACTGGCACAACAGCTTCATTTCTGACCAGCTGAAAAAGAATAAATATTTAAGTTGACTAGCATGATTCGTACAAGAGTAATAACCACTGAAATATATGGAAAAATGACAAGTTCTAATTCTGGAACAAAATGGCTGCACAGATTGAATTATGCTCAACTGTAACAAGAGCAAAACAGAAACAACGATTTCTAGAACTCAGCAGTGTAAACTGAAACAATAACAATACAAGGTGTTCTGAGGAAATATAATAATAGCAGTTACAGCTGGTAAAGCCGATAGCGAAATGCAAATTGAAGTCATGCTAGTATTTCTGAGATTAGCTTACCCTTCCATTCTGCAATGGCCTGAAAGTAGCATGTCAAATAATTGAATTTATACAGTTTTGGGACATGAGTAGTTTCATAATTAAGTGGAAATTTGATACACACTTCTGAATGGAGATGTAAGTTTGGTAAGAGTGGATTTGAATGAATCTTTGTTTCACTTACGCATTTCTCAGGAAGTACTTCAAATGCTATGAAAAATCCAATGATGATGGTATCTGCCTTTTAAAAGAGAAACACATCATGTTTGGAGGGCAAAAGAGTTCTTTCACAAAATGTAATTCTTAGGCTTACCAGAAATCTTCATCAAGCTGGCAGTTATCCATGGTAGGGTAGGTGCTTCACTCGTAAGGAGTCAGAAAACAAGACATCACCTGCATATGAGGATAGTCTCGTATCATTTTGTAGACAGCTATGAATTCATTGGCAAACTATGAGTACATATATGAAGAGAATCCGAAGCAAATGCTAAGATTAAGAAAAAAATAGCTTGGGAACACATCTCTCAACTGTAAATTTGGTGGCCAGCAGCTTGTATGTCAGAGTTGCATGTCATGATTTTTTTTCATATAAAGTTTTGAATTTATTTTGGAGATAAGAGTTAGGACCTTGAATATGGGCCCTTTAAGTTTAGACTAAAACCTGGAGATGATTCACCTCTCCACTTACTTGGAAAGGGCCATGCATTGTATAGTAACCTCATCAGATAGGGTGAATTTAGCGTTCCATCTAGTGGATGGAGACCAACGCCAGAAATCACATGATGTTGTGTGATATCCGGTGGAGGCGCCGGCCACAACAGACTTTGAAAGCATAGTCGAATGATTTTCCCCTAACATGGGAGGTTTCCTATGTTTTGTTAGCTTCAATGGAGCCAACACAGGGCATTTCTGTGAGGGTGACGTCTTCCCCATGTGATAGGGAAAGTATTGTGGAAAGGGAGATGTGTGTGGGGTGACAGATTTTTCACAAAAGCCTGGGAAGCGGGAGGCTTTGCCTGGGCTTTCTGATGAAGTCATAGGATGATAGAGTCATGAGATAGCAGATTAAAATGTGAACCAAATACATTTACAATTGATGCAATATATACTATTTACTATAAATTAAACTTTATTAATGCATTTCCCTGTGAAATATTTCTGCAGTTAATAGTTTTAAAAAATCTACCTTCATTGTGATTTATTTCATGATGCAAAAAGAATGTCCATGGTGAAGTGTTGGGAAGTTATTTGTAAACGATTTACCCACATGCAGTCTGAAATGGTGCCATTATTTTTTCTGCTCTGTCTCAGGATTCTGCCATCATATTTTCACCTCATACTGAAAAATAAAGTTATAGTTATTTTGTATTCCTAATTCCAAATGTGACCAGAGTGGCATGCAAAACTTAAGACCTGGCTTTTTACACAAGCATTTGGTGAATAGGAAACTACGGAATGAGACTTTAACATCTTGTGTAATAGACTATGGATTTTGGAAAACTATTATGGATATGAGATCATGACTTGACATTTTAGATTGTTTTTAATCTGTTTGATTGATTGATATGTATTTTAAAAGCTTATATATTTTCATTGTTTTATATTTTGATGAGATGTGTTTTATTGTTTATCTGTGCAGCATTAAATTTGTGCCAGGTTTGTAAGCTGACTTGGGTCCCCCCAGGGGTTGAGAAAGGCGTGAAGTAAATAAGTAAATAATAAATACATTGTCACCCCAAGAAAGAACACTTCTCATCACTTTCCAGTCACAAATGAATCAAGCTGACAGCTTCAGCATAAGTAGTTATGACGATAGCTATGGAAATACATAAGATTTGGTTTTGTGCTGACCACTCCTGTATTTGCACATAGTTCTCTGAGTCATTTGGAGTAATCATGTGCCTCAAGGGCCAGTTAACACCTGCACATTTCTCAAATGGGAAGATACAAAGTTCAAGGGTACTGTCAGATTCCAGGGAAATTATACCTTCGGATTTGTGTTGAATGAACAGAACAAAGTGTTCACCTGTGCAGAGAGCTCCTTCAGGTGTCTTCCTGTTGGATCAGACAGAAAAAGGACATGAGGTTAACCTTTAGTTGTAGAAGCTCACATTCTCTTGACACAGTAGATTACGTGAAAGTGACTCTTCCAGAAATCCATGAGAACAACAACGGTCTAATTTTTTTTTGGTAATCCCTACTTCAATAAGGAGCAGGTCCTCTGACTTACCTGGGGTCCTATTTTGAGGCCATAGGGTGGGAACAGAGTGGTCTACATCTAGGGGTATCTCTGTTCCTACACAGGCATGTAGGATATTTTATACACTGCCAACAGGTCAGCCAGCTGTAGGCAATAGCACTGGGCTAGGGATGTGATGTCTCAGTTGAACCATACAGAAATAAATGTCCACTCTGATTTTTTACTTTTACATGAGATGAGGTCTATGAAGGAATCTTTAGTTCCTCCCTTGCAACTGTATGGCAGAAGTTGAAAATCACACTGAAGGACCTAGAGATTCCTAGAGAAGGAGTGTTCTTTTAGTACTCTAGGTTTCCCTGGAGGCAGAGGCGGATCTTAATGGAGGCCAAGGGAGGCGGCTGCCTCAGGGCGTCACGCATCTGGCCATGGCGAAGGGCGTATCAGGCCATGGCGAAGGGCGCATTTGGCTGCAGCCGCCAGGTGCAGAACATGCAGGGCCCTTGCCCCCTGCGTGTCTCCTCCCTCTGTTGCCGGCGCTGCTGCTGCTGCCGCCAATGCACGTGGGGCGAGGGAGGAGGAGAGGGAGGCTGCGGTCCGATAAACCGTGACTTGGTGGCTCCCTCCTCCCATGCACTCATCCTCTTCCCCTCGCACTGCTCTTTCCCCCTCTCTTCTGCCTTGTGCACTTTTCCCTCTCTCTCCTCTTCTGCCTTCCACTCGCTCGCTCGGGCTCTCTCTCTCTCTCTCTACCGCTGTAGGCCAAAACATCACGGAGGAGGGGAAAGGGAAAGTTCCCTTCTTGGAGCTGCTCTCCTTCAGAAGCCCAGGCACTGGCCCCGCCCTCCAGGCAGCACTCATATGGCAGGAATGCCAATCAACACCAAGCCCCACCTCAGCCTCACAACACTTCCGTCTTCTCTAAGGTAACCAAACCCACCCCCACCCCTCCTAGAGGGCCAACGGACGCTACTGCTTGCGGGGGGAAGGAGGAGGAGGCTGAGGTGAGCGGAGGGAGGGTTGGAAGAGGCCCACCCATCATTATTTGAGTCCACAGTGCTCTCTGGGTGTAGGTGAACTACAACTTCCAAACCCAGCAAACTCTTTCAGTACTTTCTGTTGGTCATGGGAGTTCAATATGCTAAGTTTGCAAGAGTTCAGGATGCTCTTTGATTGTGTGTTAACTATAAATCCCAGAAACCAGGGCCGTAGCCAGGATTTTGATTCAGGGGCTGAGTTTGGTTCGGGGGGCTGAGACTGGGTGGAAGAGGGTCTACCCTAGCAAACCTTTTGTATTGTTATCCCAATAACCCCATTAATGTGGGATATACTGAGCATGGTGATCAGATCATGATATGAATAAACATAACAGTTTAAATAATGTACCAGTAAGGCCTTTTCGCAGACCACCCTGAGAATTTCGGGGGGGGGGTCTGAAGCCCCCTTAGCCCCCCCCCCCTGGCTACATGCCTGCCAGAAACTGTAACTCCCAAATGTCAAGGTCTATTTCCCCCAAACTCCATCTGTGTTCACATTTGGGCATATTGAGTATCCATGCCAAGTTTGGTCCTGATCCAACATTATTTCAGTCCACAGTGATCTCTGGATATAGGTGAACTACAACTTCCAAATTCAAAGATCAATTCCCAAGCAAACCTTTTCAATATTTTATGTTGGTCATGGGAGTTCTGAGCTCCGGAGAGAGCGGTCTACTAAGTCGAATTAATAATAAAAAATAATAATAAAAATAAAAATATGCCAAGTTTGGTTCAATTCAATTGTTGCAAGAGTTCAGCCTTGGTTTGAGTGATGGTTGTCTTTGATTGTGTGTTAACTATAAATCCCAGAAACTACAACTCCCAAATGACAAAATCAATTTTTGACCGATGGTCCCTCCTTGGGTTAGTATTAGTATGTTTTGTGGCCAAATTTGGCAGCAATTTGTCCAGTGGTTTTTGAGTTATGTTAATCCCACAAATGAACATTACATTTACATTTACATTTATATTTAGAGAGAGGGGGGGCGCACATTACAGGGAAGCATGTCTGTGTAGGAGGGTGGGTCAAAAGAACATCACTGCAGACTGAAGACTGAGAGGAGACATGATAGCCCTATAGAACAAGCCCTATGAGGAGCGGCTTAAAGAGCTGGGCATGTTTAGCCTGAAGAAGATAAGGATATGAGGAGACATGAGAGCCATGTATAAATATGTGAGAGTAAGTCATAGGGAGGAGGGAGCAAGCTTGTTTTCTGCTGCCCTGGAGACTAGGATGCAGAACAATGGTTTCAAACTACAACAAAGGAGATTCCCCTTGAACATTAGGAAGAACTTCCTGACTATGAGAACTGTTCAGCAGTGGAACTCTCTGCCTCAGAGTGTAGTAGAAGCTCCTTCTTTGGAGGCTTTTAAACAGAGGCTGGGTGGCCATCTGTCTGGGGTGCTTTGATTGTGATTTTTTTGTTGTATGAAGGCAGAAGGTCCTTGGACTAGATGAGTGATGGGCAACCTTTTGAGCATGGTGTGTCAAAATTCGCCAAAAAACCAAGCATAATTTGCGTGGTGTGTCACTTCAATATTTAGTTTAAATAATGATAGTATGGACTCTGATAACCCAGTTCAAAGCAGATATTGTGAGATCTCCTGCCGTGATATTCTGGGATATAGGGCTGTGTGGAAGGGCCCCCAGATCATCAAGGCAGGAGATCTCACATTATCTGCTTTGAACTGGGATATATGGCAGTGTGGACTCAGATAACCCAGTTCAAAGCAGACATTGTGGGGTTTTCTGCCTTGATATTCTGGGGTAAAGGGCTGTGTGGAAACGCCCTGAGAAGGAAGGAAGGTGAATAGATACAGATACACACACACACACACACACACAGAGAGAGAGAGAGAATAGTAAGAGGGCAGGGGAAAGGGTGAGAAGGAAGGTGTGTGTGTGTGTATATATATACATATGGCATGGCCGAACTTTGGCCCTCTGTGTGTTTTGGACTTCACCTCCCACAATTCCAAACAGCCAGTAGGAAGTCCAAAATACCTGGAGGGCCAAAATTTGTCTATGCCTCCCCCCCCCAACATGTGTGTGTGATTGGTGGGGGGGGGGGGGGCGCCAAAATACTGTTTGCTTACCATTTAAAATTACCTAGATCCGGCCCTGCCTGGAGGCCTGAAAGATTCATAGATAGAAAATTTTAATTGAATTTGCTGATAAACAAATCTGCAAAAGTCAAACCTGAAAATGTGGAGGCCTGACTGTATAAAATGTTGAATATCATATAATAATGAGAGCTTCTGTAAACACAAGTTTTTGAAATACCAAACTGAGAGAATTGCAAACTGAAAAATAGAGGTTGAGCAAACTCAGAGAACCTGATGAAGGGCTAGAGAGGATATGGTTAAGATCATGAAACAGGAAATGATATGAATACATGCTATACCTAACCACTTAGAGAGGTATGCAGATTAGCATCTACACAGTATAAAGTTGCTAAAGCTCATACTTACTGCTTCGGACGTACCCTTTAGAAATCTTACGTGTGAAGCTGGGCAATGCAAGTTCAGTTTAGGGCTGTTCGTCTGTTTTACTCCTATATTGCAGGAAAATCCACAGTGGCTGATGAAAAAGTATTTCACTATTATTGTCATTTGATTGTTTTATTCAAGCAGGAGAATGCTTCCTCAAACACCAGGGAGGTCATCCAGCACTAGGATCATTTTATAACTTTCAATGCTCTAACAACTGTTTTTTTCAACAAAATTTGTAGTAATGTTTTACTTCAAGCAAAACACGTTATGGTGCCCCCTATGGGGCTTGTTTTCATTTGTATTGTTTTGCATTTGTATTGTGTACCTGTTTGCATTTGCCTGCATGGCCTTTTGTTGTGGCCATGTGGACACTTGATAGGAGGAGCTTTTCTTGGTGCCCACCTGGCATCACCCCCCTGAACTCCTCCCCTTTCTGAGGTCATCTGAGGGGTAGGACGTGCTCTCTTTGGCCATTCCAAGGATAGCTTATGGACGAAGCACACGGAAATCTAAAGTTCGCTTAGACAACACATCTTTCTCCACGTATAGTTTTCTCCCTATGCTCTCAAACCAGGACTACAGTGATAGGAAGGCCAGACCTTCACCCAAAGACTGTAATTTCTGGGGACCTCAGAATTTCATGTGTCGGAGGACCATTTGAGGAGCAACAAAAGACACCTGGAATCCTAAGAAAGGTACCTTCATTCTGCATGAGGCAAGTGAATGTTTGCTCTTTGTTTAAAGGACTCTTTTAACAAAGAAAAGAGTCCTTTAAACAAAGAGCAAACATTCACTTGCCTCATGCAACCCACTTCAAGCTTTTGGACCATCAGTTTTTACTGATTGTAAACAAATAAACCATTGTTTTCAGTTCACCCTTTATTGGGTCTTGAACTCATTGCTTAAAGACTCCAGGTTTTCTTTTATGGGAAAGCTAAATGCGAACCCCAGGGTCTATAGAAGCTTCGCCCTTTCTTAAAGCCCTCTTTTTTCGGTTCTGGCGGGACGCCACACATGTATTTTTCTTATGTCGGTCTTCTAGTTAATCAACTAGTCCTCCCCAAAATGGGTAAATGCATCAAATGTTGATGTTTTTTATGTAGCGTAAAGTCATTTTATATCAACAATAAGCATGGCATGGTTTTGGCACTTATTATAATTTTCCAAAACTATACCAATTATTTTGCAAAAAATTGCACTGAACTTTGATATTGCACCATTATTCCCAAATATTTTTCAGAGATGCTTTAAAGTGTCCATGAGGAACTGATCCCTTGTTTCTTGGGATGGCAAGATCAGAAATAGCCTAAAGGTGGAAAGATGCCAAAGGAAAGATGCCAAACGACTTGTGATACAAAAGTACTTTTGTTCTGTCAGGGTGTTGTCGAACACGGCACCCCCATCCCAATGATTTAAAGACATGATTTTAAAAAATCATTTCCTTTTCCCCACTTTCTGTGAAGTCTCCATAGTCTCCCATGATGGACCACCAGCAGCAAAACCCCCCGAAGCCAATTCCCCATTTTATATACGCTAATTTCTTTTATTAGTAGTCGTTAGACATGATTCGTATTTACTTTACTTACTTACCTACTTAGGCGATCCCTCGTAGCTTGAGGATGATTGTCTTCCAAATGTGATGTCTTGGCAGTGGGTCCATAGGTGGCTGTTGAGCCCTATCCTTGATCCGCATGGTCTTCCACAGTGAGGGATTCTTATTAGAGCATATGTGAACTGGGTCTGCAGCCACAGACCTCTTTCAAAAGCGATCAACCTTCTGACACAATGTATTTTTTTCCTTTCTACTATGTATCTTATCTCTCTTTTAGAACCATTTATTCCCTTATCCAATCCCTTCCCATATCCCATACAATCAAAAGTATATGAACCAAATATGATTTCTGCCTGAGCAAGCCACAGGGGTCATCAACCCACATTGACCTCCTGGAGGAATTTCCTGGATCTTCAGGATGGGCTAATCCATGAACAACGAAGGCCATCAAATACTCATTAATCATAAGTACATCTGCTGATGTGTGCATGAGTTGGACATGCGCATATGTGCATCAGTTGGACTCCAGTCAGAAAAAGGACAATGTATAACCTCTTCAATAGAATACAACTAACATGATTTACCTTACTCCCCCTCTCTATCTCTTTTATGAAATATGTTTTATATAATAAGGAAAATCAAGAAAAGGATAAGCTACATTTCTGCCTGGTTTCCAAGCAGCCGGATGTGGCTGTCCCCAGGAATGTCAAGCTGTTCCTCAGGTGGAGAGCACAGCCTGGACAGAAACTATCTGGACATTATGCAAGGACAGCAATTACTGGATCCCATGTGAGACTGCCTCAGGCCCCTTATTTATTATTTATTTATTTCGGGATTTTACCCCGCTCTTCTCAACCCCCAAGGGGGGACTCAGAGCGGCTTACAGTACGGCACAATTCGATGCCCACATAATCACAATATAAAACCCCAAAACCCTTCAACAATTAAAATACATTAAAATACATTAAAATACAACTACATTAGCACCATACACATTCACTCTGGATTAAAACAATGTTCAGTCCATAAAAACATTGGCCATAATCACCCACTTCCATTAAAAACCAATCTAAAATGCTGCCTTGTGCTGGTGTACAAATGCCTGGTCCCACAGCCAGGATTTTACTTTTTCCTGAAGGCCAGGAGGGATGTGGTGGATCGTACATTCATAGGAAGCGCATTCCACAGGCGGGAGCCACCACCGAGAAGGCCTATCCTCGTCCCCACCAGCCTCATCTGAGACGTAGGCGGGAGCGAGAGCAGGGCCTCTCCGGATGATCTTAGATTACGAGGTGGGACATAGCGGCTGATGCGTTCGGACAAGTAGGCTGGGCCAGAACCGTATAGAGCTTTAAAGGTCAAAACCAGCACTTTGAATTGAGCCCGAATTGGACCGGCAGCCAGTGGAGCTGACACAACAGGGGGTGGTATGCTCCTGTATGTAGCTCCCGTTAGCAATCTGGCTGCCGCCCGCTGGACTAATTGCAATTTCCGAACTGTCTTCAAAGGCAGCCCCACGTAGAGTGCGTTGCAGTAATCTATTCGGGATGTGACCAGAGCGTGACGACCGTAGCCAGATCAGACTTCCCAAGGTACGGGCGCAGCTGGCGCACGAGTCTTAACTGTGCAAAAGCTCCCCCCGGCCACCGCTGAGACCTGGGGTTCCAGGCTCAGCGATGAATCCAGGATCACTCCCAAGCTGCGAACCTGCGTCTTCAGGGGGAGTGTAACCCCATCCAACACAGGCTGTAACCCTATGCCCTGTTCGGCCTTTCGACTGACCAGGAGGACCTCTGTCTTGTCTGGATTTAGTTTCAATTTGCTAGCCCTCATCCAGTCCGACACAGCGGCCAGGCACCGGTTCAAGGTCTGGACAGCCTCCTTGGTGACAGGTGGGAAGGAGTGACAGATCTGGACGTCATCTGCGTACAGATAACACCTTACTCCGAAACTCCGAATGATCTCTCCCAGCGGTTTCATGTAGATGTTGAATAACATCGGGGACAGAACTGAACCCTGAGGGACTCCACAGGACAACGGCTGTGGAGCCGAACAGGTGTCACCCAATGACACCTTCTGGGTACGACCTTCCAGGAAGGACTGGAGCCACTGCAGAGCAGTACCCACAAGCCACCTGTCTGCAAGGCGACACAGAAGGATACCGTGGTCAACGGTATCGAAAGCCGCTGAGAGGTCCAGCAGAACCAACAGGGACACACTCCCCCTGTCGAGTTCCCGGCGTAGATCATCTACCAAGGCAACCAAGGCTGTTTTAGTACCATGTCCCGGCCTAAAGCCAGACTGTGCCGGATCAAGATAATCAGTGTCTACCAAGAACCCCTGGAGTTGCGAAGCCACCACACATTCCATGACTTTGCCCAAATAGGGGAGATTGGAAACTGGCTGATAGTTCACTAATTGAGTGGGGTCCAGTGATGGTTTTTTCAACAGCGGTTTTATCACAGCTTGCTTTAAGCTGGCTGGAATTTTGCCCTCCTGTAAGGAGGCATTAACCACCACCTTCACCCACTCTGCCAAACCCCCTCTGCCAACCCCCCCTCCCCCCTACATACAGTGATTAAAATCCCACATTATTTGCTTTGAACTGGAATATATGTCAGTGTGGACTCAGATACCCTAGTTCAAAGCAGATATTGTGGGATTTTCTGCCTTTATATTCTGGGTTATATGGCAATGGGGAAGGATCCTCAGGTGCCCTGCTATCGCTGGGCAAGGTTCAAAACAAAGAGACACTGATTGCCCAAGATACATTTTTGGACTTTTCCTTTATTTCACCATTTCTGAGGCTACCTGGAGATCACCTCGTTTGGACTCCTGGACTCTTCATCACCATAATCCCATCACTATTATACCTGTCTGACCATTGTCATGGGATTAAGGACTTAAGCTCTCCAATTATGAACTGGACTTCCTGGAGAACTCCCTTTACCTAGGGTGACACCTTTAGACAGCTGATGATTGAGAATCCTGGAGGAGCAAGGAGGAGATCCCTGGCCACATCATCAAGGCTCCTACCAACCAGGGGACAAGCTGGTCTAGTCCCTCTTCCTGACCAATCAGGCACAGCCATCCAGCCCCTGCACTCAGACAATCACAAACTGGAGCGGGAAAGTTAAACTCAATGTTAATGAATGGGGTTTTTACTGTATAAAAATGTTTACACACAATAATATGGTTATGCTTGTAGTTTGAGCCTTACATGCATCCTGTCCAGATCACAATTAAAAGCCTGTTTCTGTCATAAACTCTGTTGAGTGCATCATTCAATCTGAATCTTTGGATGTTAGTGTAAATGCTCACCAGGCAGGACCCTCCTTAACCACAGTCCATATTTTAAATTTCATACTCTAAGGTAGCGTTTCTCAACCTGGGGGTCAGGACCCCTGCATGGGTCACAACGGGGTGTCAGAGGGGTCACCAAACACCATCAGAAAACACAGTATTTTCTATTGGTCATGGGGGTTCTGTGTAAAAAGTTTGGCCCAATTCTATCATTGGTGGGGTTCAGAATGCTCTTTGATTATAGGTGAACTATAAATCCCAGCAACTACCACTCCCAACTGTCAAGGTCTATTTTCCCCAAACTCCACCAGTGTTCACATTTGGGCATATTGAGTATTCGTGTCACGTTTGGTCCAGATGCATCATTGTTTTGAGTCCACAGTGCTCTCTGGATGTAGGTGAACTACAATTCTGAAACTCAAGGTCAATGCCCACCAAACCCTTCCAGTGTTTTTGTGGGCCATGGGAGTTCTGTGTGCCAAGTTTGGTTCAAATCCATCATTGGTGGAGTTCAGAATGCTCTTTGACTGTAGGTTAACTATAAATCCCAGCAACTACAACTCCCAAATAACAAAATCACCCTCCCCCAACCTCACCAGTATTCAGATTTGGGTGTACAGTGTTCCCTCACTTATTGCTTGGGTTAGGTTCCAGACCTCCCGCAATAAGTGAAAAACTGTGATGTAGGGATGCTCTATTTATTTTAATATGTGTACATTATGTTAGTAGTTATACACTACTTTAAGTTTTTATAAACTTAAAATAAAGTGAAGGAAAGGCCATTCAAGGCTGGAGGGAAGGAGGGAGGACTGAGGAGGGAAAGGGCCTTGGAGAGCTGCGGTGGCAAAAACACACAAAACAGCAAAAATACCATGATATATACTTAAAATTAATATTTTTTTAAATCCATGAAACAGCAAGTCCGCAATAAGTGAACTGTGAAGTAGCGAGGGAACACTGTATTGAGTATTTGTGCCAAATTTTGTCCAGTGAATGAAAATACATTCTGCATATCAGATATTTACATGATGATTCATAACAGTAGCAAAATTACAGTTGTGAAGTAGCAACAAAAAATAATTTTATGGTCGAGGGTCACCACAACATGAAGAACCGTATTAAGGAGTTGTGGGATTATGAAGGTTGAGAACCACTGGTCTAAGGGGTAATTAGTCACGGATCTGTTACAAAAAAATGGTAGTAGATTATTTTTTTACAAGACAAATGGCTATCCAAAAAGAGAAAATGTCTTTGGAAATACTGAAACCTTCTGGTTTGGTTTGACATGAATATCTATGGTATACAGGGTCTTTCTTGCCTTCCTTGATTTCTATTGAACCCGGGTTTCAAAAAAAGTTTCTTTGTGGCAGCCATCTAAATTTGTTCCAGGGCAACACCATCAGAAAGTCACAGAGAGGTAGATTTCATTTTGGAAAACAACGAGGTAATTTTAAATGATCTGAAAAGTGGGAAAGAAAAGTCCTTGATAATAAAAAGGGATTTCCTGGTAATACTCTGGGATAGGGAAACATCTCCAAAATAAAACTGGTTTATACAGAGACCTGTAGCCCCAAATTTAAAGGCTTTCTGAAGTACTGAATCCATTAATGTACGTATATTGTTTTAACAGTTTTAGCAGTTTACGTACGCATATGTTTTTGTTGATAGTTAATGTGTTGTCTTTTATATGTTGCATTGAAGTGGCCAAACTGTAAGTCATTCTGAGTCCCCTCGGGGTGAGAAGAGTAGGGTAAAAAGAGAGGAAATACTGTACATACATAAAGAAATAAATGGATAGTCCTTGAAAGTTCAGAGTAAAACTGTTAATATGAGAGTATCAACCGCTCTGGGTGATTGGGAAGCAAATTGCTCCTCATGAAATTTCTTATGATTATATCTTTGCTTCCAAAAAGGTGGAGCAGGTTTTCAACATATTCTGTTTCACATGCTAATGTAATTTGTCAAGGCTTGAATTCTACATAACCCTACCTTGTATGGATTTGGGAGTACCAGTATTTTGGATTTCGGAATTCTGGATAAGAGAAGCCCAACCTGGATTGTGAAGAGACTCCTGATCTACAACCACATGAACCTGACTGCACATTAATACTACCTACAGAGGTTTTATCTGGACGTCTACAAGCACGGCGGAACTTTTCTAAAATAATTGATTATGTATGATTTTATTTGGTTTTACTTTTACACTAATATGGATGGTGTCTGGATGACCTCTCAGTCTATTTCTTTGATTTTATCATGAATCTTGTAGTTGAAGGAGCAAGCTTTCTAACTATCCAGAAACATAAGAAAAAGGCCCATTACCGACTTGATCTCAGTTCTGTTCTGTACTTTAGCCAAGAGATATACCAGTCATTCTTATAACCCCCACCTCATATTTAAATACGGACTAAACAGAAGTCATACAAAAGTTCCATTAGCACCCTGTGTGTAGGCTTAGATTGGGGCTAATACAGCCAATGTATGAGTAATACAAAATTAAATGACCAGATGGGATTCCTCATAAAGCTTAATGCCTGGGAAAAGAAAACAATATCTAACCTTTGTGTCATTTAAAGACATGTTCAAAGGAACAGAAAGGGGAAAATGAGAAGAAAGAACAGTGTTATCAAGCAGCAAAGTGTTCCACACACATCTGAGTCATGCTGATAGCATTTTTGGAAAAAAAACCCAGCACATAACAGAATGAATCAAGTGCCCTCTGTTATTCCCACCCTGAGATTCTTTAGAAAGCGCAACCTGCCAGCAATTGACAATTAGCAATTTTACCAAGTTTACCAGTTATGATTACATTTCTCTTCACGGAGTAATAGGATTTTAGCCAACAGAATGTTGTTACAGGACCACCGGAGTTCAATATGTCCCCTCCTTAAAGTACATGCAAGATGTTCACAATGGATACAAAAGCAATACATTTTATATGGCTCAAAATATTCTACCACCTTACTCTGTTGAAACACATGGTCTTTTTCACATTAGTGAGGTAGCAAATCAAACCAGTCCATACTCCAGGAAATAATGCCCAACTGCTCACTGGAGGGAAGGATATTAGAGGCAATGATGAAGTACTTTGGCCACATCATGAGAAGACAGAAAAGTTTGGAGAAGAGAATGATGCTGGGTAAAATTGAAGAAAAAAGGAAGAAGGGCTGACCAAGGGCAAGATGGATGGATGGTATCCTTGAAGTGCCTGGCTTGACCTTGAAGGAACTGGGGGTGGCCTTGGCTGACAGGGAGCTCTGGTGTGGTCTGGTCCATGAGGTCACCAAGAGTTGGATGTGACAGAATGAATAAACAACAACAAAGTATCTTCAAAACCAATAACTGGTGATGTACCTAAATGGTGTTTTCCATATAGACAGCCCCAAAATTACCAACAAGATAGGTTCTGTAGGTTTTTCTGAAGATGAATTTGTTTGAAAGTTGGAATAAGTACATTTTTAAAGTGTAATTTCTCATATATTATATTTACTATTTGGATAGCATAGGGAAGGGCTAACACCCCTGTGGTGCTTGCTTTGCTGCAAATTCCCCAAGGGACTATTAACACAGAAAAATGTCACAGTTCTAGGAATAAGAAATTTTGAGTATTTCACTATCTGAAATGCTAGAAATTTGAGGATTGAAGGACACTTTGTGAAGAATTTGTATTTGAGAAAAAAACAGTTCTCATTTTATCCTGCTGTAGCTAAACTCATATCTCCCTTTCAGGTGTTGACTTTTTGTGATCCTCTATTGCAAAAAAATCATTGGTCTAACATTTTAAAGTTATTTTAAATGCCAAATATTACACCAACTACTACTGATCAGATTGGATTTTTTAAAACACAAAGGACCCAATATTTGTGAGTCGTCTTTGTATTTTTCAGCCAGAGTATGGAAAGACAAGAGCAAGATCAAGTTTAAGTAGGATAAGTAGAGCCTGCAACAAAGGTTTGCAGTAAGAAACAAAGACTTCAATTACTACAAAAAAAATCTGGCAAGGGCTCTGTGAAACTGTGGATTTTTAATAATCTAGGCTGCAGGATGGGAGAATGCAAGATAACAATTCAGATGATAACGGGTGTAGCACCCATGGGTCCGCCCGGGCCACGGGGGAGGGGTGACGCACCGGGGGTCCCGTTGGCATTGGGACCCGCACAGGCTGAAAGGGACTCGGAGGATGAGTTGGAAGGCCCAGAGCAAGATTGGTCAGCCGTGCCTTTGCCCAGTTCACCTGTAGAGAGTTTAGCCTGGGATCTTGAATGGGAGCATTCTCCCGGGGAAGGAGCGGACAAGGTGGAGATGGGAGGCAGCGAAGCAGATAGCGGAGATAGTTATGAATTCCCAAATGGCCGAGGTTCCCAGGAGCTGGCCGAGCAGCAGATGGAGGCTAGCGGATGGGAAACTTCGGGGGAGGCTGCTTCTCAGGAAGATAGCGATACTAGGCTGGAAGAGCGGGGCCGTTCTCATAACAGGCGCAGGGACATAGAGGAGGGCAGGAGGAGCTGGCATCTGTCCCTAGACCGTCACCGTTCGGAAAGTAGAGACTGGAGGCGCCGGGCCTAGATCGTCGGGGGTCCCGGCCGAGGATTAAGTACGGCCCGTGGGAACTGATCCTCAGTTCTCCGGCCACGTCTATACTGAATAGGCGCGAGCGAGTGGGACCACAAGCCAACAGTGGTCATCAAGCCTTGCCTTGCCTTTGCCTTGTTTCCTGAGCCGCAGTGGTTTGCGGCACCTCGCCCTGGTCCTTGATTCGCATTGGATTGCGAAACCTTGCCCTGTTTCCTGATCCGCATTGGTTTGCGGAGCCTTGCCACGCTTCAAGCTATTTGCTACGATACTTTGGACTATTTGCTTTATACTTTGAACACTTGCATATTATTGGACTATTTACCCTTTTGAACTGTTTTATATACTCAATAAAGTAGTTAGCCTTTGCTACGTCTCCGTGTGTGTGTTAAAGGGGCAGTTCTAAGTTGGCGTTTGTGACAACGGGTGTCTCCTGCACAATAGATTTCAGTCCAATTATTGCTCCTAGTTAGAGGGGCTGGAAAGCACATGAGTGATGTAAGAGATAGCAACTTTAGTATGCATGTACTCAGCAGTTATATTTTGTATCTCTCTCTAAGAATTAGGTATATTCAAATTCTGGACGTTATGAAGCTGTCTGAAAGCTGGAAGGTATGATGTTATTCTTCATGCAAAGGGTTAGTCCTCATCCACTCGTGCTAGAGTGCATGAGTGGTACATTATTTTTATTTTTGTTTTTGTTTTTATTTTATTTTATTTTATTTTGTGTTTTATATTATTATTTTCACCCTCCCCTTCTTTTGTCTAAGTCTTGCTATGTTAAAAATAATTCTATAAAAAATATTTATTTAAATAAATAATTTTATTTTGTTTAAATAATGTTATTTATTATTTTATAAAGAATATAATATAATAATATGATATGATATAATATGTTATATTAGATTATAATTTAATATAATACAATATATTATAATGTCAATATATTGTATTATGTTATAGTATGATAATTGTAATGTAATACTAATAATAATAGTATGATTACGGTATGGTGTGTTGTATATGCATTTGGTGTTGTTGTTGTTGTAATGTCACACAGTATAATACTGCCAATGATAATGTGATATAATAATTATATCGTGATATTATAATCTGTATATTTGTATTACATGTAATATTGCTAACAATATTGCGATATGTTGTAGTGCAATATGATGTTTAGTGCTGATGTTGTGCTATGACAGTAATGTTATTTGTTGTTTTTTCAGTTTGCTGTAAGCCACTCCGGCAATATTGTTATATGTACATTGTAAGCCACTCTGGCAGTATTGTTGTTTGCTGTAAGCCGCTCTGATTCCCCTTCGGGGTTGAGAAGGGCGGCATATAAAAATAGTAAATAAATAAATAAATAAATAAATGAATAATATCTCAAAGTGACATGATATAACCATTTTGATCTATTTGGTTGCAAGAGTCCTGTGCCAGCACAGAATGCATAGAGCTTACCTTAGTATTTTAGCACAACACCTAAGTCTTTACAAAAACCAAACTGTTCAGAATAAATACAGAGCTTCTGTAAAAGTTTAGAAGTGTTTACTAAAACCCAGGATTGGAATTGTGGGGTCTCCAGGTGCTGAACTATAATTTCTAACGTTCCCACCCATTACTTCTGCAGGAAAGGGCTGATAGGAGATGAACATTTGGAAGGCCACAACATTTCCAAACCATTTTATAAAAATCCTGAGTATGAACACTGGATGCAGATCTTTCTGGATCGAGGCCAGTCCTCTATGGACCCAGCCTATATAAGGCTTTGATTATAGGATTTTGGAAAGAGTCCCCTGGAATGCCTATAGTGGTATTCCTCCCACAAACTCTCTCAATCCCTTTAATCATTGCTTAGGTAAAATAAAATTGCAATGCTACATCTACAGAATTCAGAAACAAATTAAATGTGGAATAGATTTTTTAGAATACCATGTCGCAATTGGATATACCCAGCAGCCTTATATTTTACAGGTGTTTGTCACAGCTCCATGTAAATATCCAATCAAAGCACCGAGTCAGACTTTTGAAGCTGTCTTTTTATATTCTAGAAACACCAATTACTGAATATAAAGACATAATTTCTCATAAGAATTGCAGGGAGAAGTGTGAGGAGAGGCCAGAAAAATGCAATGCACATGAGAAAATGTGCAATTTGCATTCAGTGAGTGCATGTTATTTTCTGCTCCCAGAAATTACATTTTGTCTTGTATATGGTTCACGTTTTTGTCCTGATCTGTGCTAAAAGTATGCCATTATCAGAAACTAGATGTTACACGAGATATGATAAACCGGTAATGTATTAAATGTAGATGCAGATTATGTTCTTATTTGAATTCTGTACAAGGCACAAAATGCAATAGTGATGTTTAAGAGGAACTTTTAGCAGGCCTTAAAGGCTTATTTGGGATTTTTCAGATATTTCTTGAGGCCCAAGATATTCCATGGCTTCATTTCACATATATAAGCTGCCTGGGCTGCCTGCTGAATTGTTATGGAATATTTTACTATATCTAAAAGCTGCAGGTGAGTTTAGCAGTTAAGAATAAGCTGTGGGGCAAACAAAATTCTGGTCCCCAGATTAGAAGAAGCGCATAGGAGAAAGAACAGCTAGGGGACTGCTTTTGTTGTGGTCACTTTTGCTTTCTCAGCCACCTGAGACAATTGCTTCACTATGGACTTCTACACACAGGGCTTTTTCATCCCGTTCATCACATTTCGCAAGAAGGTCAAGACCTGGCTATTTGATCGGGCATTTGCAGATGTAGTATGATTACCAAATTGAGACCTACGGAACGACAACGATGCAATTGGATACCGATTTAATGATGAGACGCTGATATTGTGTTTTCAACGTTAAGTGCTAAATTGTATATGATGGAATTGTGTTGATAATTGTTGATATGTTTGTCTTGGGCAGTTCTTGCCATTTGTACACCACCTCGAGTCGCCTTTGGGCTGAGAAAAGCGGTCTAGAAGCAAAGTAAATAAATAAATTTGTTGATGGGGCCTGCCAAATGTCATCAGATGACGACTCTAGCTTGGCCCCACCTACATTCCTCCTGACATAGAGGAGAAGCGTCACAAAATGTTCCCTGCTCCACGATGGAGAGGAAGGTGTTTTTCGGGTAGCTCCAATTGAGCTACCTGCACTTTCCTTTCCATTTCCCCAAATGATGCAGGTAGCTACATGAAAAACTTCTTCCTCTCCATTTCCCAAAATTATGGGAAAAATGGTAACTGGCAACACACGTTGCTGCCCTTTTTACCATATGGTGGGGACAGGGAGAAAGCACCAATGTGCCTTGTCTTGTCCCCACCATATGATGCAGAAAAAAGAGAGGGAGGGCACGAGCCACCCTGCATGCCTTCCCTTTTGCCAGTGACTGCTGGCAAAATAGTATGGACCCATGGGCCATGTGAAGAGTTCCTTAGCCTAATGATAGATAGATTTAGCTCTTGACCCCGGTTTGCATATGGGTACTGAACTGTCTCCACCATACATAATTTCTGAAAAGACCTCAGTTCTATCCATTACTATGAAGCAATGATTAATTATCTGTTATCCCAGTTTTTCATTTCTTTTTAAAAAAATACCATGATCCTTCCCCTTTTGCCCTCAGCTTGCTTCAGCTACTAGAAATTGAGTTCAAAATGTAAACATTTGCACTCATTTAACTCAGCAGAGAGGAATGGAGATGATAACTAATTGCCATTCTTCCTATGAGAAAATGAACATTTTATCTGAAATTTGAGCATGTGTAGTTAAATTGTGATGACATGTACAGTGCAATACCCGAAAACCTTAGAGACAGGGAAATGCAGTTGGCAGACACTCAGTTGAATTGCAATCTAGTGCAGGATTCCCAGATGTGAAACTTCTTTTTCTGTTTCCTTAAAAAAAATTGTTTTATTGTTATTGCTTCTTTGTGAATGCAAAGACATAATGGACATCATAAACCTTTAGTGCTTTTACAAACATTTGGAATTAAATCCTGTACCCCTATGCCTAGACATCTTACCTCTCAATAAATTATGGGAGGATGCTTAGTGGTGTTTATGTTTATCCAATGGCTTTAGAATGAGTTGTTGTTAATTTATTCATTTGTTCATTTCTTTCTTTCCACTCCCCCCACAAAAATGGGACTCAAAAG
The DNA here is from genome assembly GCA_030556195.1 of Anolis apletophallus. Taxonomy (NCBI): domain Eukaryota; kingdom Metazoa; phylum Chordata; class Lepidosauria; order Squamata; family Anolidae; genus Anolis; species Anolis apletophallus. The sequence goes on along the minus strand of JARBWK010000004.1, from coordinate 143,133,775 downwards.
AACTTACAATTTAAAAGAACTACGCAATTAAAAACATCCAAAAAGTAAAAATTAAAATATAATTAATGTAATTGCCGTATTAAAACACAGTTTTAAAAGGCAATCTCAAGTTCAAAGCAAAAAGGTCATTAACAAAGATAAAATGACTCTTTTAAAAAGTTCAGTTTAAAACAATGCAGCATCTCCTGGCCTATTTTTTAAAAAAAGTTTTCTACTTCAAACCCCTGATAAAATAAAAGTTTTTAGCATGCCCATAGAACGACAACATGGAGCCTTCTTGAATAGGAAGTTCCAACATCTAGGGCCAATCAATGAGATGATCCTCCCTTCTTTCCTTACCAATTAGTGATGGTAGCAGGACTGTGAGAAGTGCCTCTCCTGAAGACATGAGAGTCTGATATGCTTTATACAGATATACAGTCCACCAAATAGCATGGACCTGAGCCATATAGAGCTGTATAGGTCATAACCAGCACTTTGAACTGTGTCCAAAAACAAACTAGCAGTCAATCGAGTCAGTAGTTCAATAGGGAAATTTCTGAGCAGTCTTCAAATAGTGTGATTTACATAGTACAAATGAATTATATTTAAGGCATGTACTAGGGTTGAATAGGTTCATTTGGAAAAGCCTGAAAGTTGGAAAAAACTTGCAAATTTTGACTTCCGAAGCAGTTTTGAACCATGTAGGAAAGGTGAGGGGTGTGTGTGTGTGGTAAAATCCAATTTTGAACCACTTACCCCCCGGAAAATATTCCATAATGTTCGGATGTCTCCCAAGGTTATTTTAATTTTCACAACCATTAAGCAACTTTGGTAAAGCCTAAAAAGTTTTAAATACTCATGCTTTCCCAATAAAAATGATTTATTCTATCTGCAAAAAGGAATAAATGGATGGATGTGTCTTGAGGGTCCCCTCCAACTCCGTAGAGGAAGCAAATGGATGTCAGGAGAGTTTGGATGGTGCCTTTCTGCCCAGAAGAAGGGGGTCGGTCTAGATGTCCCTTGATGGGGGTCTATACTATGATTTCTGTTTTCCACCAATTTAACACAGTTTGTGCCACACAAACAAATTTTCTGGAGTTGAAAAACTACTTTCAAAGTAAATACCCAATGAAACAGGAAATAGCACTTACAAACCAGGAACAGATTTTCTTTATTTTTATTTAAAAAATTAATAACTTTGAAAATTCACCAAAAATCCATGGATAAGTCAAAGGTTATGGTGAGCTGACAGTGGTCCATGTGTTCTACCATTGTGTCTGGTCAAGGGAATAGACTCACAATAGACCACAGTAACTCCATCTTCCCTATCCAGTTCTTGCTTGGTGCTGCACAGATAATCCTAGCAGGTTTATGCTTGGTTCGTTTGGTGCAGGCTTTCAAAACCAATTGCTTCTGAATGGTTTTCTCTGAAAGAGCGTTTATTAAACAATTGACTTCCTCTGATTCTGAGCTATTGGATGTATTTATTGAAAGTCTTATGATAATGTTGATTGCTGTGGAGCTAAAGTGCTGCATTGTAGTAACGTATACCAATTGGATGCATCTAAAGAATCTTTCTTTGGAGAATATTGCTTTCTGGAAAGGCAATAATTTTTGCTAGCTTATAATCAGATAGCTTATATGGTTTTCACTTTGGGCACACATCCAGTGGGGGAGAAGATTATCATTGTCTGTTTTTATTGAGAGATGAGAAAATATAATGCACGTGCCTAGTAAGTATTGTTTCAGTCAAAGAGATATAGAGCTGAATGAGAATATAGAATACAAGGACTGTGATTTGCAATGTAAAAGTCAAGCATAATCCATTTTGCATGTGTTTTAGCAAGTTAGGTGCTCTTGTCCCACCTGTTACCCACAGTGTTTGCTCTTGATTCCTACCTCTATTCACACACATTGGGAAGAAAATAAAGCACAAAAGAATAAGCATTTTTGTACAAGGAATGCTAATACAAAATCCCATAACCCATTTGCAAATGAAAATATTCTTGTCCTTCACAATTTATTTGCACCTCTGTCAGCCTCATCCATTCCTTTTGAAAGTAACACAATATTGTCCACAGACACATTCTGAATATTTCAAAGGTAGTGGATCCTTTCTATCTGACCTCAGATTCTATTGGACTAAGGCAGTCTGGCATCAAGAGGAAGCCTTGAATCATCTGTCTCCAGTCCTCTGGATTCCTCATTGTTCTTTTTGTATTGGAAAAGGTGTGCTGCTTACCCTGGGCCACACTGTTGCTTATCCTACTGGACCCTAGGACATCTGAAAGTCTAGTTTACTTTTCAGCTAGTGGCTATCAGCACATCTTACAAAATGGGATTCTTTTAATATTTAGAATGACACTTGTTCCTGGAGCCACCCCTTTCAAATTAACGTATTTTCACAACCCCCTTAGTAAAGGCTATCAGAAATTGAAATGATAGTAGAGGCTTGCATGATATTTTGGTGTCCCGAATTCCAGGGATTTGGGGGATTCAGCTGTTGAATGCATGAAAATGACACTTGCTGTGAGCAGCTGAAGCCTTGGCTGATATGGATCAAAATAGCTGGATCTTTTTGTCTGATGGGGCAGAGTAGCACTCTTCCTGAAATAGTGTGTGGCAGCCTTGCAAATCAGGCAAGCTGTGGTTCTGCCTTTTCTTTCTTTCCCATCAGTCTCCTCCATCCTTTCCTGAAGGCTCCCCCCACCCCAACACCCACTTGAGACAAATGCTCACATTTCTAGCAGCACTTGGGTGGTGTGAGCATTGAAGAAACCTGGGTTCCCTCCTAGAGCATGATGGGAGTTGAGATGTCTCAATGTGTGTTGAGATGTGTGTGTTTCTCACTTTTTTCTCAGCCAATCAGATGTCTGGTTGACTGTGACCATTCTTCTCCCCTCTTGTGGCATGTGCTTGGGATCTCATTTCCCAGAATCCCCTCTTGTATTTTTTTAAATGGTTAAAACTTTTAAAATTTCCCAAAAATCAGCGGACTGGTGAAACATTTTGAAACTTGGCAGGCTTGCAGTTGTAAATGTCGCCTACAAGTGAGGCAGGATTCATGTTTATATGTAGGCTTAAAATGACAAAGAAATGAGCCTCTAAAATTTTCCCATTGTCGCCAATGGACCGAATCTTGCTAGCACACAAACTCCTTCTGAATTTGACGAGTAACCTAAAATAAAATTTGGGAGGGGGGAAGTCAAAAACTGGGCACCAAAAATGGCACAGGGTTTCCCCAAATTGCACACTCCTAAGTGCGATAGAAATCTTAGATGGCATACATAAGCAGCAAGCTCAAAACAGATCCCTTACTTGAGCAGTGTTTCCTTAAAAATATAATAGCTGCACCCAGAACAGAATTTAAATATATATGGAACACATATTTATATGGTACTACAATGTAAAAACTATCAAGTAGTTTCAATGGGATGAGGCAGCACCCTTTATACAGGCCATTAATTAGCAACAGGGTTGCAGTTATATAAGAATAAGACCATGTTCAGATTCATAAAATTCCAGCTTTTATTTTTGAAAAAAAATAAAATCTGCCTGGAGATTATCCCCTTTTTACAGAAGTGAGAACAGTGATTAAGCATACTGATGAAGCTAAATTGTATTCCACAATTAAAACATATTTGAATAATATTTACATTCAGCCAAACAGATCTTTGGTTCATTTTGCATTTGACAATCCACATCTAGATAAAATATCTGGAATTTTACTAATTGAACCTTGAGTATGATGGTGGTCATGCACTCTACTCTAGGTTGAAGGTGGACTGATAGAAAAATCTCATGATGTATATATTCATCCATGTCTCCATTTAATACAGGTATTTTGGGGTTTTCTGTAATGTTTTAATATTTTTTAAAAACCCGACAAAAAACAAACGCTGTTGAAAAACAAACATATTCCTCTTTTCATATGATTTTAACACTCTGTAAAAATCATCTTTCCCCAAGTAGGGATGGATAAATCTGCGAGTTTCATTTATTAATGTATTAAGATTTTGCGCATTTACATGAATCTGACTTTTCAATGAACTGAAACGGAGTCTCATCAATCTTTAATTGAGACAGAAAATCGATTATTTGCACATTCTTCAGTAGTGCAATTTTGTGACTTTTTGTAATTTCCAACAAAAACGAAGCTCAGGCAAAAACCTCCCCATCTTTAGTCGTAATCCTGGAGTAAAAAGTTAGTTTCATTTATTGGAGGTTCCCAACAACTAATTTGTGTGCCTCCAGGGTTAGAATTCCTTGTATATAGCTTAAACTTCACAAAATATTGGTGATTTATGATCACAATTCAAATCATTCCATAACTGATTATCTAGCAGTACAACACAATCTTCATTATTATTGTAATCATTGGGCTCCCCTGACTTCCAGTTGGTATAATGTACAGCTGCTCCATTCAGATCTACAAATGTGCCCTCTGTTTGGATATCATTTATACCAATGAAAGCATACTTGTAATTCTTCTTCATCAGTTCTGTCAAGGCTCTGTTTTCAGCATCATTCTTTGGGGTGGCAAGTTGTCCACCTGCACTGGCACACATATCCCTCCCCTTGAGGAAAGTATCTTGCTGGCTGGTTGAAACAAAGATTTTCTCACCAACACTCACTGCCCCTTGCCACAAAAGACCTAGAATGGTAAAAAAGTATGAAAACTATTTTCAGAAAACACAGTCATCAGTCCACATTATTCAGTAATATGATTCTGTTAAACACTTTTTACAACTATATGTTCAAATGACAAAAAGTTGCTAATTAGGCTTGTGCATTTTGACTGAACCTCAATCCATTTCTGGTGGCTGGATTCCAGTAGACACCCGTATCGATTTTCATGCACCTTCCCAAAACAGGCACACAGCCAGATAGCTGTTTTCCAACAGGCAGGATTCCCAGGCTCCCCTTCCCATCATTTTTAGGGCTAATTGAGTGAAAATCACTACACTTGGAGGACACATCTACCACCGTTAGCCCACCAAGTTTCATAAGGTTTGGGTCATCCCCTGATTTTTAGAAGTTTCTTTCCCTTTTTAGAATTAAAATCTCTTTTTAAAAGTTCCCCAAAAGGTATCCTCCCACTGGCCCCGCCCTGTCATTTGAGGAGCAACAGCAAGCAGAAAGAGCATAGATATATATAGAGAGAGTAGAATTGTGTGTGTGTGTGGTGTGGAAATACCCTTGATTTGAATCTAGTTTAGATGTTTAGCACTTTTGAAACAAGTTCTGACATCCCCCTCCCCCATTATTAAGAATGTAATCAAAAGGAGCCTTAGATGTAGCTGTGACGGAGCTTAAATTCACAGGGCAACAAAGCCCTAATAAGAGGTGAAGCTAAACCTGTTGGCATGCCTTTAGAGATAGCTAAAATGCTGTTTTGAAAAACTTTGAAAATCCCCCAAAATCTGTGGATGAGTGAAACATTATGAAACTTAATAGACTAAGAGTGGAAAATGTGTTCTACCATTGTAGTAAGTTTCACCCCAACAGCTTTAAACTGAGGGAGATAGGAGCGTATGAAATTTCCCCACTTATAGTAATTTAAGCCATATGCCAGTGCCAAAATACTTTTCCCATAATGTATTAGGCTACAGCATTAGAATCAATCTAAAATTAACAGTGAAACCAAGCCCTGCCGAGAGGCAAAGTCAAATCTGTTGATATGCCTTTTAGACAATCAGAGAGGGAGGGGAGGTGGAGATTGCTCTTGTAAGTTTTTTTAAAATGTTTTTTAAAACCTTGAAAATGCCCAAGAATTCTGTGGATGAGTGAAAAGGGAAGGAGGAGCTGTGATTGGCTGCCACATGGTCCTGTTACAGATGGTAGACCATGACGGTTGGGCCCTTGCCATTATGGCCTCCCAAAAAGCTGAAGAAGCTGAAGGAAACAGCTAGAAATGAATACACGAACAAGCCTATTGCCAATGTGTTTAAAAATTTCATCCTGGATGGATTATGTTGTATACATTTTGTTCTCTTTTGCATTTCCAATTGCTGTTCCTACTAGTCTGTCCTCCCCCCCCCCTAGTATTGCTCAGAATAGCAGCATGCATACTGTCTGAAAATTCAGTGTACATAATGCAAGGACATAAAGCCAATACAAATTCTAGTGGAGGTCCACGAGAGCATAGCATTTGAACTCCCAACTCTGCATTAAATATGTCAGTCCTTCTTTCTGCACTTTACTGTGTAATGTACAGTTTTCCTGACATCAATTTCTCCCAGAAAGAGCTTGCATTGTAAGAAATTCGAACTTCAAGAATGTTCCCTTCACATGCACCCCCAATACCAAGGTAGGCACTTGTATGTAGTGAACAATCCCAAATGATAGATAGGGGGCTCAGTGACCATTTTCACCAGGTCTGGATCTTCCCCTGGGCCATCCAAAAATATTTCAAAAAATAAGTTTAGCCACAAAATGCTCTTTAAGGTGCATATAGGTAGCTGAATGGGCATGTAACTGAACCTGTGAGCAATTTTTTCATCACATATATGTGTGTGGGGTGTGTGCACCATTTCCTCTGAGGCTCTGCAGGTTTCCTAGTTCTTTGCAGAAGATCTATGCAATTGAACCCACAAGAAAAACAGCAACAGAGATTTGAGATTATGCTAAGAGCATAATACAAGAGATATTTCCATCATGATAACTTTAATATCAACCTATTACTCTCACACATGTGCATGCTTTCAAAATGAAACTAAAAACAAAGCACAGAAAAGTCATGTTCCAGCTTACGATTTCTGGTTTTTCTAAGGTCTTCCTGAAGAGTCTGGGTAGTCTGTTCTAAAGCTGCAACTTGTCTTTGAATCACATCAAGAGCTAAATGGTAAAAGGGAGATGGGAGAGGACTATAGATCAGCCTAAACATTTCTTTTTAATTTAAATTACTATATGATATCCACACTGACACCGGTCCATTGCAATATGCTGGATCTGTAATATGCTGGCTTAATTATTTATCTTTAGATGACAGTTATAGTCCCCCCCCCCCCTCTCATAATGGACTTCAGAGCAAGTTACATGGGCTCCTTAAATAATGCAGATACTTACCATATCGAGGCATGGGGTTCATCTGCCCTGAAAAATTAATGCAGTTTGACCCCAATGGTATTTCAACTTGGCAATTGTAATTTGGTGAGGCACAAGAATTCTTTGGAAGAGAAAGTTAAAGACCATGTAAAACTGCAGCTTCCATGATTTCATAGTACTGAAGTTAATTCTTCAGTGTAGATACACCCATGCTTAGCTCCTGCATCATGTGCCTTTATACCATATGGCACAATGGAAGAGAGTATCTCCTGGTTGGATTGTCTGCTGGCCAGATTAGGTCCTTTTGCATATGATTACCTATATATTTTGTTGAAGCCAAGTGTGAACCTATAGTCAGGTTCACAGGGAAATTGCCATGCATATGAACTGCCCCTTCATATTAATATTAATGAGGAACTAGTTGACACAAACATTATCTCATATGAACCCATTGAAAAAAATTGTGTCCTCCAAAGCATGGGGGGGGGGGATAAAATGTATTACCTGGGCCTACTGTTTGAAAATAGAGTTATGGAAAAAGAATGATTCCAAGGTGTCAAATAGTCTCTCATTACCAAAAGGGAGGAATGTTTTGTGTTCTGGAAGGGTCTAATCATTGATAGAGTGAGCACTAAGGTTTTGAGACAAGAGCAAACAAGCTGTTTAGGATGCTTTAGATTGAAAAAATAACCATGGGAAGACAGAAGGAGAGCTCGGCTTGTTGTGATAGGGTTATTTATGTTTGCTGTCACACTCAAATATAGCCATAAAAGAATATGTTTCTTACCTGCAGCATCTCCTTTTTGTCCTTTCTGGCCTGGGATCCCTTTAATTCCTGGGATTCCTGGACTTCCTGGGAATCCAGGAGGCCCAGCTTTCCCAGGAGGACCCTGTGGTCCTCTCACTGAATCTCCTAATGCAAATAAAAGATAACTTTAATGTTATTAGTTCCCAATGATAACATATAGCAACAAAGAAGCCATCAATTTAACTCTTTCTTATACTATTATGTGACTTACTCTTTTTCTGGTATGTTGCATATAGGATATTCAACAAGTAGGAAGCAAATGTGATTTTGCCAGTGTCATTGCAAACTACTGTTGATGTTGTTGCTTCTATAAAACAATGTTTACAACTGTACTCTAAAATGAACATTTTTGCAATACCTGGGTCTCCCTTCTCTCCTTTTGTGCCATCTTTCCCATCTCTTCCAGGTAAACCATTGAGTCCTGGGTTGCCACATGCCATCATAGTGCATGAGTTTGGTTCACATCTGCTTGTTTCAGAAACTGCGGACAATGTCAGCGAGGATCCCAGAACTAGGAATCCAAAAAGCTCGAGAACATACATTGCTAATACCTTAGAAAGAAAACAGGGTAAGAGGATATTATTCTTTACTACCAGGTTAAAAATAGCTATGACCATTATGAAACTATTGACACAAGTTAGGGAAAACTGTATTTCACTTACAGAATCTATTTGTCCACATTTTGTTGGTTACATCAATCCATTATATTAGTCAGATAAGCCTTGTCTCTCATTGACATTACAGGGAAAGCATTGTCCTTGACCTACTGCACACGTGAATGAATGTGAAGAGGACAATTACCTGGATGTCCAATTTTTAGATATTTTTTAAAAAACTATATTTCTTGGCTTGTGTACATACCAAATTTGAAAGCTCTTAGGAAATGAACTACTTTGAGTGAAGTTTCAGTGACTCATTCAAGTATTTTGGATGAGTTCTGCCTGACTACTTTCTGGGCATTCTAGGAATAACAATAATGCACCCTTCCATTTCATAGAAATGTGTCAAAGAGTATTGGTTTCCCATCTAGCATTTTTAAGACATTCCCATAGTTTCTTTCAACCCAAGAGGGCTAGAAATTTGGTTAAGTGTTTATCAGATTTCACATAAGCCATAAATAATCACATGTTTTGATGTCCATTTCAAGAACGAAGACTTCTGGAAGCATGGAGGTGTGAAGGCAACTTATGAACTTGCTACTCAGAGGCTGTCTGCAAGGTAAATTATTCAGCCAAGTACAATTTCTTTCTGGTCTAAGAGAAAATCAGAGAGGCTTCACACAGATTCATCTAGTTTTTGCATTTCTGCATTCATGGCTCCCAATTTGAGGAGTAAACACAGAAATGGAGAAGACTGGAGAGGCGTCCAAGGCTCTTACCTTGTTGCCTCTTTTGACAAAAACACCAACCATCTCTTTGTTTCTTTTTCAAAGTAAGCTTTCTCTTACCGTCCTTGGACTAGCTAAATCATAAAGTTCAAAGACTAAAGATACAGACTCTTGATAAGGTAAAGTGAGTAGAGATTTAACTCACCTGGCGAGATGAAGATTTAAGAAGAGACAAAACTTAACTATGGTCTCAAAGCAGGACACGAGGCAGGGTCAAGGGGGAGAAGAGAGGAGATAGAAACCAACTGGATTTTTTTACTGTCTTACTTCCTCTCTCTCTCTCTTGGCTGGTCTGAACCCCAGACGTCAAGCATTAACTTTTGGACAGCTGTGAACAAGGTAGTGATTTATTGGTTTATTGGTTTATTAAATTACTCCCAGTTAGGATACCTGCCCAAATAGAGGAAATTAGAGAAAGCATAATTATAAAATCATATTGTATGGGCAGATTATATCACCTAACATCATTATATTATTGAACACTATTTAACATCATCAAATATATGGGTCTTACAAATATAAATAGAGAAGATGGAATGGGGGTGAGCTAAAGAAAGAGAAACATTGGAGGGAATAAAGGGAAAGACAAGGCAGCATGATTGAGAAGACTTGGATTCTGTTTTTTGGCTCAACGAGATTACAGACTACAGATTAGTACTGCAAAAATAAACAGGAAATACTTCATTTCTGAATAGAATAAAAAGGGCATGTCAATTATGACAAACACTCAAAGCAGAAAGACAAGATTGAAAACACAAATCAAACAATACTAGATCAACTGTAAATTCTAACAGGTGAAATGATAAAAATGAATAAAAAATAGGACGGCTGGAAGAAAGGAAGTGTCTGTGTGGTGTTCCAGCCTAGCAGTGTGATGCCCCAGCCTAGTGGTCAGAGTCAGGCACCAGTGGTGCCAGTGGATCAGGGCCAGGATGGGGAAGATGAATGGCCAGATGGGGACGTTCTGTAAATGAGGATTGTCTTGGGATAATGACTGGCTGCATGGGTATTGGCCCGAAGAAGGGGTTAATGAGGATTCCATGGAAGTTAGTTTCGTGACAGCTAGCGAGAACTCCAGTAACCTTGACTCTCCCGGGAATTTTACTCCCTTGCCAGCTGAGCTCCCGGGAAATAGGGAGGAAGAGTTTTCTCAGCAAGATATGAGTCCACCCTGGGCCCACTAACGAGTTGTTGGATTTTGATAGAAGGGCTAGTATTAGATCCTCCTGGAGGGATTGGAATTTGCGATGGGGAATTCAGTGGTCTCACAGAAAATAGATTCCTTTTAAAAGACTGGCCTGGGAAAGATCTCGCCAGAGCTGAAGCTACGTTTGGCTTGGATGGTTCGTGCTCACGATCCCAGGTTCAAGTTGGCTGCAGAAGCGGCTTTGCCTTGTCTTGCTACATTCCCGTTTGACCATTGTCATGGTGTACTTTGGACTCTAAGTTCCTGTTTCAGCCGCCGGAGCGCCCTGCCATGGTTTTGGATTTGTTTTCCTTGGGATTTACTCCAGTTTAAGGATCTTACAAGATTTACCTGTGGACTTACTTTTTGCCTTACTTCTTTCATCCTATAGACTATTCTTATTCTAAATAAAAGTATTTTACAGAGTTTGCTTGTGTGAGTGTTCTAGGGGGGTACGTTCCAGATCTGAGGTGCAACAGTCTGTCTATATGTTGTGTGTCTATGTCATTGTATGTTTGCCTGTATATGTACATTGTAATCCACCCTGACTCCCCTTCGGGGTAAGAAGGGCGGAATATAAATGATGTAAATAAATAATAATAAATAAATAAACAGACAAAAGAGAAGTGAGAGAAGAACTAAAAAAATCTTATCCATTCTAGAATTAAAAGACAGGCAAGAGAATAAGGATTTTAGAACCAAATATAGATTAAAAACAGAGGAATCCATCATCTCCAAAAGGAAATCTATGGAAAATAATTAATAAAAATTCAAGAAAGCCAATCTCTCCAATATAAGAAATTAAATAAAAAATCAGTAACAACAGAACAGCTATATCAAGAAGAGGGAACAGAAGAACTGAAGGAAGAAGATGACATGGATGCCCACACATTAGAATCTCCACAATGAGGAATCTACAAATACTCTCACTGAATGTCAAGGGTCCTAATTCACCAAACAAATGGAAAAAAAGATATTCCAATACCTAAGTTCAACAGAATCTGGCATAATAGCTATTCAGGAAACCCAAATCAAAAACAAATATAAATCTGATTACATTTTTTAAAAAAGGCCTAGTACATATTGCATTGGACATCATTAAGAAAAGGGGGTAGCAACAGATATATAAGAAAACCTACTGCCTACTGAAATAAAACTAGATCAAAAATTGTGTTTTCAGTTGAGTATACTCTTATCTAGACCAGTGGTTCCCAAACATTTTTGGTTACCGCCCCCTTTCCAGAAAAAAATTACTCAGCGCCCCCCCCCCATGAAATTATTTTTTTATTTTAATAGCAATTAAACAGAAAGGTATATGTATTAATGTTTCTACCTTTTTCGTAAAACATAGTAAAGAAAGGTGTAAATTACAAACATTGAATTCCAGAAATAATCACAAAAACAATATCTTTGGGGGAGTATGAGCAACGGATGATGGAATTTGCAGTACCTTCAGCCAATTCAGCTCTTCCACAGACCACTAAGATCCCCATGAATGACAGATCTGGATCAAACGGCAACACCTGCTCGGGGATTGCACGCTTGCGACTGTGTCCCTGCGAGTTGGAATCCCTGGGCAGGCATTGCCGTGGAAACCATAGCGTGGACCTCCATGGCACAGTCCTGTGTATCGGCCTTTTTCTTCCAACAAGGAGATCCTCACAAGCGCACGACCCTGCCTGGCTCACACCACCACCCCCTTACAGGGGTTCAGCACCCCCAAAATTCTCCTGAGCCTCCCAGTGCCCCCTTGGATTGCACCACCGCCCACCAGGGGGTGGTACCCCCCACTTTGGGAACCACTGATCTAAACAACGGAAAAATATTACTGGCCAATATATACAGCCCTAACAATGGATAGTCTGCCTTTTCTTTACCAAAATACACAGAGAAATAGAAAATATAAACTGTTATGAACTGAACAGACTAGGAGACTTCAGTGCGGTAGCGGAACAAAATATAGAAAATTCATGTATATAAAAAAACTCCGACAAAGTTTTTGGAAGTTGACAAATGATCTAGATCAGTGGTTCCCAACCTGTGGGCCGTGGCCCAACAATGGGCCAAAAGAACGAAAATCTGGTCCACGAACCTTCTTCCTTTTTATTGTATTTCATTTATTTTATTTCTGTTCCTTTCGGCAGAGCTGACTAGCCCCTGCCCTCTTTGGTACTAATGTTGGAGAGTGGTCCCTGTTCAAGTGGGCCCTGGTCAAAGTAAGCCCTGGTCAAAAAAAGGTTGGGAACCACTAATCTAGATTGTATAGACATATGGCAAATTAATCATAGATCCAAAAAGAACTTTACATTCCTATCAGACAGACACAATTTACTGCCAAGAATAGATACGATCTGTGCCACAAAAAAGCCTTACTACGCAACTATTAAACTCTGTCATCCATCCAAGGATGCTGTCGGACTATGCCCCCATTTCAATGAAACTAAAATGACAAGTTGACAATGAATATGGAGGCTTAATGCCAATTTACTCAAGAAAGAGGAAATCTTAAAGAAATGTAAAAAATATATTTAGGATTTCTGCAATTAAACACAACTCTGGGAATGTCACCATATACAATCTGGAATATGGTGAAGTTTTATGAGGGGTACGTTAATACAACTCCATGTAATAGAAAAGAAAAAATGGGTCAAACTGCACAAAATTCAATTGAAAATTAAAGAAAAGGAACTTGAACATAATAAACAACCAAAAGATCAAAAACTAGCTGAAGAACTGAAATTATTAAGAATTCAAGATTCCATCCACTTAGTTTTGGGAATATTTAAAAGTTTTTACCAATAACATTTTAAAAGTTCAAAAAAAGAGGTATCTCCTGGATTTTCTCATTAGTGACAGAACAGCAGTAGGACATAATTCCTGCCAAGTTTCAGAAAGATCAATTCATCCACTGATTATTAGGATTTAAAAAATGTTCTCTCTCTCTCCTTCTGAAAGGTGGAGACAACTTGTAGGGAAAAAACAGGGAATTTTGGGACTTGAAGTCCAGGACAATAGAGAGGAAAACCAGCTTGTGTTTGGCTGAAGCAGACCATGTGATTCAGCAAATATGGCTGTGCTTATCCCCATCGCCCTGCTGCTTCTTTAAGTATGGAAAAAAGCCGTCAGAATATAACCAAAGCTAATGAACTTTTCCTGGAATTCTTTCTCTGTGTGTGTTCTATTTTGGCCATCCAGTGTTTTGTTCTGTGGTCGCCCCACGGCTGTGGAACTCTCTCCCAAGTGATGCTAGATCTGTCCACTCTCTGTTGTCTTTTAGGTGGCTGGTGAAGACGTGGATGTGGAACCAAGCCTTCCCAGAATAGGCTGAGATTGGCTATTGTCCAAATGAATGACCACGTTTACAGATGGAGTGGAATTGTTTTAATAGCGATGTGGTTTTATGCTGGGTTTTTATGTATTTTAATATGTTGTACTAGTTGTTTTTAAATTGTATAGCATTGAATTTTGCTGTAATGCCGGTCTGAGTTCCTCGATAGAGGTGAGAAGGTCGGGGTACAAACGTTTTAAATAAATAAATAAATAAATTTTGGTTGGTTGTATCCACAAATTGCCAGAAATTTGCACACCCTGAGTTATTATCATTATAAAAGCACACAAGTAAATTCTCTGGTGACATATAAAGATTGAAGCAGGTATCAATGAGCATTGAAATTAACTTTTTGAACATGCAGATCTTTTACTCTCACATTTCTAATTCTTTTTCTCTTCTCAAGGTAGATTTCACCCTCCTTAAATGGAAATTATGCAGGGATTCTAACCCAGATCCATAACAGCATAACTATGCCTTGGGTTTTGCAATGTAACAATAATAATTTCAATAATTGTAATGGGATTGCTGTGAGTTTTTTGGGCTGTATGGCCATGTTCCAGTAGCATTATATCCTGACCTTTCACTTGTATCAATGACAAGCATCCTCAGAGGTTTTTCAGAGGTCAGGAGAGAATGCTACTGGAACATGGCCATACAGCCTGAAAAACTCACAGCAATCCAGTGATTCTGGCCATAAAAGCCTTTGACAACATAATAATTGTAATGTTCACCTAAGGCCCCTTCTACACTGCCTTATATCTCAGGATTGGATCCCAGATTATCTACTTTAAAACAGATTATATGTGTCTACACTACCAGATAAGCGGGGATAAGAAGATGACCTGGAATCAGTTCCCGAGATATAGGACAGTGTAGAAGGGGCCATAGTGTGCTGTTTCTGGCTTGATCTGTGCTATGGCACAAATGGAGGGTGTGCATTTTGTGAACACCCTGCCCTTGAGCAGGCTTCAAATTCATTATAGTGTCTGTGTGGAAGCACCAAAAGAAAACATGATTACATTTTATTCAGCTGCATCAAAAGCATGGAGGAAGACCAACTGAATAAAGCAACCACTAAAGGTGGAGAGAAAAGATGTAAAGCAACATTACTTACCAGCTCCCAGCTCAATCCAGTTTCAAATAAAATATTTCATTTGATGTGAAATAATACAAAGACAGGAAAAAAGAGCAGATTTATCTTCTCTCCAGAATGATGAGAAAAAACAGGGTAAGGAAAACCCCTCTACAAAGGTAAGCATGTTTGCTTAATCCCCAGGCTTGCACAAGTCTATGGATTACAAAATGGGGCTTTCTGTTTCATCATTTATTAGCATGGACTGTGGTGTTTTATGATAAGCTCTTTGCCTATTGATTTACTAGATAAGAAGAATACGTTTAAAATCACCTTTTCAGATCACCTCTCCAAAGTTGTTTCTTTCCATAAGATCTTGTGCCATTTTATGAATGACAGTCATGCAAAAATCTGCAACACTTGGTCCTTTTGAACCATTATCAAAACTAGTATAGTACACATGACTTAACTTTTGGTACGGTTCTCTAGGATGACCTTTCTTGTAATGCTAATGTCTAGCGAGGTTGAGAAATCTTTAAAAGGGGAGGATGGAGGAAAAGGGTAAATATTAGGAAGAAAAGAGTTTGTATGCATAGTTGCTCAAACAATACCAAGTTCCCAGAAGGAAGAGGTGGGTCACATTTGATCTCTCCAAACAGTTAAATAGAGTTCTGAATTAAGGTCACAAATGCATTTTCAAAAGGTGGACCATTATTTAAAGCAGTGTTTCCCAACCTTTTTTGAGCCACGGCACACTTTTTACATTTGCAAAAACCTGGGGCACACCACCAACCAAAATGACACAAAATGACACTCTAACACAGTAATACATATAGTTAATATGTTTTTAAAATGTATTTATACACTCAGTGTGAAACCTGGGCCTGTTTCGATGAACTCAACATAGATATCCTGGCAGGAATGGCAGAAAAACACAAACTTCCCACACAGAACTCCCATAACCAAGAGAAAATGCTATAAGAGTTTGGTGGGCATTGACCTTGAGTTTTGCAGTTGTAGTTCACCTATATCCAGAGAGCACTGTGGACTCAAACAATGTTGGATCAGGACCAAACTTGGCATGAATACTCAATATGCCCAAATATGAATGCAGATGGAGTTCAGAGGAAATAGACTTTGACATTTGGGAGTTGTAGTTGCTGGGATTTATAGTTCCCCTACAATCAAAGAGCATTCTGAACCCCACCAATGATAGAACTGGGCCAAACTTCCCACACAGAACCCCCAGGAGGCAAGAGGAAGTCTCTACTTGGGGAAAGGGAGGCGGGCCTTCCCAATGCATGGAGAGGGAGAGTCCAAGTAGACAATGGGTGTGTGTGTGTGTGTGGGGGGGGGGGGGTGTTTGTAATTTTGTGCCTTTATCGAGATAGGTTTCTTAGGATTTTTATACTTCAACACACTACACCCCCCCCCCCCCGGCAGAGGTTCCAATTTCCCATGGCACACCTGATGATCGCTCACGGCACACTAGTGTGCCCCAGCACACTGGTTGGGAAACACTGATTTAAAGGAATTGGGAGACACTTTGTTCCCTATCAGGTACATACATATTTCTGTGAGATTTCCCCCCTTACTGTTACCTCTTGTAAAACCTGACTGATTGGTGCCTCTCCAAATTTTAAAGACCCGCCCTCATTTTACATTACTAGAATGTGCTTTTAAAAAAATGCTTACAGTGTTTTATAAAATCTGATATAATAGCTTCTTTTTAGTTTTAACCATCTAAAATCAACAGTAAAATAATCGTTTTAGACGATTTATTGCTGTTAAAATTGTTATTATACAAACATGATACAATTTCCAAAAAATAATTTTCTTTGCTCAGATTGTTTTTGGGAAGTGTCTTTATTAAAATCATCATTAACAAAACATTGCAGTTAAAAGCAATTTGGAACATCTAAGATCTTGACACCTTTCCAAATAATTAGCATTCTGTTGGAAGAGAAGGTCCAACAACTTGTATCTACTTTAAACTCCAGTGTTTCTCAACCTTTGGTCTTCCAGGTGTTTTGGACTTCAGCTCCCAGAAATCCCAGCACCTTACCAGCTGTTAGGAATTATGGAGATGGAAGTCCAAATATTTGGAGGAGCAGAGTTTGAGAAACACTGCTCCAGCCTGTTCGGAAGTATGAGATTTTTGGACATAGCAGAACAGACTGTTCTGGAGGATGAAAATACAAGGATTCTATAAAGTGGATCCAAATATTTGTGCCCTAACAGCATGGCATCAGTACTGGGAAATATTCCTGAGCTGATTATTAAACAGACAATCTGTACTCATTTAGAAAGGAATGCCTTGATTAATAAAAATCAACATGTGTTTCTCAAAATCTAAGCTATTTTGAAAACTATTTTGAGGCAATGTTGTTTGTAGTGTATTGCTGCAATAAGGAATTGAAGATGTGTTATCTACCACCAAAGAGTAAGTGGTCAGTTTTGTTTTTTAATCTGTCAAAAAGTAGTTTTTCAACACCCCACACTCAAGTTAGAATCATATAACTATTTATTCAGAAATAAAACGATTTAATTGATCAGTTAGTTCCTAAATCTTTGTCAGATGGTTGATCAACTAAGTATAGTTCAATTGGCTGAAAGTTGTAAATAAAACTTATTAAATGTTGTGATCCTTAGAATAACTTCTGACTTAATATTCACAAACTATTAGTTTTTTAAGATTACAAGGGATGTCATTCCATTGTCCAGTTTTATGTATTTCTACACAATCTTCGCCACCTTCATCATTTGGTTCATTTGCATTCCAATTTGTGAAACCTATTGTTTCTCCATCTGGATACTTAAATGTGCCCTCTGTTTGCATATCATTTATTCCTAGTAGTACACTCATATCATGTGAATTCACTATTTCACGCAAAGCATCATTTTCAACAGCACTCCTTGGAGAAGCAAGCACTCCACCAGTCTGTGCACATTTGGATTGTGCAATTTCGTATGTGCCCCTGGAACCATCTGTTTGGAATGTTTTCTCACCAACCATTATGCCATCAGGGTCATGCTGAACTAAAAAGAAACAGATAAGTCACACATTTTATCATATACCTCCAACCTTCCAACCTCATGTGGGGGAGCAAGACTAAATTAAGTTATAAGACCCCAAATATCACCCATCTGTCTGAAAACCACCATGATCACATTTGGTTTTAGTGAGACCTTTAGCACTTTCACAATTCCAGGTTTTGAATATTATTTATTTACTAGCTTGGGGACCCGGCGCTGCCCGGGTTATTTGAGAAAGGCATCATGTGCCAAGGTTGGTCTTTGGTACTTCAAGTTTGGTCTTGTTCTGTCATTGTTGTGGGCTGCGAAGTGTTTTGGCCTTAAACTCCCACCATGCCTAACTGCCTCAGGCCTTTTCCTCCCCCCCCCTTGCCACTTTAGAGTGTCGGAATGTTGGTGGTGCTGGCCAATCAGAGGCGTTATGCAAATACTCCCTCAATGGCAACCAATCCCCTCTGTCTGGTGCCTTAGAATGTCGGAGTTCTGAGGCTGGCCAATCAGAGTCCTTTATGCAAATAATCCCACAGTGGCAAACAATCGAAACGCTGGCACATTCCTCCGCACGCACCACCGCACCACCCACTGCCGCAAACACTGACTTTTATTATATACATAGATAGATAGATTTACTGTATTTATATATCACGTTTCTCACTCCTGGGGGGACTCAAGACGGTTTACAACATACTAATGGACAAAATTCAATGCCAACATTCAGTACTCAAAGAAATCATAACTAATTACTACATATAACTATGTAAAATCAATTAAAAACCATTAAACTTAAAATAAATTAAAATCATTAAACTTAAAATCAATTAAAAACCATTAAACATAAGACATACATAAAATTTAAACATTCAGACAAGCATAATTATGCAGGATTAGGCACTGTGTGTGTGTGCGCTGTGCTGTGTGACACTGAATCATGGATTTGTCTGTACCTATTCAAAACATTACATTATGTAACACAATTTTTGTTCCTGGGTTATAAATGTCATTTCCTAATTGGTTCTATCATAAAAACATGAAAAATGCAGCACATTTTGCTGTAGTTTTTCAATGAAGATCTGGTCGAGTCTCAACCAATTTAACATAATTGTGGAAGAGTCCTATGGCAAAAGGCCCTGCCCTAAACTACATTTCCCAGAATTCTGCTCAGCATCAGAAAGCCCGAATTAGGATGGGGAAACATTTGTCCCTTTCAAAACTGTAAATTGAGAGAAAAAGAAGTCCCTGAAGTTTTCCAATTATAGTAATTATGCGTAATTACTAAAATTTCGTTACTCTTGTTATATTTTTATAATATTGTTTTCACTAACTATATTTTAGAAACACTTTAGAAATGAAACACTAGCATCCCCCCCGTTTTTTCTATATTTGTATTTTATGAGTCAGTACAAATGTGATATATTTATTTATAAATATATACTCATTTATAAACGAGTCAGTACAAATGTGATATATTTATAATACAGAAGATATATAGTTTCCTTCAATATCTATTGTACATTCCATTCACATCTATATTTCTATTATTCACCTTAGTGCTCACTCCCCCTTTTTTGTAATTACTTTTGAACCATTTTAATGGATCACACATGCCTAAAAAAGCATAGCCAGAATGCAACTGTATTTGGCATTGCTCTTCCAGTATAGTATAAGTTACAGAGTAAAGCATTTAATTGTATTAGTGGTAGGATTCACCTGTCACAGGGATATACAGCAATTTACCTTTTCCTTTTTTGATATCTTCTTTCAGAATCTTCATTTCCATTTGTAAATCCTTTACCTGTGTTTTAAGCAGCTCCAGCTCTGAAAAAGAATTTTGTTATTTTTGCAACATTTGCTGAAGTGAAAATAAATCTTATATTAAATGCGCATGCTAAGAGAATAGCACTTTCAGTCTTGGTTAATCTGGACACAGATTGTGGCATAATTGGAGGAGTGGGTAAAGCTTGGAAAGGTTTTTCAAAATTACACGAACCACAGTCACCTAATCCATATGAACAGGGGCCATACTCACAGAGGAATCCTGGGAACCATACTTCAAAATTGTAATTTTTTCAAGTATTGCCACAATTTTTTTCAAGTATTCGCACATTGGAATTTGACCTCCCATTCTCCCCTAGGACTCAGATGTCCAGACAGTGGCTATCACTGCTGCCTACGCTTGGTGCACTGTAATCAAGGATACCTGGCATCCCAAGTAGTGTGCCCCTTATATAACATAATCCTTGACCCTTATAGCAGATTGATGGCTAGAGCCAGCTCCACAGAGTTGCTTCGCGTGTTCCACTTCTACCTATGATAGATATTTATTTACGGCCGAAGACCAACATCATATTATACAGAAAATAGAACAATATAAATGTTAAAACTCCATTCTACCTATGAACTCTGCCAAGTTGCAAGATGGCAGAGAATCAGAAATAACTTGTTCTTGTGGCCTATTATACCTGAAGCTGCACCTACAATGTTTTGTTCCCCCATAACTACCCATTGAGGTCCTGAAAATAAATGCACTCTCCTTCTCTGTTTGCTCTGAAAGGGAACTTGCTGTTTGATACCAATTGTCAACTCTACCCACCCCTCCAATGTGCCCCATTTCCCTCCAGTTCTCCTTCTTCCTAGCTTACCACTCTGGATTCAAGCATGCTTCAAAAAAGCATCATGTCAGCAAGTCTACTTTAGGCCCATATCATCTCAAGACTCACCACCAGTGCATTCTATTCTTTCATTTTCATTTGAAGGTGGGAGGATGACTAATAAATCTGGGTCACTTACCTGAATCATCACAACTTCCAGTTGATCCTTTTTCTCCTTTTTCTCCTATGGGTCCAATATCTCCTTTCTGCGCAGGAGGCCCAGCTTTCCCTGGTGGACCCTGGATCCCCCGCAGTCCTGGTCATTCCATTAATTGAATAAGGGATTCAAACAGACAAAAGAGTATTATTAAAGGAACAGAATTTTTGGGCTTCAGGAAAACACTTAATTGTCACATTACATAGCTGGGAGAAATAGGCACAAGTTATGACTGTTCATTTTACATAAGGGACATATCCCCCCCCCCACCTCCCCCAGAAAGGAAGGGACAGTTTAGATTATGGCTCCTGAGTGAAGGCTAAGGAAGGGCATTACATGTTTGCAGACAACTCCTTATCTCTTTTACAAAGGGAAAACATGACTCCACAGAGAAAAGTTTCCATATTACTGCTGTGTGTGTGTATATACATACATGAAAGCATAGCAGGTTTCAATGCAGATTGTAAAAGAGTTTTTTGAGGTGTCAGATGCTATTCCTAAATCATTTTTCCACATTGGATGGCTCCTTCAAAGCCAGCCAATGCACAGAATAGAGTCACTGCCCTGTGACATGGGAGCTACCAGATGTCAAAGCATGGTGTAAGCGGGAAAGAAAACCTCAAATCTTTCCTCCCAACATCCTGTTGCTAAAGATATCAGGCAGGAAGCATGGAAACAGCAATTATATATTATTGTTTCAGAAATATACTATTGAGAAATGCTTAGCAACACTATTTTGCTTTTTTTGTGGGAGTGGGGAAAATAGTTAAGATGTAATGCTATCTTTGTTCCCCTTACCTCCATAGATGCCTTTTTTTAAGGAAGGTTGTGGTGGCCATATTTTACCCATCTTGAGCAAAAACAGTTTATAGCATTTATCTTTTGTTTGTTTGTTTTCCTCTCCCAGGCAGCATGCCACCGCATCTCCAACTCCTCTAGCATGCAATCTTTTAAATGTTCCTGCTATTTTTCTCCCTTGTTTCCCATGTTTAGAGTGCCTTCACGGAACACAAACTATATTTTTGTGTGAACCTACTACTCACTCTCTCATAATTCTCCACTCAATTGTTTCCCATGATGTATTTGACATCACCCCTTAGGACTTCTTCACATGGCCCTTTCGGGCCATGCCGTTGTGCCAGCAATTGTCAGTGAAAAGGAAAGTGTGTGGGGCTTGTGGCACCTTGTGTGCCCTCCCTCCTCCCATCATCACATGGAAGGGACAGGAGAGGATGCTTTGTACCCTTTCCCTCCCCTTACCAGATGGCAGAAAGGGTGGCAATGTGCATTGCCCCACCATCCTTTCTGACACCACACCGGGATTTGGGGAGGAAAGTGTGGGAGCTCCATCAGAGCTACCTAAACAACACTTTCCTCCCCATAGTGAAAGATAAAGCACTTTTCAGCACTTCGTCTCTACTTTGAGAGGAAAGTGGGTAGAGCCTTCCATGCATTGTGTGATGGTGCATGGTAGGCCCCATCCAAGCTGTGAAATAAAGCAGCAAAAGGGGCATTTTTCCCTGTGTGAAGGGGTCCTTAGTGTTATCCATATGAAAAGTAATCAGTCAGGAACTGAATGTCTTTCCCCAAATGTGTTTCCATGTGACTTTCTTCTTATGAACTAGATGCAAACACAGCTTTTTGAATTAAATGTGACAAAATTTCAAATAATGAGATAATGAAAAAATATACTTTCACCTAGGTACGGTATGATGAAATATAGGAGATGCCTAGTAATGGATAAAATATCATCTTAAAGTAGGGGTAGAAATCATGCAGCCCACCAGAAGTAGCTGGGTTGTGATTCCCTTCATTCCTCGTCACTGGCACATGCTGCTAGGAATTATAGTCCAAAACCATCTGAAGGACCAGATGCTCTGTTCTTGTTATTCTATGACATGGGTCAACACACATTTTGGTGCCTCAAATGCTAGCCCTGTTTCTGGGTATATTTCACCCGCTGATTCAGAAAATGGCACCAGTTTTTTCTTATCAGCTTTAGTTGTTCAGATACTGAAAATATGCCATATATCAGATTTCATCTGCTCACCCATAGAAAATTATGACAACCATATCTAAGAATCTAGAGCTGATGCAGCCTATCCAATGCAATTTTCTGAATCAGTGCCCAAATAACCACAGGAACAGGTCTAAAAACTAAGACATCATTTTTTTTTACTATTTACTCAATAATTTTTTTTCAAAAAGAGTTTAAAAAGAACACAATTTTTGTTGAGCTGTGGAATTATTGCTTTAAATCCAGTTGTTAGTCTCTAGTAAAGTACACTCTTTGAATGAAAAGGGACCTGGTAATTCAACATATAGGTATGTTCAGTTAGATCTGTACATGGGACTAAATTTGTACTTAGGCCATTGGATCCAGGCTTTAGTAGATTTGTATCCTTAATTATAATTATGTTATTGTCAGACTATAATGTTTTCTGTATGAAATAAATAAATAATATTATTGTTTTTATGTATACACTTTTAATGGTTTCATTCATATTTATATGTTATTGATTTTAGTTAATGTTATCTATTGCTTTTATATGTATGTATATTGGCAGCATTGATTTTTGCCATGTTGTCCCCCTCGTGGTGTGAAAGAGTGGTATAGAAATGCTGTAAATAAATAAATAAATACATAAATAATGATATCCTTTCCTTTCCATTTCCATGTAATGGTCCAAAACTATAACAGAATCAATTAACAATTAAAATGAGAAGAACACTAGAAGAAAGAAATCTACAGAAGAATTCTCATGCAGAGGAAATATGAAGCTGGATATGGAAAATTTTGTACTGTGTGAAGTGGAATCTCCACAAAGGAAGCCGGCAAAAAAATAGTTCTAACTCAACCCAAAATATTCTTTTTAATGAATATACTCAAAAGTAAGATGTGGAGCTTACTCTTATAATAAATGTCAGGTTGCAATCTTAATGATCAACTCAATTGTATTATGAATTTTGCATAAACATACTTTAGATTCAAACTGCCCAATCACAATTCTGTCCAAATGGAAATTGTATGAGCAAGACTCAATTGAATTGGGATTTACTTTCCAGAAGATAGATACAGAGTAAGTATTTATGAGTATACATTTAAAAAAGAGTGAGGTGCTTTTCAAAGATCCTTGTTTTGGTTGCATTTTCTCTTGACAAGTCCATCTCTATTCCATCTCATCCCTTTCTGTTCCTGAATTAGGCAGAAATTATTCCTACAACAGTAAACACTGATATGCATATATAACTTTGCTGTGATATGTATATAAGAGTCTATATGTGATCACAGTAAACACCATCAACCAAGTGTTGCTGTTTCTGTTGCTGAATAGAGTTCTTTTCCTCAATAGTAGGACAGTACCTTGTTCTCCGTTTTCACCTTTAGGCCCCGGGAACCCATCTCTCCCTGGTAATCCATTGGCACCAGGGATTCCATCACGGATAATACAAGTATTCATTTTATCTTCGCATCTGCTCTGGTCAGGATCAGTTGTCTTTACCAGGATTATGCCCAGCACAACAATGAAAAATGCTTGCAAGTACATTGCCCAATAATAGTTCTTCCTAGAAAACAAGAGGGTAGTGCTACAGTTGACTTCTTAAAATGTGCTGCAGAAGTCAGAGATGTTCCCAGGAAACACATCAGAATACTTTCTGTGAGATGTTCAGTAAGAGTAGATAAGCCCAAGGAATGTGTGGAGCCAATAATTAGTTGAAACTGACATGGTTAATTTGCAATACAAATGAACATAAGGGCCTTTTTGTTGTTGTTTTAGGGATGGATAACAATTGGGCAGAGTTTTGAGATACTAGCATAACTGAGGTTCCCACTTAAATTCTACTCACAGTAAATTGAGGAGCAGTACTCACAAAACACCCCTGTTGTTACAAATTTAAGAATTTGGTTTTACTCCTTTTTGTAGAATTTGTCAAAAACTGTGAATTTCTTCAGATTTAGTGAAAGAACAGGGATTTTAAAAAAATTAACAAATAAACAAAACAAAACCCAAAATGTGGAGAAATCAAAATATGCAAAGTTATCTCTCCAGGTTCAGTGTTGATTAACCGATTTGCTCTGCATACAACTATGTTTGGGCTGAGTTAAAGTTTCGAGAAGCCTCATCTCTAAAAGCTACATGGTGGGCAATTGTAACAATATAATTCTCTCAATGCTGGAATTAGCTGTACATATTGAATTTGGGCACTGGTCAGTACCTATGGGGGAAATTTTCATTTCAGAACATTTTGATGAAGTTCTAGAGAAGGATTTGAGTATTCCATCAAAGCAAATTTAAGAGATTCCATCTGAAGGTTTAATATATTCCACCTAAAAATTAGGAAGAACTTCCTAATGGTAAGAGCTGTGGCGGAGTGTGGTGGAGTTTCCTTCTTTGGAGGTTTTTAAAGCAGAGGTTGGATGGACATCTGTCAAGATTGGTTTGATTGGATGTTCCAACATGGCAGAAAGTAGTAAAGTGATGGATTTTCTTGCTCCTGTTTGAATTTTTGTCTTATCCATAACAGATAATAAGGTATTTAACACATTAAGTAAAATTTGCACACATAACTCCACCTTGCATCCATACCTAGATTTCTGATGAGTTGAATGTTCAAAAATTTCACAGTGTCATTGTACATTTTGAGTTTAAGGAGGAGGGAAGACTTTTGTAGAAAGCATTTTTTGGGATCCTAACACCACTGAGATAAAATTCTTTTTCTCTATACAAGACTATAGTAGAGATAGTCCTTAAAGTCAAACCGGGATGGGGGTGGGGTGGGGTGGGGGTCTCCTTATTGGAGATTATATGGCAACATCTCTCTCTCTCTCTCCCCCCCCCTCTCTCTCTCTCTCTCTCTCTCTGGATTCCTCTGTTTGTTCCGAAACTAGATAAAATTTCTACCATAGCTGGAGGGACACAGATTCACTTATGACAAAATTGTGAATGTATAGTATTGTAAATTAATGTGGTGAAATGTCAATTGTATGATGCAATGTATGTATGATGTAATGTATGTACCTGGATTTCATCAGCCACTATCAATCAATCAAAACTTTATTACTGTCATAGACCAGCACAAAGCGGGCACAAGCGCCCTAAGAGGAGAAGGACAACTCCCCAGTAAACAGTTATTTAAAATCAGACTAGAAATCAGTATAAAAATATATTTTAAAAGACAGGATATTGTTGCCTTACAATGTCAATCATCACCCGTCTGATATTAAGGGCAGCAGCACAGAACTTAGTAACACTGTAAGTCATTGCAGTGTTAGAGTCCGAAAGCAGCAGGGTGGAATAACATCTTTCACTGTGCCCCGGGTACTTTAAAAGCCATGGTCCAATGAGATTGGATCTAAGATCTCTGTAGAACATGCATTGAAGAAGCACATGCTCAGTTATTTCCACATGACCAGACCCACAGGGGCATAGTCTCTGCTTGAAGGGGGTCTTCTGATACCTCCCCTCCAATACAGCTGATGGGAGGGCATGGCATCTTGCCAGGGTAAAAGCCCTTCGGTGTTTGGGCACCTCCAGGTCTGTTAGGTATGCCATGGGGACAGTGAGGTATCTAGTGGCTTCTCTAACAATGAAGGCTGGGGAACAGGCTAGGTCGGATTGGCGCTCTATGTCCAGGATCCGTTGCTTAATGAGATCCTTGGCTTGGTCCCATCTCATGCTTAGCAATTGTCCTTGGGAGAAACCTAGCGTTGCGATCTTTGCTGTTACAGTTTTAATCCATGTGGACTGGAAGTCGTCTCGCATGATTAGGGGGGCAAGACCACATGGGGAGAAGCATAGGTGTAGCCAGTAATTGAGAATAGCTGTCCATATTCTCGCTTCCACTTTCACGAAGCCTGTCTCCAATCACAGGGTAGCATTAGGGACACATCTGGGAGCCTGTAGAGCCGCTCTTAGGAGTTTCGATTGGACACGCTCTAGTGGGGCATAATTTGAGAAGGGTCCAAGCTGGGCTCCATACAGCATTTGTGTGACTGATTTTGCTTCAAAAAGTTTAAGTGCCGCCGGTATAAAGTGACCTCCTCCCGTCCTGAGATATCTTAAGATAGCAGATGAACTCTTTTGTGCTGTCTCTGCTGCACACTCTGCATGGGCTTTCCTGCTGTTGCTGCTATGGAGGGTAACACCAAGATATTTAAAGCTTGAGACCTGCTCTATTTTGTTTCCATCTATTTTCCAGTTGTGCCTCTTGAGTCGTTTAGCAAACACCATAATTTTAGTTTTCCAAAATTATGGTGTTTAGGAATAGACTGTTTAAGCTATATCTGTACTTGTTGTATTTCCACTGCTTCATTATAGGTTGTAGATGTTATATTGGTAAATTAGTAAGGTTGATATCATTGTAAGAAATACCTTCGTGTGTGATATTATAAAAGTACTGATATAAGTTGGAAGTGACGTTCTTGGATCCATAATTTGTAATTCTACAGTCATTAGGCAGTCATACACCTTAGTCCACAAGTGCATATCCTTGTTTCGTGTAGTGGTTTCACAGTGAGCATTCCTTTTTTTAGTGTGTTTAACAAGAGATAATAAACTTTCTAAGTCTTAAGGTTATCCACTTTTGCTACTTGTCAAGTGAAGCAAATAAAGACTTTTCTCATATGGAGACCAGTAGGAGAACAGAAAGCAAGCACATGGAGATTTAAGGCTCACTGTTCAGGGGTTGTTATTGCATGCGTTATAAACTAGATCTTTGTCATTTTGCCATCCTGCTTTTTCAAGGTTTTTTTTGCTTCTGTATTGCAGTTAGAGATAGTGGAAGTAATTTTATTGCCCCAGAAAGAGCAGCAAAAGATGTCCCCATGTACCCACTCAAGAAGTTATGCAAAGCCAGCCAGTTTCTTTTGGTATACTCGGGAGAAAACTTTGCAAGCACTTTCCACAATCCTGGTAATAAAATTATAATACAAGACACCAAATAACCAACAATTTGCTGTTCTTTATGACAACTCTGTTGCCTAAAATGATGTTATGACAGCTAATGAGAGAGCACTATACCACTGGGTCCAATAAATACATATGGCAGAGGTCTCCATTAGCCCTTTCCTATTGCTGCATAGAGTTCTTTTTTAACCTTTTAAAAAGCAAACCCACTACAGATCTCACTTGACTTTCAATTTTTATATCACAATATCTATCCTGTCTATAATGTTTCATATCTCAGCTCCTTCAGACTATCGAGCAAAGGGCATAGCAGCAATGCACTTCCTCCAGAAAATGTTGGTGAAGTAAATGTATATCCTTGCTATTTCTCTGTAATAATTGTCACAGTTACAAAGATGCTTTGAGATCTTATCTACCAAGTCTGTTTGCTTTCTCATAAAAATATAATAGGTGCTCTGTTAATAAGGTTTGTGTGTTAAACTAGTACTGTTTCAGGAATACATTGAAGCAGGTTCTGGAAGAAGGAGACTTCTAATGAAATGCACGGATTCTTTCTTCTTTTCTGGGATCTCTCTCTTCTCTGGGGTCTCTCTGCTTTTGTTTGCCTCTCTGGAGATCTCCCTTCTTGCTTTGCCTTGTCACCCTGGAAAAATTCCTTGTGTTTTCCCCCCTCTGCCTATATTTCTTCCTATTTCTAACTTGGATGTTGCTCTATGAGGAGGTAAAAGGAAAAAAATCTCCATGTGCTTGAAATGAGGAGTGCAGAAAAAAATTCTTTTCTGCACTCATCACCTTTGGATATGGACATGATCTTTGTTTGTTACCCCTCTGTCTTCTATTAACTCTTGATTGGTCCTCGGCGCATACAATGAAGTTGACACATGGGACGAAGTCAATCAAGTGCAGACAAGTACCAGTGTACCCTTCTTAACCAAATTCAAACAATCTCCCATTTATCAGGAGTAAACAAGATATTTAAACACTGGTTGCTGTTCTGACTGCAACAACAAGATCATTTCCTTCCCTTTCAGTTGGGTGAGATGGGGGACGTTTCATAGGAAAGTTCCAGTTTGTACTTTTAAAAATGAGACCTGTCTTTCCTTAAGATGGGAGAACATTCCTTCTACTTGACTTTAGGTAGACTTCTCTCTACCTAAAAGTATAGTAGGAAGTCATATTTATTGAGCATAGCTCATATCAATATAATACAATGTTCTTTTCATCCTTAACACTCAACGTAGCAATTTTTTCAGCCAGAATATAGAAGAATTGATACATCCAAGAGTTTTTAATTTATCATAGATCCTTTTGGGTTTGTCTTCAGAAATCCTACTAACTCAGAGTGTTGGCGAAAACAGCACCCTTCACCCCAAGAGATTTATAGTTTGCTTGGGAATACAAACAGTCTGCAGCAGAGGATCTCATGCACAGCATGCCTGATGTTTCTCTCTTTGATCAAATGTATCACTTCCCCACCAACCTGTCCATTTTTATATACTTTTATCACTTGCCCTGTCTTTTCTCACATGTCTATACTTATATGCCTATCCATATCTGCACATATGCGCACGAGCGGAGCAATAGTTATTGACCCTTGCTGACCTAAGTGAGAAATTTCCTGAGACATCTGGGATGGGCAAGTCCCCAGACAAAGGTGGCAATCTACTGTAGATCCATTGTGTGCACATTGTGTGCAACAGGGAGAGTCCTTTGCCAGATCAGATAATCACCAGCCCATACTCGCCAAGCTTAATGCTTCAATTGAGCTGACCATGGAAGCAGGAACTCCTAGCGTACATACATACAAAATCCCTTTGTCTGGCACCCAAGGTTTGACTGAAGAGAATAATGATCTTTCTTCTCGGGGCACATCACTGTCATCTGCCCCAGGAAACTTCCTCCTCAACCAACATTAGGACAATTAAAACAATCAAAGACTTATTTGCAGTCTCCGAGGTGGACTCAGACTTTTTTTGGGCTCGCCTTCTCCCAGAAGAATTGCCACTCAACAGCTGGTTGGCCTTCCCTGGGCCAATCCCCTCCATTGTTGTGGTTCGGCTAGCTGATGACGAGGAGATTGTTATTCCAGGACCTGGGAGAGTGGATGGTTCTTTTCAATGAGGGAAATGAGGGGAGTTTAGATCCTGTCTGTGAGAATGGACTTGAAAGTGAAATGACCTCAGAGTCCAAAAGACAGGGAAATGCACCGGCGGTGACAGCTTTTTGTCTAGTCATTTCATAGCAACCCCAGATAAGGAGAGAGAAAGTTTGCCTGGAAACACACCTGTTAGCAGAAATCTCCGACTTCATCTTAGAAAAGAAGCAAGCAAATTAAGAAGGTCACAGAGACTCCGTGAGAAGCAGCAGTGTGAGAAATCTCACAGGCAAGGCAGTCAAGGTCACAGGCATGACTTCATGGCTTCTGAACCTCAAATCAGAGAATTGTTCCCTTTAGAGTTAAGATCAGGCAATGCTGCAAAACAGTGAGGCTCTCGGACGTTGTTTCCAGTTCATGTTCTGAGTCTAAGGTCTTGGGAATTTGGACCCATGTTTTAAGAAGTTCCTATAATTTTGCTTTTGGATTCATGTTCATGTTTTGATTTTTGTTTTCCTGGATTTATGTTCATGTTTTGATCCTGGTTTTCCTGTACCTTGTTTTATGGAACAGATTTGGACTGTTTGGATTATTGCCTTTGGAGTGTTTTTTCCTATTGCCAGTTTGGACTGGCTTATTACTTGTTGACTATTTTTCCAATTACCTATTGGATTTTGCCTTTCTTATTTCTTATACGGTAGTAACGTTTCCTTTTTATGTGTAGTTTTCTTATTAAACTGTTTTATTACCATTTTGGGAGCCCTGGCTTGTCTTGAGTGCAAGGTGAATTCTGGCTGGAGTGTGACATTCATCATCTTCCCTCAACCAGGGAATTCCCACTCAGAGGTGGCAACATCATCAAAATAGGAGCCAATGGGAGTGCAGATCAAAGCTAGCCCTCCTTCTGGACAATCAGGAAGGGAGCTGGCAGAGTGGGAATTTTAATTAGCTGCCAAGTGTATAAAATCTTACATCTCTGTATTCATCTTGTGAATGTATGTTCGGTGCTAGCCTTACATGTATCCCTTCTGGCCAGATTGTGAATAAATATCTGTTGCTGCTTTCAATCTTTTCAAATGGGGAAATCTGATTTAGCATAATTCTCACTGGGCAGGACCCTCCATTACAACAGCTCTTACTCTAAATCCAACCTCAAGAGGGCCTGTGGCATTTTCTAAATTTTCTCCTAAATTTGGTTCTTTTCTATTAAAGATCATGATTCCCTCCCATCCAGCCCTAGTTTTAGTAGGTAAATATAAAAGTTTTCCCCTGACATTAAGTCCAGGCATGTCTGAGTCTGAGGATTGGTGCTCATCTCCATTGCTAAGCCAAAGAGCCAGCGTTGTCCATAGACACCTCCAAGGTCATGTTGCTGGCATGGAGCACTGTTACCTTCCTGCTGGAGCAGTACCTATTGATATACTCACATTTGCATGTTTTAGTACTATGTTTTAGTACTTCTTGCATAGTACTATGCAAGAAGTACTAAGTCTTAGTACTTCTTGCATAATTCAATTCTTTTTTTATCCCCTAGCCTCTTTCACTTCCAAAATGGAAGTCGTAGGAAATCTGTATCTACAATGCCTAAATATCTCAAAGGCACTCGATCCTGTCTGATTTCTGAAAATTAGCCCTGGCTAGAACTTAGATGAGAGATCAACAGCAAATATTAAGAGCTGTAGGCTATATTTCAGAGAAAAAAACCTGCAAAGGCACCTATGAAGAGTATTTACCTAAGAAAACACTATAAAACCCACAAGGTTGGCAGAAATCAACAGATGATTTAAAGACACATACACATAAATATATTTATCTGTCATTACAGTCAAATTTTTTTAGAAAAATTGGAATTTTGGAGAATTCCTAGGAAAAAAGGAATGAGAAGTAATTTAATTATCGTGTGAACAAATAAGCAAAGTACAACAGAAAGATGAGTTTATAGCTACGTTTGAACATAATGATGTAAAGTAAATATTATTTGCTTTAAATCTTGTTTTTATGTCAATATTTTGAAATAGCCAAGGTGTCTTAATCATGACTTACCTGTACTTGCTTTTGTTTGATCAGATTCCGATGTTATAAGTGCCTTACAATATTTTGTGTTCTAGAGTTTCACCAAAATAAACTGTTAAAAGGTTGCCCTTTGCTATTTATGCTGCTATTTACTTCTGTGTCATGTGATGCTGAGTGTCACTTTTTCTCTCTGCCTGGGACGTCAGCCACATTATGGAGCAACAGGGTGAAACTTAATTCTTGACTCCCTTGTTCCTGGATGAGTTTTTTAAATACTATATTATGGCCTTAGTAATTAAAAACAATCCAAATAAAGACACTTATAAAGATTTATATACCACTTTTCTTTTAGAAAAGGAGATAAATTTGGTTCATTCATATAACCAAGAATCGATCATGGATAACAATCTCTCATAGGCCTTTGGTTTATATCAATGGCAACAAAAGTTTGGGATTGCAAACCTTTTAAAATAAAGATTTATATACCACTTTTTGCCTCATTCAAATTTAACATTGGATTGGCCTTAACACATCAACTTAAAGGCAATCTTGATTAGATTTTTCAAAAGTCTCAGAAAGATCCTGATGAAATTACCACCCTATTTATTCCCACGCCTGATATTTGTAGATGTATTACATCTGAAAATAAGTAGCTATCATTCCTTTGGCCAGGTGGAACATACACATCATCACAGGTAATCCCTCATGATTGTCTTCCAGAAGTACAATCTTGGCAGTGGATCTGTAAGTGACTGTAGACCTTTTCTGCATCCATATGGTCTATTACAATGAGGACATCAATTTCCAGATGGAAGGCAGAACCAACAAGTGTTTGCTTGACATGCTTTCTTCTTGACACATTTCTCCCATTTGCCCTCTCTTTGTGCCTCTTCAAAATCCAGTTAGAGTGCTTGAGGGGCAGAAATTACCAGTTTTTCGTGTTTATGCCACATTTTAAAGGTTAGCTTTAAGTCCATCTTTAAGGACCTTCTCACAATGAGGTCCTCAAGCCGAGTGACAGTAGGGACATCCATGGGGCAGCAGGTCAAATCCAGTGGGCAGCATGGGAAACCATCACCCTACCCCATGCATCAACTGCCCCGGTGCTCTCCCCATCCCTGTCCAGCTTCCCTTCATGCTGCTCCCATTCTATGAAATGACAACATGGGAAGCCTTCCACCAGAAGTAGCCCTGTATCATGTGATGGGCTCTGACGGGCTCCATCCTGGCTCTGTCCTGGAAGTGTTCTAGAATGGAGCCAAAGATAAAAGTGATGAGGTGGTTAATCTCTTTTGCTGTCCACTGACATCCATTTTCCATTATTGAGCTGAGAATAATGTAACTGTTCTGGGAGACCATGTTTGGGCACTTGAACAATGTCACCAGTCCTGCGAAGTTGATGGAAGATGACCATTGCTTCAATGCTGGTGGTCTTTGCATCTTCCAGAGCGCTGATGTTTGTTTGTCTGTATGTCTTCCCAAGACATTTCCAGGATTTTCGAAGGCAACACTGATGGAATCGTTGCAGAAAACAAGAGTGACATTTGTAGGCAGTCCATGTTTTGCAGAGCAACAACAGAGTTGGAAGGTCAATAGTTTTATAAACAAGCATCTTAGTACACAATGAGTGGTGCGTATCACTGCCAGCATTGTGCCTGCCTTCTGAACAGCTCCTTTCCCACAGTGTTCACATGGCAGCACCTTCTTTGGAAACAGGGTGCAACTCCATCGTTGGAAGCTGGGTTGGCAATCCCTTGCCTTTTCTCACCCCCTGAAGATGGGGCTGCCATGTGAATGGCATTTCCACTCTCATTTTTCCCTACTTCCATCTAGTAGTTGAATCATTCCTCAACACTCAGAACAGGATAATACCCTCCACTAATCACACATTGCACACACACACACACACACACACACACATTGTTTCACATGATGGGGTGAAGAATGGTCCAGTCTTATATCACACAGGTTGCTGCTGATGCCACCAATAAACTCTGGTGATCTGAGGTTGTGAACCACTGTTGGGAACACTGATAGATCCCCAAAGTGTGTGTTACAAGAGATCCTGATTGTATGCACTGAAAATCAAAGCAACATGTCAAACGTTGCTGCTGTTATTTACTTTCAAGTTGACTGATTTATGGTGACCCTAATGGCGGATTTTCTTGGCAAGATTTATTCAAAGGAGATTTACCACTGCCCTTTTCAAGGCTGAGAGAATGTGACTTCTCCAAAGTCACCCAGTGGGTTTTCGTGACTGAGTGGAAATTCAAAGCCTGATAGCTTTATTTATTATTTCCCCCAGGATGTGATCCCAACCAACACTAAGACCAACAAACCATGTTCATATCAAATGATCCCATCATTTTATTATCCAGTATTTGGAAGGAAGCAGAGGAGTAGAAAATGCACAGGAATTCATGTCATGTCAGAATTATATAGATAGTTAAATAATATAGATAGACCTGTTGTAGTTATTTATTTATTTATTTATTTATTTATTTATTCAACTTAATAGACTGCTCTCTCCGGAGCTCAGAGCGGTTTACAAGAGTAAAATAACAGTTAAAACACATAAACAACATTATAAAACCACGTTAAAACCACGTTAAAACCCCACTCCCAACAATAAAACTACTGAAAATAACAGTAATGCAGGTGGCGATGGCGCGGCAGGGTGGCAGGTTATGGCGAACACCGGTCAGGGGCCGAATGCCTGCCTAAACAGCCAGGTCTTAACGGACCTGCGAAATGTCATCAGGTCCCGCAGAGCTCGCATCCCCTCTGGCAGCGAGTTCCATAGGGTCGGCGCGGCCACTGCAAATGCCCTCTGCCACGTACTAGATAGCCTGTAGGTCTTTATGCCAGGCACCTCCAACATGTTGAGCCCCTCTGAACGCAGTGATCTTCTGGGCACATACGGGGTAAGCCACTCCCTCAGGTACACTGGCCCCAAACCATATAAGGCCTTGAAAGTTAAAACTAACACCTTGAAGGAGACCCGGAATTCAATTGGGAGCCAGTGCAGCTCGCGCAGGAGTGGGGTTACATGAGCAGATCTTGTAGCTCCTAAGAGCAGGCGCGCTGCTGAGTTCTGCACCAATTTGAGTTTCCGGATCGCCGACAAAGGTAGGCCAATGTACAGCGCATTACAGTAATCGAGCCTCGAGATGACCGTGGCTTGGATCACCGTGGCCAGGTCGCAGCGGGAGAGATAGGGAGCCAGATGTTTTGCCTGTTGTAGGTGGTAAAAAGCTGTCTTGCAGGCGCAGGCAATCTGCACCTCCATAGACAGCTGGGGATCCAGCCAGACCCCTAAGCTCTTAACTAAAGGCTGCGGGCATAGTGCCACACCATCAAACGTCGGCAACTGGATCCCCCCCCCCCGGGGCAGCCCAGCCACAAGATCTCAATCTTTTCCGAGTTCACCTTCAACTTACTGGCTCGCAGCCATCCAGTTACAGCTTCTAGGCAGAGATGGAAATTATCGGGTACAGATTCCACCCTGGCGTCCATCCTCAGAATGAGCTGGGTGTCATCAGTGTACTGATGGCACTCCAGCCCAAAACTCCGCACCAATTTGGTGAGTGGTTGCATGTAGATGTTAAATAACAGTGGGGAGAGGATGGTTCCCTGAGGAACTCCACAATGTAAGGGGGAGCCCTCAGAGACCACCCCTCCCCACTTCACTCGCTGAAGGTGATTTTGGAGGAAGGAGGACAGCCAGTTTAAGGCTGTCCCCCTCACCCCCGCCACCGCCAGGCGGTGCGTCAAAAGTTGGTAATCGACAGTATCAAATGCTGCCATGAGGTCCAATAACACGAGCAGCGCCGATCCGCCTCGGTCCAAGTAGCAACAGAGTAGGTCTGTGATGGAGACCAGGACGGTCTCTGTCCCATGGCCTGAACGGAAGCTGGACTGGAAGGGGTCTAGCCAGGTTGCATCATCCAAGAATGTCTGCAGCTGGTCCATTGCTGCCCTCTCAATTACCTTGCCCAGGTACAGTAAATTGGACACCGGGCGGTAATTGGAGGGAGCCGCGGGGTCTAACCCAGGCTTCTTCATCAATGGACTAACCACCGCCTCTTTTAACTCCTCTGGAAAAGCTCCTTGCTCAAGGGAGCAGTTGACTATATTCAACAGAGGGCCTCGTAACCCCTCCATGCAAGCTCGAATCAGTGTGGAGGGGCACGGGTTGAGGGAGCATGTGGTAGGTCGAAGAGCTGCGACAATCTTGTCAACATCCTCTGCGTCCAGTGGCCGAAACCGGTCGAATAGATAGTAAAGTAATAGTGGTCACAAATATTATTATTATTATTACTCCATTTTCTCTCTCTATAAAAGGACACAAAGTGGCTTAGAATGAGGAAAAACATGTCAACAAAACATAAGCAATCAAGCAAACACATTTGTACTGTTATGTCTGGACAAAGGAGAGAGTGATAAGTGAGGAGAAAATATTTGGTAGAATATCCTGCAAATGTGAGAAGGATAGTGATAGTTGTGGGAATGCATGAAATTATTTGTGTGAATGAGAAAAAAAGTTGCTTTCATATTTAATATGCAAAAACTTAACTCAGAACATTTTTACTCTCGGTACAAAAGATGACAGAAATATTTCCGTAGATTATTCAAAGCATTCATATTAGATGACATATTAGTATTATTAAAAATGTATTTGATGCTTAATTAGCCCTGATTTGGAGGTTACATCACAAATATTTTGTTCACCTGTGGTCTTGTGTGGTTCAACAATTCATAACAGCTAGTTCAAAGGAGTAAGTGTACCTGATTGTCAGACGAATAGTGTCCTTCTGTAGCTGTCTCAAAGCTTTGACTGCTCAAGTGAATGCATTTATAAAGCTGTAGGACTAGAATAGTGTGAAATGGGTAACAATGTAAAAACGTTAAGCAACAGATATTGATCAGAATGCTATTAATTTATCTACAGCTCAGCAATGCCCACTTCCATATTCAGAGAAAACCTACTATATAGATGCTGGAAGCATGTGTTTAACTTGCTCTTCAAAACAAAATTTGATCTAATCAAAATAAACTGCATCTTCCTGAGAAAACTTTACATAATCAAAACAAACTGTATATTTTGTAGCACTATGGTATTCCTTTTCTTTTCTTTTTGTCAAAAGACAAATCATGTTTTTAGAATTCACAGATTACTATCCACTCAAGTGCACAACCTCTATCATGCCACTTGCCGTCAGGATGCATTTCTGCACAGTCTTCATTGCCAACATCATTTGGTTCTCCTGGTGCCCAATTTGAGTATTTAATGACTTGGCCATTGAGATCCTCGAACTTGCCTTCTGTTGCCCTGTCACTGATTCCAAGAATTGCTCTTCCGTTATGCCATGTCACTATTTGCTGGAGGGCGCTATTCTCTGCAGCATTCCTTGGCACAGCCAAAGTCCCACCCATGTGCACACAGTGGGCTTGAGCAGCATCAAAATCACCCCGGGAGCCATCTGTTTTGAATATTTTTTCATCCACAATCACACCATTGGGGACAAGGATAGCTAGGAGGAAACAGAATTGCAGAGCTTTAAAATCATTTGCATTGCTTACATATGCAGTGAGGAGACTGGTAGGATTTTGGATTTCAGTAGTAAGGGAAAGGATCTCAGTAAGTAAACCTTAAGGGGGCTTTATGGCAGAACAGCACTGAAAAAATGAATAGGACAAGGTAAATCAATTTATGGACATTTGTTTTGACTTTAGTATTGTCTTTAGTACTAATGTAAGTAATGTCAGATACTGACCTTCCAATCTGAACCCATCTGGCTTCTTGACATCTATGCTATTCCCTGACTATGCACCTTTTATTTGACTAGCTAGGCAATCTTGTTTGCCTTGTCTTAAACTACACAATTGCACTTTCAACCATTGCCTTTCTACTGTGGAGCAGAAAAATCAGCCCATCTTTGATCCCAGCAAGTCTTAATGAGACTTTGAGCGAGGGTTAGAACTGTGAAAGGAGCACTGCAGATATAATAACCTCATAGTCCAGGGGTCGGGAACCTTTTTGACTAAGAGAGCCATGAAAGCAAAATATTTGGAAATAGATATATATAGTATATAGTATAATGCATTAGCCACAAGGCCATATCAAGCAGAACAAACCATGCAAAAGAAATACATGTATCAAGCGTTGAACAGTGGTTCCGTAATGTGCAACAGTACATTAAACAACCATTCTGTAATAAAATAACAAATACTCTCCTGGCACCTCTGCCTTTCTGCTTCATTTTCATCATTTTCGTCAAAATTCCTAGTCTATATACCCATCTATTTGTTCCTCAAGTATCATATATATATATAGACTGAATTCAACTAAATGTGAGTATATACATACATACTATGAGAAAAGGATTTCCCTGGCAGAATGACGGGACACTTCAGACCTGGCTCTGCAAAAGATATGGTCAGGACTCTGGGAAGGAAGAGAAGACAGAAGGAAGGGGGAAAGAAAGAAAGAACGAGAAAATAAAGGAGGGAGGGGGAGAGGAAGAAAGAAAAGAAGAACAAACTATGGAAAAGGAAGAAAATAAAAGCAGGAGAGAGACAAGGAGGGGAAAAGAAAGAAGGAAATGGGAAGGGAGGAAAGGAAAGGGTTGGGAAAAGAAAGGAAAGGGAGTGAGGAAAAAGTAAAATAATGAAGGGAAAAGAA
This sequence comes from Anolis apletophallus, assembly GCA_030556195.1. Lineage (NCBI taxonomy): Eukaryota > Metazoa > Chordata > Lepidosauria > Squamata > Anolidae > Anolis > Anolis apletophallus. Next base: position 143,095,420 of record JARBWK010000004.1, on the reverse strand, counting down.
GAAAGGAAAGAAGGGCCAAGAGAGAAGTGAAAAGAAAGGAAGGAGAAGGAAAGGAAGACTTGGGGAAAAATAATAGAAGAGAAAGGAATGAAGAGGGAGGGAGGGAGAATGGAGGAAAATAGAAAGGGGAGAGAGGGAGGGAAAAGAAAGGAGAGAAGTAAAGGGTGAAGGGGGAGAAAGAAAGGAAGGAAGGAAGAGGGAGAATGGAGGAAAGAAGGAAGGGGAGAGAGGGAGGGAAAACGAAGGGGAGAAGGAAAGGGTGAAGGGGGAGAAAGGAAGGAAGAGGAAGGAAGGAAGGAAGAGGGAGAATGGAGGAAATAAGGAAGGGGAGAGAGAGAAGGAAAAGGAAGGAGGGAAGGAAAGAATGGAAGAGGAAGGAAGGAACGAAGAGGGAGGGAGGAAAGAAGGTAGGGAGAGAGGGAGGAAAAAGAATGAAAGAAAAAGAGAGGAAAAAAGAAAGGAAAAGAAAAATAGGAAGGAAGGGAGAGGAGGGCGGGGGGCCAAGGCGAACTTTGGTGTCAACATCGGCGAGGCAGTCCCTCCGGAAGGCGTCAAAGAGGCAGCGGCTTTTGAGCTGCTCGACGATGAGGGTGATGAGCTGGGCATCCCCCGGGGGCAGTGAGGCCAGATCCGTGGCGCCAGAGCCAGGCCTGCCTCTGCCGCCTCCCCCGAGGCCCATGATGGAGGACAAAGAGGAAGACGAGGATGAGGCGCCGCCACCAGGCTCCGCCATCCCCGGTCAAGAGAGCGCAGAGCCCCGAGAGCAGCGGGGGATGAGGAAGAGGCAGCGATGGCGGCATGGAAGCGGCAGACGCGATGCATTTGCTTCACTCCTCCCCGCTGCATGCTGGGAAACCGAGGCCCGGGCTGCTCTGGAGAGCCAAATGCAATCTTGAAAAGAGCCACATCTGGCTCCCAAGACATAGGTTCCCTACCCCTGTCATGATCACTACTGGTACCATGTGAAACACAACTCAAAGGAGCCAATTCACACTTCACATTTATGTAACACAATTTTTGTTCCTGTGTTATTGTCATTTCCTAATTGGTTCTATCATAAAAACATGGAAAACTTTCTTATATTTTATGTTTATTCGAAAAAAAATTGCTTTTGTTAAACTGCCGAATGTAACTCTGTATGAAATAGTGCCTTTGAAACTAAACCGAAACTTAACAATGTAAGACACTTGGGACCAAATAAAACCATACTTTGTCCTTCTTACCTTTCTGAGTTTTAGTGATGGTAGCATTTAAAATATCCAGTTGTTTCTGCAAATTCTTCATTTCACTTTTAAGAGACTCAATTTCTGAATAAGAAAAAGTTACATTAGATCTTCAGATCCAATAAAATTCTTTAAGCAATGTCTAAAAAATCACTATAGCTAACAATATCTAGGAAATGTGTTTTATAGTTAAAGGAACACACTGTTCCAGTTCCAGTGCTTTTATCCACAGCATTCAGTGAGCTGTTGTCCTTTTAAAAAAATATGGAAATACCACAAGGATCACTTCAGCCAAATGTCTTTATTATTTTACATTTCAGTTATGTTAAATATACTGCCTTTGTGCAAAACTACACTGTGAAATTATTACATCAGTTTAAGGGTACTGATGATATACAGAAGAATTTTTTAAAATTCTAAAGTTCATATGAATCTATCTATCTATCTATCTATCTATCTATCTATCTATCTATCTAATAAAAGTCAGTGTTTGCGGCAGTGCGGAGGGAGGAATATGTGCCAGCGTTTCGATTGGTTGCCACTGTGGGATTATTTGCATAAAGGACACTGATTGGCCAGCCTCAGAACTCCGACACTCTAAGGCACCAGATTATTTGCATAAAGGACTCTGATTGGCCAGCCTCAGAACTCCAACACTCTAAGGCCCCAGACAGAGGGCATTGGTTGCCACTGAGAGACAATTTGCATAAAGGACTCTGATTGGCCAGCAAAACAGAATGCAACTGAATGCTTGAGTTAGCCAAATGACAGTTTTTTTCAGTTGAAAATGGAATGTTCATTTTCTGGGAGGTGCGGAGGTGCCAAGGAATATGCAGCAGCGTTTCGATAGGTTGCCACTAAGGGATTATTTGCATAAAGGACTCTGATTGGCCAGCCTCAGAATCCCAACATTCTACGGCCCCAGACAGAGGGGATTGGTTACCACTGAAATGGTATTTGCATAAAGGACTCCAATTGTCTATCCACAATCCAACATTCTAAGGTGATTCAGAGGGAAAAGGAAAGGCCTCAGGCAGTCAGACACTGCGGCCCACAGCAGTGACGGATCAGGACCAAACTTGGCCCACAGTGGCCCAATGGCCCACTTCACAACGTGACCCTTAACCAATGACCAATACAGATCAAAAATAGCACACAGAGCCCCCTTGACCCACTCTACACCCTGGTGCTATTTCAAGGAGGATGGACCACAGATGATGGGACTTGAAATACCTTCACTCACCTTCCGAGACCACTGCAACCCTCATCCAAAGAATGATCAAGACCAAATGTGACACACAGAGCCCCCATGACCCACTCTACATCCTGGTGCTGTTTAGAGGGGGGTGGACCATGGCCAATAGGACTTGCAGTACCTTCACTAAGTTCCTGAGACCACTGCAAGCCACATAAACATCTAATAGGAACCAACCTTGGCACACAATGCCTTCCTCAAATAACCCGGGCACCGCTGGGTCCCCAAGCTAGTATATGATAAATCTAAGCAATACAGAGGTGCAGCTATTTGTGTGACAGAATGTGGTTTTATGTATCTCTGTTTTATGTATTTGAATAAGCTGTTTTAAGATGTTTTAAATTTGCATGGCATTGAATTTTGCTGTAAGCCGGTCTGAGTCCCTCCTTGGAGGTGAGAAGGTCGGGGCACAAAATTTTTAAATAAATAAGAAAGAGGGCATGCCTCCTATTAAATTTTCATTCAATCCTTACGTTTCTAGAATTGCAGTAACTTGAATTTTCAATTCAGACATCCAAATGAAAGGGGCAGCAAAAGTGCCAAGGAAAAAACAAACATAGCAAAAGTAAAAGTTCAAATTGAGAGTAAAGTCTCAATAAAATAAATTGATATTTGGTGGTGAAACAATTGCGAACGCCGCCTAAGACTAGCGTCGAAACCCCACGTAGATTTAAACTGAGCACTGACCACTTCATGAAGACGCAGCCTAAAGCGTGCATCCCAGTGTGAGAGGATCTATTTACAATTACGCTGCCACCATATTATTAACTCTGGCTACCGATGTGAGGGCTTTGATAATAAACGACTTCCACAGATGTTGTGTTGAAAGTATTTAACAATTTATTTCACAAACGGGTACAATGCTTAGGTGGTTTCAATAAAGCTCCGAAGAGGTACAGACTTGAAGTTCCAAACAATTTAACACTGGGGTTCTAACTTCCCCTGATACAGTTAATAGCACAAGTACCAGCAGTTCTACTACTTAACTGCTTACTACTGGGTTACTCTCAACCTTAACTAGGACTAAAACCTGTCCCACACACTTGGGTTTCCCTAAACCCCACACACAGAGCTGAACTGCACACTTGCAACTCTATCAGACAGCTGCTTATTCACCAACTGCCAAATCCCAACTAACTCTGGTCACAGCTGCTGGCCAACTGACAAATTCAAACTCTCCAGCATTCTTAAGCTAGTCTCCTGGCTGGCTCCGCCCACTGTCACTGTGGCAACACATTCCCCTAGGAGGGAAATGCCTCCATTATCATAGTTAACCCTTTAGGGTCTGTCTAACATTTAACCCCATATTCCAACAATAAAACAACACACACATTTTGACTTCATTACAGGTGGGTCTCAATATTTATTTGGAGAGAGCAATGTCCTTGCCCCTACATGTGAGCTAATGTAACAGCTAACTGATTCAGTAGTCTGCAGGCATGTACCCAGGGGGGGGGAGCCTTGGGGGCTTCACCCCCCCCCCAAAATTCTCAGGGTGGTCTGCGATAAGGCCTTACTGGTACATTATTTAAACTGTTATGTGTATTTATATCATGATCTGATCACCATGCTCAATATATCCCATATGCATGGGGGTATTGGGATAACAATACAAAAGGTTTGGTAGACCCTCTCCCACACAGATTCAGCCCCGAATCAAACTCAGCCCCCTGAATCAAAATCCTGGCTACGGCCCTGGTAGTCTGTTTGTGAGTAAGATGCAGTTAACTCTAAACAGTGTGTCCACGTAACACACCTGCATATACATTCCAATAGTCCAAATTTGGAATGGATTATTTCAACTAATCCCTTAACATTCCGCTTTTTCTGTTGCTTTTAAAACGACCCAGTCTTCCCTTTCTCCTCCCCTTTCTCTTCAGGTTACTTCAGCTGCTGCAATTTGAGTTCAAAATGAAAAGCAGTTGGCATGGAATCAACTAAGCACTCTACTTGACTCAGCCTGCCGAAAGACAAGAGCAGGAAGTACAGGCCCATCCAGGCTCACAAAAGAAAGACAGGCACTATGAGCCCCTGCATTTGGTATGTCATGCATTTGTTCCTGCTGTCTCTTACGCACATTATGACTATGGGGTTGGGGTATCTGGCATTATGTGGATATAGGACACATTTTTATTGTACTTTAGAAGGAAATTTTTATCATAGATAACAAGCAAAGTAAACATTATCTTGCTGGGGCAGAAGGGCATTTCAGAGCTGAAACAATAGATGTTCTGTCGTGTACCATGTGGTCTTTCTGTCAAGAAAAGCTGGTTAAGCAACGTTTACCTTGTGGATAAAAGGAATGTTTGACCTTATTGTTCTTGGCCAGTCCACTGTTGCATGAAGCAAATGTTGATTTTTTTCAATGCTGAATTAAAGTCATTCTCACATTGTTTGGAACTGGAATTAAAGCAGCCTTGTAATTGTATTTTATACATACTGCACGCCCTGCAACATTTTACAAATGGGGCCAGGTATCCAAGTAAAATCAGAGTGTGGTCAAGATGGATAGTAGGTCCAGTTCATGCCCTTTGTTGGGAAGTGAGGCTGGATCTATACTGCCTTATATCCCAGGATCCGATTCCAGATTATCTGATTTGTATTAGATTATATAAATCTACAATGTCGGATAATCTGGAACAATCAGATAATATGGGATCAAATCCTGGGATATAGGGCAGCGTAGATCCAGTCTAACTACCTCATCAGATGGTGTGTTTTTAACATCCTAGAATGCAGTAACCGCACATGTGATGTCCAGCATCGGACATCATACAACATCGTATGGCTACCAGCATAGGCTATACCCCTCAACCAGGGTTAAAGAGTTGCCAGACGCTTTCCCAGCAACACGGGAGGTTTCCTGTGTTGTGCTGGCTCCAATTGAGCCAGCACGGGGCCTCCCTGCAATGACGACACTTTCCTCATATGATGTGGAAAACGTCACAGAGAGGGAGCTGTGTGAGGGGTGACAGATTTACCTTGCTGCTCCCCAGACACTTGGCAAAGTGAATCTTTATTTATTTATTTATTTATTTATTTATTACATCGATTTCTTAGTCGCCCTTTCCCGTAGGCTCAGGGTGACTTACATTCATATCAAGCCATAAAACACAGTAAAACAGTAAAAACACAATAAAACAAATCCACTTATTAAAATTACAGCTTTATGATAAGGTCGTAACAGTACTGAGTTTTTTTTTCTAATAGCGTTAAAATGGCATATGCTTAACTTACTATCTCAAAAGTTTTGTCACTATTGGGCAAGATTACTAGAGCCTTTGCTCACTTTTAAATGGTTTTCTCTTTTCAGAATTCTTTGCAAAAAATTCAACAAGCATCTGTTTCTCATAAAAATTCTCAAAATTGCAAATGCACAGACAGTTTCACTATTACAGTTTTGAGCTTTTAAACAAACTCAAATGTGAGACAAATTTCAAATTTTTTACATCCCTGCTGCTGTGTTGCTTTTTTTTTTTTGGCTAAGCTGAAATATTTCTATTTGGGGAGCTGCCATCCTGTGTCTTGTGTTATGTTCTGTGGGGAACTAACAATTTTCTGGTACTAGTCCGCTTCATTACCAATGACTTTATTGGGAAAGATGGATGAGATCCAGATGGAAGATATCTACAAGTGCATCCCAGATATATGACAACCGTATTTATTTTTATATAATCAAAAGAAATAGGATTTCAAGACTTGACCCTTATTAACTCTCACAACTCTGTCTATATTAATTTATCTTTTGTTCAATGTCTAGCAATATCACTGCTACTATTAATACTTCTACTATTGCTACTAGATGAATTATGATAGTATATATTTACCTGGAAGATTATCATCTCCTTTTGATCCTGGGTTGGAGGGTGGCCCTGCTGGACCCCACAGTTCTTGGATTCTAGGTAATTCTAAGAGAAGGGGAAAATACTCCTATAGAGATGAACAGATTTTATAAAAAAAAACCTCTGGTCAAACATATGAGATTTCTTATGCTGTAATACTTTAAATACTTCCATCAGAATGCTGTTTCTATGTGCCGGAATGATTTTATTTAAGAATAGCTAAATGTACTTTAAAAACATTTTTATAATATTTCTTTTCAAGAAATGTAGCTAAACGTTTTTGGAAAGTATTTTTAATGGGTATGTTTGCAAATATATTAAATTTGTACTTACAAGGTGATATCTGCCCACGCCATTAACTTAAGAACCGAAATTTACCCAATACTTCTTTGTTTGAGTTTTGTAAATCTCATAAGCCTCCCAAAGTCAGTTTTAGTTTCAGTGCAAGAAAGCAAAACAAAGCCAAAAAGGCTGCCTTTCCTTTTTAGATTAATGGTCTCTTACCATTAGAAGAGGGAAAACAGGGAGCAGAGTTCACTGGGAAAGAAAACACTGAACTCTGGAAAATGTAGTCTGGGAAGACGAGGAACCATAAAGGAGAGAATGCAAAAGGTCCTGCCCTAAACTACATTTCCCAGAATTCTGCACACATCAGAAAGCCACAATCAGGATAGGGAAGAGATTTGTCCCTCTGTGACAGTAGCCAGCCTCTGCAAAGAGGAGGACTGACTGACACTTCTAGTAAGTAAATCTCTGTGCTGGGTTGTGAAGAAATCCCTAAATGGATGGAGCTTGGGGGTTCCTTCCAATTCAATAGGGGAGTATAGAGGTTAGATGGCCCTATGTCAGGAGAGTTTTGATGGTCCCTTCTGCTGGAAGATGGCCCTTGGGAGTCCTCTCCAACTTTAGGATTCTATGAAAATGTATAATTGGTTAATATTGGTTCCTGGGTGTTAATATGATAGACAGTCAATGAGATAGCTGTTATGGCTTTATTAAAAAAAATTCTGTCAAAACTTTTAAACTGTCAAAATTCCTAAACTTAGTAGATATAAGAATATTTCTGAAAGTTGAGGGGAATGATCCCCCTTTTATCACGTGTCATTTGATAGAAAATTTGATAAGATAGCTCCTGTAGTCTTTTAAAAACAAATGTGTTTATAAAAACTTTTAAAATTTCCCAAACATTCATGGATAGGTGAAATATTCTGAAACTTAATGGGCTAATAGCGGTAAATGTGTTCTACCATTGTAGTAGTTTCACCCCAAAAGCTGTAAAAATGTGGGGGAAACGAGCCCCTGAAGTTTCCCCAATTATAGTAATTATGCGCAATTACTATAACAAAAAAGTAAAGAAATTTTGTTACTCTTGTTTTAGTAATGGAATTTTCACTAACTACTTAAGAAACAGTTTAGAAATGAAACACCAGCATCCCCAATTTTTGTATTGACTTTTGAAACATTTTTTAATGGATCACACATGCCTAGTGGCCATCCTTGTTCTCAGAGACTTCAACTGGACCAGTGCAGGGGGAAGCCTGGTGGTGATGCTTTCCCCCATGTGATGGGAAAGGTGAGGATGCAGGGTGTGGGATGGTGGTTTCCTAGGGTTGCCACATTTTGATATAGGAATAAGGGACAGGTACCTAAAAATAGAGATTTTTTTCAATTGATGATTTTCAAGTTTTTATGAAGTGTTCCTTATTTTTGTGAAAAATTCCCTATTTTTAGGTACCTGTCCTTTATTTATGTGACAACCCTATGGTTTCATCTTCTGCCCCATGGATTTTCCACACTGCCCTATGAATTCCTTCACTGTTGTTCGCATTAGGGACCTCAATGTGATGAGGCCTTTAAATAATGTGTGAAGGTGAAGTTTCAGGCTACATGGAGTGTGTGGTGCAACTGCTTGGCCCCTGTCAGTCCCATTGAATTCTATGAAGATACGTGCCAAGGATAGGAAGGGTTTCTTCATTTTTTTGTAAGGACAAAGAGCACCAATATTTTCATATAACTATGCATTGATCTTTGATGTGTAGTTTGATAGGAAAAGCTGCTTTTGGTGGGGAAGCATGTTACTTCAACTAATCTTACTTTTGATTGGGGTAGTTAACCTGGTAAAACTCCCATAAACCCAATTTAGCATATTCAGATGGAAGGATATGCTAGGACCTGCAGTCCAAAAGCACCTTTAATGCCATCATATTATCTATCTCAATTATAGATGATGCCATCTTTCTTACAGATCCTGCCCTTGAGAAATGCAGGTTGTTTTGGCTCTAGAATCAGTTATGGAAGAACAGGGTGGACCAAGTTAATACAAAGGTTGCCGATTCTCACCCTAGGACATAGAGAAGTAGGAGTCAACTGACTCCTTGAAAGTGTAGTACCTTGCTTTTCATCTTTGGAGTCTCTTTCTGGCGGAGCACATATAACTAATGTACAAGCATTTGGAAACCATCCTGGAAGAATGCGGTGTGCAGGTGGGCTTGTGGTTTTTTGTGCTGGTACAACTAGGACCAGTGAAGAAAGAATTAGAAGTATCACCATGGTTTAGATGTATGATCTAGATCAAAAGAAAGGAAGATTTTTTTAAAAATCCATTAGATGAGCTCTTATAGGGTCTTGCAACTGTTGGTGTCTGTAGAAAATAAAAACCCCACACAGTTAATTTCTACCCTAATTAACAAGTTGTAATTTAGAGGTGCTCATTAGGTAGATCGCGATCTACTGGTAGATTGCGTAGGGCGTCCTGGTAGATTGCAGGCAGGGCGGGAGGTAGGCTTAGTCCCGCCCCGCAGGCTCCTGCCGCCACCTAAGTGCTGCCGGCCCTGGGTTATCTGAGGTCCTTTCCACACAGTTGAATAAAATCCCATGTTATCTGCTTTGAATCAGATTATATGGCAGCGTGGTCTCAGAAAACCCAGTTCAAAGCAGATATTGTGTTATATGTTTCACATTTTTGTAGTGGGTAAGTAGATCATTTTGACTTGGTTGCTTTATAAGTAGCTCGCATGCTGAAAAAGTGTGAGCACCCCTGTTGTAATTAGTGTCTCTCCATACAAGGTCTCTGAGGCCCCTAATACACTGCCATATAAAATCCAGATTATATGATTTGAACTAGATTATATGGCAGTGTAGAAGGGGCCTGAGTGTATTCACGTGAGTACTATTGCCAATTTGTACATATGATGTATTTTCTAAGACTAAACACTAAAGTTAATGCAGCAATCTTAGGCCCCTTCTACACTGCCATATAATCCAGTTTCCAGATTATTTGCTTTGAACTGGATTATATGGCAGTATATTCTCATATAATTAAGTTCAAAGCAGATAATCAGGGATCAGATGCTGGATCATATGACAGTGCATATCCAGTCTTAGAAGGGACATAGAAATATTGAACAATGCACAGTAAGAGGTATTTATGAGCGAGTCTACAGATTCATTAAACTGTGTACATGATAGGACTGAAAGAGCATACAGAAACAGGAAATACTCCCAGTCTCCTGTAATGTGGATAATTCCCTTCTGCTTCCCTTTACATCCATTTACATCCATTACATTAACCAATCAAAGTAAGCCAATGTTGTTCTAGACAATTGGTTTATACTCAAAATAATAACTATTCCACATATATAATTTTTATAAATCATGTCTACCTGCTGAAGTTCTTTTCAGGATCCAGTCGCCTTCCTACAGTTGGTCACTGTTTCCAATGTTCCACAGAAGTCTGAAGGAGAATAATTGGCAAATATATTCCACTTGCCATTTATAAACTTTAGATTATGTAACCTGAGCTGAAGTTTCTTTAAAGATAAATATTCTGGGCCACAATTCTCATGAGCAAGTCTATTGCTTTCCAGTAAGACTTTTCAACAAGACTGTGGCATCCGGGTTACTGCCTTAGAATATACGTGGCTGATGAGACAAAACTAAACACAAAGAAACAATTGTGTGGGTGGGAAGTTAAGAGCAATCAAGCTTTTCACTTCTCATTGAAAGCATATACTTATTGACTTGTCACAGTACAGAGTCTGTATTTGAGCTTACTGTTGATTTAACATGCAGTATTGCCTTGGTCCATCAATAAAAAGATAATTTAATGCAATATAATATCATTTTTACTTTTAAAAATGCCATGCATTGTTTCCCCCTAAATAGCATAATATTCTTGGGGAAATAAATCCGTAAGATTCAAACACGCACAAAGCCAATGTGTAAATTTGTATTGTAGATGTATTTTAATGTTGGAACAGTAGTGTTGCATTCTATATTTCACAGTTCTACTTTAAATACATTTATTGGAATCAAGCCCTACTGAGTACAATGAGATATTCTCCCTCCCTAGACAGATGGCAATTACAGTCTTAAAGATCCATGTAACTAAATCACCTTAAGTTAAATGGGTAGTAGTTAATAATGATAAGTCATGAGCCTTTTTCGTGATAATTTCTAGCACTAAAGCTTGACACTCCCTTCTCTCTCTGACATCATCAAAATATTTAAATAGCCAATACAAATAATGTTTCTTAATCCTTCCTCCTGGTTAAATTTACTGAAAGCATTAGCTTTTATTAGCTTTTATTATCTTTATCGCTCTACTTTCCTTTCCTTTAATTTTGCAGTTTCTTATTTTTTAAAAAAAGAATTTGAAACTTAGGAACCAGTTTTAATTCTTGACAGGGCCCTTCCAGGGAGGCTCAAAAATAGGGGGGGGGGGGGGTGGCTGTCAGGCTTTTAACTGAGGTGTCCAAACAACACCTCGGGCAAAAGAAAAATAATCTGGAACAAAGCAGGGTTTTCCTACTTTGTTACACATTAATTCGGTACCCCCTTCGATCCAGGCCTACCTGAAAGGCATGGGTCTAATGGGGTATTGGACCTGTGGGAACTCACTCCCATTGCCATTTCATACCTTCTGGGCTTCTGGAGCCCAAAATTGCAAAAAGGCACCCACTCTCCCCCCCCCCCCCAGTACCAAAAACTAACCTTTAAATTTTAACTTACAAGGCTGCCTTTAAGGTGGTCCTGGAGTCCTCCTGGTGCATAGAAATGATGTGCCAGGAGGGGTTTTGGGGGGAGGGGGAGCAATTTTCCTCCCCCCAAAGTCTCCTGCCACATCATTTCTATGCACCTGAAGCACTCCAGAACTACCTTAATGGAGGCCCGGTAAGTCTAAAATGTTTTAAGGCTTACTTGAAAGGTTTTGGGTGGCTGGGTGCTATCCTGGTAGTGCACCAGGAAAGCCCATTTTTGTTCTTTTGGGGGATGGAGGTGGGGACTTGAATGTGCACTGAAGTGGAGTATTTAAGACCACTTTGGTGTGTGTTTAACTGCAATGTGGAAGTGCTCTCAAACTTCAGATATTGGCTGAGATTCTAGATCAGATACTTCATTATGTAACTATTTAGTGGCATAGCCAAGTCGAGTCCTCATAGCCTGCCTTCTCCTCCAATCCAAACTTCCTGGGCAGCTGTCTTGCAATCTACATTATCTGCTTTGAACTGGATTATATTAGTCTACACTGCTATATAATCCAGTGCAAAGCAGATAATCTGAATTTTATATGGCAGTGTAGAAAGGGCCTAGGATGTAGCAGATTGACCTTCCTTCTAAGAATATCCTCTTCTTCATTACAGTACACACATCGCTGCCCTTCTCTATTTCATTTTTTCAATAATAAACCTCTGAGGTGGATCAGATCGAGAGGATTGACTGATGTCAAGTGACTTTCCTGATTCAGTGGTAATTAGAATCTTGACCTCTTACATCCAGATCTAGTACTCTAACCATGTTGCCTCTCGTGGTACAATGTTCTTGTAATTTTGATTGAAACTTAATATTCTATTTGCTTTTGGCTACATGTATATTTAAATTGGATGCAATTTTTCACCCTACTTTAAACAAATGAACGCTGATATTCATGTTATATTGCTGATATTATAATCATATGAAAATTACTTCTTTGTGACTAGGACTCTACACTGCATAAATAGCATAAAGTATAAGTGACAACAACTGCTGAGATGAGTGCCACTGATGTTGATTAGTGAGACATAAAATATGTTTTTAAAATACATGCATAGTGTTCTGTATGGTATTTTTCAGGGGAAAGGAAATCATATCATCAAGGGTTTTTTTAAAAAAAATATTTTTATGAATTTTTCAATAATGTGGTTACAGCGAAAGAGGGTGAAAACATGTGCAAACGGAGTAAAGTAGGAAAATTGATAGAACAAGAAAAAGTGTTTTAGAAAGACAGAGCAAAAGAGAGAGAGAGAGAGAGAGAGAGAGAGAGAGAGAGAGAGAAGCAAAAAAAGGAGAGCAAAAAGTCTTTAAGACCAGGACTTCCCATAGTCCTTTGAGGGTTAAGCTTCTGATTGTAGTTAAGGTCTGGCTTTTATTGTCCGTCGAGTTCTTTCTTTACTGTGTCACTAAATGTCTAAAAAATCAATATTCATTGTGTGACCATTGCTCTGTACAAACTCCTTGAAACCTGACCAGTCATTTCGTTTTGAAGAGTTTCTGAGTTTTTGTGACAAGTAATCCATTTGAATTATATCAAATAGTCTCAAAGTCCAGTCATCTATGGTTGGAATGGTTTTTTGTTTCCAAACCTTTGCCAACAAAAGTCTTGCTGCTGTGCTCATTTAAAAAAGCATACGGTCTTGATTGCCTGTTAGCTTTTTTGTTGTAATTCCAAGTAAGAAAGTCTGTGGCTTAAATGGGAATTTGGATTTTATGATTTTTTGTGATTGTTTATGGATATCTCTCCAAAAATTCCTGACTCTTTTGCACTCCCACCACTGATGAATGAAGGTGCCTGTTTCCTTATTACATTTCCAACACCTGTTGGAGGCGTCTTTATTCATTTTGGCTATTATTGTTGGGGTATATTTAAACCAGAAATACATCTTGTACCAGTTCTCATTAATGTCAGATGCTGTACAGTATTTTAATTTTTTGTTCCAAATTTCCTCCCATTGGAAAGAGTAAATACTTTGCCCGATATCCTGAGCCCACCGAATTTGGCACTCCTTTACTTGTTCATCATCCATATACCATTGTTGTAGTTGTTGGTATAAAATTTTTATTATTTTTTTCTCTTTTGACATTATCATTTCCCAGATGCCCTTTTCCTGTGAGAAGCCGGCTCTTTTATCTAGCTTGAATGCCTGGTTAAGTTGGTGGTACTGAAACCAAGTTAATTTGGGGAATTCCTTCTTTAATTCTTTGTATGTTTTGATTACTATGTTGTTCTTGTTTGATTGATTCAGAACTTGTTGGTAAGTTAGCCAGTTGTCATCTGCTAATTCCCTTTTATGCTTGGCTTCAATAGGCGAGATCCAAATTGGTGTACTTGAGTAGAGCCTTGTTTTATACTTATCCCATGTCTTTATTAATGAAGCTCTTATGAAGTGATTTGAGACATTTCTTTCAATGTTCTTTTTGTGATACCACAGGTATCCATGCCAACCCACTCTGAGTTTTTTTTTGTTTTTTAAGGTTGCCCAATCTTGTATTGCTAGTAAATTGCAGGCCTCGTAATATGCTTTTAAGTTTGGAAGACCTAGGCCACCTCTTTTTTTTTTTCATCAGTTAGTACTTTTAATTTGACTCTTGCTTTCTTATTCTGCCATATGAATTTTATCAAATCCTTATTCCATTTATTAAAAAGGTAATCATTCCTCAGGATAGGTAGAGTTTGAAATAAAAAGAGTACCTTTGGGAGAATGTTCATTTTGATTACTGCTATACATCCTAGAAGTGATATATCTTTGTTTTCCCATTTTTCTAGGTCTTTCTTGATTGTAGTCCACAGCTGTTCATAGTTTTTTTTTACTAACTTAGCATTACTTGCTGCCAGTTCTACTCCCAGATATTTGACTTTCTTTACAATTTGCAGTCCCGCGGTTATCTGTAAACTGTCTTTGCTTATATTGTCCATATTTTTTAACCAATAACTTGGTTTTTTAAAATTATGTCAGAAGTGAATAGAGAATATACTGCAAGTTTCTTCTGGTGTAAGAGAATCAGCTGTTTACAAATACGTTGTCCGAGGTATGCCTGGATGTGTTACTATGATGTAGGAGGCTTCTCTCATGTCCCTGCATAGAAAGCTGGGGCTGACAGATGGAAGCTCACCCTATCTCTCAGATTTGAACTGCTGGTCTTCAGGTCAGCAGTTCTGCTGGCACAAGGGTTTAACCCATTGCACTTCTGTGGCTCCCATGTCATCAAGGTAACTTAAAATTAGGTTTATTTATTTATTTCAATTATTTTTAACCCGCCCTTCTCTACCCCCGAAGAGGGACTCAGGGTGGCTAACAAAAGGCAGCGATTCAATTTAGAGTTTCCTAATTTTCAAACAATTATGCTGGGGAGGGGAAGAGTCTCAAAACAAAACCTTGAAAAAGGGAGCCATCTACAGTAGTTATGAATTTATAGCAGGTTGGGAATCATGCAGTTTTCTAGATGTTGGCATTTTTCATCATTTGACTACGTTGACGAAGGCTCCTGGGACTTGAAGTCCAATAATATTTGGAAATCTGCATTATTCCCAGTGCGTGTCTCCTTCTGTGGTTACACATAAGTGCCTCAGATACACTAACATATTAGAAAAATCTTGCAAGAAGCAAAATGAAAATTTGAATGACAAGAGGTTTCAAAGGAATTCAAATATCAACACCTGCTGAGTAAAGTTCTGGATGTATCTTTGGCTAGTGGTAATAGTATAACAATAAACAATAGGAGATGGATAAGTGCTTTGTTCTGTCAGGAACCATTCTGCATGATGTGGGGAAATCATCAGATGTGACTAGGCCGCTCTGAGTCCCCCTCGGGGATTGAGAAGAGCGGGGTAGAAATGATGTAAATAAGTAAATAAATAAATGTGTATTTGACCCAAATATAAAATATTGAACAAAATGTTCTAAAAGGTGACTGGTTGTAATCTAAACTCAGACTGTGACCTTTGCTTTTTGAATGAGTTGGGGAAATGAAATATTCATTCTTTTTTGTTGTAATTCCAAGTAAGAAAGTCTGTGGCTTAAATGGGAATTTGGATTTTATGATTTTTTGTGATTGTTTATGGATATCTCTCCAAAAATTCCTGACTCTTTTGCACTCCCACCACTGATGAATGAAGGTGCCTGTTTCCTTATTACATTTCCAACACCTGTTGGAGGCGTCTTTATTCATTTTGGCTATTATTGTTGGGGTATAATACAACCAGAAATACGTCTTGTACCAGTTCTCATTAATGTCAGATGCTGTACAGTATTTTAATTTTTTGTTCCAAATTTCCTCCCATTGGAAAGAGTAAATACTTTGCCCGATATCCTGAGCCCACCGAATTTGGCACTCCTTTACTTGTTCATCATCCATATACCATTGTTGTAGTTGTTGGTATAAAATTTTTATTATTTTTTTCTCTTTTGACATTATCATTTCCCAGATGCCCTTTTCCTGTGAGAAGCCGGCTCTTTTATCTAGCTTGAATGCCTGGTTAAGTTGGTGGTACTGAAACCAAGTTAATTTCGGGAATTCCTTCTTTAATTCTTTGTATGTTTTGATTACTATGTTGTTCTTGTTTGATTGATTCAGAACTTGTTGGTAAGTTAGCCAGTTGTCATCTGCTAATTCCCTTTTATGCTTGGCTTCAATAGGCGAGATCCAAATTGGTGTACTTGAGTAGAGCCTTGTTTTATACTTATCCCATGTCTTTATTAATGAAGCTCTTATGAAGTGATTTGAGACATTTCTTTCAATGTTCTTTTTGTGATACCACAGGTATCCATGCCAACCTACTCTGATGTCATGGCCCTCGAGTGCCAGAAGTTTTTTTGTTTTTTAAGGTTGCCCAATCTTTTATTGCTAGTAAATTGCAGGCCTCGTAATATGCTTTTAAGTTTGGAAGACCTAGGCCACCTCTTTTTTTTCATCAGTTAGTACTTTTAATTTGACTCTTGCTTTCTTATTCTGCCATATGAATTTTATCAAATCCTTATTCCATTTATTAAAAAGGTAATCATTCCTCAGGATAGGTAGAGTTTGAAATAAAAAGAGTACCTTTGGGAGAATGTTCATTTTGATTACTGCTATACATCCTAGAAGTGATATATCTTTGTTTTCCCATTTTTCTAGGTCTTTCTTGATTGTAGTCCACAGCTGTTCATAGTTATATTTTTACTAACTTAGCATTACTTGCTGCCAGTTCTACTCCCAGATATTTGACTTTCTTTACAATTTGCAGTCCCGCGGTTATCTGTAAACTGTCTTTGCTTATATTGTCCATATTTTTAACCAATAACTTGGTTTTTTAAAATTATGTCAGAAGTGAATAGAGAATATACTGCAAGTTTCTTCTGGTGTAAGAGAATCAGCTGTTTACAAATACGTTGTCCGAGGTATGCCTGGATGTGTTACTATGATGTAGGAGGCTTCTCTCATGTCCCTGCATAGAAAGCTGGGGCTGACAGATGGAAGCTCACCCTATCTCTCAGATTTGAACTGCTGGTCTTCAGGTCAGCAGTTCTGCTGGCACAAGGGTTTAACCCATTGCACTTCTGTGGCTCCCATGTCATCAAGGTAACTTAAAATTAGGTTTATTTATTTATTTCAATTATTTTTAACCCGCCCTTCTCTACCCCCGAAGAGGGACTCAGGGTGGCTAACAAAAGGCAGCGATTCAATTTAGAGTTTCCTAATTTTCAAACAATTATGCTGGGGAGGGGAAGAGTCTCAAAACAAAACCTTGAAAAAGGGAGCCATCTACAGTAGTTATGAATTTATAGCAGGTTGGGAATCATGCAGTTTTCTAGATGTTGGCATTTTTCATCATTTGACTACGTTGACGAAGGCTCCTGGGACTTGAAGTCCAATAATATTTGGAAATCTGCATTATTCCCAGTGCGTGTCTCCTTCTGTGGTTACACATAAGTGCCTCAGATACACTAACATATTAGAAAAATCTTGCAAGAAGCAAAATGAAAATTTGAATGACAAGAGGTTTCAAAGGAATTCAAATATCAACACCTGCTGAGTAAAGTTCTGGATGTATCTTTGGCTAGTGGTAATAGTATAACAATAAACAATAGGAGATGGATAAGTGCTTTGTTCTGTCAGGAACCATTCTGCATGATGTGGAGAAATCATCAGATGTGACTAGGCCGCTCTGAGTCCCCCTCGGGGATTGAGAAGAGCGGGGTAGAAATGATGTAAATAAGTAAATAAATAAATGTGTATTTGACCCAAATATAAAATATTGAACAAAATGTTCTAAAAGGTGACTGGTTGTAATCTAAACTCAGACTGTGACCTTTGCTTTTTGAATGAGTTGGGGAAATGAAATATTCATTCTTATAACTTAATACTCAAGAAGGAAAAACACATTATCTCTTTCCACTTGGCAGCATATAAAAAGATGTGGAAAACCATAACAATGTGTTGTCTGAACCTTTGGTTTTGCTCTAGTGCAGGGGTGCTCATTAGGTAGCTCGGGAGCTACTAGTAGATCTTCGGCCCTCTTCCAGGTGATCTTCGGGCCTCACTAGCTGGATGGGGTGCTCCTGCCATGCGCACGCGCGCTTCTGTTGCTGGCTTCCGCTCTCGCGGTGCTTCTTTTGCCTGCGGGGCATTGCAAGAAGGAAGCCCAAGGCGGGGCCTCTGGAAGGGAGCGCTCTGCCTTTCTCTCATCCAGAAGCAGCTGTTCAGCCTCCGCTGCCGGCGAGACAGGCAGGGTGGAGCGCTCCCTCTGGATGCCCCGCCTCGTCCTTTCTCCTTTCTGCAATGCCCCGCAGGCGAAAGAAGCGCTGCGCGAGCGGAAAACAGCAGCAGGAGCACGCGTGGTGGCAAGACCCTGCGGCGGCGGGAGTGCACGGCGGCGGGGACAGGTAGATCTTTTGGACTTGGCTGCTTTAAGAGTAGCTCGCATGCTGAAAAAGTGTGAGCACCCCTGCTCTAGTGCCACTAAATGTGGAATTTGAAGTCTTTGTTTTTGTATAGTGGGCACTTGAAGACTATCCAGCGCTGACTGTGATAAGTTATGAAATGTCATCCTTCATTTCTTTGCCCCATATTACAAACTAATGTTCCTGCTACAGTTCCCAAGATGTAACTTATTTGCTGCTGAACTTTCTAGGGGGTTTTGTATTTAGCTAGTTTCTGTCTTTCCTTCAAATCATTTTCTGCCAAGGCTTACTTTCCACTCTGCATTGCATCCACCTTTTGGCTAAATGTAAGCAATAGGCTTGTGTGATTAAAAAAAATGTTTCAAACTCATTTTGGATGTAGGGGACGCTGGTGATTCGGATCGAAATGATTTCTGAAATTTTCCAGGAAAAAAAGTCAGAAATATCTGAAATTTCTGAAATGTTTGAATTGGTTCATTAATGGCAGACACACATGCGCAGTAGGAAAGAAACAGCATGGGCACTGAGGAAATTTCTAGAGATTGTCCCTCTCTCATTTTTAGACCAACTGTGATGAAACTTGCTACAGTGGTAGAACACATGGATCACTGTTAGCTCACCCAATTTCATAACTTTTGACTTATCCATGGATTTTTGGCAAATTTTCAAAGTTTTTATTTAAAAAATTTATAGACTGACCCAGCTTAAATACAAGTTCTGAATGGAAATTTTGTATAGGCAGCCATGGGTCAGGGAGAGTGCACCAGTCTCATAAACATAAGTCAGTGAGTTGAATCCCCCTCCCCTGCCAAGGAATTTTTTTTAATAATAAAGGAAATATATTCCTGGTTTGAATTTTGAAAGTGTTTTTCCTGTTTCTGTATGTGGTCATTACTTTGAAATTAGTTGTTCTACTCCAGAAACTTTGTGTGGCACAAACTGTGTTAATTTGGGAGATAACAGAAATCATATACAGAGCAGATGCCATCAAGGGTCATCTAGATTTCTCACCAAAGGGAAGGGAATTGGGTCTCATGAGCACAAGACAATGAGACAACAGAAGACATGTGAAGCTTTTGAGGCAATTTTATATGCATGAGAGATGTAGTTAAACTACAGGACTTTTGCAATCTCTACCATTGGGGGTATGGTCTTCAAGAATAGCTGTGTTTATCCACACCCACCTCATCCCTCTTTGCATCGCCACCCTCCAGGGTAGGGAAACTGCAAGATTTTAAAACTGTTTGTTTAGGCTTTACCAAAGTTGCTTAATGGTTCTGAAAATAAAAATAACTGTGGGAGACATCCGAACATTACATAATAATTCCGAACAATGGGTAAGTGGTTCAAATTCGGATTTGCCCCTCCCATTTTTCCTGCATGGTTCAAAATTGGTTCAAATGTCCAAATTCGATAGGTTTTTCTGAATTTTAGGTTTTTCCGAACCTAAACAAGCCTACTAAGCATGCAAGATTAAATATCTTTTTCCTCATGCCACTTAGTAGGTGAGTGAAAAAAATACCCACATTTCACCTTGATCTGAAAACAGCTGCGTTAGCCAAAATGTCCTTGCCAAACAGGAAAATAGATTTCCTCCTCCTCCTCTTCGTCTTCCTCCAGTTCTCTCTCTCTCCCTCTCTCTCTCTCTCTCTCTCTCTCTCTCTCTCTCTCTCTCTGCGTTTGTTATTGAATCCATAAAACCTAATGGCATCACCAGGTACTTTCCTTATATCTTTCCTTATTTCAGGATGGATAATCCAGATCAACAAAGCAGATAATCCAAAGTATCTGCTTTGAACTGGATTATATGACTCCACACTGCCATATATCCAAGTGCAAAGCAGATAATGTGGGATTTTATTCAGCTGTGTAGAAGAAGCCTTCGGGAAGAAACTGTCCGAACATTCATCCTGTGTTCCCTTGGCTCGTGTGGCCTGAGAAGACAGGATGGCAATCTCCTTCTCCCCATACGCCATGGTGCAGCAGTCTCTGCCCATTACATGGGATCTACCTGTTTCCCTTGCTTGACCTGACTTCAGCTGGGGCAATGAGGAGCATTGGCAACGGAGGTAACATTTTCTCGTTCCCCTACTCCCCTCCATCATTGTCTCCTTACTCTGGCTGATGACAGGGCAAGCAGTTGGGAAAAGGTAAGTCCTCGGTCACAGCCAGAGCCCACAGTGATGTGGAGAGTTAGGGTGGCTGCTCTGTGGTGCCAAATCATGTTCAACACTACTGGGTGATTGGAGCTCCCTCCCACCTCTGCACCAACTGGGGGAGGCCCCGTGGGGACACATATTTGGGCCAATCCAGTATTGCGCATGTTGGAGCAGCCCCAAATTAAGTGTCAGTGTAAATGTGTCATTGGTGATACCCACAAGTAGGCTTAATTGAAGGGAAAATGTGTTAATTTTTTAATTCATTAGTAGAATTGACATATGCAGCAGAGGATAGGGTTCCTATCCTTTTAAGAAAAAAAAGAAAAAGTAACAGCTATAGCAATTCTAATCTTACTTTTACGGATGCAGAAGCCCTCTCCTCCTCCCTTGCATCTGGCCATCCTTTTGTTCATAAAGGTAAGATTATTTAAGTATAATGGTAGCAAGAGAGAAATGTATTTGTCATAATTAATTCCCGCAAGAGCTTCTTTCTAATTAAAATCATGATCCCTAAATCATATCAAAAGACATTGTCTGAAGATGATTATGTAAGATAGCAATGCCGGTAGAGAAAGGCAGGATCACTAGGTTGTGGAGAGGCAATTCGATGAAATCTATTGAAAATAGTGTAAGCTGATTTAATGACAATCAAAAATAGCTTCATGTTACTAATACATAAATATTGCATCAGTAACATATTAAAAGTGTCAATGAAATATTAAGTATAGATAATCTATATTCACAGCATTCATGTTCTAGCTGATTATTTAGAACGCAGTACTGAAGATACTTGAATTTCGAAGATTCTAATTTTGCAGATGCCATCACAAGTGAACCTAGGGCAGTGATTTTCAACCTTTTTTGAGCCGTGGCACATATTTTACATTTACAAAATCCTGGGGCACACCACCAACCAAAATGACACAAAATGACACTCTAACACAGTAATATATAATTAATATGTTTTAAATGTATTTATAAACTCAGTGTGAAACCTGGGCCTGTTTCAATGAATGTGTTTCATTTGGAGATGGCGTTTAAGCTTGCTTGGCACCATGGCGCTATTGGACAACTTCTAACCACACACCAAGCACAGCAGAGTCAGTGCCGTCACATCCCCAGTGAAACGAATCCAAACGAAAGATAGCTTTTGCTGTATTGCCTCGAGCTCACCGTCTTTTCTTTTTTCTTTTGTCCACCACTCATACTAGGGCCTTCATCTGTGTCATAATTTTGTCCAGGGACCTGTTCGGCATTTGCATTTTCCCTTCTCAAAAACTTCTCCATCACTGTCACTCGCTTGTCTTGCTGTGATCCCAAATTGCCACTGTCACTTGACACACAGCTGCAGCGCTAACTCTGACTTTGTTTACTTAGCTGCGTCTGAGCGAATCCAAGATGGCGCAACCATAGCACTCTCGCAGCACTTCTTAGGTGACGTGAGAGTGCTATGGTTCCATTTCTTAAAGGGACAGATGTGCCTTAAAGTTTATATATGAATGAAGTTCGAAAATAATTTACCACGGCACACCTGATGATCATGGCACACTAGTGTTCCGCGGCACACTGGTTGAAAATCACTGACCTAGGGGACCTCATCACACTAGAGAATGAATCCACTTTAAATCCGGTTGCTGCCTCCTGCAGAATTCTGGGGTTTGTAGTTTAGGGAAGAGCCTTAAACAGCCTCACTAAACTACAAACCTCAGAATTCTGCCAGAAGCAAAAACCAGATTTAAAGTGGATTCATTCTCTAGTGTGAAGGAGTAGCCTGCGGTATTAAATTCTATGAATTGGTCAAACATATGTTGAATTATTTGAGTTTTGCACAATCATGGTGACATTTTAATTTTTTTCACTTTCTTGGATCTCAATATGGAAGGGATCTTTGCCAGGATACTGAGTTAAATATGTCCTGGAAAAAAAAACACAATTCTTTATTTAGTAGCTCCATGAACCCTGTCAGTTTAGATTTAGAAATACTCTTAAACACAAGTCAGATTAAAATTCACAAATTATTAGCCGATGTATATCACAGGTATTATCATTCCACTTGGCATTCAAATATATCTCAATGCAGTCTTCATGTTCTCCATTGGGTTCGTTTTCTGCCCAGTTGGAATATTCCATGGGATTACCATTTAGATGCTTAAAAATCCCTTCAGTCTCCTGGTCATTCATGCCAAGAAATGCATGTTTTCCAAACATTGCTGCAAGTTTTAATATGGCATTGTTTTCTTCTTCATTCCTTGGAGAAGCAATCTGGCCACCAAATTGTTCACATATCCCTTTTGAAGTCTGAAAGTCAGCTTCGGCTCCATGTGTTGCAAATATTTTGGCTCCAACATTTGTACTGTTTGGAAAAATATAGCCAAGAAAGGCTGGCAGAAAATGGAATCAAAGTTAGCACTTCAGACACCAGCTTTGCTTATATATACCCAATATAGTGATTTGAATATGGTCCAGAGTCCAATTTATTTGCTCACATATGTGATTTTATCACATGAGCAGTGTGTATGATCAGGGAATACATTCTTGGGACTGTATTGTATGACTCATGCAAACTGGCATTAAAGCTGGACTGACACCGTTGTTGATGGTCCCAATCACAATATAGTGTATACATCCCACTGCCAATCTGCTTCCTCCCCACGATTAACCCATCGTCATTATTGATGACCAAAAACCATTAATAACTCACAATCCTGTAATGTTCCCATCACTTGTGTGATGGGTCCATTCTGCTTCTATGGCAGCATGCCATCAGTAACATGACATCAGGGTATATGAGTCTTTTTCCCTCACTATTCCCAATTGTCTGTTTTGTGTTTATTTATTATAATTTATGTATATTTATTTACCTTTTATATAGTGTAAAATCATTCAAAAATAAAAAAATGTATAGATCAGTGGAATTGCAGTTAAAACGGTATGCAGAAGCATGACAATGGGACTACAAATTGGTAAATCAGTAGAATTGCATGAATGAAAGGAAGTGTGGTCCTAAAGGTACTCATCCTGGTATATGTATTCTTATATATCTGTATCAATGATAGTACAACTACCATGAAGTAGTGGATTCTTGTGTTAAAGTCTTTGGAAACCTATGTAACTGTTATCAAAGGTACACAGACAGCTTCCTCTCTTACCTCTATGAGTTTTACGTGTAGACATTTGCAAAGCTTTAAGTTCTGCTTCTAAAACACTAACGCGAGTCCCAAGAACTTCAAGTTCTGAAAGGTTAAAAAAACACAATTATTCTTGTTGGTATTAAAATCAGAGCTTGAAAAATCGGCAGTTTGGAGAAGTTAATTGGCAGAAACATTCCAAAAATCATTGTCCAAAGGATTAACTTTTCTTTTAACTTTTTAGTTAAAATATAGAAGATTTTAGAATGACAACAATGAGGACCAATTGCAAGCAAGACACTGCTGGGTTGTTGTAGGTTTTTCAGGCTGAATGGCCATGTTCTAGAAGCATTCTCTCCTTACGTTCCACCTGCATCTATGGCAGGCATCCTCAGAGGTTGTGAGGTCTGTTGGAAACTAGGAAAATTTGGTTTATATATCTGTGTAAAGTCCAGGATTGGAGAAAGAACTCTTGTCTATTGGAACTAGGTGTGAATGTTTCAATTGGCCACCTTGGTTAGCATTTGATGGCCTGTTTTTAGGTGTGGCTTGTTCCTGCCTGGGGAAATCCTTTGTTGAGAGGTGATTAGCTGTCCCTGATTGTTTCTTGTCTGGAGTTCATCTGGATTTTGTCATTTCTTGCAGTGCAACCAAAAACCAAGGTTGAAATCTTCTGTCACAGTAAAAAAAAAACCCCACAAACATTGTAGTTACTTGTCTATGACTATTCTGTGTTTGCGGTTTTGACATAGTCCCTAATTTAGGAGCTATATCAGGGGTCAGGAACCTTTGTGACTCAGAGAACCATAACAGCAAAATATTTGGAAATGTATTTCAGTGATAGCCATATAATATATTTTAAGACTGAATTCAACTGAATTCATAATAATAATAATAATAATATTCATTCAGCCTCTGCTAATAACAACAACAACAGGTTCCTAGAGTAGGAGACCTCCAAGGGCCATCCACTCCAATCTCCTTCTGCCAGGGCCCTTCCACACAGCCCTATAACTCTGAATATTAAGGCAGAAAATCCCACAATATTAGATTTGAACTGGGTTATCTGAGTCCACATTGCCATATAATCTGGTAGCAGATAACATGGGATTTTATTCAACTGTGTAGAAAAGACCTCAGATAACACAGGGTCCTTCCACACAGCCCTATAACTCTGAATATTAAGGCAGAAAATATCACGATATCTGCTTTGAACTGGGTTATTTATTTATTTTTTGGTCTTGAGTCCACACTGCCATATAATCTGGTTCAAAGCAGATAACATCCTATTTTACAGTTGACACACACACACAAACTGATTTTTTACTAATGGACGAATTGCTGCCAAATTTGGCCACAAGACACCTACAAGGAGTGACCATCACTAAAAAAAAAGATTTTGTCATTTGGGAGTTGTAGTTGCTGGGATTTATAGTTAACCTACAACCAAAGTGCATTCTGAACCCCACCAACGATAGAATTGAACCAAATGTGGCACACAGAACTGGACCAACAAAAAACACTAGAAGGGTTTGGTGAGAACTGACCTTGAGTTTGGGAATTGTAGTTCACCTACATCCAGAGAGCACTGTGGACTCAAACAATGATGGATCTGGACCAAACTTGGCATGAAGATTCCATATGCCCAACCAGGCCCGGATTAAGACTTGTGGCCGCCCGAGGCCAGACCCGGTAAGTGCCGCCCCCGGGGGGAGCGCCTGAAGGGGGTGGGGCCACCTGAGGGGGCGGGGCCGGCGCAAGCGAGGAGGCATCGGGGGGAAGCCCCGTCAGATGCCTATAGGGGCGGGACTTTCCCCTGGCTCTTTCTCTCGCGCGGGCGGGCAGCGTGCTCCTTCCTTCACTGAAGAGAGCACGGCGCCCGCTCGCGCACAAGAGAAGGAGCCGGGAGGAAGTCCCGCCCCTAGGCATGTCTGACGGGGCTCCCCCCGCTGCCTCCTCGCTCGCGCGCCGCTCCTTCTTCCAGTGAAGGAGGGAGGCGCACCCATGCATGTGAGCGAGGAGGCGTCGGGACTTCCCCCCGACTCCGTCTATCTTGCGCGGGCGGCGCCGCGCTCCTTCTTTCAGTGAAGGAAGGAGCGCAGTGCCCGCCTGCGCGCGAGAGAAGGAGCCGGGAGGAAGTCCACTAGGGAAGCTTGCGTCACTGCAGGAGGAGTATTTTCACATCCAATGCGGTCAAGCCTGCTCGCTATGCATTGGATGTGAAAATACTCCTCCTGCAGCGACGCAAGCTTCCCTAGCGGGTACGCGCCAATTGGACAAACACTGGTGCAGCCTCTGATGAAGCCGCGGGCTCCGTCCACCACCCAGGAGCCCCGACACGGTCCGAGCTCTGCACGAAGAACTGTCAGGCGAACCGCGTAGGACTCCTTAACATCTTTGGATCCACGGAACCACAGCCTGCAGACCCACCCATTCCTTCTGCCCCCGCGGAGGACAGACACCGAGCATTCAAGCAGCCACACAGAACTCTAGCCAAGCGACGTCTGCTCCTCTAGTGGAGAAGCAGCCAATTGTTTACATCCAGGGATTTCCCGAGTCATGCTACATACCCAAACCAGGGATGAAACTTACCCTATGGTGGAATTACAGGTTTATTATGTTGGTTTCGTTATAATTACACCAGTACCTTGCTTTAGAATGTATTATGCATTAATGCTGTGATATTCATATTATGAGTGATTGAAATTATACCACGAATGTGAATTTGTTGAAATAACACTGTGAATTTGTATAATTGAATATATACTTGCACTTTGCACTATATCTATATGATACTCTATTGATTCTCTATAGATTATTTTTATAAAATAAGTGATTTACACAATATTGCATTACTATCCATTCTTTATTAGCTCTCATAGCGTGTTTACTGCCTCGTGGCTTTGCCAGCTGGCGAGACTTTGCGCGAGGCCTGGAGTTGCGCAAAGTCTCCCCCGGCTGCCTTGCGGCCTTGCCGGCTGGTGAGACTTTACGCAAAGCTTGGAGTTGTGCAAAGTCTCCCCTGGCTGCCTTGCCACCTGGTGAGACGTCGCGTGAGGCCTGCAGTTGCGCAAATCTCCCCCGGCTGCATTGTGGCCTCGCCGGCTGGTGAGACCACGAGGCAGCCGAGGGATGTTTTGCGTGACTCTAGGCCTCGTGCAAAGAAGCCCTCGGCTGGCTTTGGTGGCTGGCCTTGGTGACAGGGCCTAAGGAGGCAGCCTCGCAACCCTGCCGAAAGAGCCAGATGAAATCATGGAAAGAGCCAGATATGGCTTGCGAGCCATAGCTTCCTAACCCCTGGGCTATATAATGACTGTGATTGATGCGGGTTTCTTCCCCTATGACCTGGGATCCAGATGTGCATGTGAAAATTCATATGAATTTTGAAGCATATTCTCCAGTAAGGTTACACATATAACATTACACATGAAAACTAAGCAAAGTTAGTAAAATCTTTGTATTTTTAGTATGCCTTACCTGTGCCATCCCAAACACCCTTTTCACCCTTTTCACCCTGATCTCCTTTAGAACCCAGAGGTCCTGCTTTTCCAGGGGGGCCCTGGGTTCCTCGTAGTCCTGTAAATTAATAGAATGAGGACATATAATTATTTGTTTGGAAGAAATTTGAGTAAGGAAAATGACAATAAGAGTTCTACTGCATTGTTTAGAATGGCTTTTAATTGTGTGGTATGGTGGTTTCAGCATTGGAACCAACAGTTGGATTTGGGATATTGAAAATAATCTTGATAGTCCCTCAGTACATGATGTCTGGGAGGATCTTGGGACTATATTTTTCAAAGTAACTTAGTGAACAATGGCTCATTGCCTAATGCCCATATTGTGCCTTTGTCATAGAAACGTCTTGTAATGTACCTTGCTCTCCTTTTTCACCTTGTGTACCATCCTTGCCATCTCTTCCTGGTAGACCAGGACTTCCAGGAGTGCCTGGCAATCCATTACTCCCAGCAACAACCATGCACGTATTTACTTTTTCATCACATCTGCATGGCTCAGGGTCCGGTGGTGTTGCCAGTGTCACTCCCAATATAAGGATGCAAAAACAATGAAGCTGCATCTCTGAAGATCTTAGGAAAGAAAACAACAGTATCACATGTATTTTTTAGACTGTAGACTGCTCCATTTAACACTGAAGAAGAAAGAGGATGATAACTGAATCAGTCCTTCTTTCATGATACAATGTATAGCCTGAACATGGGACATCAAATACTAAAGCAGATGTTCTCTAGTCTATGAAGCACTCAAGTCACATAGAAAACAAGCATGTCAAGGTAGTATGTTAATTCCATCTCTAACACCTCAGTTTTCAGTGTAATACAAGGACTGGAATCATGTATTCTCTGGATGCTATTGGAAGGCATTTTCCAACTTCTTTCACTAGCATTGCCAATAGTGATGAATGCTACAAATTGTCATTCCAATACATCTGGGAAGATGTAAATATGTTAGTTTTGTACTTGCAGGCAATAACAGATAGTTTTACTACCTTGCCTCTCACTGCAATAAAGCCATTAAAAACTTTGTTATTGAAAACTGTTTGTAGTTCTTGTGTTTTTATATGTCGATTAAACCTTGATATGGCATTTTCTTTTCTCTACAGAAAACAACATTTCAAATAACACTTTTGTGCAGAAAGCAGGTTTCATGAGAAGAGAGCAGCATTTTTCTCCTCTGTAAAATAAGCAATACAATCAAATAATGTATTGGTAACATTTATTTATTTATTTACAGTATTTATATTCCACACTTCTCATCCCGAAGGAGATTCAGGGAGGATCATAATCCACATATACATGGAAAACATTCAATGCTGTTTTTGACATACAAGACATACAGACAGATAGAGGCCATTCAGCAGTTCCTCCACTTTGGATCCTGTAGGCTTCTTTATTTCTGCCACTATGACGCCAAGCCTTTTTTGATCATAGTATTTCTTCCTTGCTCTCCGGCATTTTTATAGTGTCATAAAGTAGCCTCCCCGCTTAAGCGGTCCCTAATTTCTCTGCTCACAGCTGTTTTCGAACTGTTTAGGCCGACAATGAGCTGGGCATTTTTAACAGCTATTTTTTAAACAGCTATTAACAGTCGAGCACTCAACCCCGACTCAGGCTTTCAACTTGCCACCTTTTGGTTGGCAGTGATTTATTGCAGCTGATTAAACAGTTGTGCTCCCCCTGATGTCACACATCATTCTTAAATGTGGAAAGACTTTTCTCCACTTACAAGAAATAAAAACCTGTTTGCTTTTTCCATCAGAGAGAGATTAAAGTCCAAAGAGATAGATAGATCTAGATGGCGAATTAGGTCAGCAGTTGCTAAACATGTTAATAACCCATTCCATTCCTGGAAACAGTTTGGAGTGGGTTTCCCCTGTTTTTTTTTTAAAAAAATGTTTGTCAGATCATTGTACAGCTAGAGAACATAAGCTAATGCATTTTTTGTACCGGGAATGTGGCACACTGGTGGGAGTCAGCTGCATAAGATCTCTACTACCGACCAGAAGGTCACGTGTTCGAGGCCTGCCCGGGTCGGGGTGAGCTCTCAACCAATAGTGTAGCTCGTTGTCTGTCTATATATGTTGTATATCTATGGCATTGAATGTTTGCCTGTATATGTGCATTGTGATCCGCCCTGAGTCTCCCCTGCGGGGTGAGAAGGGCGGAATATAAATGATGTAAATAAATAAATAAATAAATATATCCATGAGGAACAATGAATTTGTGGGACAGTTTAGAAAAGAGAAATTATAATTCCTATAGTCAAATTTATTGTAGAAAGTATTTCAAACTTTATGAACAAAAGAAAACAGCACACCAGCAAGATGTTAACTTCATATAGCTCCCTTAAATTCTGGCATGGATTTGTAATGCTAAATAACAAAGGAGTCTTTATCATACAAAGCTGCTATCCCACAGCAGTTATTCAAACACTGATAGCAGCAACATACTGGAGTGAGCATGCTCACTATTACAGATCTGTGCATTCATGCATCTGTGATGATCCCCCAGTCCTTTGCCCCATGGCCGTACTTCACTCTCATGCAGTTTAGCTGCTCTGCCATGTGACATTTGGCAGAGACCCCACACACAACCAGGGTGAAAGCGTCACCGGAGGCTTCTCCCACAATATAGAGGTTTGCCATGTTGTGCTGGCTCTGATGGAGCCAGCACAGAGCCTCCTCAGAAGGGCGAAACTTCCCCTGTGTGATGGAGAAAACATTGCCAAGAGGGCGCTGTGCATGAGGTGAAAAATTTGCCCTGCTGCCCTCTTTGCTCCACTAAGTCAGGCAAATTGGAATGCCTCACCTGGCCTTTGTGATGAGGCCCTTAGTGCATAATAGCTATCTCAAATTAATTTAGTGGTGGATCAAAGCCACTTGAAGCAAATTAACTTGCATTCCTATGACAAAATCATTACTGAAGGAGATTCCACTTGAACATTAGGAATAACTTCCTGGCCATAAAAGCTGTTCAATAGTAGAATTCTTTGCCTCCAAGTGTGATGGAAGCATATTCCTTGGAGGATTTTAAACAGAGGCTGGATGGCCATGTAACCAGTTGCTTTGATTGTGCTTTTCCTGCATGGCAGGGGGTTGAACTAGAAAGTCAATGTGGTCTCTTCCAACTCTATACTTCTATGATTCTATGTTGTTGAAATGTTTAATGAATTAGGAGTAATTAGGCAGGCTAACACACCATAGGCTACGTCACCTTGGAGGCTCCTTGGACATGAATAAAAGCACAATTTACTATGCAACGTCATTTTAATCTCATCCCAAACTAAGGTACAAGTAATACTTAAAGTTGAAGCTAATGGAAACACTTAGGAATCCTCTTTTGGCTTCTGATTCTACTTCAGTCTCATTTTATTAACAAACCGAGATTCTGCAACAGGGAAGGAGGGGATGTGAAGTCCATTGTACTTCTGGGCACCAAACCAAAAATTAACCCTTTCCTTCCACCCACAAAGACAAAAATTGACCCTTTTTCTTCCTGGCAAACCTTTAACTGCCATGGTTCAATGTTATGGAATCCTTGTAGTCTTTAGCCTTTTCTGCCATTGGTGAGGCACCAGCACTCTTTGGCTAGTGCCAAACTGCTAGTTGTAGTTGTGAATTCCATGGCATTGAGTGTTGGCAGTTAAAGGGGTGTCAAACTGCAAATCCCATTGACATCTGATTTTGATTTCAGTTTTGACTTTAGTATAATATGCTAATATCTGGCTTCTATGTTTTGAACACAGAGGTGGCCCAATATAGAGTGATATAGCTCATTATACAGTGCATTGCAAATGTCCAACCTTGAGATTACCAAGGTTTGACTTTTGTATCTTTAGGTTTTCCAATTTTAGGAAAGGGCACAGCTGGCATACCAGCTGAAGCTGGTAGTAAGCACTCCTGATTGTCACATCTATCTGGACTGCCATTTAGAGAGATGGATCCAGGAGCACTCCCATGCTATGAACACAGTATTTCAGGGAGGATGTCACCATCCAGAACTGAGGGACAAACCTGCAACCCTAGATTAGGACCCTTAATAGTAAGCACCCCTGTTTTATCTGGATTCAGCTTCAATTTGTTTTTCTTTATCCATTTCATTACCTTCTCCAAGCATTCATACTATCCTTAGCTAAAACTATTTCTGAAGGTACAGAAAAATATATTTGGCTGTCATCACTGTATTGATAGCGCCCAGCCCCATGCTTCCAGATGATTTCTCCCAGCAGTTTCATGTAAATATTAGAAAGCACTGGAGATAAATGGCCCTTTGCAGAATGCCACATAACAGCTGCTTTTTTGAGGAGCAGATGTTCAGATATATGTGCAATAACTAGGGAACGTCTTTGGACTATGATTACGGATGGCTTGATTTATATTGAATGTAATGTTTTTAAACATTTAAATGCTTAATATATATTCATTTTAATTTTAATGTTACTGGAATTGTATGTATTTTAAGGCATTGAATAATTGCTTATATGTAAGCCACTTTGAGTCCCCTTCATGATAGAGAAAGACAGGGTATAAATAGAGTAAATAATTAAATAAATATTCTCAAACACCAACATCTGGAATCTGCCTGAGAGGTATGTCTGGAACCACTGCAACACAGTGTATCTGATTTCCAAACCCACAGGCATCCCAGAAGGTAACATGATCAATGAAATCTAACACAACTGAAAAATATAAAATCACTAAGTGTTAAGATGGGAGATCATCAACTAAAGCAATGATAGCAGTCTCAACTCTGTATCTTGTTCTAAAACTGGTTTGAAATGGGTCAAAGAAGTGTGTGTCATTCAAGACTACCTGGAGTTGGAGGGCAGTGTTATGCTGCCTACAAAGGTTCCTATACTATAACACTGCAAGTAAATTCTTCCCAATTGCAGTTGTGATTGAGGCAAGTCTTTGTTTCCATCCTGTGTCTCTGTGTTCTGTTCTGGTTTCTGCAACCGACACTTATCTTTACACTGAGTCAACAAGTTCATCCCCTCAAACATATTTTGCCAAAAAACAAAACAAAAATTCAAACCCATAAGCTGGAAAAGATGCAAATGCGCACAACAATAACAGTTAATAAAAAACCTAAAACTTTCTAGTATTTAAATGCAACATACTACACTCTGTCAGAAATATATGTTTAAGTATAACTTCTAGTGTGCCTTAGCATGTTGTGATATGCCTTGAGATCCCATAGTTCAACTATCAGGATTTGCTTTCTTGTCACATGAGTCCCGTGCCTCTCATTCAACTTGGTCAAATAAATGTACGGCTATTCGGCACCACTGAAACATAAAAAAAGGATTTTAAAAAGCTCCTTTCTCATTGAATCATACAGGCAGAAAAGTTGCTACTTAAAGAGCTTTGAAAGAAAACTCACCCACTTACCTTTCGCAGCTTCTATTTCTGTATAATTTAGCAACACCCGATTATCTGATAATTCCTGATCTTTAAAAAAGAAAGTATTGCCTACTTGCTTCACTGACTCTTTACATGCCAGTGTGAATCCCAGTGGAAGCCATTTCATTGTCACAGTCTTATCCTTAAATTACCCAGCAATGACTCAGTGATGAAGAAATAGACAGATGAAGCAAGACTGGAGAAAACCAAAAGTGTTGTTTATTAAAGCAGAACAAACTTTTTTTTAAAAGGGATTGCAAAACAGCCAGCCATGACACTCTTATCTGAGCTCCTAGCCATTGCAGGTGTCTCTGCTGATGTCAGAACAGGCATCACAAAGGTGCTTTTGAATGCCTGGGTGCAAAAATAACACAAGAATAGCCAGGGAGATGAAGGAGTAACAGTGCTCCTTCCCACTCTAAAGCATTTCTCCTTCTGTCTTCTAGCTTTGAACTTTTCTGCCCAAATATACAATTAAATTTGAGACCACTGAGAATATTTGGGGAGAAGTGTAGCCACTGATTTAAGCAACCCAGAAGTAAATTTGCCAATTCAAAGCCATTGCTACCATTTTTTCCGACCCACTTCCTGGATTGGAAAGGAATCAGCCTTATATTCCCACCCTTCCTGATGTGATTTTCCCTCATTGGCTGGAGGCAAGCACCTGGTTGCATGCAACCAGCTGCTTGCCTCCAGCCAACGAGGAGAAGCCACCTCGGGAGGAGCGGGGTTAGGTTTCGGGATGGCAGCCATTGGACTTTTAAAAGGGCCATGCGTGCCTCGTGGTCTCATTGCGAGCTGATGATGCGAATGGGAAAGAGGCTAGCTAGGACAACTGCTTGGGTGTGGAAGGTGGAAAGCCAATGAGCCACCGCTTTGCAAGAGAAAGACTCCTGGGGCTTGGCTTGGGAACATTTTCTACTTAGCTGTTAAGTCTCTTAGTGAGGCAGAGAATAGAGTTTTTAAGGGTTTATTTTCTCCTGTGGTTTGACTTCTGTGTGTTGGGAAACCACAATTCCCCTTTGTTGATAATAAATTCCTTGGAAAAACACAAAAGTTTGGAGCCCCCTTTGTCTCCTTGGGCTTTCACGTGGTCCTTTGTGGAATTACAAATGAATTAATCCAATCTTTTCCTTTGGGAACCACTAAAAACAGTTTTCAGGCCCCCTTTCTCTGTTTGGGCTTAGGCGTGGTACTTTCTGGAACTACCAATCAACTATTTTAATCTTTTCCTTGAGGAAACTCTCAAAACAAAAGCAGTTTGCAGGCCCCTTTTCTCTTTTTGGACTTAGGCGTGGTCCTTTGTGGAACTACAAATCAACTATTCTAATCTTTTCTTTGGGGAAACACTCAAAAACAGTTTACAGGCCCCCTTTCTCTCTTTGGGCTTAGGCGTGATATTTTGTGGAACTACCAATCATCGACTGCAATCCTTTCCTTGGGGAAACACTGACAAACAGTTTGCAGGCCCCCTTTCTCTGTTTGGGCTTAGGCGTCATCCTTTGTGGAACTACAAATCAACTATTCCAATCTTTTCCTTGGGGAAACACTGAAAAACAGTTTGCAGGCCCCCTTTCTCTGTTTGGGCTTAGGCGTCGTCCTTTGTGGAACTACAAATCAACTATTCCAATCTTTTCCTTGGGGAAACACTGAAAAACAGTTTGCAGGCCCCCTTTCTCTGTTTGGAAGCAGAGATAGATTTCTTCTTCTTGTAATATTCCTTATTAGATTACTGAAATGAATTAAAAATTGTCAAGGACCCAGGGATCTTCTAAACACGTTGGAAGTTAGTATGCTGACAGAGGAGAATCTTTTTCTACCACTATAGCAAGTTTTGTCAGTATAGTACAGTCAGTACAGTAGTCAGTAGCTGTCTAAAAATGAGGGAAAGGGAATCCCCCAAACTTTGCCTGTCCCATTTGCAGGTTTTTGCACATTGATAATTGCTGACGCCATTAACGAATCGATTCCGAAATTTCCAAAAAAATTGGAAAATTTTCGCAATTTTAAGGAAAATTTCAGAACTCATTTAGATTCGAACCACCAGTGCCCCTTACATGAAAAATGAGTTTTGAACCATTTCCCCCCCTTGGTCAAACAGGTCTAGTCATTAATATAATATATATAAAAGGAAAGAATTCTTGCAAGCTCTGAGAAATAGATCAACTTGAGCTGGCAGGTACCAAATCCTTGTTCAGTGTGAACTTTATGAATTCCCAATTTTAAGAACTTATATTAGGTTTTATTTGTGTGTAGGACAACAGCTACAAATAGAGAAATTAAAATTCACAGACAATTAGCCGTCTTTCAGTGCAGGACCTGTCATTCCACTTGCCATCCAGGTAGATTTCAATACAGTCCTCTTTTCCTCCGGCGTTGTTTGGTTCTTCGGTTGCCCAGTTTGTGTATCTTACCTCATCACCGTTCAAATGTTTATATGTTCCTTCTGACTGCAAGTCATTCATTCCCAGGTATGCTGCTTTGTTATGCCTAGCAACTATTTGCTGGATGGCTGAGTTCTCAGAAGATGTCTTTGGGGAGGCCAGCTGACCTCCAGCCTGCAAACAAGTGGCTTTGGAAGACTCAAAGCTGCCTTGGGAGCCATCGGTTTTGAACAGCTTTCCGAGAACACTTCTTCCATTTGGGAATAAGTGAGCTAAGAATACAAAGAACAAATAACATGATTATTATGTTATTATGTTTAGATCATGTCATTTTAAGCTTGTTAAGCTTTATATGCAGTGTTTAAGGAAAAAATGTTTTCCTAGTTTGGTGTTGAAAGTTTGTGTGTCTGAGTAGAGAAATGTACACTCAAAGAGAAACTGCTAAACCACACAGCTCCCTATTTTTAAATTAGGAATTAAAAAGCCACACAAGGAATGGCTAGAAATATAACACAAGATTATGTCTTATATCAGATGGGACCACTCTCTGGGAAAGTTACTTTTTAGATTAAAATTCACATACAGCACATGTGCTAAACCTACTTGTTTCACTGACTCTTTACATGCCAGTGTGAATCTCAGTGGAAGCCATTTCCTTGTCACTGTGTCAGCTATTTTACCAATGTATGCAATATTATGCACATCCTCTTCCACTCCAACCAACAGCCCATCCAGTACAGCAAAGAAAAAAAAGTAATTTAATATAGTTTCAAGTTTGAGCTATAGATAGCTCGAGCTAACTAATTAACAGGAAGCACAGTGCATGTTGTCACATTTGCTGCTGAGTACTTAGAATGGAAGAAATGCAGTATTTTTAAACACAAAGTTGAAGGACTTTAGAATGAGTATTAATGTTTTAATGTAGAAAAGAATCTTAATATCTGCTGTAGCTCTTTTGGATGGAGACATTTATAGATGATGGGAACTACTGTTGATAAAACAACTGCTAAACCTGCTGTTAGTTTTGAGGTGGCCAACTATTCATTTGTAGAGGCCTTAATCGTAACTGAAAATAACTATCTTCAATTTGTTAGTGTTGAATTAATCCACAGACTTGGGGATGTAAAGTACAATGCAGAAGGCAATAGTTATACCACTGATGACACAACTTGGACACCTATATGGTTTTTTTAAATAAAAAAGAACAATGAGTTCAGGGAAGGGAAATGGCAATGTCCATTGTAGATAGCAGACTGTTGTGAATCGGACCTTATCCTCTTCATCTTGCAGAGAAACTATAGGGGTGCTCTAGAGTTTCACACAATCTCCACACTTCTCCCATTTTTTCCTAATGCAGAGCTAAACTGAATTTCATCTCAACCTACCAAAGGTCAACGTACAACATGAAAACATCCAAGATTGTACATTCAGGACTGAACAAATGGCACCTATGGATTATTAGGTCAATGTAGACAAGCCCTAATTTTTAGTTGAACTAGAACAGATCCATTGACTCTGAATCCATTCAATCAACTTGTCACTCCCAAATAAAATAGATTCATTTAATCAATGGGAACTTAGTAAGTCAAGTTATATGTTAGTTCCACTGATTAATAAGATAGAAAACTAGATTTATGTCTTGCCTTATTTAAGCTCTATTTACTAAGTTAACTCAGACAATTAAGAGAAACTCACTAAGGATTTTCAAATTTGAAGTAAAATAAAGAAATCAGAAAAAGTCAGTGCGCACACCTCATCAAACAGAGTGAAATCAGCATCCTAGGATGCTTTCACCCTGTCGGAAGGATGAGGCCCATGCTGGACATCAAACTATTTTGTGTGACTTTCAGCATAGGCCCTGCCCCCCAACAGGGTTAAAGCATCACTGGATGCTTTCATCCCAACATGGGAGGCTTCCTGTGTTGTACTGGCTCGGGTGATGTTTTCCCCTTGTGATGGGGAAAGTATCCGAGAGAGGGAGCTGCGAGTGGTGCAACAGATTCACCTCACTGTTCCCTTTTTCCTTGTGGAGTAATTTTTCCTGGGTGTCGAAAAAGTAACATGTATGGACTTAGGTACTTATTTTGTTGCAATAGAGATGCAACAGCCCCAACCTAGCTACAAGATTTAGCACTGCTTTGTGCAATTACTACATTCAGAGGACCTTCCTAATTAACATGACTTCTTCCCAGATGCAAGGATACCGTGTTTCCCCGAAAGTAAGACGATGTCTTACTTTCTTTTTACCCCCAAAAGCCCCACTACGTCTTACTTTCGGGGTATGTCTTATATTGGACATACCCCGAAAGAATTCTTCACCCAGTAGTACCTGTGGGCGGCGCGCCCGCCGCCGCAGCCGGCCACACGGGCCGACCGCCGCACGCCTCTTGCGCGCACACCTCTTGCACGGCACGCCTCTTGCGCGGCACGCCTCTTGCGCGGCACGCCTCTTGCGCGGCACGCCTCTTGCGTGGCACGCCTCTTGCCTGGCCTCTGACGCGACGCCGCTTCACCCCGCCTCTTGCTCCTTCTCCTTTCCCCCTCCCTTCGTCCATTCGAGTGAACGGAGGGAGGGGGAAAGGAGAAGGAGCAAGAGGCCTGGCTTCTGAAGCGACGCCGCTTCGCCCCGCCTCTTGCTCCTTCTTTCGCCCTCCCTTCGCATGGACTTTCGGGGTACGGCTTACTTTCGGGGTACGGCTTACATTAGCTGACCCCCCTGACACCCCCGATACATCTTACAATCGGGGGTGTCTTACTATCGGGGAAACACGGTAGTTTGTTATTGTTATTTTTTTGTGAGATGGTACCCTGTGCCTTCAGTTTCAAGAATTCTTAAAATGTTTTACCACTATCTATCATTTCGATAAAATTAGCCTTTAGAGTTTTACATTATAGACTTAGAAATACATGCATTCTGAATTTATTAATGTAATTTATTTATTTTATTTACCACATTTTTACCAAACTCTATCTCAACCCCTGAAAGGACTGAGAGTGTCTTCCAAATTGGCAATATTCAATGCTGCATTCAACATAAACATTTCCAAATATAAAATAACATGCATTAAAAATCATAAAAATAATAAAAACAATAGCATATAAATACATTAAGTAAGCTGTTAAACATTGCACATAGACCTGAAATCATAATCCAGAAACCATTCCAATTCCATTCACTTCACTTCATAGCTGCATCTTGCCCTGTACTACTCTGCAAACGCTTAGTTCCATAGCCAGGCTTTAACTTTCTTTCTAAAGTACAGGAGGGAGGTAGCCGATCTGATTTCACAAGGAAGGGAGTTCCACAGTGGAGGGGTCCCCAATGAGAAGCCCCTGTCCCTCACCCCCCCAGCCCCACCTGTGAAGGAGGTGGGACCAAGAGCAGGGCCTCCCCAGAAAATCTTAACATCTGACCCCAGGTCTCATTCAAACCAGTCTACTCTATTTTCTCACCATTTTGATTTCTGAGGACAGCATTTCTCAAATCTTCCAGTTGTTCTTTCAAAATGTTTAGCTCATGTTGAAGGCCCCGAATTTCTAATTGACAAAAGAATAAGACATTTATATTGAAATTGCTACTAGTTATTTTAAAAAGTATCCTAGATGAAGGTACTGTTTCACCATACTAAAACCTGCAGGTATGATGACCTATAACTTCTGAATTGTCAGAA
This sequence comes from Anolis apletophallus, assembly GCA_030556195.1. Lineage (NCBI taxonomy): Eukaryota > Metazoa > Chordata > Lepidosauria > Squamata > Anolidae > Anolis > Anolis apletophallus. The sequence continues at coordinate 143,056,926 of JARBWK010000004.1, read as the reverse complement.
AAGTCAGACCTCACCTCTGAGGATGCTTGCCATAGATGCAGGCAAAACATCAAGAGAGAATGCCTCTAGAGAACATGGCCATACCGCCTGAAAAAAACCTACAACAATGCTGTCAGAAAAGTGAACAGTTAGCACAACAGATGATAGAACAAACTAATTGTCACAACTCACTAACAAAATACAAGCTATATGATATTGCATATAGTATACCTTTAAAAAAGCAAACAGCACTAATAGAGACTGATAAGATAAGTAATACTAAATTTTCCTTCCCGGAATGGGAAAAGATGTTCTGATACAGAAAGTGGACTCTTCAACTGTCACAAGCTTCATTTTTTGTGTTTCATAGCTTCTTTTATGAAATGTGGGGTTGCCCCAGAACACTGGGTTTTCACAGCAAGATGCTCTATAGTGCACACTGCTATTCAAGAAGTTTTTACACAAGTGATTTTGAAGCAAAATTTTGAAACACTCAAAAGGTAAAAAAAATCACAATGAAAGGAAATTCCCATAATCTCACCCCCCAGGAAGAAAACATTCTCAAGTATTGATTCTTACATGAGAGAAGCAAACAAGTGAAGGCTTACTTTGGCACTGATGACTAAATTTGTGGCTCCCACTCTTAACTAGAAAGTGGTACTTAAGCTTTCTGAAAAGGGCCAGGTGTGTAGAGTGCCCCAGCTGCTCTGAGTACCCTCTGCCCCCATCTATACTGACCATTCAATGCACTTTCAAACTATAATGACCAGACCACAAACCCGTACAAAAGCGACTAAAACTAGTTGATGCTTTGTGGTTTCTGTATGTATCATCTGGGCCTCAAACAGGTTGCAGGATTTCCTGTGTAATCATCTGCACAGTGAAAGCAATAGAGTGAGACAAAGGTGACACAGGATCCAGTTGTTTCCATAGGGAGGAAACAATGATACTATTTTGTATGACTTAAGGTATTTATATTAGTAGTACATCACAAACAAAACAGTTGTTGTAGTAGTACCTGTCATAGGCGTCGTCATCATCTTTATCATTGTGTAATATACATTAGAATTCAGGTGAATAAAGGAGGGGAAAGCAAAAACATTAAAACTTGACCCTTGGCGAATATGTTTTTAAGACAACCAAACAAACTCAAAGTCAGTGTCATTGATACTCAATATGGCTTGATATGAAATGGGTTTCCTTAGTATTGAAAATCCCTTACAATAGTAGTACTGAACTAGATTCCTTGAAGATTATTTGCTTTAGAATATATTTGAGTATTTTGCATGGAAAGTACTTTCATATTTTTTTTGATCAGGAAAACATTTCTGTTTTTTTTATATACAGCAAGTACATTTCTATGCAGAAAAATGTGTCTTCTGCAAGGGGAATGATGTTTCCACTTCCATATAGAAAATAAATAATGTGGATTTTCATTAATCTTGATATGTTAACAGTACTGCAAATTTGCAGTTTTTCAAGACTTCACTGTATTATGGCGTTGGAGATACTACTAAAAAATATACGGGAAGACGTGACGCTTCCGGCAACAAAAGTGAGCAAACAGAGCTTCAAATGCAGAGCTTTTGCAGATGACCTGGTGTGTATCGTCACAGACCCAAGATCCAACATCAAAAAGTGGATAAACAAAATAGAAGAATACGGCCAATTGGCCAGATTAAGGATAAACAAGGAAAAAACTGCAATTTTAACCAAGAACATAACAAAGAAAAATCAAGTGGAATTACAAAAAATGACAGGAATGCAAATCACGTCAAAATTTAAATATTTGGGAATACAATTAACAGCAAAGAACTCCCAATTGATTGAGAATAACTATAAGGAAAAATGGAAAGAGATATCAAAAGATCTAGAAAAATGGAACCAACTGAATTTATCGTTGATGGGCAGGATCGCAACAATCAAAATGAATGTGTTACCAAAACTCCTTTTTCTTTTCCAGAATCTCCCGATATTAAGGACAAACAAATATTTTAAAGATTGGAACAAGGCGCTACTAAAATTCATCTGGCAGGGCAAAAAACCAAGGATCAAATATGATTACCTAATAGGTGCCAGAAACAAGGGAGGATTTGGGTTGCCAGATTTAAGACTCTATTATGAGGCAGCAAGTCTGACTTGGATTAAGGACTGGATCTCACTTAAAAGAGAAAATATCTTGGCCTTGGAAGGATTCGATCTAAGGGTTGGATGGCACGCCTACTTGTGGTATGGCCAAGAAAAAAAGAAAAAACTTTAATAATCATTTTATAAGGACGGCCCTGCTAAAAACATGGCAGAAATACAAAGAAAGACTATATATGAAAACACCACTATGGCTATCACCACTAGAGGCGGAGCAGAGAAGATTGTTAGGATGGACCCGATGGCCCACTTATAAGGATATTTTAAGTAAGGAAAAAGGAGAACTTTACCTTAAAACCAAGGAAGAAATGACAAATAAATTTAAATCATTCTCCTGGTTGCAGATGATGCAGGTCAAAGAACACTTCAAAAAAGATAAGGTTGTGGGTTTTGTAGAAAAAGATGAATTTTTTGAAAAAATTGTGAACAAGGAAAAAAAGAATATAACAAATATATACAATATATTATTAGAATGGGCGACAGAAAAAGAGACAGTAAAAGACTGTATGATTAAATGGGCACAAAATATTGGCAGGACAATTGCATTGAAAAAATGGGAAGAAATATGGCAGCGAAAAATCAAATATACCTACGCAATAGACTTAAAGGAAAATTGGTTCAAAATGTTTTATAGGTGGTATATTACACCACATAAAATAGGGTTAATGTACAAGACTGCGAATAGTCACTGCTGGAAGTGTGAGAAAGAGGTGGGCACATTCTACCACATGTGGTGGACTTGCCCAAGTGCGGTGGCATATTGGAAGGAAATACAAAGGGGGTGTGAAAAGATATTACAAAGAAAGATAAGTAGGAAGCCAGAATACTTCTTATTAGGGATCACCGACGAGGAATTAGATCTGGATGTAAATCAGGATATCCTATTCACCTACCCGAGTACAGCAGCTAGAATGACTTACGCAAAAAAATGGAAACAAAAGGAAATACCCTTAATTGAAGAATGGTTAAACAAGACCGATGAGATAAAGGATATGGACAAATTAACATATGCCATGAAAATATCCTATGGTAGACCCATTAAAAAGACAGATTGGATTACTTATGAAGCATATAGAGAAAGTTTTGTAAAGGTTTAAGGGGAGACAACGCTGGAGTAACTGATCAATCACTAGCGTAAATAGAAGAAAAAACAAGTGAGGTAATAAAGGAGTAGCCAAGGACAAGAAAGAAATAAAAAGGAACAAATAAAGACAACAATCGAAGAAGGAAGATTTGGAAGTCAGATACCCCCGATCCCAGTTGTGTTATCCCTGTTTGACCTTCCCTAATCCCATTACCCTTTCCCCTTACCGATCTATCCTACCTCTTAACCATTACCCAATCCCAGTAGTTAGATAGTATGTCTATTTTATGTATATGATGTGGAAAACCCTGAATAAAAAATTATTATATATAAAAAAAGACTTCACTGTACAAATGGCAAAAATACTGAACTTTTTTTTACTTTCATAAATAAAATTGACAAATGATTACATCCTTGTTTGACACCATGACCATCAATGGGCCCTTTCACACAGCCCTATATGCCAGAATATCAAGGCAGAAAATCCCACAATATCTGCTTTGAACTGGGTTACCTGAGTCCACACTCAGATAATGTGGGATTTTCTGCCTTGATATTTTGGGATATAGGGCTGCGTGGAAGGGCCTAATGAAGCACAAGTGCAATGCTTCACATCCTACCTTCTGCTCCATGGTCTCCCTTAGGTCCTCTTTCACCGACTGGTCCCTGGTCTCCTTTAAGGCCTGCAGGTCCAGCTTTGCCAGGCGGTCCTTGGAGTCCTTGTAAATCGGGGATTAGATGAATGACAAAAACCAGGACACATGAAAATTCAGAATAGGAACTGGCATCCAAAGTTTATAAGTCATCATTTGAAATCAATCCATCCATCTATCAACCTACTATAGATAAATAAATCCAAATCTCCATGAATTAGGATACATATTTTGCTATCACATATATCTGATTAATTCCTGTAAATAGGTTATCTCTGTCCATTGAACTAGCTGTGGGTATGAATGTAAAATTATCTCATCTTCTTTGCATAAAAAACTATGATATGGATTGGGCTGACAGGCCCATGGACATCAAGTGGGTCTTATGATTCATATATCCAGTTGTACCCATACATTTAGATGGAATCTGATAATAGCATCAATATTATTTGTGTTTTAGTTGGCAAATCTGTGGCTGTCAGGAAGTAAAATATCAATGTAATGAAAGAAATGAAAATAAACCAACTTTACCTGTATAAGCTAAGGTTGATTTTGAATTATCAATAAATCTTGTGATCACTGTTCCAGGTTGAAAGACAAGGGTGTCCATGGGCCAATTTTGGTGCTTCAGTCAATCCTTGCAGGCCAGTCCCTCCTCCTAAATCCTCTCATTTCTAGTGCCCAACATGGCAGACCATGTCTTCAAAAGTATTGAGAAAGGGAGGAATTTGTCTTCTAAATGTAATTTCCCAAGTTGCTTATTTCCCTTTTGCCAGACTGGGGTAAAATTACATTTATAATACTTAAAAGGAAAATTGCAGTGCTTCTAATGTTCTGGTGGCACAGTGTACCATTTAGGGCATTTGGGAACAGAGGTAGATGGAGAGCAATGGGGTTGAAAGCTGGGAGGCCTGCATATAACTGTCAAGGCATATTTTCTTCTTTAAAAGCTTAAATAAGGATCAGATTACTTGAAAGATTGCTTTTTGGTATACACACAATCCAAATGAAGTGTGGTGGTCAGGGGTTTTTGGGGATCGGTTGAACCCTAGTTATGCAATGACCTTCCTAGTTAAATATAAAACAAGGAAAAAAATAAACCTAAACACAAATATAGATAAATAAAAATGGAGTTTTATCTTTTACTAAAAATAGACATGGTAAATGAATAGTATATAAAACTACAGAATTTTTCACTTTTCATAATAATTGGCTAATGAGTTGTTTGCAGGTTATTTCTAAAAAAATGAATTCATAATAAAATGAATGTCATGCTGTGTCATAAAGCTCTCTTAGGATTTCTTGAGGATTGGCAACAGGTCCTTGTGACCTCAGCTCATATCCCAGAGGTAAAAAAAGGCACTTGGGAAGAGTGCGCAGTATCAGAACAAAGGTAGGTTAAACTCTTGTTTAGGAAGGTTCCTAGTTTTAGAGGGTAGGGATAGTTACAGTTTGCCAACTGTCTTCATTGCCTTGTCAGAGTGGATGTATTTATTTATTTATTTATTAGTCAGACTTCTAGGCCGCCACTCCCAGGTGGCTCGGGGTGGCTCACAACAAGTCGGATACAGAACATAGTTAAAACACATTATACACTCTAAAACATACTAAAAACATCCTAAAAGCATAAGTTAAAAGCACTACATGATGTGTGGAGAACAAACGTAGTAGTGTAGTGCAACGTACACAGGATCAAAGATCAATGGACAGGCTGACACGCTAGGGCGTCTTAAGGGCCGAAGGCTTGCAAGAAAAGAAATGCCTTACACGCTCGCCTAAAAGAAAGGAGGCCTCGGAGGGCCCGAGTCTCGGCCGGGAGAGCATTCCACAACGTTGGAGCAATTACCGAGAACGCTCTCCTACAGGTAGCCGTCAGCCTGAATGTCCTAGCAGAGGGAATTGTAAGCAAGTTGGTATTTTCTGACCGCAGTGATCTCGTAGGGCAATATGGGGTAAGACGGTCCCTCAGGTACATTGGCCCCAGCCCGTGTAAGGCCTTAAAGGTAAGTACCAGCACTTTGAAGGTGATCCGGTACTCAATTGGAAGCCAGTGCAGATCCTGCAAGGTAGGTGTTATGTGACAATCTGCTGGCGTACCAGACCGTGGCCAGTAAATGTAGTCCTTGACCTTACTACATGCATTGCCTAAGTTTTTAACAAACAATATCCTGATAACCCCAGTGTACCTTGATCACCTTTCTGTCCTGTTGGGCCTGGTAACCCAGACATTCCCGGAATGAAAGGGCATGCATTTGCTTTCTCTTCACATCTGCAATTATCTGTCCTTGCAGTTTGTGACGATGCCACTCCAAGAAAAAGATATATAAAACCACAATGGAATTTCATTTTTGGAAATCTGCTTATGAAAGAATGTTTATATAGGTTAAAAAACAGTTCAGTGAAACAATCATACCATGAAAACTCTGATAGGTGAACTTTAGAATCACCACAAATTGAAAACAGCATACACAACAACAACTATAAAAGTTTGTTCACACCTTGAACAGTTTCAGATTCAGTAATTAATGAAATAATTATAGTGCCAATGGTATATCAGAATGGGTAAAAATCAGGATGGGTTCAGTTTGTAATTAAAGAGAAAATCGAAAATTTGCCATATCTTAATGGAGGTGAAAGAATTTTCTTTTTTAAAAAAAAACCCCACAATGAAATGTATGAGAAGGTGAAACCATCAAGTTTATCATCTTTGATCTTACAGGTCTTTATGTAAATATGTAAATAGGCATTCATGTTTATGTTGCTGAATTGCAGTTGTTGTTATGATATACAATAAATACAATACATTAAGTTTATAAGCCAAGATTCTACATTGTGAGATATAACCGTATCTATATCTCAGAAGCTGCACCTTCTGATATTATCTCCACACCTAAAGCTTACGTTATAATCAGTACAGCCCCCAATGCAAGTGTTTACATGTTTTTTTAAAGAGAAGAGTTTATCCAGTTATTTTTCTGTAGGTGTCTGCAAGGACTGCAAATAGTATTCAATAGATCTCTGCAAATTGCACCTTTGCCACACATCCAGGTAGTCATTGCATGGTCTAAACAGAATTTCAACTTTTACCGTGACCAAAAAAGTGAGCTATGATGACCCAACTGATAGTACTGTAATTCATCAATGTGAGTTTGAACATTAGGGATTGTACATATTTTAGTGTAGACTCAAAGAGTATGTGCAAACTGATACCATCAAGATAGGATTTCTCACATCACGTAATTCATAATGTTAATAAGCATAGTCTCCTTATAACCTTTGTATGTTACATGTAAAATATGCAAAATTCCAGGATGATAATGATTGTGTTAGACATTTGGTGTCTATTATTCCAGTGATGGATTTATGATACTGCCATTTGAAACACTACTCTATTTATCCTATTGACTACCCGTAGGATCAAACTACATGGGATACTATTCATGTAAGCACAGATAGCATTAGTAGTTCAATTACAGGTGGTGATGAAACATTTTAATGGGACCCTCACATGGAAATTTGAGTACTTTAAAACTTTGACTCTGCTACTTTTAGAACAAGGGGCAATGGGATTATTGTTGAAAACAAATGGATTTACAACAGATAGCAATTATTTGAAGACTTTCTACTACCCAGAATTTTTTAAAAAGAATATTAACGTCCTTTTGTACCTATGCATTTTTAAAAGTTATTTATATAATTACACTGTGAATAATATCTTGTCTAAAGGCTGAAAAGGTTACCGTTTGGAATATAACTCCCAAAATCCCCCAGCCAGTTATCCCTAACTTCTGAAGGTTGTAGTCTAACTTCTCTCCTATTCTGTTTCGGATCTAACTTACAGCTATTTGGTAAGCCTTAAAGCTGAAATATTTCCTACATTAGAAATGTAGGATTGCCAGGTCAGGACAATCATATGTCTTGAGATTTTAGAGTCAAGATCCTTGCGATGTTTTTAAGCATAACACTTTAATACGCTTGTACAGTCTTCTATGCAAATAACAAGAAAAAAGGATGAATTGTAGTAAATTAGGAAAACTTCTCCCTTATTTTCTGTGGACTGGAGAAGAAAGGTTAAACCCTGAGATCTTATAATTCTCTCCATATGTAGCATGTGCAGATGGACATTCTCTTCGTTAGTACTAAAGTTATCATTTATAGACTTGATCCAAGCCAGGATCAGAGCACATGTATAGGAGAGGAGTAAGTATTTAGATGTTTTTCCTTAATGTGTACTCCTTCTAGTGAAAGACACCCCTGCTGCTTAATTTTGCTCGATTGCCAATATCTACCCATATGCATTGGTCCTAATCTCTATTAAGCCCTTGTGTGCTAATTTTAGAGTAAGATCTGTTACAAATCTGTTCATTGAAGAATTGCATTTTACCTGAAAAAACCAGGAGGCTGAGAAATGAAAGAGTGAACCTATGTATTTATTCACCAGGGCTTGCACTCAATCCAATAAACCTTCATTGTATGGGTCACCAATCTGACACCCAACTATTTCAGTTTCAGTTTCAGTATGTGTGCATGTTTTGTGATTGACGCCTGTCTGGTGGAAATGTAGATGTAAAATCCTTATATTTATTTTAATAAAAGCATTACATTGATTTAATAATAAAAATTACTTACCTTTCTCCTAATAGAGTGCAGATCACACAAAAGGTTGCTCTTTACAGATTTAATATCTTTGTAGGAGTCCAGATTTAGTTTCTCAATTAGAAATAACCACCTTTGACTGACTTTTTTTCTGCCCTTAAAAAAGAATCTTTTTTATCGTGGACTGACCCACTTGATCTATTAGTAGCAAGTCTCTGGGGGCAAAGCTCACATCGCAACCCCACCCACTGTTCTCTCCCCACTTCCAAAAACAAACAATGCAGAAACCCTTCAGTGTCAAGTCATTACATAGGGCACCTTTTGTTGACTTGTCCGGAGGAATTGAGCAATGTGTTTGTAATACAAAAACCAAATTGAAGGAATGTACTCAAGTACACAGACATCATTTTGGACCAACTCAGAATACAGTTCAGTTTTTCATCTGCATTTTATTGAAAAAATAATCTCAAAGACATTGGAACAGGCTATGACTCTATCAGACAAGAACATTAATTACAACATACTAAGGGAATGGTGTTTTATATAGAATAATAAAAAAGAGCTGCTATTTTCCAACAATTCTTTCATACAATTATTTTTATTCTTTACACAAGAACAAGTATCATATAGATCTTTTGATTATAAATATTATCTCAAATGCAGTAAATGTTATCTCAAAGACAGATAAGTGTTATTCTGGTGAACTTTAGAAAATGTATTTTGAACTATACATCTCAGAATCTTCCTGCACAGTTTTTCTATGTTCTCCTTTACTGACATCAGAGAGCAGAGCAGAATGTGGATACTAAATACCCAAAAGGTAGCACAGTCTATTTAATCCTAGAAGCTAAGCAAGGCCAGTCATTGTTAATTTTGGATTGGAGACCGCCAACAAATACTAGGTGTTGTAAGATACATTTTAGAGGAACAATCTGGCAAAAACTGGCAAAACTACTTCTGAGTATTCCTTGCCTAAGAAACCATATGAAATTTGTAAGTTGATAAGTGCCTTGAATAAACTCACACACACTCTCTCACACCAGAACTAATCTGATTACCTCTCGGACCAAGAGCTTCATCTGACTTCTGCTCAATTATGGATGGTTTCATTCTGGGGATAGACTGAAAATGTGCCAATTTCCGGTGTGATTCAAATTTGGAGTTCCCCAAACTCGCAAGGAGAAAAAAGCTGAATGTCAGAACTTCATACAACTCAGAAGATCTTGACCTACAATGTGGTTCATAGAGAAAGATATATTTGGACACGTAAGCTGGAGCAGAACCGATTAGGGCTTTATAGTTGTGTGAAGATAAATGACATGGTAATCATTTAATTTTAATTCCTACCAATAAAATTAACATTTATGGGTCAATTGTAAATAGATTGGACATATTTAGATCAATGGCCTAAAATTCACAGATGATTAGGTTATTATCTGTACAAGTTATGTCATTCCATTTGCCATCCAGACCGATTAAAGCACAATCCTCCCTATTGCGATAATTACTGGGTTCTCCTGGTTCCCAGTTGGAATAAACAATGGTCTCACTGTTCAAGTATTTAAATGTCCCCTCTGTTTGAATGTCGGTTATCCCAAGAAATGCGTACATTTTATATAGAAGAGCAATCTGTTGGATTGCTGTGTTCTCAGCAGCATTCCTCGGGGAAGCCAGCTGGCCACCTGCTTGCTGACACCTCCGCTTCAGATCATCAAAGTTGCCTTCATAGCCACTGGTCGCAAAGACTTTATTGCCAACAATTTGGCCAACTGGGAATGCCGCAACTGAAATAAAAAAGTGGGAGTGTATATGTCAGGGGGATGATCAGTTTAGGTATGTGATAGTAAACCTGCTGTGCTTCATAGAGTTCTGGCTTATTGTTATGCTTGAACATCTGCCTGCTCATTAATTCCAGTTTATTGTAAACTGTTTTACTTACATTTAGATAGCCTTTGTTAATTAATTTCATTTTTACTTATCTGTAGCTTACTTATATGCATTTTAATTTTAGAAAATATAGTAACAACAAACAATAAAAGCAATTTGAAAAACAGAACTTGAGTAAGTGGTCAGCTTGAGAAGACTGATACGACTGTTACATTAGCTTGCAATAGATAAAAATATGGAATGAAGACATCAGTGTCTCTTTGAAAAATGCTCTATAGCACCATATTGATTCTCAAATATATCCACCATGGAGAAGCAAGAGTTCAGAGGTTTGCAAACCACTTCATAGCTGTGACTCTCAATAGCATGGATGTGACTAGTTCCTGATGCAGTCACTGCAGGTTTGTTTTTGGGGGGGGGGGGGACAAAACATTGTCTGAAAATCAGTGTTACCACTGGGCAACACACATTTGGCCTGCTGGTTCTAAACATGGCACCAGTTGTCCCCTATCAGCTCTAGTTTTTGAGATACAGACTGAATGTCATTTGAGATACAGACTGAATCTCCATCTGCTCACCCATAGAAAACCATGATAAACAAATCTAAGCTGATGTAGTCTATCCAACACAATTTCATGAATCAGTGCCCCAAATAATCTAAAAACTAAATCACCAAGAAAATACTTTCTGTTGGGCCGTATATTCTTTTTAAACATCGGGAGATCCTGGGGTTGCCAAGGGAGTTTCATGAGATACAAAAAGAGAGCATGGTGGCCATATTTAGCTCACAGGCCTCACATTTCCTATGAGCTACCAAGAAGTTGCCAATCTGCCAATTGACAAGGTGCTTTCTGTTTGCTATCAATAATATAAAGAAAGGGATGAGGTCCAACAGACCAATTTGCCACCCTCCATGGTGAATCGGTGGGATGGTGGGGCAATCTCAGTGGCCCACACCTCGCCTCCCCCATATCTGACAGTTCCCCATCCCACATGGGGAACCATTGTTGTGTGGCTCCCCCTTCCACTCCCCGCACTACCCCCATGGTTCTACAAGGGAAGCATCCTGCCATGATGTCAGGGTGCTTTCTCTATGGAGCCTGCCAGAAGTTGCCATATGTTGTGTGATGGGCAGCATGGGCCCAAGGAAGAAGCATCCTGACAGCATCCTGGCATGCTAAAATCACCTTGTTTGATGAAATGGTGAGTGGCTAGTGCAGATGGGCCAATAGACTCAAAGACTTATTTTCTCCTTCTAACAGGAATGTGATTAGGTTTTTCAGACCTTATTGATGATTACATTAATGCAGTAACCCTATTCTACTAAACTCTCATTTCCATTCCACTATTATGTTTAATACTTTACCTTTTTGATACTTGGAAAAACTGGCTTGCAGGGCATTTAGCTGTCCCTCAAGGGCAATGACTTGGTTTTTCAATAGATTGACCTCTGAGGAAGCATAGAATAATCAACATCTGGAAGAAGTAGTACTGTAACATCCTGAGGTGGTAAATATCTTCTTCAAAGTGCTGCCCCAACATATTTCTGCTTATTTAAATGGCAACATTCATACACTCACAATAGATATAGTAATATAGGTGTATATTCCAACCCATCTTTACATTCAAAATGTAACAACAAATTAAATAATTTTCTGCCTATTTTCCAATGGTATGGCTCATCATGCTTGAACATCTATGTGTTTGCTATCTTTCAAATAAAACGTTTGTGTCTTGGAGTGATACTTGGATCTATAATTTTACTGATTATAAATTTTACTGGTGAGGCTGTACATAAGTGTATTATCAGTGGAATGGAATTGTTTTTTTAAAGTTAGGTCTTGCAGAGAATATAAGTTACAACTTGTCAGTCAATCTCTTTTGTTCAAATTCTGTAAAGCATCTGAGTTTCAAAAGGTCAATATTTAACCTTCTCCCAGGTATTTTCCTTAGATGCTAAAGATATCCCACTTAAGCTTACCTGAGAGACCACTGTCACCCTTTGTCCCCTTTTCGCCTGTGGAGCCTTTATCTCCTTTTGATCCAGGAGGGCCTGTCCTCCCTACAGGTCCTTGTGGTCCTGTTGCTCCTTGTAACCCTGTGTAAGAGTTTTAAAAATTAAATAGAAGTTGGTAGTTATTGGAATGAAGAAATCAGAAAAAGACTCACAGGAAGTCAAAATTATTGGATAATCCTATGTGGTCACTTTCAAAATGACAATCAGAAGTGATATGGCATCACTTTCTGGGCATGTCTCACTGGGCCACAAAATCCAAATTAGGTCAGATGTCACTTCTGGATGTCTACACCAGTGTTTCCCAACCTTTTTTGAGCTGCGACACACTTTTAACATTAAAAGAATTCCGGGGTACACCACCTACCAAAATGACACAAAATGACACTCGAACACAGTAAAGAATGGCTGGGGGATGGTGGCCTGCTGGGAGCAGCTGCTGGGAGCAGCTGCTGGGAGTGCCAAAGCTGGGGGGAGGGGGCAGAGCGAGGCCACACCATGCCCTGCCCCTTCCCCCCGGCTTCAGCTCTCCCAGCAGCTGTTCCAGCCTTGAGGGTCAGTGCCAAGCCAGCGGTGGCAGAGCCAGCACAATGCTGGCTTGGCACTGTCCCCTCAAGGCTGGAGCAGCTGCTGAGAGTGCCAAAGCTGGGGGGAGAAGGAGGAACCAGGCCAAGCCATGCCCCCCCCCCTCCCCCAGCTCTCCCACAGAGGAGGACCATGAGCGGTGGATGGGCTTCAGTGGGCGGGGCTCCTCCTCCACCTGGCTTCAGCGAGCGAGGGGCGAGAGTCATGGCGGATTGGAGGCTGGCTGGGGAAACAGCCGAAGGAGGCGGCGCCCCAGCCCCTTCTTCTTTTTCTTCACCACCACCTGGCCCATCCTCCTCCTCCCCCAAGCAGCAGGAGTTCGGCAGGAGGAGGGGGGAAAGGAAGGGGGCAGAGAGCTTTTCTCGTGGCACAGCAGGAGGTCTGTCACAGCACACTGGTTGGGAAACACTGGTCTACACAATGTTCAGAGACATCTGGCTCCTAACACAAGGTAAAACCGATTAACGGAATGTTATCCTGCATTAGCAGAAATCAGGGAACTCTGGAACAACCACACATTTTGGGGTTGATGTGAACAAATGAACTCGTCTTAATTTGAACCAGTCCAGTTGTTCACATTGGCCAGTGCCGCCATCCCATTTTCCCTGTGCTCTTTAGTGCAGGAAAAAGGAATGACACTTACCTTTTCTATTGTTTCTTTCCTCCCACTGCAACAATAGCCACATAGCTTCAGAGAACTCATGACTGTCACTGCGAGCCTTTGTTGATGTCAGCAAATGCACCCCTGTGATCTGGAGAAAGGAGGAGGAGGGTTGCCTTTCTCCTTTCCTTTGCCAGGTTATGCAGATACCTTTGCTGACATCAACAAGGGCCTCTAGTGAGGGCATGGAGCTTTCCAGAGTTCTGTGGCCATTACCGTGGTGACAAGCAGTAACAAACATAAAGGTAAGCATCCAGCAAGGCAAAACTTGTTTTGATCCAACTGGAGAGTTGAGACTCAACTCGCACTGCTGCCATGATTTGGAAGAGAAGCTTGTAAACACCTCCATGGAATCCAAGGCCAGTCCAAAGTGTCAGGTTGATTTATATTAGATTAAGGACCTTTTCATGCTACATAATTATAGCACTATGATTCCTCTTTAACTGCTATAGCAGCATCCTATGGGTTTCTGTGGTTAGTAGTTTAGTTTGTTACAAGCTCTGCCTAGACTTCAAATCTCCATAGAGCCGAACTTCTGAATTACCAGGTTCAGCATTTGGAGATCTTGTGTTCACTTTGAAGCAGTTGCAAGAGGAGCAATGATAAAATCGAGTGGTGGCTGCCATACATTGTAACTTTAATGTACTACATTGTGAGCAAATTCATTTGGTTTAAGACAATTCTTACCCATTATTCCAACATCTCCTTTTGCTCCTGTCATTCCTGCTGGTCCAGCTGGGCCCATTTTTCCTGGAGGGCCGAGTATCCCTTTTGGTCCTTGCATTCCTGGTGTTTCATTAAAAAGTTTTAATATATGGGTGTTCGCAAAGATAAACACAAGAATGATAAATTACAGACAAACTCAGCAAAGAGAAATACAAAGCCTATTAAACTTTGTAACCCATTGCAAGAAAGTTGACCATTATCCCCCACCTTCAGTTTAAGAATATAAGCATTAAAGCCAAAGTATAATGATGAATGGTATCTCTCATGGTCACCATCATTGTTAAATCAGTGAATGCAGAACTTCTACAGCAGGCATGGACAAACTTTGGCCTTCCGGGCGTTTTGGACTTCAACTCCCAGAAATCCCAGTGAGCTTACCAGCTGTTAGGAATTGTGGAAGTTGAAGTCCAAAACACCTGAAGGGCTGAAGTTTGCCCATGCCTGATATACATGCTCCTTTGTTTCCCTTTGTCTGCATATGTCAATTTGACTAAAATAATTCTGGCTATTTAAATTATAGGATTTTATCGCACAAGGCAGGCTAACTGGCAGGCAGCTACTGATGGCCCAATTGAATCATGATCTGTGCTGATCGTTGTGATTATCCCATCCTCAGCTATTAACATCTACCAATCCCATGGTGTTCCTGACACCTACTTTAAGGTGACAGCTCCCTTCAGCTTCTGTATTCCAGTATTCTGACAGTCAAATGATGTCCGAGTGCAGAATTTCCCTCACCTCCCCACTCCCCAAGCTCTCTATTTTCTATTTATTTTTTACTAGCTTATTTATCCTACATTGCCCAAGGAATGCATTTCTATGTCTTTCTTTCATTTCTTATTTTTCTTTAATGTGCCTTCTCCCTCCCTCCTTTCTTTATTTCCTTTCTTTTTCCATTGCTTTCCTCATACACTTTCTCAACTTTTTTCTTTCATGTATCTTTCTTTGCTTCTTTCTCCTCATACGTTTCCTCTTTCTTTTTGCTCCCACCTCCCTTCTTTATTTTCTTGATTCCTTCTCCCTTTGTTTTCTCCTCCCTTCTTTCTCCTCCCTTCCTCCCCTTCCCCTCCTTTTATTTCCCTTCTTTTTCTATTTCTTTGGCTCTTTCCTTCTCTGTTCTTTTCTCTCGCCGCCTTGTCTTTTGTTTTCTCTCTCTTCCTTCTCTTTCCTTTCCCCCCCTCATACACCTTTTCCTCTTTTCTTTCTTCCCCAAATTTTTAGGATTACAGAGAATTAAACATTGAAAATGAGTCCGACTTCTATTTTTTCTGTGTTCACATTCCCTGAATAACTTTCCCACTCTTATTTCTTTGAATGCCTAACCTCTATTTTGAAGTGTATAGCCTAAGTTTTTTTAAAGCTAAACACTTCGGGACCCAATGACCATTTCATGAGGAAGGGGGAAAATTTTATTTGAGATAAGCAATGTTCTCATACAACTTCTATGGATGCATGCTTGGCCAGATAAGAGGAAGAAGGTGGAGCACTGAGTCCACAGTAGAGGGAAAGGAGCTTAGAGAAGAGACACTATAGTTAGCCCTCCATGGTCTCTGGGATTAGCAATCAAAGGCCCATACAAAAAGAAAAACTGTGAAAGAACAAAAGAACTCTCCTCTAGAAATCATTAGATCCTCCAATATGATTCTATGGTCAACTTCTACAGGAAGTTGATGCACTGGAAAATCCAGAATTACTTAAAGAAGTGTTTTTAGGTATCCCTAGTTACTCCAGCATGATTCTTTGATCAACTTCTGGCAGGTCACGGAGTTGTACTGGAAGGCATAGAGAAGATATTACTTTTGTTTAACTCACAAATTTTGGGGGGAGGGGGGGGGGTCATTGTTATAATACTTTTATTTTATGAAGAATTTAATTAATCTTTACTGAAGAGTTAATGTTAACTAATACAATTAATTTTAATCAATTCAAAATGTTCAACACTTAAAAAACCTGAAAATGGTCCTCAACCTCACCATCATTGCTTTCCTAGTGTAGACCATTACAAAGTTATGTTTTCCACACCTTGTTCTCCCTTTTCCCCTTTTGGTCCTTGGAGTCCATCTCTCCCATCTCTTCCTGGTAACCCTCTCTCAGCTGGTCCACACACAACTAGCGAACAGGCTTTTGGGTCGCAGGTTTGAACAACTTGCTGTGGTACCAGGGTTGCTTCCGGCAATACGCAGAGGACTAAAGCACAAAACGTTACAAGCAACAGCATTGTTTAATGGTTTACTCTGTGAAAAGAATGTAAAGAAGAGAAATGAAAGAATTAGCTCATGCAAAGTGTTTTCCATTGCACTGCAATAAAATGAAAGTTAATAACGGACGTGCATTGACTTTCTAGGGTTTAAATAAGGTCTCTTAATCCTATCTTGAAAGAGTACTTAGAAAAGTTGCTTTTTCGAACTATAATTCACAGTATTCCTTGTAAGTGACCATATCCTCTGAAGAATTCAACCATAATGTAAAAAGTAATATTTTCCAGTGTTTCCTAGAAATCCAGGGAGGAGACCCAATTATTTGTACATTCTAGCTCAGAATAATGTTTCTTTTGCCACTATGTCCTGTAGCTAAATCCTCTTGATCCAGAGCTATGTCAGATAAAAATGAAGATGATAGTATCACATGAGATGAAAAGACTATACCCCCAATTCCATGGAAAAGAGCATCAAAATACAGGTCTCCCCCTACTTGTATAACATACCTGACTTGCCAAAATTTCCTCTTTTTTGCATCCTTCTAAAAGGTATCTTCATTTTAGCAACAAGACACCTCAACAATGCCTTCCCAGCTTCATTTAAATGAGTGTTAAAGCAATCAAGAGAATAAGAAATTAAACCACTGTTGAACAAAAATCAACTAGCCTTTAAAGCTGGAAGAAATTAGAAGAAAATAAAGAAGAACATGAATATCAGATACAGTAAGCACTTAATAATCAAAAGACATCTTATCAATGAAGACTGAATTGATAAGCAGGAAGATCTAGCCTGTTTTCAATTAATGAAATGTGTTGAGTACAATATAAGATGACCAGTTTTTACACAGAACTGGTAGCAATTTTTCTTAGGCTGGACCTAACTTCCCTATATCACAGGATCTGATACCATATTATTTGCTTATCCCAGATTTTCTGGCAGTATATTCATATAATCCAATTCAAAGCAGATCACCTGGGATCATATCCTGGATATAGGACAGTGTAGATCCACCCTCAGGCACCCATCATTGAAAGATCAGTTTAAAATCCACTCACTTGCTTCACAATTTCAGGTGCTCTATGAAGCCAGGGATAAGACACGAGGAGTAATGCATAGCCTTATATAGGCTATGTGTTACATAATTAGGCTCTACTTTTCTAAATCACATGACTTACCAGAAGTTCAACAATGAATCTTGAACATGGCCAAATAATATAAGCATTTGAAGATGCTTAAAGACAACCTGGACCCCCCTCTGCAGTTGTGATTGTGGCATATCTTCACATCCAATCTGTGTTTCTATGTCTTCTTCTGGTTTAATTTAGTTAAATGTAAGGTTCTTTGGCACCACAGGAACATAAAAATGATTTTTTTAAAAACAATTCCAATTGAATTAAATTGACAGCAGTGAATTGAATTGAAAACATTGAAAGAAAAGACACCACGTAACAATCAGTTTCTCTTTAGCAAAGAGTGGCCTTTATTTGTAAAAAGGAAATTGTTGCCAACTTGCTTTATTGGCACTTTACTTGCCAATGTAAATTCCAGTGTAGGTAATTTCCTGGCCACAGTCTTATCCCTAAAATTACCCAGGTATGATTTGCTGAAGAAGTGGGCAGATGAAGCAAGACTGGAGAAAACCCAAGGTGTTATTTATTAAAGCAGAACCAACTTTTAAAAAGAAAGGATTACAAAATAGTGTTTCAATAAAATGGTACATGATACAATTGTTGTGAAGGCGGAAGAACCCTGCAACAGATGGAAAGCCACCATTGTTGTGTTAATCATGCCACTGAATGGGACCCTTATTCTGTGAAGATTGTGTTGTTGATCGGCTGTGGACTGACCTCCACACATAAATCAAATTCATGCACAGGCGTCTTCCAAGAAAAGTAAAACAAAACCAACAAAAGCCCCATGTTCATCAACGTTTAGCAAAGAGGCAGGATTGTGTCATAGACTGGCACATGAGTGATGGATATGGATTCAGTTGTTCTATCTCAAGGTCCGAGGCAGTAAAGTAGTCTGGCAGCTGTAGCCAAGACTGAGAAACCCTTTGTAGGACCCATTTTGCTCACTTGATATGGGAGGGGGCTAGAAAAGGTGCTCTAAACATAGTCTGCCTCACTTATTTCTGACTGAACTGCTCCATCCAGTGGGGTCACAACCTTGCAGCTGAAAAATACCCACATTGGAACATGGAACTTACAGACACTGTTGGAGACCACAGACAGGGAACACTCTGAACAGAGGACTGCTATTATTGCAAGGCAGCTGAGATGCTTCAACATCAACATAGCAGCACTTCAAGAGAACTGAAGAGCAGAAGGACATCTGAAGAAAGTAAAAGGAGGCTACATCTTCTTTTGGAAGGGACAGCCCAAATAAGAATGAAGAATATATGGAATCAACTTTACTATCGGAAATGACCTGGTGAAGCATCTGTCCAAAGAACCCATTGGCATTAACTAATGACTCTCAACCTTCTGAATCAACCTTGTCAAAAACCAACAGGCAACTACGTATCGTAAGTGCCTACGCACCAACACTAGATGCTGACAAAGACATCAAGGAAAATTTTTACTGTCAGCTGGACACCATCCTGTCGGAGATACCTGAGAAAGGACAAAATCATCCTCCCGAGGGATTTTAATGCAAAAGTTGGATAAGACTTCATCCAGTGGCCAGAGACCATAGGAAAAGATGGAGTAGGAAACAGCAACCTAAATGGCATCCTGCTTCTCACCAAATATGCGGAACACAACCTTGTCACACTCTTCCACCAGGAAAACAAGCTTAAGACATTATGGAAGCACTCAAGTCAAATCATTGCCACTTCTTAGACTATGTAATTATATGTGCCAAAGACTGCCACTATGTGCTTCTCACAAGAGCCATGACAGATGCTGATGACTGCTATATAGACCACAGGTTAATGCGATCCATGACAGCCATCAAGATTGCCCCCAAAATGCAGAAACCAAGGAAGAAAGATAAGGCGTAAAATGAACACCCACGTTTCAAGAGCCCTCTAAATGAACCCTTCTCCAAACAACACTAAATGATCATCTACCCGTAGAACACCCTGAAAATGTTGAGAAACATTGGAATAAACTGCAGACCTCCATCATCACAGCCTGTGAAGAAATCATTGGATATCAAACTAAGAAATACCAAGACTGGTTTGATGAAAATGACAATGGGGTTCAACAGTTAATTGATAAGAAAAGGAAAGCCTTGCAGAGAGACGCCAACCGTGCTGCTAAGAAAAGAAATCTGTGCCAGTGCAAAAGTTGAGATCCAAAGAAGTACCAGAGAACTCAATAATATCTGGAGGACAAAAAGGCCCAAGGGATCCAATACTTTGCAGATGTCCCTGACACACTGTGATTATTTAACACCACAAAGGCCATCTATGGCCTGGCTCGCTCATTCACAGCTTCTGGCTTGGCCTCTCTCTTAAATATTTTTTTATTTTGCTTTATTTTCTTTATTCTTTTTATTTAGTGAGACTGGCTGGGAGTTGGGAATGTGTGGGATGGGTGAGTGTTGTGCATGCACATGTTTGGGGGTTTAGAGAGTCAACCTTTTAACTTCTTTTTCTCCTCCTCTCCTCTCCTTCAGCAAATATATAAAAATAATAAATCCCAGAAAACAAAAAGAAAAGCCTAATTCTCAGAAAATGACTACCCCCTAGTTACCTCTTCTCTAGAGTAGAAAGTAGAATATGCTTTAAGGAACCATTAAACCCAAAGCAGAAAAGAGATTGAAGTGTGAGGAGGAAAAAGGCACCACTTCAGGTGTGGGAAAGAGAGGGATTTTAAAGGAAGTTCAGGGTAGGATAGCTCCAGGTGGATCACTCTTCCTTCCCTAGGAAGGGAAAGCCTCTTTAAAATGCCTTGGAAAGCTGAGTGCATGGTATGTGCTTCAGGGAGAGAGCATGCGCCTGCAGCATCTGCAGTGCCTTCAGCTCCTGTAGTGCCTATCTCCTCAAATAAAAATTAGAAACCACTTTAAGCAAGCATTAAACCTATAGCAGAAAGAAGATCGAATTGTGAGGGGGAAAGGGCACCACTCCAGGCAAGGCTCTGCAAATCAAGAGAAAAGAAAGGGCATTTTAAAGGACGCCCAGGGTAGAATAGCTCCAAGCCATTGCTCTTCCTTCCCTGGGAAGTGGGAAACCTCCTTAAAATGCCTTGGAAAGCTGTGTGGTATGCTGCATGGAGAAAGCATGTGTGCACACCTGCCTGTAGTGCCTGTCTCCTCTAGAGTAGAAACAGCTTTAATGAAGCATTAAACCCGGTCTCTTCTACAGACAGAAGAGAAAGGATTACAGCAATATTAAAAACTCTGATGCTTTTAATCCAGGTTTTAATGAAGGATATAAGAACAAACAATATCTAAAATGATGGGGAGCATGAGAAGTCCTCCCCCTTAATAATGGGCCAGATAAGAAATGAATCTTTTGGCTTCCCAGATTGAAAACAGATTTCTTTCCTTCCAAATTTGAGAGGCTCACGAAAAATGGATTGGGACCCCCACCAATATCTGGGACATCGAAACGGATCACGGTTTATCTGGATTGCACAAGGCTAGTGGAGAGACAGACTTGCAGCAGTCCCTATGGCTGACATTTGGGTGTTGCATCCCTGGCCATTATTGAAGGGAGAGGCAAGAGAAGCCTCTGTTGGCATGGTTTGTATCAATTCATGTTTGCATCGGAGAGAGGGCTTCTTCTTGATATGCTGGTGTTTCACTTGAATGGAAACTACCTGAGAGGCAGGAAAGGCCCCCATTAGTATGGCCTGTGTCTACTCCTCTTGGCATTGGGGAGAGGGCTTCCTCCTGATGTGCTTGTGATTTGCTTGGGTGGAAATGACCCTGAGAGGCAGTAGAGGCCTCCAATGTGTTCGTACCCATTGCCATTTACCTCAGGGAGTGTGCTCCCTCCTGTTGTGCTTGTGATCCACATGGGTGGAAATGATATGAGAGGCAAGAGAGGCCTAAATTGGCACAGTTGGTACCCATTTCAGTTTGCATGAGGAAAATGCTCCCCTCAGTGTGTTTATGATCCACTTGGGTGGAGACAGCCTGGGAGGCAGGGGAGGCCTACACTGGCACAGTTTGTACCCGTTGCTGTTTGCACTGAGGAGAGTGCTTCCTCACGATGTGTTTCTAATCCACTTGGGTGGAGACCTGGGCCTGTCTAAAGGTGAAAACCCTGGTTATCCAGGCTTTGGTCAATTTCAGAAAATTAAGGAAGCATGGCATCTCACACACACAGCATGGCATCAAGAAATTTGACACAGCGAGAAAGAGAGTCAAATGGGTTGTTCACAATGCGCTGGCTGAAGGTATGGGCTCATACATCACACACTTTAGGCCTGATTTCTTCTGAGGTGATGGCATCTATCCCTTGGATGCTGGCAATTACCAATTCTAAGTTGACTTGAAAAGGGGCATTAAGGCTGCTCTGGGGAGCCTGGTGGGGGATAGGGGTAAAGTGCCCCTTATCTGTGGCAGAAAGCAGCCATGTGGCCTTTGGTGAATGGGACAAGGTATGCTGTCCTTGCTAGCTGATGGAACATAAGCTGAAAAAGTACATTTACATGTGATGTACTCCTAAGGCACCCCTTTGTGGTGTTGGCAAGGAACAGAAACTCTCACCTGTTTACATTACATTACTGAGGTGAGAGCAAACAGAAATGGCCTTGAGACAGGGAGAGTTCTGGCCTCCCGCACTACATTGGCTGGCATGGCGCAAAGCCCCTCGCCACTTGCCAGGCCCAATCCCCTCGCCTACCTCATGCTGTCCATCGGGCCTGGAAAGCAATGGAAGTGGCCAGGGGCTTCACACAAGAACAGGCTACATGGTGCAGCTTATCCGCTTTGCGCTGTCCTTCGTGCGAGCCAGGCAAGGGAGGCTACACCACACTGCCTGTTCTCATGCGAAGCCCCTCGCCGCTTCCATTGTATGCCAGGCCCGATGGGCGGTGCGATGCAGGTAAAGGGATTGGGCCTGGCAGGCGGCGAGGGGCTTTGTGCCATGCCAGGCAGCATGGTGCAGCCTCCCTTGCCTGGCTCGCATGAGGGGCAGCACAAGCCAGGTAAGTTGCACCACGTGGCCTGGCCACGCGCAAATATCTTTTAAACATTGAAATGAAATATAGTTCATGCTTACATATTCCAAAAACCACTTTCAAAAAGACAGAACATAGAATGTTTTACTCATTTTCATTGGAACTATTTTATCTTCAGAAATGCTAAAGCTATCTTGTTCTATGTGTTCCTATATTGCTTTCAGCAGCCCATGGTTGGGGGTGTGGGCATGTGTGTGCCTTCAGGTCACCTTTTATTTATGGTGACCCCATGGATTTAAGGTTTTCTTTGAGAGGAAACACTCAAAAATAGTTTTGTCAGTTTCTTTCTGTGAAATATAGCACCTGCTATTCATTTGTGGTTTCCCATCCAAATACTAACCAGAACTGGCCCTGCTTAGCATTCAAGATCAGAAACATTTAATCTTTTATTGACGTGCCAGGTATTCTTCTTCTGTACCATAGTATCTGTTACCCCTGTGACCCAACTTGTACAGGCAGTCCCCAACTTACAAACAAGTTATGTAGGTTTGTTCTCACTATTTATTTATTTATATTTATAAATTCGATTTGGTAGACCGCTCTCTCTGGAGCCCAGAGCGGTTTACAATTTAAAATCAATAAAAACATCAATAAACAGATAAAAGACGTATACCCAAAAGCCCCACTCCCCACAGATGACCCCGGCAAGCAACAATATGCAGAGCAATACATGGCAGGACGGTATGTTGGCAGCTGGCAACTATAGGAGGCATCAGTTGGGACCAAATGCCAGCCTATATAACCAAGTCTTCACAGACTTGCGGAAGGCCATCAAGCCCCGTAGTGCTCATATCTCCTCTGGCAGAGAATTCCAGAGGGTCGGAGCGGCCACTGTAAATGCTCTCTGCCGGGTGACAGCCTACAGATCTTAATACTAGGGACCTCTAGTAGATTAAGCCCCTCTGAGCACAGTGATCTTCTGGGTTTGTATGGGGTAAGATGCTCCCTCAGGTACACTGGCCCCAAACCATGTAAGGCCTTGAAAGTTAGAACTAACACCTTGAAGGAGACCCGGAATTCAATGGGAAGCCAGTGCAGTGCACGCAGGAGTGGGGGTCACATGCGCAGATCTTGGGGTTCCCGGCAGCAGGCGCACTGCTGCGTTCTGCACCAGCTTAAGTTTCCGGATTGCCGACAAGGGTAGGCCAATGTACAGCACATTACAGTAATCGAGCCTCGAGATGACCGTGGCTTGGATCACCGTATATAAGTTGAGTTAGGTTCAATTTCATTGTTGGAGTTCAGAATGCTCTTGCTCAGGGGAACTATTCATTCCAGCAACTCCCAAATGCCAAAGTCTATTTTCCCCAAGCCTCTCCAATATTTTCTGTTCGGCTGATAAGCTGATCAGTAAACATATTCATGGTTTCCCTGCTGCTACATTAAGACTGTTACCCATGCTGTGATATGCTTGAAGTCAAAATTTCATTTAGGCCTATTTGTAGTTAGAAATAAGTATTTCACAATGTATAATTACATATTGTTTTGTGATTAATCACTATGTTTTATGTTCAGATTGTAACAATGAAAATACATCCTGCATATCAGATATTTACATCATGATTCATAACAGTAGCAAAATAAGATATGTACAGTGTGCATAGGAATTTGATAATAGTTTTATAAAAAAGCTATAGTCCGGCCCTCCAACAGTCTGAGGGACAGTAAACTGGTCCCCTGTTTAAAAAGTTTGAGGACCCCTGGCCCAGTTCATTTTTAGTGACTAAAGACTGCTTTAGATGTTGGCAGATTGATGTAGCTGTCGTATAAAGTAGGAAATACATGAGTTCCTAGCATGGAGACCTTCAAAAATTTGGGTACTGTTCCATTTTGCAGGCAGAGGCCACCAGGGGGCACTCCATTTTACAGGGGAGGGGGAGTTTAAGAAAGAAAACTATTTCCCCATTTTCACTGATTATTACCCCTCCCTACTTCCCATATCATAAATGGGGGTTGTTTCCACGATGGGGATATGGGTGGGTGGAATAACAGGAAAACAGAGGGAAATGGTTTTATTCCTTCAACCTACCCTCCATCCTGTAAAATGGATTATCTTTCTCTCTCTAATGCCCCCTTGTGGCCTCCGCCTGGATAATGGAACAGTACCAAAATTTGTGATGACTTGCTGGAGAGGGATTTACTGAAGCTAGACACATGAAGTTTTATTTTGCAGTCATAAACAGCCAAAGGACTACTCAGAATCTGCCAACCAGGAGTGTAGCTATGGGGTTAAAGCTTGGGAAGTATAGAGCACAACTTATCATCTGAAGAGCTGCTGCAAGCTTATAATGATCTGCTCATTTTCAATAAGCTCAGTCTATTTGTAATTAACTATAAAACTATTGCAATTTAGCCTCACTGCTTTTTCATCCAAAGCAGACTTTAGTCTAACTCAATAATGAGTCTCAGCTAAAGTAGACCAATTGAACAAAAGGAACCTACATAAGTATTTACGTATTAACTTATGATTGATGTAATAGAACAAATTTAGTTGAAATTAACAAATTAGATTTAGGCTTGGAAACAATGTTCTTGCAACTTTTCAAGACTGAAAAAAAGGGAACACATTGGATTGCATAACTTTTATTTCATTTTGAAAACATAACAAACATCACACAGGGACAAATGTTACAAAATACATCAAAATTTCACAAAATGTATAGAAGCATATATTTAATTAACTAAATATATACTAACAAGTAATCTAAACAAAATCGCTTTTTTAAAATTAGGAAACGTGACTTCCCACTGTCTTATTAAATGGGTATGCATACAATTAAATTAAATTCCCATTGTCACATATTGCTTTATTAACCCTCCAATTTGTTATAGTAATTTTGAATGCTTTATTTAAAATTAATTTTAATAAAAGATTCCCAGTTTGCTATAAAGTCTTTGATTGTTTTTCTTCTCGGAAACATGCTCAACTTATCCATTTCTACTAACAGAAATGTTTTAATTACCCAAATTCTGATTTTTGAAATATTTTCATTTTTCCAGGTTTGGGCATAGAGTATTGTTGCTATTGTTAATCATTACATACTTTAATCATGTGCATATACCAACACCCCACCTGTCGAAACCACCTCACTGAAATTTTGTGAAGATGAATGAAATGGTAATTGTTTTATTTCCTACTGATAAAAAGCAGATGAAGTATTAACATTTCTGGGCATATTTAGATTGGACATATAATGATGGATGGCCTAAAATTCACATATTATTAACCTCTTTTCCCCACAGGATTTGTCATTCCACTTTCCATCTGAATAGAATTCAATACAATCCTCCTCAACATCTAGGTTATTGGGTTCTCCTCCTGCCCAGTTGGAATAAACAATTCTCTCACCATTCAAGTATCTAAATGTCCCCTCTGTCTGGATGTCAGTTATTCCTAGAAATGCCCATTTCTGATAGAGAACAACAATGTCTTTAATTGCTGTGTTCTCAGCTGAATTCCTGGGGGAAGCCAACTGGCCACCTGCTTGCTGACACCTCCGCTTCAGATCATCAAAGTTGCCTTCATAGCCACTGGTTATAAACACTTTGTCGCCAACAGTTCGGCCACCTGGGAATGCTGCAACTGAAACAAAAAAACACATCACATATTGGCTGTTGGTTTCTTGTTACTGCCATATGAAGATATAAATGTATTTTAGTTGGAAGTCTCAGCATTAGAGGAGATACAAACACATGTTGTCAAGAAAATATGACACTTTCAATTTAAGTTCTCCACATGTCAGAAGTTACTTGAAGGCAAACAAAAGCAATTCCAATTTTAAACATTTTTGAACCAGAAAGAGGTAAAGGAAGTTTGTAACTGAGATAGTCTTTTTTGCATCTAGAGAGTCATCCTGTGTTCACAAGTAACTATATTGGGTGGGCAACTCAAGAGAGGGCAGAGATCAATTTGTGTCCCTGTGCCCACATTTCAAAAACACCAGTAGTGTAATGTTACTTCTGCTCACCATTTGGACATATTGTCAACAGTTTTTTTTTAAAAAAAATAATCAAGTGATTTGGTGTTGGCGTTGGGAGGTTTTGGAGTGGAAGTATTGCAACTCTGAATAACACTATATTTAAAAGAAATTGTTGGGTTTTTGTGAAGGGTTTTTTTTTACATGAAAAAATTGCCTGGAAATATGTGGAAATATTTTTTTAGCAGTGGGAAACTTTGAAAGTTGCAAAATTATGGCCTGGAGGCCAAACCTTCCGCACCAACTACAAAGAAGTTGCTAATCTGTTCTAGATGAACATTTTAGTTTTTAGCATTGTGATTCTTGCCAGTAAGCTAAAGGAAAATGAAGAGGAAGAAATGACATTATGACAGTTAAGGAGAGAAAATGAGAGGAGAGTTTTTGATTTTCAAAAGTTTTTCTAGATTTTTCTTCTTTCCCAAATTACAACAGGGATAAAAACAGAGGGAGTGAAATCACGAATGATATATTTGAACTTTATTCAGCTTTCACTGCAGGGATTGGTTTAGACCAGACGTGCTCATAAGGTCGATCGTGATCGACCGGTCGATCCCGGAGGGGGAGCTGGTCGATTGCGCAGCCAGGGCCAGATCTGAGGGGCGCTTCTGCCCCACGTGCGGTGTGCATCTTCCTCTGGGCTTCCTTAGGCTGCCCCTGACGTGACTCCCCCGCCTCCATTCTCAGTGCCATCGCAGCGTGGCGTGAGGAGGAGGGAAGGAGAAGAAGGAGGGCAGCAGAGCGAAGGAGGGCGCAGGTGCTCAGCCCGCACATGCTCACTTGGAGCCACGAGGGAGGACAACAACAAGGAGGGAGCCTAAGAGGCAGCTGAGGGGAGGAGGCAGGGGTGCCTCATCCTCATTGCCATCCATCTCCATCCCGCATGGCAACATGGCGAGCGCCACCTGAGCATTGCTCAACGCCTCACCCCAGGCCTCTGGAGGCCCTGTCTTGCACTCCATCCTGCCTCTCTCTCGCCCAGAAGCAACCATGCAGCCTCTGCCACCGGGCGAGAGAGGCAGGGTGGAGTGCGAGGCAGGGCCTCCAGAGGCCTGGGGTGAGGACATGGCGCTCGCCGTATTGCCATCCAGGATGGAGATGGATGACGTTGGGGATGAGGATGAGGCGCCCCCGCCTCCTCCCCTCAACTGCATCTTCGGCTCCCTCCTTCTTATTGTCCTCCCTCGTGGCCGTGGCTGTTTATATCTGTGTAATTATGTCAGGGAGGGAGAAGGAACTCTTGTTTGGATGCATTTCTGAATGTCCCATAGGCCACATAGACCAACATTAAATGGCCTTGCAGCTGAAAGGTCTGTCTGCTTTCATTCTGCCAGTTTATATCTGTGGAAGGATAACAGGGTGGGAGAAGGAACTCTTGTCTGTTTGAAGTAAGTGTGAATGTTTGAACTGGCCTCCTTGATTAGCATTTAATGGCCTTGCAGTTTCAAGATTGGCTTCTTACTGCCTGGTTTATATATCTGTGAAATGTCCATGGTGCAAGAACCACCTCACTGAGGTAGGGATACACGGGCACATAATTAAAAACTGAGAGAAAGCACTCCTGGCCATCTGGTCATCCAGGAGCAGCAGCCATAGATTGACACATAGAACAACATAGACAGAGAGCAACAACATCTTTCAACACCCCCTTGGCGCAGAAAAATTTCTACATAAAATTAACCTCCAGCAAAACCTAGGTAGATCATGTTGACTTGTTTGGTTTATAAGTAGTTTGCATGCTGAAAAAATGTGAGCACCCCTGGTTCTCAACATTTTTAAGCATGATTTAAAATGAAGAACAATTCTAATTAACATAAACTCACAAGTATTTCAGTAGGAAGTGTGGGCCTGTTTTTGGTTGAAGAGATAGTTTTTGCCTTCAAATCATTTCAGACTTAGAGTGACACTAAGTCTAAAGTTTAGGACAGGGGTTGGTAAATGACCTTGGAGGGCCACATACAGCCCATGGGCCTTAGTTTGGGGACCCCTGTTCTAGATACTGTTCACCACCAGAGCAGGATGGAGATGGACAGTGTAACCAAACCCATGATAAGGCCAGAGTATTGCTACTCTATAGCAGCCTCAGTTGAAGTAGGTAGTGTAAATGAGCCCATAGATACACACATTTATTTCCTCCTTCTAACAGAAATGTAAAGGATACCAAATTCCCCCCAAATGAAAAATGAATTGTAGGCAGCAACACATTGGTGGCAGAACAAACTATCAAAATGTATGAAATCACAGGGCTTAAAATTGCATATAACAAAATAATGCATATTCTGAGCGTGTATTTTTAGATTCCTGTAAAATGTATTCAGATAGATTTGGTACTTCTTGGAAACAAGCCCCACAAATGAATTAGGGATTTTAAAACCTTTTAATGATTAATAAAATGCACTAACCCATTTCTACTAACTTTCTCATATCTGCTCTGCTATTATGTTCAATACATACCCTTTTGATACTTGGAAAAACTGGATTGTAAGGCTTTTAGCTGTCTTTCAATGGCACTGACTTGGTTTTTCAAACGGTTGACCTCTACAAAAAGAAAGAATAATAAATTTCTAGAAAATATAATACTGAGATACCAAGTAGTGGGAAAAACCTTCTTCACTGTGTTGTCCCAGCATGTTTTTGTTCATTCAGATGTCACCTCCCCAGCATTTACATTCACAATAGATATAGAAATACTCCATACCATCATCAGGGTTAAAATACATTAAATGTTTTAGTTGTTTTAATGTACTTTTAAATTTTATTTTTAAAAATATTTATTTAAGTGTACATTGTGTTTTAGGGCATCAAATTGTTTTCTGTATGTAAAGCCACCTTGAGTCCCCTCCAGGGTGAGAAAGTTGGGGGTAGCAATGTTGTAAATAAATAAACTACAATTTCCAGAATTCTGCTCAGCATCAGAAAGCCCTAATCAGCATAAGGGTATTGTACCCTAGGCTTGACTGGACCTTAGTAACCCACTCATGACACAGTCTCTGCGGTTAAATGCTTTATTTAGAATAAATGATATAAAAAAAGCAAAAATAAGAATCAAACTGGAAGCAATAAAATGTCAAGAATCGGTCCATGACTGTCAGGCAAGTCTCTGGAAGTTGCAAAGGACAAAGTCTCTGGAAGTTGCAAAGTCTCTTGATGCCACAAGGGCGAATCCACAGGCTCGATAGCCTGACTTGGTAGCAAGGTCCCCACGGCTAGGAAGACCTCCCTGGTCCCCTCAGTGGAGCTTGGCAAGGTATTTCAAAAGTTGGCACGAGATGAAGACTGAAGTCCTGCTTGAGCCTTTATAGGTTTGGATCTACCTAGCTCCGCAATGCGCTGACTTCGCCTGGGCCTTCCCACGGGAACAGAAAGGGAGTCTTTCACTTCTCTCCTATCTGCAGACTTCTGGAATTCCACCTCGTTAGCTGGGACAGCTGTGGAAAAGGGAGGCTGTGAGCCGACTCGGCTCCAGGTGTTGTTATCTCTATGGGAAAGGGCCACGCTATGCTTCTCTCTGACCCGCGGGGGCCCTATTGAGGGAAACGGCTGAGCCTGGCTTTCTGGCCTCTCTGCCTTCTTGCTAGAGTCATGGCGGTGGTTTGGTTCACCAGAACCGGGCTGTGGTGTGTCAAAAGGAGATATTTGCCCTTCTATAGCAGCAGCCAGCCACAATTCCAATAAATTGGTATATCTGCAAAGAAGAGGACTGACTGATACCTCTAGTAAGTAATTCTCTGTGCTGGACTAGGAAGAAATCCCCAAATGGAAGTTCTGTTGGTTAATATGAGAGACATTCAATGAGATAGCAGTTGTGGCTTCCAAAAAAAAAACCCAACAAAAAAACCCCAACAAAAAACAAAAACAAAACGTTTTTGTCAAAAGCTTTAAAAATCCCTAAAATCAGTATATATGTGAATATTTCTGAAAGTTGGGGAAAATTATTCCCTCTTATCTTGTGTCATTGTATAGAAAATTCAAGGATATATCTCTTGTAGTTGTTTTAAAATGTTGTTTATAAAAACTTTGAAAATTCCTTCAAAATCTGTGGATAAGTGAAACATTCTGAAACTTGATGGGGTAACAGTGGTAAATGTGGTCTACATTGTAGCAAGTTTCACCACAATAGCTGTAAAATAAGGGAGAAAAGAGCCTGAAGTTTCCCCACTTGCACAATTACTATAACAAAAAAGGAATGAAATTTTGTTACTCTTGTTATAGTAATGAAATTTTCACTGACAATACTTGAGAAACACTTTAGAAACAAAATGCCAGCAACCCCTAATTTTGTAATAAGTTTTGAAACTGTCACACCCCAGCTTAGTCCTCAACCTGTTTCTTTGGTCAAGCCAGACCGAATCCATGTTAATTCGGTCAGGCCTGCTAAAGTAGAAGACAAGCCTCTGCCAGGCAGCTATTGCAGAGCTACCCAGGTCATCCCTCGTTCAAGGACAAATGCTTGGCTCCATCTTGGGCCGATAAGCGGGGAGAGA
Organism: Anolis apletophallus; assembly: GCA_030556195.1. NCBI lineage: Eukaryota > Metazoa > Chordata > Lepidosauria > Squamata > Anolidae > Anolis > Anolis apletophallus. The sequence continues at coordinate 143,025,800 of JARBWK010000004.1, read as the reverse complement.
AGCACTCCCTATTGCCCAGGTGCTGGTGCTAATTGGAGCCGCATACCAATCCTATGTGAAAGGCCTGAGTAGGCCCAGCTGTGGAACTGTTGTGAGAACCAAGTTACGACGCCTGAAGACGTCGCTACTTCAAAGCTGTTGGGACCTATTTAAGTTAGGCTCCAGAGATGGAAACCATCCTTCGTCAACGTTCAGAACTCCAAGCTTAAGCCTCCACGGAACCTTGCCTGGGCCTTGGGCCTTCCAGCTTTCAAAGACTCTGTTTGCCAAGCCTCGTGCCAAGACCCTTCTCTTGGATTCAGCCCAATTGGGGCAAGAAGACTTTCTTTCCTTTTGTTCCCGTGGTTCCTGCTTCCTTTTGGACAATTGCTGCAATCTGTTGCTGCTGTGAGGGCATCAATAGACTATATTCTAGCCTCTTTCCTTTAACCATATATTCTAAATAAAGCCTTTAAACCTTGCCGGTTTCCAAGTGGTTTACTGAGGGGCACCAGGTCTACGGTGCAACAGAAACATTTTTCATCAGTTGTACAGCCCTAGTAAACAAGTTGTTTTCCACCAAGAGTTAATCATCGTCTCTGGTCATCAATGTCAGCAGTTCTCATCAGTAACTTTTAATTACAGTGAATTCTCCTTTTGTAGTTTTCAATTCTTCATTTGAATGGTATATTTAGCTTCTATAGGCCCAAACCATATCAATTTCATACAATTTCATTCAAACTACCACCATATTTTATCACACAGTCAGACCCAATCATACAATTTCATTCATTCATTCAACACAATATCAGTTGCAACATGAATTTCATTGGTTTGTTGCAAATGCTGTAGAACATTTGCGTTTCAAACATCTAGTTGACAGTGAAAGTCCATCCTGCTATAGAAAGTACCAAAAAAGATCCAAAGGAAGCAATGAAGGAACAATATTGAACTTTCTCCCAGATGTTTCCCCTAGATGTTAAATATATCCAACTTAATCTTACCTGAGAGACCACTGTCACCCGTTGCCCCCCTTTCACCTTTGGATCCTTTATCACCTTTTGATCCAGGAGGGCCTGCCCTCCCCACAGATCCTTGAGGTCCTGTTTGTCCTTGTAACCCTGTGTAAGAGTTTCAAAAATTAAATAAAAGTTGTTATCTATTGGAATGAAGGAATCAGAAAAAGAGTTGAATTTAGCAGAGTGGATATGAAGAAACGATATAAACCATTAAAGTGTCAATATGTAATTGTTAGGATTGTCCATTCCATTGTATTTCCCATTTCTATATATGGTTGTGAAAGTTGGACAATGAAGACAACTGACAGAAACAAAATAAACTCATTTGAAGTGTGGCGCTGGAGAATAGTTCTAAAGATACAATGGACTGCTAAAAAGCCTATTTAATGAGTCCTAGAGAAACCCAAGCCTGAACTCTCCCTAGCAGTTCCACTATACTGTAGAATTAATATAGTTTGACTCTATTAACTGCTGCGACTCTGTTCTAATGAAACCATGATGGCTGCACTTGCAGAGAAGATGATTCACCAAATAAATTACAAATCTCAGGATTCTATAACACTGATACCATGACTGTTAATGACAATCTGACATCAATGGTCTCACCATAAGTCAAAGTCAACTTGACAGTAGTTAACAACAGCAAATTCTATAGCTAGATTGTAGTTAGCTCTCATTACATATAGAAAACAAGAGACTGGTCTTCTGTGTATTAGCTGATTCTGATTTGCATATTTCTTAAAGTCCTCAAAGCTAATTACTAAATTCAAATGACTGCAAATAACATCATCTAGTGACATTTTCAAATGCCTACTTTGCTTTCTTTAGTCTGTCTTAAAGCTTTCTAGATCATTAAATATGCTTGATCCGAGGAAAAACATAGCCTAAAAAAATCTTGGTGTCTTGTTTTTTAGGCCTATTCTCGGGATTATATGGGACACTTACTCAGAAAATTGCATTGGATAGACCACATCAGCTCATGGTTACTGTGATTTTCTATGGGCGAGTGGATTGTGACTGCTATATGGGATATATTCTGTATCTCAAAAACTAGAGCTGATGGGGGAAAACTGGTGCCATTTTTTTCCAATCAGCGAGTCAAATATACCTAGAAGCTGGGCTAACATTTGAGGCACCAAAATGTTTAGTTGGCCAATGATTTGTAATATATTGGGGATGTAAAATACATTAACTAAAGTTTTTAACTTTGATGTGATAGTATATTTTCATCACTTACCTCTGGCTCCTACATCTCCCTTTGCTCCCTTTTCACCCACTGACCCTCGATCTCCTTTGGGGCCTGGGGCACCTTGGGGACCGTCAGCGCCAGCATTTCCTTTGGGACCTGCAGCCATATTCATGGGGAGAGGGGAAGAAATCACGCAAAATGAGAGATAGCTTCTAATAGTCACTGGAAAAAAAACCTAAGTAAATTATCTCAAATTAACTGTGGTTAGCTTTATTGTTTCAGATTTCAGATAAAATGGATAGCTTTAGTGTTTCAGATTTCCCCAAGCTGGTGCCTTGCAGATGTGCTGGACTACAGATCCTATCTCTCCTAAATAGCATGGTCACTGGATGTCATTAGGGATATAAAGGCTATTAACACATATTTTCCCCTTTAGACAGAAATGAAGTCTCAGTACATCAGACACCCTAAGAGAGAACAGCTAGTCTTATGTGATTTTTTCACCTTCTTTAAATTGTTTGAGAAATTTCATTTGTAAAAACTTGTTTTTACACAAAAATTGTTTTACAAAGTAAGCAAAGTTTACACGTGTAACAAGGTATTTTGCACAAAGAACAATTTTTCTGTGTAAAAATATTTTGCAAAAAAACCCCTTAATGACAAAATACTTTGGAGCTCCTGTATCTAGATTCAAGTTTATGTTTTATTAATAAACAAGGGGCCGGGGGGATAAGACTCATATATGTATACACAAAAACTGGGGTGCAACCATTGCCATATTCCTGGTCACCCAAAGAATCCTGAACTATATAAATATGTGGTTGCAAAACTGTGAGTGTGTGTGTGTGTGTGTGGGGGGGTTTGAACATCCAGGAAACCAGCTTGATATCCAGCTGAGAGGGAATCCTCTCAGGGAATCAAGATGTCCTTGGATATGTGATCAAGGAGAAAGTCATCCAAGTGTTTCAGAAATTCAGTGAAACAGTGATTCAGTTCCCGAACATCCCCACTTATTGCGTAGAGTCACTCCGACTCCTTGGTTTACTGAGGAGCTGGCTGTGATGAAGTGCACAAGGAGGGGTCTAGAGTGCATTTGGAGGAAATCTCGTGACGTATCTGACCGAGCATGGGCTAAAGCTGCTATTAGGGCTTACTCTGCAGTTTTGCGAGCAGCCAAGAAAGCTTTCTCAACTGCCCACATAGCGTCTGCAGCAAATAGACCATCAGAGTTGTTTCGAGTTGTTGGGGAGCTCCTCCGGTCTCCTGAGGTCGAGAGGATTCCCGATGTCTCATCAACTCAGTGCAGTGATTTCGCACACCATTTTGCAGGCAAAGTTGCTCAGATACGTACTGAGATGGACTCCAGCTTAAATGCAGGTCTAGATTAGGTAACCGAGGCACCTGCCTATTCGATCTTCTGGGATTCCTTTAGGCTTGTTCTACCTGATGATGTGGAGGGGATCCTAGGGGCAGTGAAAGTGACCACTTGCGCTCTGGATCCTTGCCCTTCCTGGCTAGTCAAACAGGCCAGGGAAGGGTTGTTGGACTGGTTTGTTACTATAATAAACACTTCTTTGGGCAAAGGGAAATTCCCATCCTGCTTCAAGCAGACGGTGGTAAAACCTTTGTAAAAAAAAGAAATCCCTTAACTTCAGGAAGGACAGTGTTCTCATGCACCCTCCATAGCTACCTCTTTGGCCATGGAAGAGGAAGAAAGTGGAGCGGTGAGAGAAAAATCCACAATAGGGTACCAGAACCAAGGAAGAGAGCTTGGAACATATCACTACAGTCAGCCCTCCACATTGACTGGGATTAGTGGTAACACAACTCCCATTAAAGCAAAACATTGAAAATAAAGATAATGTTATTTTTTCACCAGAAAGAAAAAAATGCTATTTTTATTTTTATGAGGAATTTCATTATGTTAATATTTACTGAAAATTATTTTAATGACTATATTTAATTATTTAAATCAATTTAAAAATATTCAACATTCCACTTAATAAAAATAAGGAAAAAACCTGAAAATGGCCCTCAATCTCACAATAGTTGCTTATCTCAGTACACACCATTACAAAGTTATATTTTCCATACCTTGTTCTCCCCTTTCTCCCTTTGGTCCTTGGAGTCCATCTCTTCCATCTATCCCTGGTAAGCCTCTCTCAGCTGGTGCACAAACAACCAGTGAACAGGCATTCCGGTGCCAGGTTTGTACAACTTGCTGCGCTACTGGCCCCGGAGTTGTTGCTGGTGATACACACAAAGCTAAAGCACAAAATGCTAGAAGCTGCAACATTGTTTTGTGATTTGCTCTGTGGAAAGAATTGAAAGAACAGAAATGAAAAAAAGTTAAGACATTCTTAGCTTATGCAAAGAGATTTGCTTTGCATTATAATAATAAATAATAATAATACACTTTATTTATATTCTGCTCTTCTCACCCCGAAGGGGACTCAGAGCGGATTACAGGTACTGTCACACCCATGTATGGTCCCCAGCCAGACTTAGGCCCTCCACAAGACTCCTGCCATGTTAAATCCCAAGTCAGAACCAAAGATTCACAGAGACCTGTCAGGCCTGATAAGCCTAACCAGCAGAAGCAGGTTCACTTAGTGTTCAAGGACACCATACCCAGAGATTCACCTCGGGCTGAGATTGATAAACAGTGCCTGGAAGATCCGAGTAAGGTTAACTCCCATTGCTAGCTGCCCTCACTAATTGGAAGCACATTCCAAACCGGTGTGGTAGGTATAGCAAAACGGCAGCTGGGTTATGTTGTGGGAACTGATGTCCGACGCACCTAGACGTCGAAGGATCAAAGCCTTCGACTCCTATATAAGTGGGGCCCCAACAATGGAACCCTATCCATCGTCAACGTTCAGTACTACGCTACGCTTCCACGGACCTTCGCCTGGGCCTCGGGCCTTCCTGCTTCCAAGAACTCTTTGCTTAGCCTTGCTTCAAGACCCTCCCTTTGGATTTAGCCCGCTTTGGGGCACAAAGACTTTTTTGCCTTGTTCCTGATTGCCAAGGACTATATCTTTAACCTTGCTTCCTGAGAGACTATTTGCTGCTACCTATTGCTGCCCTAAAAGGCCTCAATAGACTATATTCTCTAGTCTCTTTCCTATAATCATTTATTCTAAATAAAGCATTTAACCTTTGCCAAGTGTCAAGTGGGTTTACTGAGGGGCACCAAGGCTACAGTGTAACAGGTACACATACTTAGCAGACAATCCCTGCCATTTCCACATACACACATATAGACGAACAGAGGTAAACTCTGGCTACCAGGGGGAGCTGATGCACTCCTCATCTCTCAGCATTCCCAGCGTCCCTTGTTGTTACTTCCGCATTCCTCAGCATTCCTGGAGTTCTTTAATGGCCTCATAATTCAGTCAAAATTTGCTTCCCCACTTAATGTGGTACCTTTATCTCCTACTTGACAGATGCAACTGTCTTTCGGGCTGCAAAGGTCGGCAGCATTGCATTGCAGTGAAATGAAAGCTAATCATTCACTTGCACTGACTTTCTAGGATTTAAATGAGGCCATATCTTCTAGTTGTACTTTAAAAGAGTCCTTGGAAAGATTGCTTTTTTGAATGACAATTCTCAGAATCCCCAACTAGTGATTATGCTTTTTTAGAATTCGAAGAGATGTAGGTCAAAAAACATAAAAGAGCTAGGGAATTGACTCATTTTTTGTACACTCTAGTACAGGGCTGTCCAACAGGCGGCCCTGGGGACGCACACGGCCCCCGAGCCCCTCCCCTCTGGCCCCCTAACTTGTTTTAATAAAATACAAAAAAATAATAATAAAGAATACCTACTTCTGGTTTAGCCCCTCCCCTCTGGCAAGCATACAAATAAAAATAAAAAATAAAGCTGTTTTTAGGAGATTGAGACTAGCCAGCCACAGACGGGATTTCGAGGGAGGTTGAAATCCCGTCTGTGGCTGGGTAGTCTCGCGATAGCTGCCAAAATCTCGGGTCCCGCGGGATTTGCGGCCGGCCTGGGAGCGCGCCTCCTCCTCCCTCGCGGCTGCTTCCAGGCCAGCCCCCATTCCCTCAGAGAGAGGGAGGAGGGGAGTGAGGCAGGGAAAGCCCCTCCTGGCTCCGTCCTCTTCCTGTGGAGGGCCCTCGCTTCCCGCCCTGCAGATGGGAGAGCCGCCGCACCCGGCCTGAGCTTGGCCTCGGCTCCAGCGGGGCCAAGAGAAAAGGTATTTCAATTGAAGCTTGTTTCCTCAACAAGCCACATTTGATAAAATCCAATGATCACAGGGACAGAAAGTGAAATAAAATCTTCTGAACAGGGGGCCAGGCAGCAAAACAAACACCACAGAGGTGTTTAGCCTTCCCCATGGTATCCAAATCTTGTGTGTGTATTTGAAGTTACACTTAAAAAATGTACCTGTTCTGACATACATACAATTTCAACTTAAGAACAAACCTACATAATCTTGTTTGTAACTGCCTGTAGAATAAACCTGACATGCAAAATTTCACCATCTTTAGCATCATTTAAAAAAATACAGAAATTCCATTTTATTTTTGTCAACAACATTTCAAGGTGATAGTTTCCCAGCTGCATTTTAATGAAAGTGTTAAATAAAGAGCTCAAGAGACTAGCACATTATACTGCTGTTTTATATATAAGTCAGAGGTAATTATAAGATAAGCACAGAAAGATGTGAACATCAGTTAAAGATAGCAACAGCTGGATGAAAAAGGAAGATCTAGCCTGTTTGCAATTAATCAAATTGGTTGAGAACAATGCAAGTTCTTATATGGACCTGGTAGCAGCCTCCATATTGTTTATCAGTTTCTCACAGATATCTGCCATTAAAAGATAAATAATCCACTCACTTTCTTTGCAATTTCTGGTGCTCTATGAAGACCGTAACATAAATGATCTACTAGGAATTTAGCCTTCCTTTTATAGACCCTGAATTACACAATGCAGTCTGTAGTCTCTCAGTCACATGACCTATAAAAACTGAACAATGGATCTCTAGAACTGATGACTGCTATTAATCTTGTATAGATACTAGGAAGTATGAAGCAGAAAGGTGATTTCCTAATGTTTGCAGAAAGAGATGAAGATAGAATTGGTCTTGAAGAGTAAGAAGAGTATTGGATGAAATATACATGACAGTGCAGGTCAGTTAGAATATTTGTCACAGTTGGAACAATCTTCTACATAAGCAGCCTAACGTCTGGGCAAGTCTTTCTGGTAAAGGGATGTATAATTCAAGTTCTCCCTAAATGCAGCTAATGGTCCTATTGTAACCAAAGGAAAGCAGATAAGTGGTAGTTTCTTGAATTAAAAATAAAATGTTTTAAATACCTTCTTCAGAAGCTAGTAAGCTGACAAGCATATCTTCAAATTTGCCCATTAGTATAAGGTCAAAGAAGAGGGGTAATACCTAGCATGCAAGAACACCCCACAATTTAGGAGCAGCCACAGAGTGGGATGTATTATCTCCATCAAAGCTTCTGAAGGTGGCAAATATGGGAAAACAGGGTCTCTCTTTGCTTTTCTGAGGGCCCTTCCAGACATAGCTAAATTCTGGGAGAAACCTGGGATATTAAATTTTAGCTGTGATTAGACTACAAATCCTAGAAACTCCAGACAATGGTGAATTCTGAGAGCAATAGCCCAAATCCACTTTTCTAAGATTCTGGAGATATTTATACTTACCCACATCACCTCTGGAATACTAAATGCTCTACAGACCTTTACATGTATACTGCCAAAGATCTGTAAAGGGTTTTAATCATGATGGATGAATAGATTCAGAATTCTAATAAGACTGGATTACAAAATTACACAATGTTCCTAGATAAATATAGATGAATATACTTGGAAATCCCTTTCAAGTCTTCAGTGCAGTGTGTTAAAAAGGTTCTGTATAAGGGCCAGGAAATTGGGAAGGCATGTGCCAGGATGGCTTGTGTGTTTACTAGGGTTGGTGTTGCAACGTAAACTTGGACGGACCCTTAGTAAACCAACACACAGCAACTGCGGTTAAATGCTTTATTTAGAATAAGTAAAAATAGGTAAAGAGGCAAGGATAGAATAGTTCAGTGATGCTCCCAGCATCCAGTTGTAGCAAAGCAATAGTCTTTAAGTGTCCAATAAATGAGCAATAATCTTGGTGCCGCAATTGGCTAAATCTAGGAGTTTCTTGAGACAAGGCTTGGTAAGATTCAGAGTTCAAAAACAGGAAGGCCTCCCTGGCCACGACAAAGTTCCATGAAGCTTGGCAAAGAAGCTAAAACATTGGCACGAGCTCCTGAGCTCCTTCCGGGCTGAACCTTTATAGGCCCCGGTTACTTTGATCCATCAGATGTCGACTGCTTCAAAGCTCTTTCCCAGGAGCGGGTGGGAAGACTTTCTTTCCCACCGCATCTCGATCGGATTGGAATGCCAGCTTGTTAGCGCAACCACCTTCCGGGAGGATCCGCTGCTTCATGGTACCAGGCCTCCTTATCAGCCTGTGAAGCAGTAGGGCTGCGCTTAACCTTGGGTGCTTGGAGTTCACTTAGAGGTTGCTGCAGAGGCCTGCTTCCAAGCCTCTCTGAATCTTTGCTTTTAACATGGCGTTGGTCTGGTTTGCTCTTGGAACCTGGCTGGGGTGTGACAGTTGGATAGGTTTGCTTGGATGTGGCGTAATTTGGAAATAAAAATCAGATGTTTTTACCTTCTTGAAGGGATTTCCACCATGTTTCCATGAGGCTATAGTTCCCTATAGCTTCGACTCACCTTGCACAATTGATTTCAGGGATGTGGAAGTGAGGCAGAACTATGATGAAGTGTTTTTAATGCAACTAAGCCTGCGGGGAGGCAAAGCCTAAGATGCTTGCCTCCCAGCCAATCAGGGGTTATGTTTTGGGGAGGGGTTTGCTGCATCTGGCAGCCATTGCTGTATATAAACCAAATCACATGGCTGGAAGTGTCATTGCAGCCAGGGAAGGGAAAGGGGAGGATGCATCGTTGTTGCTGCTGCTGCTCGTTGCTGTTGGGTGTGTGGTGGGAGAAAGGATTTGGAGCCAGAGGAAAGGAGTTTTGGAAATTGGAGGAAGGCAATTTTTAGGAGCACTCACGATATGGATCTTCAGAAGAGCCTATGATTGTTAAGTAACAAGCTGTGACTATGTAACCTGTCTATTTTAACTGTGTAAGTCACCTAGAGCACCTTGGTGGAGCAGGCCTGGATTACCCATAAGGCCACCCTAGGCCATGGCCTGGGGCGGTGGCTTGTGGGGGGCAGCAGATCCGGAACCCCCCATTTTTTTAAAAAATACAAAAAATATTTCAATTTTATTTTTAAAAATTCAAAAAAATAGTGTGCTTGCGCGCGGGATGAAAACACACCTCTTTTTTCTCTGTGACCCACCCTCCTTCCTTGACTGAAGGAAGGAGGGCGGGGCGAGGAGGAGAAAGAGGCGGAGGGACTCCTGCCGCGCATGCGCGCGTGGCGGGAGGCACCTCTTTCCTCTCCTCTCCCCGCCCTCCTTCCTTCAATCAAGGGAGGAGGGCGAGGCGAGGAGGAGAAAGAGGCGCCCTCCCGCCGCACGCGCATGCGTGGCAGGGGTTCCTCCGCCTCTTTCTCCTCCTCTCCCTGCCCTCCTTCTTTCAATCAATCATGTGTGGCAGGGGTTCCTCCGCCTCTTTCTCCTCCTCTCCCTGCCCTCCTTCCTTCAATCAAGGGAGGAGGGTGGGGCGAGGAGGAGAAAGAGGCGCCCTCCCACTGCACGCACATGCATGGCAGGGGTTCCTCTGCCTCCTTCTCCTCCTGTCCCTGCCCTCCTTCCTTCGATCAAGGAAGGAGGGCGGGGCGAGGAGGAGAAAGAGGCGCCGTCCCGCTGCGCGCGCATGCACAACAGGGGTCCCTCTGCCTCTTTTTCCTCTTCGCCCCACCCTCCTTCCTTGACTGAAGGTAGGGGGCGGGGCGCGGAGGAGGAGGGTGGCCTAGGGTGGCAAACTTTCTTAATCCAGGCCTGTGATGGAGGGCAACTCATAAGAAATAAAGTTGAGTAGTTGAGTTGAGTTGAGAAGAGAAGATTTTGAGAGAGGAAGGGTTTGGAGGCAGAGAAGAGAGAGAAAGAAGGATAAGTTTGTTTGGGAGGAAGGAGAGAGGGTGAAATTAATAAAGTCATTTCTGCAAGCTTCTTTTTTGCTCATCACTTAAGCTTTGCTATTTTTATTGGGGTCTTTCCCTTTCTTTCTGGGCTTTGTTTTGGGGACTTGACCCTACATTTCCAAACTTTGCTGGGTCTCAGCTGCACAAACAGTGACTTCCAACTATATGAATGTGTCTGAAAGTTGGGAGGAGTGACCCCCTATAACGTTTTGTCATTTCCTTAAAAATTTAAGGAGGTAGCTCTTTTATTTTAATTTTAATAAATTATTTCTAAAATTGTTTAAAAACTTAAAAATTGATGGATTGTCTGAACATGTTGAAATTTAGTATACTAACAGAGGAGGATGTGTTGTAGCAGTATATCAGGTTTCATCAAGATTGGTGTAAAAATGAGGGAGGGAGTTTCCTCAGTGCCAGTGCTGTTTTCCGCGTATTGTGTAATTATGTTCGCCATTAATGAATCAATTTGGAAGTTTTGGAAATTTCTGACTTTTTTTCAGAAAAATTCGGAAGTGACTTTAGAATTGAACCACCAGCACCCCCTAAATCCAAAATGAGTTTTGAAACATTTTTTGGATCAACCAAGCCTAGTGTTTACCTATAATTACCTCCACAATTTAAGTCTTCCTGAAGAGTAATCTGAATGGTTATATATAGCTTTCCTCCCTACCTAATCTATATAAAAAAAGCTGGAGCACATTCTTTTCCTGATTATTTTCCTGACTTTTCCTGAAGGAAAGTCAAGCACATCCGCCATCTCCACCATCATATCTCTACCAATGCTGACCATCCCCTATGTTCACTTACACCTATGAGATCCCATCCACCATCCTCACCTAAGGGGAGTAGTACGTACTTTCCCAAAAACTGGTGCATACAAATAGGTGGGACTGGCAAAGAATGTGAAGCTATAATGAGGTCAGTTTGCATGTCATGGAAAAAAAGCAAAATGGCTGATTAGAATGACTATCCTAATAGTCATCCTAGGTTCTTTTCTTTTTAGCTCTGTGACAGACCAAACACTGACTTTTCTGAGGTTCAGGAGATGCATGAGCATACCCACATCATCTCTGGGTATACTACATGCTTTATAGACTTTTACAGGTTTACTGTCAGAGATCTGAAAAGAGTTTTTAACCATGTTGAATGAACATACTTAGAACTCTAATAAGGCTGGATTAAAAATTACAGTGGCTCCCAAATAAACATAGACGAATATAGTTGAAAATCCCTTTCAGGTCTTCAGTGCAGTGTGTTAAAAAGGTTCTTGTTAACAGCCAGGAAGTTAGCAAGGCACGGGCTGGTGGAGGGTGGGGGCTTGCTTGTCTACCTGTTATTACCTTCACAATTTAAATCTTCCCATTGAGTACTTTGAATGCCTATATACGGCTTCCCCCCTATCTAATCTATAAAAAAGCTGGATCACATTGTTTTCCTGATTACACCACTGGAAATTATTGGTTACATTAAGGATTTGGTTTGTTTGTTTGTCCCAAAGTACCTTAGGTTCTCCTTGCCAGCTCTTTCCTAAACATTTCAATTTGACAGTAAATCCACATGCTTTGCAAATCTTTATTTCTGCCATAAATAAATCAAGACTTCTTCAATACTTGCAGGAGTTGAGAAAGAAGCTGTGACTCTCCTGGGAATGACAAGCAACAGAATGAGACTTTAATAATGTATATGGTATGATATAAGAAACAAATATACCTGTTCCCTAGTAAACTATCACTATCTCTTATTACAAGATCTTAATTGGAAATCATGTGTGTTTCCTTCTCTAGTTCAGAAAAAGATAGTAGGATTTTTTTCAAAACATGAATATTTTTTCTATGGGAGATGACACCTCAAATAAGTATAAGAAAATAGTAGAGGAAACTGAATAAACAAGAAGAAATATTGTTTCTCTTTCAATCGTATCACATATCGAAAAGAAAATGATGCTTGCCTGCCTTTGTTGTGGGGTGTTTGACTGGGAAAAAGGCATTGTAACTGGAAATAAACATTATCTGAATATTGTTTAAACATATGTTTTGCACTGAAGTTAATGACAGGAAAAATGCATTTCCAATGTCATTGCTACAATGCTTTTCATGCCATTTTATTTTATTTATTTATTTATTTATTTCCTTTTTTAAATTCGCCACTCCCGTCAGGCTCAGAGCAACTTAAACATGTTAGAAAACACCATGAAACACAGATAAAACATCGAAATAACACTAATTATTAAAACTATACAAAGTACGCAACGCAAGAGGCAAGAATACTCCCATAGCCGGCGGCTAGAGTGGTAGACGACCTGGAGTTATTTACCAAATGCTTGTACAAACAGGAGAAGGAAGAGGAAGCTCCCGGGCGGCTGCTGCAGCACCCAGGAACATGACGGAGGATGCCACACTGATCGCGCCCTGCCGCGCATGCCCGCAAGTGGCCCCACCCCTGCAAGCGGCCACGCCCCTGCAAAAGGCCCTGCCTTCAGGGGGCGAGGTTTCCAGAGTGTGGCCTAGGGCACCACAAACAGTTAATTTGGGCCTGATTCTACAAAGGAAGTTAATTGTACTACATGCAGCTGTAAGTCTATTTTGAGTTTTAAACAGGTGCTTTACCTGTTACACGTGTGAAGAGCAAGTTACTAGTCTTTTGGGAAAAATTATTGCTTCACATTTTCTTCTGTAGAGTGAAAAAAATTTGTGCAAATTTTACTGTAAAGTACATGACCAAATTAACATTTTTGAATTAGCAGTTATAATGTTTGCCCTCACTTTCTTCAAAATGCAAAAACAGGAGGCATTTGCACAGAAATAAAGGCAAGATTCTGTTTTCAATGTAGGTCCTGTTCAAGAAGGTGGAGCCAAGATAGCATCAGCAATAGCAGAATCGGCAGAACTTTTGTAGTTGGTTTGTTTTGTTTCTCGCCTGCTGCCAAGCATGGGCATCCTTTTTTATTGCAGTATTTTATTGTTTTATAGTTTTATGTTTTATTATTTTATTGTGCAAGTCTTACCACCAGCAGCCTGTAATTCAGCTGCTACAAGTGCTTGTAACAACTCTGAGGACTTCATATCACTGTGGAATCTACGTCCTCCTTTAGAACTCATAAGGAAAAATTACCTATAATCAAACAAGTAGGCTCTTGTTTCTCATAATTATAGGTAAAAGGAAAAAAAGAGACAACACTCTCAATCTGGTATGCACAACTCAGCTGTGCCAAAGAAACAGCAGGAAGTCGACAGATACGTTGCAAACAAGCAATTCCAGTAAGTAATACTCATTATTTATCTCTGTCAAATAAACATGACCTTTTGAAGCCGGATGTACAGTCTGGTGGATCAAACACTCAGAGATGCCATGGATTTTTAAAATGAAGATCTTTTGAAGGAGGATTCCCTCTACAGAATGCTACCCATATGTCATTTGAGGAGCCAGGACTTGATGGAGTTAATTTCCTGTAAAGATTATCTCTCATAATTTTAAAACTTCTGAAAGATGTAGCCGGCAGAAGGGAGTGTTCTAAAATGAACACATTGCAGCCTCTTGTTAGCAGAGCAGAAGGGCATATAAAAATTATTGTTGCCTACGTCCTAACTTGATCTTCTTGCCAATTCTAAATAATAGTATAAATAGAGATTGATGGGTCTCCAAAAATACATATTCTTTTTGGGGGTTGCTGCAGAATCCGGGCTCATAGAGAAGATTCTGCAGCAAACCCCCAAAGAATATGTATGTGTGTGCACCCAGGCAGCAAACGCTGTGCCCGGGTTTTGGCTTTTCCCGGGCTCATAGAGAAGAGCCTTTTGCAGTTTGCACCCTTGAGGAGGGACCACAGTCAGAATAATGGTTTGAATTTTACCTCTTCTTATACCCATTGTTATTACTGCTGTATTATTGTATGTGCATGGAATGTAGGTATATGACCAGTTGGATTACTTATAATATTAGCCACTTACAGTAGCATTCATTCTATTATACATTAGGTTGGTTTCTCACCCCAATACTTTTGATGCTTTAGATCCTGGCAGGGCAGGAGGAGTGGACGGCTCTCCCTGCCCCTTCTGCCTGCCAGGATCTAAAGCCTTGAAGAGGCTTCATGAGGGGCCAACTTCAGCCCTCCAGGTGTTTTGGACTTCAACTCCCACCATTCCTCACAGCCTCAGGCCTCTTCCTTTTCCTCTCAGCCTGGGCAAACTTGGGCCCTCGCTCCTCAGGATCGGGGTGAGAGAGAGGCAGCGAGGAGCGAGGGGGCTCCTCCTGGATTTTTTTTTGCTGCTTCCAAAAATAGAATACCCTCCTCCCTCCTTCCCTCCCTCCTTCCTATTTGGAGAGTCCCATCTAGAATTCAGTGTGATTTATTCAAGTTTTTGGTTTACAACTCCCAGAAATCCCAGCCAATTTTCCAGCTGTTAGATTTCTGGGAGTTGTAGGCCAAAACCATCTGGAATGCGCATGCACTGGCTGCACATACGAACTACTAACGAATTTCGTTAGTAATTAAGTTACATTTTAGAACTTTTTGGAAAAATTTTTGTAAGTCTTTCTTTACTAATCAAAAAAAATCCCCCCCCCCCATTTGATTTTAGAATCACGATTTTTGGGTTTGAAACCATGCCTTCTACTGACAATTGGTTTGACCTCGACTATGATTTGAATTTGCATTATTTTCAATGAATGTTTTAATAATTTAATGTTTGAATTACTGTTTTAACTGCAATTGTTATTTATGAATCTGTTTGATGGCATCAATTGGTTGCCTGTTGTAAGCTGCCCTGAGTCCCCCCTCAGGGGTGAGAAGGAAGTGATACAAATAGGCAAAATAAATAAATTAGGTCCTCCATACAGACACCTGCCTTAAAATGCACATTGGTTCCAATGTAAATCGATTTTTACACAGCCTACTAGAAGGTTGAGAATATGTTGATTTCATTTTCTGTTGTGTGTGGAAATGTTACGTGCATTTAAAATACATTAGGTAGTACAAGTATTGTATCTGAGCATGTATCTTAATAGTTTGTATTCTATTACACTATGTAATAAAATTTGGAAAAAAATCTGTTTCTGGTTTGAAAGTGTTATTTTCTGTTTAACTGTGAAGTACTTTTAAAGTACTTGTTATACTCCAGAAACTTTGTTTTTGTGGCTGCCACAAATTGTTCGAAACTCTATGAGATATTAATTGAAAAACTAGCAAGATGTGCTGCAGGATGCCTGGCGAAAACAAAGTTTGTATGATAGAATCAACTAGGAAATGACATTTGAAACCCAGAAACAAAAATGTGTTACATAGTCCTTTTCCACATGGCTGAATAAAATCCCACATTATCAGCCTTGAGCTGGGTTATATGACAGTATGGACTCAGATAACCCAGTTCAAAGTACCGTATATACTTGAATATAAGCTAACTCGAATATAAGCTGAGGCACCTAATTTTACGACAAAAAAACTGGGAAAACTTCTTGACTCGAATATAAGCCTAGGGTGGGAAATGCAGCAGCTATTGGTACATTTCAAAAATAAAATTGATACCAATAAAATTACATTAATTGAGGCATCAGTAGGTTAAAATGTTTTTTTAAAAAAATATTTACCATATTTCAAAGAAAAACACTAAACTAGTTCTGCAAATGGAAAAGGAGGGTCACAAAACCAATATGGTACAATCAATAACTTTATAATTATAATTATAATTTGTTTGTATTCCACCTTATCTCCCCATGGGGATTCAGGGCGACTTCCAACATAGTAACAGGGAGACGTCTAACATGCCTATATAAACCAAAAACCATTAAACTTTCAAATAAAAGACAATACTAAACATTGTACAATAATTTAAAAAAACCAGTTGCATTAAATAATAATCATTAAAAGCAATTAAAAACTTTTAATGAGGTAACGTGTCATATCAGTTCCCTTTTGCCTTCTCTCAGGCTTCTCCTATTGATGCAGCTTAGAACAGCACTGGTCTTTTCAGCTGCAGCATCACACTGTTGGCTCGTGTTTGACTAATATGTTGAAATAGTACAAAATGGCATAGTTCAAAATGGATTCACAAATGTTTCTTTCTGTCTTTCATGTTTCTAGAGACAAACAGCTCTTTGCTGAGAAAGTTCAGTGTTTTGCTTAGTTATATAAACCAGTGTTTCCCAACCTTTTTTGAGCCGCGGCACACTTGTTACATTTACAAAATCCTGGGGCACACCAACAACCAAAATGACACAAAATGACACTAACACAGTGATACATATAGTCAATATGTTTTTAAAAATATATTTATACACTCAGTGTGAAACCTGGACCTGTTTTGATGAACACAACATATATATCCCGGCAGGAATTGCAGAAAGACACAAACTTCCCACACAGAACTCCCATAACCAAGAGAAAATACTATAAGAGTTTGTGGGCATTGACCTTGAGTTTTGGAGTTGTAGTTCACCTATATCCAGAGAGCACTGTGGACTCAAACAATGTTGGATCAGGACCAAACTTGGCATGAATACTCAATATGCCCAAATGTGAACACAGATGGAGTTTGGGGAAAATAGACCTTGACAACTGGGAGTTACAGTTTCTGGGATTTATAGTTAACACACAATCGAAGAGCATCCTGAACTCTTGCAACAATGGAATTGAACCAAACTTGGCTTATTGAAATGTCATTACCAACAGAAAGTACTGAAATGGTTTGCTTGGGAATTGACTTTGAGTTTGGAAGTTGTAGTTCACCTACACACAGAGAGCACTGTGGACTCAAACAATGTTATGTTATGTTGTTGTTTGTTTTCTATCCAGAATCACAATGTTGGAAGGAGGTTCACCACTTTAAGGTCCCTAAAACAGGCATGGGAAAACTTCGGCCCTCTGGGTGCTTTGGACTTCAACTCCCACCATTCCTAACAGCCTGAGACCCTTTCCTGCCTAAATGGCTGAGGGGGAAAAAAGGAAAAGAGCCTGAGGCTGCTAGGAATGATGGGAGTTGAATTCCAAAACACCTGGAAGGTCCAAGTTTGCCCATGCCAGCTTTTGACAGAAACCTCTTCCTCCCCCTTCCCCTTCCCCCTTCGCCCTTTCTTCCCCCTCCTGCTGATGGGAGGGGGGAGAGAAAGCCACATCTAAAGCGGGTTAAGCAGCCGCTTTGGATGCGGCTTTTCTTCCCCCCCCCCTTGCGGGGCCTTTCAGATATGGAGGGAAAGCATGGGCTTGGAAACACATGCCTTCCCTCTACATCTGAATGGCCCCGAACCCTTTCCAAAAATGGCGACGCCGGCTTCAAAATGGCAAATTTACTTCCGGTTTGCTTAAAGCACTTCAAAAACGGTTCGAAAGTGAATGACATCCAGATTTAATACAACTTTTGGAGCATTCCAACGAACCTAACCAGGCCTAATAGACACTTATAATAGACACTTTCTTTGACATGACTGAGGAGGGAAACCATTCTGCTCCAGACAATGTTTGAATTATATCATTCAGAATATAAATTAAGCAGCAATGATGTTACTCCTTTATCTGTGGGGAGATCAGCTAGAAATATCAATTTTTATTCCAGCAACTGCCAGAATAGAGTTCTTTGATTGGAAATAAATCATCTGCATTACTGTTAGTTTATGCAAAACAGGTTTCTATCAATAAAATTCAAAAAACTAGACCAAAGATATGTTATATAGATGATATATAGATCCTAGGGGTGTTTAAATGTTCATTTTAATTTGTTTTTTTGGATCAAATTAGTTAAATGTGTGCATACAAATCAATATTAGAAACATACAGAAAAGGTGTGAGGGAGGAAATTTAGAAACTGAAACACTCACCAATCATTTTTGTTAAAATTCTGTAACATTAAGATACCTCACAAGGGCAGTTTAATTTTCAGTATAAACATTAAGCAACTTTGATAAAGCCAAGAGAACATAAAGTGTTTTAAAAACCAATCCTTTTTCTTTGACACAATCTCTTTTTTTACACAATCGCCATAAGGGGGCAGGACTAACAAACTTGAGTAGGAGACTGAGAATTCAGCAATCTCAAAAATGTAGTTTAGGAAGGCAAGACCTCCTGTGGCAGAGAATGCAAAAAAGCCCTGCCCTAAACTACATTTCCCAGAATTCAGTGCTCAGCATCAGAAAGCCCCAATGGCCACCACTAACCGTTTAGAGTCAGTCTAATAATAATAAATAAAATTATTGAAGACTTAATTTATTTATTTCATTTCATACATTTCTACCCTGCCCTTCTCCCCCCGAAGGGGCACTCAGGGTGGCCTCACACAAGCAGCATAAGATGCAATCAACATGTTAAACAGTCCAAATACATTAAAACATTAAAAATAATTTAAAAACATTATCCAATCCATTAAACAGTAAATTAACATGCCGGTTAACATCAAGTCCAAGTTTGGGCAGATTCGTAGATATCCTAAATCTTCTTTCCAATTGCCGCTGTCCACTAATCAAATGCTTGGTCCCAGAGCCATGGCTTCAATTGTCTTCTAAAGGATAGGAGGGAGGTGGCCAACCTGATATCCCTTAAGTAAATAATAGTAGAAATCTGTGCTCAGTTGAAGTTATGTGGTTATGTGTCATAAAGATAGGCAAGGGATTGCTGTTGTTGCTTTTTGGGGGGTATAAATTGTTTTTGTCTGAAATTTTAAAATCCCCAAAATCTAATCTTTTCCTTGGAGAACCACAAGGGCGGTCAAGGAATCAGTTCTCTAGGGATTCCTCCCTCCTGATCTGGGAGAATTTTGGAATCTCTTCATTTCGAAAAGAGCTGCAAAACTTCAAATATTTAGGCTATGTTGTAAAAAGATAGCTAGCCTTTCTGCAACATGCTCACATGCTCACAATGTTTGTAGTTTGTTTGTAGACTACTGCCTTATAATCTAGTAGTACACATTACAGCACCATTCACCTTTTTGCTTCTCTTGAATCCAAAACTGATAGTGAGAATAGAGCAGTAGTTCCCAAACTTTTTGTCCTACCGCCCCCTTTCCAGAAAAAAATTTACTCACCGCCCCCCTAGAAATTTATTTTTTAAAAAAATGTAATAGCAATTAAACAGAAAGATATATTTATTAATGCTGTGTTATCAATCTTTCTAATGCCGTGAGCCCTAAATGAGGTTCCTCATGTTGTGGTGACCCCATCCATATTTTTGTTGCTACTTCATAAATAATTTTGCTACTCTTATAAATTCTAATGCAAATATCTAATATGCAGGATGTATTTTAATTGTTACAAATTGAACATAATTAAAGCATAGTGATTAATCACAAAAACAGTATGTTTGGGGGAGTATGGACAATGGATAATGGGATTTGCAGTACCTTCAACCAATTCAGCTCTGATTTCCACAGCTGAGACCCCATGAATGACAGACCTGGACCAAACTTGGCACACAGAACCCCCATGACCAACAGAAAATAATGGAGAGGTTTGGGAGGAATTGACAGTGATTTAGGTGAGATGTAGTTCACCTACATTTGGAGAGCACTCTGAACCCAAACAACCCTGGATCTGGACAAAATTTGGCACAAATAATATGCCCAAATTTGAATACAGGTGGGGTTGGGGGGTTTGATTTTGTCATTTGGGAGTTGTAGCTGCTGGGATTTATAGTTCGCCTATAATCAAAGAGCATTTTGAGCTTCCAACAGCAATTTGAGCAATAGAGAATACTGGACCTTGGAAATTGGGAGCTGCTTGCATTTTCCTTCGCGCCACGGCCATCTCCCAGGAGATGCCTGCAAACGCCGCAGCAACTCAGGGGGCATTTGCAGATGCTGACGCTTTCCTTTTCTGCTGGACCAACTGGCAGGTACACACTCGCAAGCACGCAATTGTCTCAGCCTGCCAGGTGGAATCCCTGGGCAGGCGTTGCTTGGAAACCGCAGCGCGCGCCCTCTTCCTCTCCTCAACTCCACCCATGGCACTGTCCCATATTGCCCCTTCCTTCCAAGGGACCCATTGGATTGGAAGGGGTGATACAGGACTGTGCAATGGGTGGAGTCGAGGAGAGGAAGTGGGCGTGCGCTGCGGTTTCCAGGCAGCGCCTGCATGGGGTTTCCAACTGGCAGGCGCACACTCGCACACATGCGAGTTGGAATTCCGCCACTGCCCCCTTACAGGGCTTTGGTGCCCCCCAAATTCTTCTGAGCCTCCCACCGCCCCCTTGGATCACCTCACCATCCACTAGGGGGTGGTACCACCCACTTTGGGAACCAAGGGACTAGAGCTACTCATTTTGTTCAATGTGAGTTGGAATTCACCATAACACAAATCAAGAGACATTGAGCAAACAATTCTTGCTATTCATAGGGATTTTGGAGTTCTGTCTTTGTGGGATCCTTTCCATATAAGACTGATGATTTCATTCGTAGCTTCATCCAAGCCAACAGAGAAAAAAAATAATATAATGGAGATCGATGTATGAATAATTCCTCATGGAAACATCAAAGTCAGTTGTATAAAAATTCACAGACTATTATTCTGGTTTCTGCACAGGATTTGTCATTCCACTTGCCATTTGTATACATTTCTATGCAGTCCTCTTGTGCACTATTAGGCTCCCCTGGTGACCAATTTGTGTATCCGATTTGTTCACCATTTAGGTAGGTAAAGTTTCCTTCAGTCTCTATGTCATTCATTCCAAGATATGCAAATTTCCCCAGCTTTGCAATTATTTTAACAATTGCATTGTTTTCAGCCACATTCCTTGGAGAAGCAATCTGGCCTCCAAAATGGGAACACACCACCTTGGAAGTGTCGTAGTTGCCTTCAGCTGCACTGGACACAAATATTTTTTCTCCTGTGCTCACGATGTTTGGGAAAATGTGTCCTAGGATTACTGGAAAACAGGTACAATCAAAATTAGTCACTCTGTGTCTCATTTTCATTTTAGCCCAATATAAATATGTCCCGAAGGAGTTCTAGATCCAGGATGTTTGGGCCCCAGAGACTCTTGTTTAGGTGGCCCAGGAGTGCATCCAATCTGCTGGATTGGCTTACATCTGACTTCTGTTGTATTACTGCCACCATGACTTCTAGCTGATCACAACATTCCATCCAGAATCCTGGCCATCACAAGTGCATCTGATGATATCACAATGGGTTGCCCACACAACCAGGAAGATAGAAAGGAAATTGTCCCTCCTCCATCTTGATTGTGCATTCACCCTGTTCTAACATTGACAAGGGCAACTGTGATGATCAGGAGCTCAGACAGAGCTCTATGGCCATCTAGAAGCAGCTATGGAAATGACGTAGCATGATGCACCACCCTTCTCTGTACTTAAGAGCACAGGGAAAGAATTATGGTTCCAGTGTCTTATCTGGACAGTGGATGAGAGCAAATTAGACCTGATACTTATTTCCAGACTACCCCAAAGCCATCGAATACTCCAGATTTTTTGGCAGACAACCCCAAAATCATTGGATATTTCCAAAGTTTTGTGACTTGGGACAGAACTGGAACGTTCATGCAAAGCTGCTGTTCATTGTGGAGGAAACCCGTCTTCCATTTGGGGTTTGTCTGTTTTTGTTTTTATTTTTTGGAAATGTAGACAAATTCCCACCCCTTGGGTTTGTGGGAAGCATTTAGAACCCTTGGCTTGGCCAGATTTAACCCCCTTTCTAGGCATGTTCTCCGTGGTCTTTTGTATAGTGATGCCTGGATTTTAAGCTTTCATATTTTAAACTGCTCTAACCCTTGTCTCTGCCCAATAGTTTTGCAAGAAACTAACCTGTTTCTTTTGCATTCATGGAAGACCATGATTGGACATCTCACATGAACAGTTCATTCATGCAAGCCAAGAGGAGAGAACTGTGGTGGGTTTGAGAGTTGCCAGTGTCCCTTCTGCCTCTAAAAATAGTGAGTGTCTTGAAAAAAAAGGCACTTTAAATATTAAAACTGACTGGAAGGCATGTAGCATGTTTAAAAAGTGAATAGCCACTCCTGAACATTTTTTGGCAATAAATAAATAAAGGGGAGGGGTTATAAAATGCCTTATTTGGCTCCATGATTGCCCTTTGTTGATTTTGGATATAAGCAGATGTGAATTGATGCCTCTGGCATAAATGTTTTAATTACAATTGTAATGTTTAGGAGCACATCTTTGTTAACTGAGATATACCTATAATCAAGATTTAAGACTTACCTAGGGCACAGTGTTTATTCTGTCTGAAAGAACATTCAAATTAACCCTGCTGATCTCCTCTGATCTATGAAAGTGCAGAGCTTTCCATCTTGCTTACCTTTCTGTGTTGTCTTTGCAGTTACTTGCAATATGCTTAACTGTGTTTGGAGATCACTCATGCAAGTTTTAAGAAGTTCTAGTTCTAAAAAAATAAAATAAAGCAACAGTGTTATTATTTTTCTGCTTATGTTAAAATGCAACATTTTCATTATATTAGTCATAATTCAACAGACATAGTTGGGCATGTAGAGAGTACAGAAAATGTTGAGTGCTTTACAAAGGTGGGGAGGGCAGGAAGAAGCTATTTAGGTCGGAGAAGTTATGAAAAATTGCACATGACCATGCAAGAAAGTTCGGTACAATCTCCCCTCTCTTCCTTTTCCATAAGCTCTCTCACTATCTTTTACCTTTAGTTATCCTGTCATCTTTTTGTCCTTGATCTCCTTTAGGACCTGGAGGTCCAGCTTTTCCTGGGGGTCCTTGCATCCCTTGTGATCCTGCAAAAGTTCATTGGAATTATGGACACACAAAAGACAAGCCCATGAAAGGCATCAATAATGAAAATGGATTATGCTATTTTAATGTTTCTATTAATACGTTTTTAATTCCATGTTTTAAATGTCTAAATGTTGTTTGTATTTTTCTGTTTAATATGGTCTAATAGTTAAATTTATAGTTATATTTTACTTTTATGCTAGATTTTTATATGTATGTTAGGCAATGAATTTTGCCATGAATATGTTAGAAACCACTTTGAGTCCCCCCCTCCCCCAGGGGTGAGAAAAGCGATATAAAAATTAAGTAAATAAATACATAAATAAATAATTTAGCATAATAGAAATTAAGAATACTACTTTCTTAAATTAAACATAAATATAATTCCTGTGAAGTTCAGAGGGATCACAATAAGTTGCAAAAGATGATCAGAAGACACACATACAGAATTTTAAACATGCTGTATGTAATAGTTTAATATCTAATACTTTGGTAAATTCTACAATAATAAAACAAATCAAACTGTCCCCCAAACTGAAGTAGACAGATTCAATAATCTTATGTATTATTTGCACTATTTATATACCGCCTTTCTCAGCCTTGAAGGAGACTCAGGGCGCTTCATAGTGTTGGCAATAATTCAATGCCATCAATAAAAAACAGGATAAAACATCAAAGTGTTTTTATACTGATTTATAAGTGTTGTATTTCCACGGATTCACATCTAAACTTTTATAAGTTAATCACTCTGTTCTCTGGACATGAAATGATATATCTACCCATTTCTATTTTCCCCACATTTATGCTATTAAAATCAAAAATCTTAGAATATAATAAAATTGGTTCATATTGGTCATTTAAAAAAAGGAATTGAAACAAAATTCTAAGCCATTAATTGACAATTCTTTTTTAACATATCATTTTATCAGATTTTCTAAGGCTTAACACCAGTCTAACATTTCTTCCTTCAATTGGATGACACTATCAGAAATCTGTGTGTTGTACCTGTCTCTCCTTTTTCACCTTGAGAACCTTGTATTCCATCTCTTCCAGGTAATCCATGATTCCCGGGGTTTCCTGGTAATCCATTGACCCCTGGAGTGCCTGGCAGTCCATTGTTCCCAGAAAAGATTGTGCAAGTATTTACTTTTTCTTCACAAGTTTCTGTCTTCAGGTCTGTTGACCTCACTATGGATGCTCCCACCACAAGAATAAGCAAAGGAAGAAATTGCATGGTGAAGGGGTTTGATCTAAGGAGAAAACAGAAGGATCCAATTCAAGTAGATAGTTAGAAGGAAACAATACAAGCACTTAAGATTGTCTAATTAAGGTTTTGTACTAGAAATCTTGAAACAGGCAGAATGATCTGGTGTTGGTACTGTAGGTTTTGTTGTTTAATAGAAGTTGAGCATCCTTTCCAAAATTCTGAAATCTGAAATAATCAAAAAAATGTCCACCCAAGTGACTGAGATAGTGACATCATTACTTTCTGATTATTCTGTTTACACAAACTTAGTCAATCCTCAAAATTATGAAAGAATATTGTGTAAAAGCTCCCCCAGGCTATGTTTATAAGGTGTATAATTATCACAATTCACTAACAAAACACAATGGATTCAGCCACATAATTTTGTATACAATACTCTTATTGAAATAAACAAACCTGTATTCCAGTTAACACTAATGGAAGAACATAAATCATACTAAATTTACTTGTCCTTAATGGGAAAAGGTGTCTTGATACAAAAGAGGATACATAGGCTATCACAAGATTTATTTCTTACTTTCCTTTCCTTTTTGTATCTTAGGAATTCTTTTATGCAGTGTAGTGGATTACCCCAAAACCTTGAGTTTTCATGATAACCAGCTGTACAGAAATGCACAGTGCTTCTATAAAAAAAGGTTTTGCACAATGATTTGGAAACAAAAACATGAAATGTTGAAAAACACAATCCTCATGAACAAAAATTTCCATAATTTATTTTGTCAGGAAGGAAACATTTTCAAAAATTCATTCTTACACGAGAGAAGTGAACAAATGAAGGTTTACATTGATACTGGTGACTAAATGTGCTCCACTCGGCTTTCTCCAGTAACATTTAAGCTTTCTAAAAGGGGCTAGTGTTGTAGACAGTCCCAGCTGCTCTGAGTATACTCTGTTGATGTACAACAGCTGATGGTGAGACAATGGTGAACAGGATTCAGTTGATGAAGAAGTAACCACAGGGAGGAAACACTTATACTATTTTATACTATTTCATATGATATGATAAGGTACTAATATTCGTACTATATTATTAACACAATAGTTGTAGTTGATGTTATGGTTGCCATGCTGTTGTTGTCGTCGTCATCATCATAATCAACAACAACAGCATTGTGTAATATACATTAGAAGAAATTCTGAATTTCAGTTATTTGTGATCTGATTATGAACTGGGGAGGATAAAGAAAAAACACTGAAACTTGTCCCTTTGCAAATGTGTCTTCATAACATAAACCCAATGTTAATGTCAATGATACCCTTATTGTTGGAAAGCACCGGGAAGTGGCGCAGCTGACTAAGTGTCAGTTGCATAAGATCTCTCTGACCAGTAGGTCATGAATTCGAGGCCTGCCCAGGTCGAGGTGGGTGCTCGACCTTAAGTGTAGCCTGCTGTCAACCTTTGCAGCCCGAAAGACAGTTCATTTGTCAAGTAGGAGACAAAGGTACCACATTAAGTGGGGAGGCAAATTTTGACTGATTTATGAGGCCGTAACGAATAGCTGAGAATTGCGGAAGAACAATAAGGGACGCTGGAAGGGAAATGCTGAGAGAGATGAGGAGTGCGTCAGCTCCCCCTGGTGAGCAGAAGTTTGTCTCTGTTCGTCTATGTTTGTCTATATATGTCTAAATATGTCTATATATGTTGAACTGCAGGGACTGTCTGCAAGTATGCGTACTGTAATCCGCTCTGAGTCCCCTTCGGGGTGAGAAGAGTGGAATATAAATAAAGTAAGTAAATAAATAAATAAATAAAGATATAAAATGGGTTTCCTCAGTATTCGAAATACTGATCTCCTTTAGGGCCTGCTTTTTCAGGCAGTCCTTGGAGTCCTTACAATTATACCAAATCAGGGATTAGATGGATGAGAAGAACCAGGATACATGAAAGCAGAGAATATGAACTGGCATCTAAAGTCTATAAGTAACTCTTTGAAATCAATCAGTGAATTCATCAATCAGTCTACTTAGATAGATAAATCCAGATCTCAATGAGTTAAGGGAAATGTTTTGATACATACAGTACATCTTGACAATTTCAATGAATATTTTCTTAGTATAGTCTTATTTTTGTCTGTCTACTGAACTATCTGTCCTTATGTACGTATGCATATAAAAACAATCTCATTTTCTTTGCATAACACGCTATGAAATGAGTTGGGGTGGACAGTACAGACAGGACCATGGACATCAAGTAGATCCTATGATCCATATATCTAGGTGTACCCATGATTTTAGTTGGAATTGAACAATAGCAGAATTAACATTATTGGAATTTTTGTTTGGCAAATCAGAGCCTACCAGGCATTAAAACATCAGTTTAAATTAAAGCTACTTTGATGTTTTATGTAAATTATCTAAAGCTACTTTAGAATTCTCAATAAATCTTGCACCACTGACCCGGGTGCAAAGGTTCCAGTGGCACAGTGTACCATACTGGTGACTAAAATATTTTAGGACATTTGTGAACAAAGATGAGGCGGGAGCTGACTACTGGAGGTTGCATGCAGCTATCATGCCACACTTTCTGTGTTTTTCTTAAAAACCTTAAATAGATAACAGTAAGATTGCCTGAAAAAAAATTTCTTTACCAACTTATCTAAACATGATTTTCTTCAAAGACCTGCCAAATGCATTACTATTTAACTTATTACCTTATTTGTATTTCACCCTATCTCCCTAAGGGGACTCAGGGCAGATTCCAACAAACACAAACATGAAAGTAGACATTTAATGCCTTTTAAACACCCATGAACAAAAAAACAATAATGATCCACCTGAATCCCAAGGTAAAGTGAAATGTGGTGGTGAAAGGTTTTTTGGGGGACAGTTGAACAACCTTCCTAGTGTATTGACAAAGGCTTTCATGGTCTGAATCACTGGGTTGCTGTGTGTGTTTTTGGTTTGTATGGTCATGTTCCAGCAGCATTCTCTCCTAATGCTGCTGGAACATGACCATACAAACAAAAAAACACACATAGTAACCCAAACTTTCTTAGTCTAATATAAAACAACAACAACAACAAAATCTAAAACACATAAATAAAAATGGAATTGATCTTTCATTGAAAATAGATATGGTAAATTTGTAGGTGTTAGGGGGGTAGTTCCTGATGTGACTATTTTCACTCCCTCCTCATAATGGACTTCCAGCAAATCTGGTCCTTGATCAGTAAACTTACTACATATATTGCCCAAATTTTTAACAAACAACATCCTGATAACCCCACCGTAGCTGTACCTTGAACACCTTTTTATCTGGTGGGCCTGGCAACCTACAAATTCCCCAGAACAAAAAGGCACACATTTGTTTTCTCTTCACATCTGTATTGATCTGGGTTTGCAGTTTGTGACACTGCTACTTCTAAAAGTAGGCAGACAAAGCCACAATGCAATTTCATTTTTGGAAATCTGCTTGTGAAAGAATTTTTATGTAGTTTTAGAAACCATTCTGTGAATGAAGCATGTTGTGAAAACTCTGTTATAGGTGAGTTTAAAATGTATTTAAAAATCTTGTATGAAAAGGTGAATTCCATATAATATGAAAACTACATGGAGGCATGTCATTTCAAATGTGATGGGCGATCAATGTTTTGTGGGTTTTTGTAGACCCCCCCCCCGTTCATATTTGATTGACTTGAAATGTATCAGTTAGGCGGTAAAGTCAACCATCTGACACCCAGATATTTAGAACTAAAATCCATTGAGATAAATAGGAACTTTAAAAAAAAATTGCACTGTGGATATACAGCTCCAATACACTTGCTAGCATTGTGACATATGGGTGTCTGGTTCATCTACAATTATCTAATGGAAATTTAGATGAAGTAAAATTAATGCATACTTAAAAAAATAAACAGATCAATCTGTCTCCTACCTTGCTCCTAATAACCACAGATTTCATGAAAATGTGTTCTTTGCAGGATCTAATTTGCCTTCTATGAGTCCAGTTAAAGTTTTCAGATTGAAAATTGCCACATTTGAGTAACTCTGTTCTTAAAAAAGAAATCCGTTCTGTTTTTGATCCCACCCATTAGGCCTACCAATAGCAAGCATATGGGGCAAGGCTCAAGTCCTAACTCCACTCACTGTTCTTCTCCCTCTTGACCTAAAAATAAACACTGTAATTACTCATCAATGTGAAGTCATTGTATAGGACACTTTCTGTTAAATGTCTGGGCTGGGGGAATTGAACAATTTATTATTATTATTATTATTATTACCCTGTTTCATCTCCCCCACAAGGGACTCAAAGTGGCTTAATATAAAAGCATCAGCATAGCCATTTAAAATATACAAATATAAGAACATTAAATCAGGATTAAATACAAATAGTATTTAAAAAATCCAGTTTAAAAAATCATTAAAACAAATTTAAAGTTAAGAACCACAGCACCCCCTGAATTGATATTATTTTTATTTACTTCGTATCAGAAGCATTGCATAAATTAGTATAAGACTGATGAAATAGAAGGAGCACAAGTGGCTAAATTGATCTTAAACACCTTCATCTTTAAAAGCCTGTCTAAATAAGAAGGATTTGACATGCCCCAGAAGAATATCAGGGAGGAAGCCATTGTGGCTTCCTTGGGAAGAGGGGAATTCCAGAGTCAAGGACCAGCAACTGAGACGGAAGGCCCGCTCTCCCGTTTATTTATATTCTGCCCTTCTCACCCCGCAGGGGACTCAGGGCGGATCACAATGCACATATACAGGCAAACATTCAATGCCATTTGACATACAACATAGAAGAGAGACACAGAGGCAATTTAACATTCCAGCTTTTCTGGCCACCAGGAGGAGCTGTTGCATTCCTTCACTCCTTTTGTGTGTATTTCCTGGATATTTTATGGCCTTGTAAATCAGTTAAATTAAGCCTCCCCACTCAAGTGGTACCTAAATTTTCTACTTGACAGATGCAACTGTCTTTCGGGTTGCAAAGGTCGACAACGAGCTACATAATTGGTCAAGCGCTCACCCCGAGGCCTCGAACGCATGACCTTCTGGTCAGTAGAGATCTTATGCAGGTGACACCCACCAACAGAGCTTGAGATGGAGGTGGGATTGAGAGAAAGGCCTCTCTTTATGATCTCAGGGTCCGTAGAAGTTTGTACAAGGAGATGCAGCCAGCCAAATATCCTTAACTTGTGTGCCATCTACAGCTTTGAATTATGCCTGAAAACAAACTAGCTGCCAGTGGAGCTGCTGCAACAGGGGGGTTGTCCACTCCTGTAGCCAGCCCCAGTTAGCAGTCTTTAGACCAGCTCAAGTTTCTGAGTACTATTCAAAGGCAGCCACATGTAGAGTGCAATGGATCTAGATCAGGCATGGGCAAACTTCGGACCTCCAAGTGTTTTGAACTTCAACCCCCAGGAATCCCAGCCAGCTTACTGAATGTTAGAAATTGTGGGATTTGAAGTTCAAAACACCTGGAGGGCTGAAGTTTGCCCATGTCTGAACTAGACCAACTGTTTCATCCAGAAATCCCTTCAGTTAGGACACCACCATATGATCCAAAACCTTGCTAAAAATGGCAGTTTGATAGTTTTCCATTATGATAGTTTTCTATTATGGAAGGGTTCTGGGATGACTTTTTAATATAGATCTCACAACTGCCTCCTTTAGACAAGATGGAACTTTGCCTTGTTCCAAGAAAGCATTGACCACCACCTTCATGCACTCTGCCAGTCCCCTCTGGTCTGTTTGATCAGACAGAAAGGGCAGGGATCTAAAATACATGTGGTAGGTCTCACCTCTCCAAGGATCCTGCCCATATCCTCAGGCTGCACAATTTTATTTATTTATTTATTTATTTATTTATTTATTTATTTATTTGGATTTATCGGCCGCCACTCCCATCAGGCTCAGGGAGGCTCACAAGACTAAAAGCACAATAAGAGCATATATAAAAACATGGCATATATAAAAACAACACATAGCATATATAAAAACACAGGAAATGTAAAACACACTCCATATAAGCACAGTAGACCATAAAAGTACATTGGCCCGTTGCATATAAACAGGTTACACAAACCAGCAATGCAATATCTACAAATTACAGGCCAGATACCTGTTTGAATAGCAGGGTTTTACATGCCTTCCGGGAGGCCATCAGACTGGACAGAGCACGGACCTCAGGAGGGACCTCAAGAGGGAGTGCATTCCATAATGTTGGTGCAATGATTCGGAATGCTTTCCTCCTTGTTGAGGTCAGATGGAAATCCTTGCAGCTGGGAATTTCCAGGAGATTGAGTGACTCTGAACGCAGTGGTCTGGAGGGATAATATAGGGAACAGCGGTCCCTATAGGTACACTGGCCCCAGACCGTTCAAGGCCTTGAAGGTCAACACCAGCACTTTGAAGGTGATCCGGAATTCCACTGGAAGCCAGTGCAGTTCACGCAGGATAGGAGTGATATGGCAGCATGTTGGCACACCTGCCAACAGCCATGCAGCAGCGTTCTGCACAAGCTTAAGTTTCTGGATCACCGACAGAGGAAGGCCAACGTAAAGAGTGTTACAGTAGTCCAATCTCAAGATGACCGTGGCTTGGACCACTGTGGCTAGGTCACAACGGGACAGGTAGGGGGCCAGCCTCCTAGCCTGGCGGAGATGGAAAAACACAGCTCCACTGACGATGGAGATATGCTTCTCATCAGTTGAGAGTCCAGAGTGACACCAAGACTTTTAACAGCTGACGACGGATGTAGCTGACGGAGGCATCCACCAAAACTGGACAAGCAGAAGTCAGAGTTAGATCCAACTGTATGAATAACAGCATCCAAGTCAGAATGAGTCTGAGCAACTTTATCTGCAGAGAATCTAGACCTTGCCTTCAGTTAGACCTCCAGTCTGCAAAAAGCCAGTCCTCTGCACCAGGAGCTGAGGTCAGAGGCAGCTCACAAGAGGTGTTGCCTCTTCCTTCCAAGCCCCCTGCTGATGTTCTTCCCGGCTCCTCAAGATGGTGCTGTATGGCAGAGCACAATTTCTCTTCCGAAGAGATGCTGCATACTTATAATGAGCTGCTCGTTTCATTAAACTCTGTTTTTCTATTTGTAATCAATTATAAAACTAATGCAATTTCATCTTAGTGGTCTTTCATCCAAAAGGAATTTAAGTCTAGCTCAATCATTAGTCTCAACTAAAGTAGACCAATGGAACCTACCTAAGCACTGATGTATGAAGGTACGAGCATTGATGAAATAGAAATACATTTGTTAGGATTTTAAAAATTAGATTTAGACTTGGTAACCATGCTGTTGCAACTTCACAAGAGTAAAGAATATAGGAACATATTATAATAATGCTGGATTGCATAAATTTTATTTTATTTTGAAGACATAACAAATATATCACACAAAGACACACTTTACAAAATATATGATTTTTTAAAAAATGTATATTTATTGTTAATTAACTAAATATATACTTATCCTAACAGATCTTTTAAAAGAAAGTAACTTCCTACTCTCTCACTAGAAGGTTATGCATATGATTAATCCAAGTCCCTACTGTTATGTATTGTTTTTTAACCCTCCAACTTTTATAATATTTTTAATATTTTTAAATTTATTTTTTATCAAATAACTTTAAAAATCTTACAGAAAAAATGATGAAAAGTTCCCATTTTGCTATACAGTGTTCCCTCATTACTTCGCGGTTCACTTATTGTGGACTCCCTGTTTTGCAGATTTCAAAAAATATTAATTTAAAATATATATCATGGTATTTTCACTGTTTTGTAGTATTTTGCTGCCACCGCTCTCCAACGCCCTTTCCCTCCTCAGTCCTCCCTCCATCCTTCCAGCCTTGAATGGCCTTTCCATCACTTTATTTTAAGTTTATAAAGACTTAAAATAGTGTAAAACTACTAAAATAATGTATAAATATTAAAATATTAAAAATTAAAATTAATAGAGTATCCCTACATTGCGATTTTTTAGGAGGTCCTGGAACCTAACCCCAGCAATAAGTGAGGGAACACTGTAATGTCTTTGATTGTTTTTCTTCTCAGAAACATTGTTAGCTTATGCATTTGTACCATCTCAAATATTTTAATTACCCAAATTCAGTTTTCCAGATTTGTGTATGGATTAGTATTGCTGCTGTAGTAGTCATCAGTGGTTACATTAATCATGCAGATATACCAACATCTCATTTCACTAAAATTTTGTGAAAATGAATGAATTGGTGATTATTTTATCTTAATTTCTACAGATAAAAAGGTGATGCAGTAATAAAATTTGTGGGCCTATAGACTGGATATATTATGATGGGTGGTCTAAAATTCACAGATTATTAGCTTCTTTTCCCCACAGGATTTGTCATTCCATTTGCCACTTGCATAGACTTCAACACAGTCCTCCTGATTGTGATCATTATTGGGTTCTCCTGTCTGCCAGTTGGAATAAACAATGGTCTCACCGTTAAAGTATCTAAATGTCCCCTCTGTCTGGATGTCAGTTATTCCTAGAAATGCCGATTTCTGATAGAGAACAACAATGTCTTTAATTGCTGTGTTCTCAGCTGAATTCCTGGGGGAAGCCAACTGGCCACCTGCTTGCTGACACCTCTGCTTCAGATCATCAAAGTTGCCTTCATAGCCACTGGTTATAAACACTTTGTTACCAACAATTCGGCCACCTGGGAATGCTGCAACTGAAACAAAAATGGTGGAAAAGGTTTTAGTAAGAGATGCCAGCCAAATGACATATTGACTGGCTATACATATATATTGATATGCAGAGTTTGGTATGCCCTTCCTGCCTCTGCCACCCCGGGGGTTGCTTTGGACCAAGATGGAGGAGATGAAGGGGCCGATGGGTATGCTTCACTGACAGTTAGCAATGGGAAGACACCTGGCCTTCTGCTTATTCGGATGATGAAGGTCAACCAGATTCTGGCTCGGATTGCGAATATGAGAGACCGGGAGGTTCCGGTTCTCAAGAGCGCTTGTTTTTGCCAGCTGCCGAGGAGGGCATGGAAGCTGAGGCAGCGCCGGGTTCCCAGGATGATAATGGGCCAGATGGTGCTGAGACCGAGAGTTGCTTCGATCGTAGGAGCAATATTGTGGCTACATGCAAAGATTGGAGACAGGGAGTGGAGAAGCGTTGGACCCACAAGGGTGGGACTTAATTATACACCCGGTGGGAGAGTTCCTCAGTTTGGCGGCCACATCTTTGCTGGAGAGACGCATTGGTGGTCTCCTGCTCCCTGGAAGCCATAGTTTGGGCACACCTTGCCAAGTACTGCCAAGAGACTTTGTTTACTTCCATGAACTTTGGATTGCCTTGCCTTGTTCCACGGACCAAGTTTGTTTGAGAAACTTCCTTGCTTTTGGATTGCCTTGCCTTGTTTTTAGGGACCTTGCTTTTGAGAGATTCCCTGCTTTTTGGATTTGCTTTATGAACCTTGATTGCTAATTGCCTTGGACTAATTGACATTGCTCCTTGATTGAACTTTTTATCCTTTTCACCTGCATTCCCTTTTGCTTAATAAATAGTTAATTGACATTTGTCTGTGTATGTGTGATTACGGGGCAGGGCCAGGACCCGCGTTGTGACAGGCCCTCAATAGTATCACCATCTGCAACAGATACCCCCCCCCACTAATCTCTGTGATGTTGGAAAAGACATCCAACGTTTCATGGGCTTTGCCAACTACTACCGGAAGTTCATCCCCGGCTTTGCCAAGTGTTCCGAGCCAATCATGCAATGTCTCTGGGGAAAGGCCCCCTTCTGCTGGTCTGCTGAAGCAGAGGGGGGCTTCCAACAGTTGAAGCAGCTGTTTGTGACTCAGTTGATTCTGCAGCACCCTGACCCTGCCAAGCCCTTCCGGGTACAGGCCGACGCATCCAATGTGGCTATCGGAGCAATCCTGTTCCAACCCAGGGGGGAGGATTGGCTACCCTGTGCTTATTTCTCCAGGCAGCTGACGGCCCCAGAAAAGAACTATACGATTTGGGAGAAGGAGGTGCCGGCCATTAAAGCAGCGTTTCAATTCTGGCGACACTGGCTGGAGGGGTTGCAACATGAGATTCAAGTCCACACAGATCACCGCAATTTGGAGCACCTTAAGACTGCGCAAAAGCTTAACCAGCGCCAACAGCGCTGGGCCTTGTTCTTTGAACGTTTTCACTTTAAGATTCACTATGTCACGCCGGCCCAGACCAAGCAGGCGGACGCCTTGTCCCGGAAGCCGGAGTACACTCGGGGATGCAAGGACAGCCCGGACGGACGGCTTCTCCAGCTCGAGAACTTTGCAACGACTACGGAACCCGCGCCCCTACCCGCTCTGCCGTCGGCGGAACGCAGTGCACCTTCCCGGCCCCCAGAGATGCTTCCCCTGGATGCGCTGATTCGCGCCAGGCAACAGGAGGACCTGTGGGCAAAGGAGCAACTGGCAAAGGAGGTACAGTACCCATTTAGTCAACAAAGTGAACTTTTGTGCCACCGCAACCAAGTCAATGTTCCCCAGGGCCCCGAGATGCAAGAAATCCTTGAGCTGTGCCATGACCGCAAGGCTGCGGGACATTTCGGCCTGTTCAAGACCATTCAGTTGGTGTCCAGAGATTTTTGGTGGCCCAAGATGCGCAGAGAAATTGAAAAATATATAGCCACCTGTCCAGTGTGCCAAAGGTCCAAGCAGGTGGTGC
Organism: Anolis apletophallus; assembly: GCA_030556195.1. Classification (NCBI taxonomy): domain Eukaryota; kingdom Metazoa; phylum Chordata; class Lepidosauria; order Squamata; family Anolidae; genus Anolis; species Anolis apletophallus. Next base: position 142,990,864 of record JARBWK010000004.1, on the reverse strand, counting down.
GCAAGCCCCAAGGATTGTTACAACCCTTGCCCACCCCCAGGGGCCCCTGGGAAATGTTGTCTGCAGACTTTATCACCAACTTGCCAGCATCGCAAGGGAACACCACCGTGTTGGTGGTGGTGGACAGCCTCACCAAGATGGCCCATTTCATTGCCTGCCCAGGTCTACCTACAGCCAAGGAGACCGTGGACCTCTTCCACCATCATGTGTTCAGGCTTCACGGGCTGCCCAGGAGTCTGATTACGGACCGTGGCAGCCAGTTCACTTCCCAGTTCTGGAAGGAGACCCAGCGGATGCTAGGGATTGAAGCCCGACTGTCGACCGCTCATCATCCGGAGACGGACAGCCAAACGGAGCGCGTCAACGGGACCTTAGAACAATACCTGCGGTGCTATGTAAAGAATTTGCTTGCAACAACTCTGTGCACGACAGCATTCAGCAGACCCCATTCTTTGCTAACATGGGGTACCATCCACACTTCTATCCAGCACTGATAGAACCAGGGAACGTTCCTGCCGCTGAGGAGCGGCTCCAAGAAATGTCTGCAGTACAACAAGTGCTGAAGGTACAGTTAGACCAGGCCAAGGCTGACTACAAGAGGATGGCTGACCGCCATCGCCAGGAGGGGCCAGAACTGAAGGTGGGGGATCAGGTAATGCTATCTACCCGCCACCTACCCGCTCAGCGACCTAGTCGCAAGCTCAGCTCCAAGTACCTGGGGCCTTACAAAATAATAGCCAAGATTTCGCCGGTTGCTTTCCGACTCCAGCTTCCTAGAGGGATGAGAATCCATCCAGTGTTTCATTGTGCACTCCTGCGTTTGGCCAACGAAGTCCGGCCAGAAGGGGGTAAGTTGGCCCCCCCGCTGGTCTTGATTGATGGGGAGGAGGAATACGAAGTGGCGGAGATTTTGGACTCCCATTGGTGCCGCCGCCAACTTCAGTATTTAATTGCCTGAGAAGGATTTGGGCCTGAAGAGAGATGTTGGATTCCAGCCTCAGACCTCCATGCCGATGAACTTTTGGAACAATTCCATCTGCTATACCCTGCTAAGCCCGGACCACTGGCCGGCAGGGAGGCCCTGCGTAAGAGGAGGGGTGGTGTCACACTTCAAGGACCTCAGGTATCAGTATTGCTTGAGTGGCACTTTTGCCAGGATGGCTGTAAGGTACTTTCTAAGCCAGCTTGCTTAACTCCAGAGTTTCCCCCTGGGCCTCTCTGCAATTCCCGTGTGAAACCAGTCTTGAATGCATAGCATGGATAGACCAAGGTTACTCAAACGAGCCTCCCTGATAAGTGGAGCGCCTTGTAGGTGCCTCAAGTTTGACTCCCTTTTACCAGCTGCAGTTTGCTAACGAGCTATGCATTCCAGAGAGGCTGAAGTAACCAAAACATATATAGGCTGATCGGCCGGGGCAATCATAGAGCATTGACCCCACCTATGCCCTCAGATGCCATTTTAAATTTTTTTAAAAATTGATTTTTTTAAAAAAAGCCGAGGGGCTTTTCGCGGCCCCAGCCTAGGAAGGGGGGGGCGCCGAAAGGAGGAGTAGGTGGTGCCAAGGGCAGCGCGTCACGCCAGGCCTGTGACGCTGCTCTTGGCGCCGCCTACTCCTCCGGCGGCGGCCCCGGCCCTAGGAAGGAGGGCGCCGAAAGGAGGAGTAGGCGGTGCCAAGGGGCAGCGCGTCACGCCAGGCCTGTGACACGCTGCTCTTGGCGCTGCCTACTCCTCCCTTTTCGGCGGCTTTAGGAGGGGGCGGGGCCTGGGCTGGGGGTGGGGCCTGGGGGCGGGGCCTGGGGGCGGGGCCTGGGGGCCCCGCAGGTCATCAGTGACCTCTTATCTGGCCCTGGACCCGCCAGAATTTGGACAGCACTGATATAGACGATCATCAATCATAGAGCATTGACACTCGATGCATGTAGATCAAAGCCAGGGAACACTATAACTGCCCCAGGATACCCACTGAGGGTATCTTGTACCAACATCGCTTTGAAAGGATGCTTCTGTGAGAGAGACCGCGTCGGGCCTTCCAGAAGCCGCACCAGCCAGCCAACACCGGGCTGTCTTGTTCCTGCTTATTGCCATGTCTCTGTGATGATCTTGAGCTGTTCCTGCAAAGACTTTATTGCTAAAGAACTCTATTGCTACTAAGAAGTGCTTCCCTGCCTCTATAACCTGGTGGGGATCTTTTAAGAGACTTTCCATTGCATCCGGCTTGTTCCTGTTTTCCTCCGCTTGGATTCCTGTTGATGCGGATTATATACTTGCCGCACGTTCCTGCTGATTGCTGCTACCTGGAGGCCTTGTATAGCCCCAGGCTCTTTCCTATACCTACCTATTCTAAATAAAACCCATTGTACCTCAGCTGCTGTGTGGTTTATCCAGGGAGGTCAGGTTCCAAGGGTCCAAGGGCACGGCAGCATGTTTCTTTTCAATTCCAGTAAAATTGGTTCAAATGGATTTGATACATTTTGGAAACCAGCTCCACAAATGAATAAGGATTTTAAAAAGCTTTAAAATTATTAATTAAATGCACTGACCCCATATACCAACTTTATCATTTCTGTTCTGTTATTATGCTTTATATTTACTAGAGGTGTGCACCATTTCATTTTTGTGTACCAGATTCAAATGATTTGGTGGATACTGTTGCTGAATCCATGAAAATGAGCCTGGAGTGGAGCAACTGAAACCTTACCCAGAACACATCAAAGCAGCTGGATTTTTTTGGCTAATGGTGTGAACCAATGGGGCTGAGCAACCCTCTACCTAAGGCAGAAGCGGCGGCGTGTGGGCGGGACAACCTCGCTAATTGGAAAGCTACAGCTCCTCCTTTGCTTCCTTCTCTAGCAGTCTCCTTCATCTCTTCCCAAAGGTCCTCCCCCCTCATGCCCACTTGAGGAAAATGTTCAGTGCAAGCATTGCAGGAGCCTTGTGCTCCCTCCCAGGGCATAATGGGAGTTGAGGTTGAGGTTTTTCTCTCTGTGTATTTTTCATTTTCTTTCTCAGCCAGTTAGAGGCCTGGTTCCCTGCGTCCATTCTCCTACCCTCTTGTGGCATACCCACTCTTGTGGGTTTTTTAAAATGTTAAGGTAGAAATTTAAAAAAATTCTAAAAAGTTAGTGGATTGGTGAAACATTCTGAAACTTGGCAGGCTTGCAGTAGAACATGTGGTGAATTTCCTGCTGATTGGCCTAAAATGACAGAGATATGAGCTTCTAAAGTTTCCCCATTGGTGTCAATGTAACAAATATTTCCAGCATGAAAACAGAAACCCCTCCTAAATTTGGGAAGTTTGTTAAAAATAGAATTGGGGGGGACGGGGGACGGGGGACGACACAGCAAAACACCGCACACTAAAAATGACAGATTTCTGCCGAACTACACATCCCTAATATTTACCTTTTTGATACTTGGTGAAACTGGCTTGTAAAGCTTTTAGCTGTCCCTCAAGGGCAATGACTTGGTTTTTCATAAGGTTGACCTCTATGGAAAGATAGAGTGATCAATTTCTAGAAAAAGTTAGTACTGTAGTACCGTGTAGTAGCAAACACCTTTTTCAAAGTACTGTCCTAGCATGTTTTTTCTACTCAAATGGAACCGTGCTCCCACACATACACTCGCAATAAATATAGTGATATAGCCAAATACTCCAAACCATCCTCAAGGTCAAAACATACCAACACGTTAAATAATTGAGTTTTTCCCCCTATAGCTTAATTATAAACCTGGTTCTGCACAAACGTCTGTGCCTCTGCTATCTTTCAAAAGAAAACTTTTGTTTCTTGGAGGCACATAGTATTCCCGATATTCAAGGATTGTCTATACTGGGATCTATAATTTTGCTGCTGAGGCTGTACATGTGTGTATTATTACTGAAGTGGTCTAGTTTTTTTTTAAAAAAAAAGAATATTAGGGTAAACATATAATTTCAGAAACAACTTGCAAGTAAAATTTATTTGTTCATTTCCAATTCTGTAGAATGTCTGAGTTTCAAAATCTCATGGACTTTTTGCCCACCCTAGCAAAAAGTGTACTCAGGGGGGTCCAAAAGGAAGTAACCAAGGAACAATATTGAACTTTCCCCAGGTATTTTCCCTAGATATTAAAGATGCTTTTTTCATTCAAATGGCACTTTCTTAATCTTACCTGAGAGACCACTGTCACCCTTTGTCCCCTTTTCTCCTGTAGAACCTTTATCTCCTTTTGATCCAGGAGGGCCTGTGTTCCCCACAGGTCCTCGTGGTCCTGCTGCACCTTGTAATCCTAGGTAAGATTTAAAAAGGAAGTAAAAGTAGATAATCAATGGAATGAAAAAAATAAAAAAAATACTAAGATGTGGCAGGGCAACTATGAAGGAAGTCAACAAGATCATGAAGTGTCAAGATAGAAGACTGAATACTCAAGTTAAGATTGTCCATGCCATTGTATTTCCCATTTCTAAGTATGATTGTGAAAGCCGGACAGTGACAAAAACTGGCAGGAAAAAATTAACTCATTTGAAGTGTGGTACTGGAAAACATTCTACAAAATTCCATGGACTGCTAAAAAGCCTACTAAATAGATAAAACCCACCTGAAACTCTCCGTAGAGGTTCTTCTATACTGTTGAAGTAATGTAGTTTGACTCCACTTGAACTGCCATGACTCAGTGCTAATGGAATCATAAGGGTTCTAGTTGCAGACAAAGTCTTCAGCTTTCTCTGCCAAAGGGTGCTGGTTCTACATATAGACAGTATTTAGCTCTCAATTCCTACAGAAAGGAAGAGACTGGTATTCTGTGTATTTATTGAATCTGAATTGCCTATTTTAATAAGTCCTGTAAACTAAGAACTAAATTTGAATGGCTGCAAATATGTTGCACCTCAGACCTGGAACGTATGCCCCTAGATCATACACACAAGTAGCTAGGTAAAAAGCCTTTATTTAGAATAAGAATAATTCAAAGCGAAAGGAAGTAAAGCAAAAGTAAGTCCAAAAGCAAAACTTGTTCAGTCCTTAAACTGGAGTAAATCCCATGGAAAGCAAGTCCAAAAACCCCGGCAAGCCACTTCAACGGCTGTAACAGAACTCAAAGTCCAAGGCAAATGGGAACAAGATCCAAACGTAGACTGTGGCTCAGCAGAGCAGCCGCTCCTGCAGCCACTCGGAACTTGAGAACAATATCAGGAACAATCCAAGCTAAACGTAGCTTCCACTCTGCCGCAGTCTTGACCGGGTCAGTCTTTTAAGGACTCTATTTTCTGTGAGTCCACTGGGTTCCCCGACACAAATTCCAATCTCTCCGCAAAGATCTGATAGAAGCCCTTCTATTGAAATTTCCCAGCTCGTTAGGCGAAACAGGTGGATTCATATCTTGCTGGGAAGATTCACCCTCCCTAATTCCCGGGCTCTCATCTGGCACAGGAGAGTGGTTCCCAAGAGAGTCAAGGTTATGGGAGTTCTCACTGGCAGTTTCAAAGCTGACTTCCATAGAATCATCATTAAAACCTTCTTCATCATTGTAATACCCATGTAACCAATCATTGTCCCAAGATAACTCTCCATCTGCAGGAATGTCCCCCTCTGGCCATCGATCCTGACCCGGATCCACTGTTTCCGGTGTTGCCGGACCCTGACCTCCAGGCTGGGGCATCACACTGCTTGGCTGGAACACCACAAAATATCACTGTATATCATTGAAAGATATCTATTTTTTGTCTGTTCTAGAGCTTTCTACACCACTAAATATGCTTGGTCTGATTAATAATTTGTATTGTATTTGGGATGTAAAGAATATTAACTAAATTTTCCACCCTTAATGTGATAATATATTTTCATCACTTACCGCTGGCTCCTACATCTCCTTTTGCTCCCTTTTCACCGACTGACCCTTGATTGCCGTTGGGGCCAGGGGCCCCTGGATTACCTTGGGGACCTTCTGCTCCAGTGTCTCCTTTGGGACCTGCAGTTATATTCATGTGGGGGCAGAAATCAAATGAGAAATGTTTCTAATTGTCACAGGAACAAAATTAGATGGCTTACGTCAAATTAACTGCAGTTCAGATAAAGAACTGCAGTTAATTTGAAATAAGCTTTATTGGATAGTTTTATTGTAATAGTCTGGTGCCTTGCAGATATGCTGGACTACAATTCCTATCACCCCTAAATATCATGTTTGAGAAATTTCACTCTTAGAAACTTGTTTTTACACAGAAATGGTTTCACAGAGGCAACATTTGCACATGAAACAAGGCATTTTGGACAAAGGACATTATCTGTGTTAAAAAACCCAAACACTTTCCAGGAGGTCATTCCACAGTCTTGGGGTGGCCAATGAAAAGGTATGTGGAAAAAATAAGCCCTTCTCCACCCCGCTCTCCTGACATGTCATTTTTACGCGCCAGGACTGGGTAAGTTTATTTCACTTTTTGAAGTGGTTTGGGGGCTTTGGGGGAGAGGGGAAGGGTCTTGATTAATTTGTCGGATTATCAATTTTCACAATATGAAATGAACCTGCTGAATAAAGGAATTTCTTTTGTGTACACCCTGAGATGTTCCTCCTTAAATATCAGAAAGGATTTAGCTACTTTATACAGGAATATCAGGCTTAAAGAACATTTTGTCACCACCCCTCCCCCCCCCTCTCCTGCTTCTCACAACCGTTTTTACATCAGGAGTAATTTTGTTCCTTATAACATCTCTCATAAAATCAAAACGTTTGAAGAGGTGGTTACGAGGGAGGCCTTAAGAATAGACCACAGCAATGATCTCAAACGGGCCAACTTCTCGCCTAGAGACATCAATACTTTGAAAGCTTTAGGTAATCATCCTGACATTATTTTTAAACCTTCAGACAAAGGTGGAAGTTTGGTTTGTTTACGTAAGACTGATTATTTGGCTGAAGTCCATAGACAACTTTCTGACTCTAGATTTTATCTAAGACTACCAGGGGATCCTTACAACAGATTTCTTAAAATAATTACTACTACAGTCTATAATGCGGCTTCATTAAATTTTATTGATGACAAACTCACCAAATTTCTTATTCACAAAAATTGCCGCACTGCACAATTTTATATTTTACCCAAAACGCATAAAAGTTTGACTTCGCCTCCCGGTAGGCCTATAATTTCTGGCTCAGATTCTATGATTTTTCCTATGGCTTGCTACTTCGATTCTCATTTAAAACAATACGCTTCTTCTGGGGCCTCTTTTTTACGGGACACAACGGACTTTATAAATAAAGTGGAAAACTTTCCCCTTGAGGAGGGGGACATGTTGATTTCAGCCGATGTTACAGCCCTTTATAATTTTGTACCTTTAGATGAGGTTAGAACAATCATCCAGGACTTGTGGGACTCACGATCCAATCCTATCCCTCCAACTGAATTTCTTATTGATTTACTTGATTGTGTATTTGAACTCAATTATTTTGCCTTTGATGGCACTTATTACCTCCAACAATCCGGTGTATCTATGGGGTCCCCCCTAGGGCCTAGTGTTGCCAATATTTTTATGAATAACTTGGAATCGAAACATATTGGTACTACAAATCCCATAGCTCTGAACATTAAGATGTATTATCGCTTCATTGATGACATTTTTGCCGTCATCAATAAGGACACCAACATCACTGACTTCACCACGTGGATGAATTCCTGGCATGAAAATATACACTTTACTGTGTGTGCCAATTCCACTATGGTTAAATTTTTAGATGTCTCAGTATTTAGGAGGGATAACTCATTGAAGGTCAAAACTTACAAGAAAATGTCAGCCAGGAATTCTTTTCTCCACCATTCTAGCTTCCACACTTTTGCGTTAAAGGAAAACCTCCCCTTTTCCCAACTGTTACGTCTTAAAAGAAATTGTTCATTTCTAACTGATTACCACAAGGCTGCAGCCTCTTTAATGACAGACTTGACTCAGCGGAGTTATCCTAAACGCATTCTAATTAAAGCCCAAGAGAAGGCCAATAATATGCCAAGGACGTCTTTACTACACCCCCGTACAAAACCTACACTAGACAGAGTGGTGTGGCCCCTCACCTTAACCCCCCATTGTAATCGTTTACGGAAGATTGTTTATCAACATTGGGATTTAGTATTGGACATCCCAGGTCTAGAAAAAACACCCTTAATTGCCCATAAGCATACTCGTAATGTTAAGGACTTACTCATTCATTCAACATTCGGCCCTCCTCAACTAACGAGTGCCTTGACTCCAGGCTCACAGGAATGTGGCCATTGTAGTGCTTGCAACAATATTAGCCGAGATCGCATCATTAGAAATATACATGCTAACACTCAGGCCACTATTAGATGCTTCGCTACTTGCAATACTTCTGGACTGGTTTACGTCCTCAAATGTTGTTGTCCCCGCCCCTTTGTGTACATTGGCCAGACCAAAAGAGCCTTTCGCTTGCGCATTTCTGAACATAAATCGTGCGTTAGACAGGAGAAACGTGATTCTGTATTGTATAATCATTGTTTTGAATTTAAGCATCGTCCGGAAGATTTAAAATTTTCTTGCATTGAGAAGGTTACTACTAGTTCGCATTCAGATCTGCATATCGCTTTAATACGGGCCGAAACCCGTTGGATTTCCTCCCTCTCCACAGAGCACCCTCGCGGGTTAAATGAAGGTCTTTCAATCTCCTCATTAATCAATTAAATGGAGTACTCCCCTCAACTGGTGTGTTAAATCATGTAATTGTGTTGTACTGATAAATACTTTGTGTTATGTGAGCACTGTGTCTCACTCAATGAGTGTGGCCCGTGCCTGTACGCATGTATTGTGATTGGTATGTATCATTGCTTATTATGTTGTTCTATATGAAATTTATGTGTTGGACTGGACCGCTTGTTATTACCTGAACCCTTTTCATATATTTACTTTAGACTTGTGGATGCCTTAAACGCCTACCTTGACGCATTGGGTTTTGATATGTAGCACCCATGGGTCCGCTCGGGCAACGGGGGAGGGGTAATGCACCGGGGGTCCCGTTGGCATTGGGACCCGCACAGGCTGAAAGGGATTCGGAGGATGAGTTGGAAGGCCCAGAGCAAGATTGGTCAGCGGTGCCTTTGCCCAGTCCACCGCCAGAGAGTTTAGCCTGGGATTTCGAATGGGAGCATTCTCCCGGGGAAGGAGCGGACCAGGTGGAGATGGGAGGCAGTGAAGCAGATAGCGGAGATAGTTATGAATTCCCAAATGGCCGAGGTTCCCAGGAGCTGGCCGAACAGCAGATGGAGGCTAGCGGATGGGAAACTTCGGGGGAGGCTACTTCTCAGGAAGATAGCGATACTAGGCTGGAAGAGCGGGGCCGTTCTCATAACAGGCGCAGGGACATAGAGGGAGGGCAGGAGGAGCTGGCACCTGTCCCTAGACCGTCACCGTTCGGAAAGTAGAGACTGGAGGCGCGGGCCCTAGATCGTCGGGGCCCGGCCGAGGGATTAAGTACGGGCCCGTGGGAACTGATCCTCAGTTCTCCGGCCACGTCTATACTGAATAGGCGCGAAGCGGAGTGGGACCACAAGTTAACCGTGGTCATCAAGTCTTGCCTTTGCCTTTGCTTGTTTCCTGAGCCGCAGTGGTTTTGCGGCACTTTGCCCTGGTTCCTGATTCGCATTGGATTGCGAAACCTTGCCCTGTTTCCTGATCCGCATTGAATTGCGGGAGCCTTGCCTCGCTTCAAGCTATTTGCCATTATACTTTGGACTATTGACTTTATACTTTGAATACTTGCATTTATTGGACTATATACCTTTTGGACTGTTTTTATATTCAATAAACTAGTTAGCCTTTGATACGTCTCCGTGTGTGTGTTAAAGGGGCAGTTCTAAGTCGGCGTTCGTGACATGATAAAGCGCTCATAAGCGCGAAACGGAGCGGGAACCGGGCGACTTCCGTCAACCCGGCTTCTACCGCACATGAATTGGCTCCACTCTTTATGACTCTACAGTCGTGTGACTATACTTTATGACTTTATGGACTTTTGATTTTTGAAATATTTGCTATACTCTGGATAATAGATGTACTAACTGTGTTGTATTCCTATATGGTGATTATTGTTTCCTTGCAATTAATATTTGAATACATATTTTAAGATATAGAACTTGTGTTCTTTCAAGGTTCTTGTTTACTTTTCCCCAGATGTTCTGCCAGATCAGTCCTGGCAGAACATCTGGATACCCACCCTAGAAAGTGTGTGCTTTCTGGGGTGGATGTAGACAGCCTCCCACAAACATGCATGTTTTTTTTAACGTGGATGCTTGCGGGATAAAAGGCTGTCTGGATCTGCCCTCTAACATTAGAATGCAGCTTCAAGGTGATTTGAAACTGTGGCAGCCACAAAACACATGTCTCCAATGGATGTTGCACTGGACATCTAAGGTTATACCATACATTTTCTAAAAACTCATTGGAAAGTTTGATTGCAACTGAATAATGTACTGAGCAGATCTCAGTGTATCCCAGATTCAAATTCAACTCTACACAATGCAAAGTTCATTATAGGTACCCACCTCCACTGAAACACACTTTAGTCTCCAGAAGAGGGCTGTAAAATTACTCAAATGGCAGTACTGGGCAGCAGGCAGCTAACTGACCCTATGAGGGTGTAACTGATAACCACCATCCCTAATTATCACTTCTCTTTCCCCCCCGCTCTGGAGTGATTCAAATTCCAGACATTCTATTTTATTAAACTTCCAATAATACATTCAGCTATCCAACTACTTAATGAACAGACATACCTATTTGTCCTATTGCACCTCTTTCACCTTGTGGTCCAGTGTCACCTTTTGCTCCAGTAGGTCCTATCTCTCCTGGGGGACCCTGCAGACCCCGAATTCCACGTGGTCCTGTTGAAATTAAATAGATTATGTGAGTGAGCAGAGAGAAACAAAATACTAAGCAAGACTGGCCAATCTAGAATCTTTTCCCCAAAAAGGACAGTTCTCAAGCTCTGAATTCATTGTGCCACATTGCAATGAGGTTGGACTTCCTCAGGCTAGACCTAGGGGCACATGAATATGGGCTGTAGGTCATTAGTTTCTCTAGTCTGCAGTATGATACAGCTCTTCTCTTTCAGACATGTCTTTGGATCTTCTTGCCTGAGAAGAAAAACCAGACCAGGCACAAAACATTGCCTGAGAAGCAAGCATTCTAACTCTTTCCTGTAGCTTCTCTGAAAAGTGAGGTATCCAATTGTTCAGCATCATGATAATGCATAGTACCTTGTTTTGTACTGCATTTTCCTGCCAGAGATAGAAAGAAATTAAATTTCTCACCTCTTGTGCCAAAAAGAACTAGGTTGATTATTATGTGTTTTACAGTAATTTGGGTGAATGGGATACAACTTTCTGCTGTGTCTCAAACTACAGTATCTTAAGGCCCAGTACTGAGCCAGAAATTTTTGGTGAGTATGTATAATAGTTTTCCAAGAAAGTCCTCATTCATCCTTTTATGGCAAATATCAACAGTAATCAAATTGTTGACTATCAGTACCAAATTGCCGCTACTTTCATAACTTTCCCTGATTGGTCTTCTAACCTTACTTTATGATAAGATCTTTGTTCCTCTACTACAGGTCTTTCCAAACATTTCATATTGGTGACAGACTTTTAAGATATGCATCATTTTGCAGCACAGTGATACAATTTTACTAGCAAACCATAGGTTTGAGCAACCCTTTATAAGAGATACACACACTGAGAAGACCCCCTCATTTTCCCACCAGCCTTACCTGTGAAATTGGGAAGTATTCAACTTGTGATTTTGTGATACGAAATCCAGCATATATCTCTCATTTGCTGTGACATACTGTGTTTTTGTGTCAGAATAATAATAATAACTTTATTTTTGTACCCCGCTTCTATCTCACCGAAGGGACTTGGGATGACTTACATATGGCACAATGTGCCTGGAACAATGCATAAAATAAACACACAATACAGTAAAAATAAATCATTCTCTCTAAATTTCAAATGCCAGAATTCCATCATGTGGAACCTCTGAATTGTCAGGTTCATCATCTGGAGTGCTTGGATTCAACTTGGAACAGCTGCAGGAAGAGCAGTGCTAAAATCAAGAGTGGTGGCATATACTGTAACTTTAAAGTGCTATGTTTTAAACAATTCATTTGATCAAAAGTATTTCTTACCCATTTCTCCAACATCTCCTTTTGGTCCTGTCTCCCCTTGAGACCCATTTTGTCCTGTTGGTCCAGCTGGACCCATTATTCCTGAAGGACCGGGTAATCCTCTTGGTCCTTGCAATCCTGGTTTTGAGAAAACATTTAAGATGTGAATTACTAAATAGGCCAACAATAAATGTTTTGTAAGTGAACACAAGGCTGATAAATTACAGACAAACTTAGCAAAGAGAAACACAAAGTTTGTTAACTGTGTAACCCATTGCAAGAACTGACACTTATGCTTTCTTTAGCTTAAGAATATAAACATTAAAGACAAAATATAATGATGGATAATTTACCATATTGATGATCTAGAACAGTGTTTCCCAACCAGTGTGCCGTGAGCGATCATCAGGTGTGCTGTGGGAAATTGGAACCTCCAATACCCTTTCTTCCCCCTCCTGCCTAACACTTTTTCTTCTCCCCTCGGGCTCCCTTCTTCCCAGCCTCACTCTGCTTGCTTTGCCTCGCTTTGCTCATGCTGCCGCTTTCTCCGGGAGAGGGGAGGGAGGGAGACGTGACTCGTGCGGGTGCTACTGTGCAGACTCGCCCCATGTCTTCCTTCCTCCCCTCCGCAGTGCTCTCTGGATATAGATGAACTACAACTCCAAAACTCAAGGTCTATGCCCACCAAACTCTTATAGCATTTTCTCTTGGTTATGGTAGTTCTGTGAGTTCCCCAGGCTGTATGGCCATGTTCCAGAAGCATTCTCTCCTGACTTTTCACCTACATCTATGACAGGCACCTTCAGAGGTTAAGGGGTCTATTGGAAACTAGGCAAATGAGGGTTACATATCTGTGGAATAGCCAGAGTAGAAGAAAGAACCAATCAGGGCCAGCTAACACCTCCCAATAAAGGCAGCAACTAGCCAGGCTTTGAAGCTGTAAGGCCATTAAATGCTAATCAAGGTGGCTGTTTGCAACATTTACACTTGCCTCAAGCATACAAGAATTCTCTCTTCCACCCTGGACATTCCACAGATATATAAACTTCACTTGCCTAGTTTCCAACAGACCCCTCAACCTCTGAGAATGCCTGCCTGCCATAGATGTGGGTGAAATGACAGGAGAGAATGCTTCTGGAACTTGGCTATACACCCAGAAGACTCACTACAACCTATTGTTAGCCAACTTGAACCACATTGTTAGGAAAAAAGGTAGGATATAAATGAATGCAATCACCACCACCACCATCATAATTTGTCCATTTCTTGAGGAGAAGAAGAATTTGTGTTCAGGAAGGACAATGTCCCTATGCACTGTCCATAGCTCCATCTTTGGCCAAGGGAAAAGAAGAAGGTGGAGTGCTAAGAGGAACGAGAACCAAGGAAAGGAATTTCAAACACATACACTATAGCCAGTCTTCCATATTCACTGGAGAAAAAATATGAAAAAATGCTATGTTTTTACCAACCAATACCCAAAACTATTTTTATGAGGAATTTAATTAAGTCAAGATTTACTGAAAATTAATTTTAAATGAATACAATTGATTAATTTTAAACAAGTCTAAAATATTCAACTTCTCCGTTAATAAAAGGAATAATGAGAAACCCGAAAATGTTCCCCAATCTCACTACAGTTGCTTATCTCAGTACGGACCATTACGATGTTATATTTGTCCATACCTTGTTCTCCCCTTTCTCCCTTTGGTCCTTGGCATCCATCTTTTCCATCTGTCCCTGGTAAGCCTCTCTCGGATGGTGCACAAACAACTAGTGAACAGGCATTCCGGTGCCTGGTTTGTACAACTTGCTGTGCTACTGGCCCCGGGGTTGTTGCCGGTGATACACACAAAATTAAAGCACAAAATATTAGAAGCTGCAACATTGTTTTGTGACTTGCTCTGTGAAAAGAATGGAAAGAACAGAAATGAAAAAAAGTTAAGACATTCTTAGCTTATGCAAAGAGATTTGCTTTGCATTGCATTGCAGTGAAATGAAAGCTAATCATTGACTTGCGCTGACCTTCTAGGATTTCAATGAGGCCATGTCTTCTAGTTGTACTTTAAAAGAGTGCTTGGAAAGATTGCTTTTTTGAATGATAATTCTCAGAATCCCCAACTAGTGACTATGCTGTCTTGAGAATTTCAACAGATACAGACCAAAAAACATGATGTTTCCCAGTGTTGCCTAATAGTGCCAGGGAGTGGACTCAATTTTTTGTGCACTCTGGCACAAATGCCTTTTTTGCTATTCTGTTCTGAATCTAAACTTAGTTGATCCAATGCTATGTCAGGCAAACATGAAGATGATGGTATCTCCAGGGGGAAAGACCTGCAACCCTACTTCCATAGCAAAGGGTATTACAATACAGATCTCCTCCTACTAGTATGGCAAACTGGACATGCCAAACGTTCCCCTTCTTTTGCATCATTTTCAAAGTACAGAAATTCCATTTTCTTTTCGCCAACAAGACCCTTCAACAATGCCTTCAAGGGGATAGTTTTAATGAAAGTGTTAAACAAAGGGATCAAGAGACTAACAAATTATACTGCTGTTGAAAAAAAAATCTAGCTGTTAAAGATGGAAGTAATTATAAGATAAGCACAGAAAGATGAGAACATCAGATAAAGAAAGCTCTTAATATCTAAAGATAGCTTATCAGTGAAGACTGAATTAAGTAGGAAGATCTGGCCTGTTTGCGAATTAATCAAATTTGTTGAGCATAATGCAAGTTGAGCAGTTCTTACATGGAATTGGTAGCAGTCTTCATATCATTTGTCTGTTTCTTTCAGATACCCATCATTAAAAGACAAATTAAAAATCCACTCACTTTCTTTGCAATTTCTGGTGCTCTACAAAGACCTTAATGTGAATCATCTACTAGGAGTTTAGTCCTTCTTTTATAGGCGCTGAGTTACATAATACAGGCTCTCATTTCTAAATCACATGACCCATAAGAAATTGAACAATGGATTTTTGACCCTCTAGAGCTAATGACTGCTATTAATCTTGTACAACCAATAGGAAGTGTAAAACAGGATGGGATTTTCCACTGTTTGCAGAAAGAAGAGATGAAGATAAAATTGGTCTTGAAGAGAATGAGGAGTATCAGGTGAAATATACATAACAGTAGGATAGAGTAAGTGTCATGGTTGGAACAATCTTCCGAAACTGCCTGTTTTGACCTGAGCAAGCTACATAAACAGCTCAATGTCTGGGCAAGTCTTTCTGATAAAAAGATGTATGATTCAAGTGCTCTCTAAATGGGATAATGTTCTTACTGGGACCAAAGAAAGGTAGATAAGTGGTCGTATCTTGAATCTTGAATCTATATAAATCTAATGTTCATTTTTGGGATCAACATAACCCAAAAACCACTGGGCAAATTGACACCAAGTTTGGACACAATACACCTATCAGGTCAACGAGTAACCGTCACTCATAAAAACACTGAAAAACACAGCAGAAGGGACTTAAAAAGCAAAAAAAATTACAACGCACAAACAATACCACACATATACACAAATATATACACACACAAAACACATATACACACACTGGGCCACAGCAACACGTGGCAGGGGATGGCTAGTTAAGAATAAAATGGTTGTAATCACTGAATACCTCTGGACTGTGTGAGTTATTGCAAAAGGATAGGGTTTGAGGTAATATCCAATGATAGAAAGGATTTCTATGGAACACACTCTTAAATGCATATTGGACCAATGGTAAATTTTACATTGAATGAGAAAAGAATGAGAGCCCCACTGTGTCAAACCAGAGATCAAATACACAATTTGAGCTACTTGCAGTAGCCAAACAGAGATCATAGGCAGGACACAAAAGCAAATCTACCTTTCTGTGGGCATTAATGCAGGGTAAACCAAGCTAAGCCACTGTAGTTCCACATTAAGTAGTCAGGGAACGCTATGGAGTTTCACTTCAGACTCAGTGTGAACACCAGACTGGATCCTAAATGAACTGGTCTATAGCAGTTCTGTAGAAGAGGACTGCCTCTGCTGACAAGCCTCTCTAATAACTTTCTGAGAAAAATGGGGGGCTGGAAAAGAGGGTGGCATGCCAACTAGCCAAGTTGGCTGTAGGGATTGACCCTCGGGATCACAAAAGGTGATCCCAAGAGTCAATATGTGGGAATGTGCTGACCTTCCTGTAAGGTCTACACCTTCCCAAGTGTTTTTTTAACTCGAAGTAAACCTAGTAATCTAGGTTTTCTCCAGGTTAAAATGGATTAGCCTGCGGCATCATTTGGACACTTCAAACTAATCTGAAGTGATCTCAGGCTTTAAGCTTATGTGAAAGGACCCTTAGTTTGCTGATGTTTCATCATACATAATGAATTCATAGGAGCCGTGCCTGTGGGGATTACCTGTCGGATATCATGAGTATACACTACCTTATTCTGAATCGTGATTTCGGTGCGCTTCTCACAATGAAGGAGGATCACCATATCTTAGGAAGAGTTATTCACTTCATCCCCGACATGCTGTTTTATAATTTATGCATTTATTTAGATTTAGAACCTCGTCAGACAGGGCAATTGAAGCATCCTAGGACATTTCCTTGGCAGTCTAGCAATGAATGGGCACACTGCCCATCCCAAAACAATGCTGGACTTCCAGTGGAGGACCCTCCTACAAGTGGAGTAGAAGCATGGTATGACACTTCCCTCCCAACACAGAAGACTTCCTGTGCTGTGCTGACTCCAAAGGAGGCAGCATGAATCCTTGGCACTCTGGCAACACACCCCAAGTGTTGTGGAAAAAGTGTCCTTGAGACAAATTTGCCAGATTGCCCCTCCTTTTTTCCAGCAAAGCCAGGTGAAATGTGATAAGATCCTTATATGCTACTTTTCTACTAAAATGGGACTCAAGAATATTTACCTATAGATTAAAATAGTTGGATATAATAATAATAATAAATAAAAGAATAGAAAGCCATAAACCAAGAGAAAAATGATACAATCCTAAACCACAACTGAGTCAAATGAGATTTAAAGATACAGCAGTAAAATTAAAACCTACTCATTAAAAAGCTCTTCTTTAGAAGCTAGTAAGCTGACAAACATGTCCCCAAATTGGCTCATTGATATAAAGACAATGAAGAGAGGAAATACATGACCGATAATGTGAAAAAGCTCCACGGTCCAGGAGCAGTCATAGAGAAGGATGTCTTATCTTCATTAAAGGTGCTTCTGAAGATGCCAAAACTGGGAAAGAGTTACCACAACGAGCAGGCTGGTTACTAAATATAGTAGGAAACAACAGTGTCTAAAAGACAATCTAACCAGACATAATGTAAACAGTGTTTCAATAATCAGAATAAATCCCAAATATTGTACAAAATATATGTATTAAATTCGTGTGCATAAATATTATCAAACATGTAAATACAAACAACCATAGAGTCTGCCCAATGCAGTCCCCAAAGAGTCCTGGCAAAACACAGCAGACCTCCTGGTAAAGTACTTGCCCAGTTGAAGAAACTGACGTTGGAGTGCCCGGGTGTGTGTGTCTGTGCTCAACGATCCCAATGGAGTTGGAAGAGCAAAGCCGGCGTTCTCCTCGGGTAGTCCAGTGGGCATGGTTTGTTATTGTTTGTAATCCAGGCAGCCCGGTGGCTTGGCTTTTTTCATGGTGATATGAAACCCAAGGGAATGCAGAACATGGGCGGGGATTTGGGGGAATCCAAAAAGGGAAGAAATGATATAATATCCAGGCGCTATGGGGAGGTCGTGCTGTAGAAACCTGAGCCGACGGCAGGCAGATGCTTCAATATAGCGGCCACATTAACCGTTTCGGGATAACCTTTCTCAAGGCTCACAGTTCAAAGCAGGGGCATCTATAATTCTGAATATATAAACAGGTAATCAATAACCATAACAATAGAAGAGAAACACAAAAACCATAGCCTTTAGTACAAGTATACATACCACAATGGATGTTGATCCCTGCACAACCCTGCTACCATATAGGGCAGGGTGGCCCAAAGGTGCTTGGGAGTAGGATAATGGTGCTTTTATAAGAGAATGGAGCTGATACAGATGGGGTCATTATGACCACGTGGCCACTCTGTATCCAGGCGGAGAATCCATAAATTTTCAAGCCTAATTAGTTGCTGACTTACATCCATGTGGGGATTAGGGAATACTTTCTCAAGTTTTCTGACCTTTAAAGAAGTAGCAAGATGTTTTTCTTTGGCACAATGTGAATAGAATGCAGAGTCCAGGCTGTTCCTATTAATTTTAGAGCGATGCTCAATAAATCTGATTTTTAATTCCCTTTTTTATTGGCCTATATAAATCAATTGGCACTCACACTGGATGGCATACATTATCATTTTGGAACTACAAGTCCCATAAGATTTCACCTTAAACAGTTTGTCCTTAGATGGACTGTAAATGCTTTTGTCTTCACAGATATTAGGACAGATAGAACAATGAGAACATGTGTTAGTGCCAGGAGAAAGGGTGCTTCTCAAAGTTGGAACTTTCTGCTCTGTATGTACCAGATAATTCTTAAGGTTTTTAGTTCTTTTATATGCAACCAATGGTCTATTCTCTAAACCTCTATCCCCTCAATCAAAGGCCAGTATTTGTTGACCAGGGATCTCAAGGTGTTACTGTGTGAGGTTAGGGTTAGGGGCCAAATGATTCTTTCAGGTTTTTGTTTAGGGACTTTGGAGAAAAGTTGTGTTCTGTTGGTCTTCTCAGCCCTGGTCCTAGCATTCTTAATTAAATTTGTAGGATAACCTCTTTCAGAGAAATCTCTGAACATTCTGTCAGCATCTTTCTTAAAGTCATAGGTGGAGGAAGAGTTTCTTTTTAATCTCAGAAATTGTGTGCAAGGCAAATTTCTTTTCAATGCATGTGTGTGAAAGCTCTGATAATGTAAGTATGCATTTTTATTAGTTCGTTTTTGGTAATTTCTAATTTTTAATTGGCCATTGTCATTGTAGACAGTGACATCAAGAAAATTGACCTGTGTGTGGCTGTAGTTGGTGGTGAAGTCTATCGTTGGATGCCATTGGTTGAGCCACACAATGAGATCCTCCACTTGTATAGAATTATTAAAAATTAGAAAGATGTCATCTATAAATCTGGTGTACAGTTTGTAAATAAAAGTCATCAAGGAACTGAAAATAATTGTAATCAAGGATTATGTCAAGAAGACTAAGAAGGAAGCCCGTAGGTGGGTCCATGTTGGTATCTCTGGCATTTAAAGTAGACTCCACGATGTCTCTTAGTTCAGGGAGAGGAATATTCGAATATAAGGAGGAAACATCCGCAGTAAGAGCCTCCCTCTTGCTTTTCTGAATCTCAAAGCCGTGTATGGAAAAATATAATCTTTCAACCAGCCCACACCAAATTCATGTGCTAAAACAGAATCTCTAACTGAAATAAAGGAGGAGAGATTAGCTTTAGATCACTTCTTTTTTTTTTAAAAAAAAGATGCCTCAAAGATTGCAACTTCCTTCACAATCAGGTATTTAAGAAATCAGACTCAAGAAAAGTGAAAGTGATGTCAGCAATGACTCACTCACACATGCAGATTAACATATCATGCAAGACGTACTCAGCCTGCATATTAGCTCGGTTATTTTCTTCCTATGATCAAAAACTTTAAAGTGCTCTAGTTAAGCTGTTTTCCCCTAGACTACAATTATATATCTATTTATCTAGAAGCAAGTTCTAATGAACCTAATGGGCAAAGTATTTGATATTTTTGAGACTGATTATAGGACTCCCAAATGGAGCCCCTGGTGGCGCAGTGGGTAAACTGCTGAGCTGCCGAACTTGCTTACTGAAAGGTCACAGGTTCGAATTTGGGGAGCAGCATGAGCTCCTGCTGCTAGCTCCAGCTTCTGCCAACCTAGCAGTTCCAAAACATGCAAATGTGAGTAGATCAATAAAAACTGCTCCAGCGAGAAGATAGCAGCGCTCCATGCAGTCATGCCAGCCACATGACGTTGGAGGTGTCTACAGACAACACCAGCTCTTCTGCTTAGAAATGGAGATGAGCACCAACCCCCAGACACGACTGGACTCAACGTCAGGGGAAAACCTTTACCTTTAACCCTATAGGAGTCCTACCAAGCTATGGCACATAAAATTTTCCTTTCTAAGTTTACAAGCTGTTTCTCATACTCAACATGAGTTTTACAAGATTGTGGCTTTCTTCCAGGCAACCCCTCCTCCCCTCGGCACTAGCGGTAGTTGCAACTATATAGAGTTGTACTATGTGATGTACTTTCCCAAGAATTTGTGGAACTCCAAATATTTCCTAATATTTGTGTATAATCATGTCACCACCCTATTGAGAAACAAATACCACATACAGAGTTTTCTTTTCCCACACAAAGACTTTTAAAAATAATAATATCCTATCCGCCACCTTAAAGCTGATTCTTTCCTATAAGATCTGCATCCCCATTTGTTTATTGCAAATGTTATCCAGAATCACTCCATTGTTAAATAACGTTTTATGTCCCTCAGTGATTTCTGACATTTGCTCAGAAATGGAAGAAACCTGGTTTAGATTCAAAGATCCCCTTCGTAAATAAAAAAAGACATTCTTTATGTGTTGGGCACGTTTAGCCTGCTGATCAGGGCATATTTAACCTGCAGTAGAGAAGGATGAGAGGAGACATGATGAGGGCCATGTATAAATACGTGAGGGGAAGTCATAGGGAGGAGGGAACAAGCTTGTTTTCTGCTGCCCTGGAGACTAGGATGAGGAACAATGGCTACAAACTACAGGAAAGGAGATTCAACCTGGAATTTAGGTAGAACGTCCTGACTGTGGGAGCTGTTCAGCAGTGGAACTCTCTGCCCCAGAGTGTGGTGGAGGCTCCTTCTTTGAAAGCTTTTAAACAAAGGCTGGATGGCCACCTGTCGAGGGTGCTTTGAATACGATTGCTTCTTGGCAAGGGATTGGACTGGATGGCCCACGAGGTATCTTCCAGCTCTATGATTCTGTGATTCTATCTTGTCCTTCAATTCAAGGAAATCACTCTTAAGGATACACTGCCATATAATCCAGTTTTTAAATCCAGGTTATATACTTTGAACTAGATTATATGAGTCTACACTGCTTTTAACTCAGTTCAAAGAAGACAATCTGGATTCAGAAACTGGATTATATAACAGTGTAGATAGGATCTGAGCTACTGGAATCTCCACCAGCCAAGTGAAGCAAAATAATTCTTTTTCACACCAAGAGTCCCCAGTGTCACCTTCCATCATGTTCCTCAGAGTCTTTCAGCTCCCAAAAGCAGATTTTCAGGGATCCCCAGGGATTGCATGGTGAAACTATCAAGTACGGCCTTACTACCATGAATCATAACAATAATCCCATGGGTGGAATCCTACTCATAGGAAGTTAGAACCCAAGGGACTGTCATTTGATTGACTCGTTCTTGCCTCAAGGCATTTTGCATCATCAGCGAAGATACTGAGAAAACTAGCTAAGGGTGAGACCACACACACAAAAGCAGCTTCAGAATATTAAACCTGGGGGTCAATCCCTACTCCACAATTATACCTCTACAATTCCACATGCATCATCTGCTATAGTGGTTGGGATACTCTGTATCCCAACTCAGCCATGGAAACCCATTGCGTTACAGTACACTCTCTCAGTCTCAGGAAGTACACAGCAAACTGCTTTTAAACAAACTTTGTAAAAAAAACCCCACAAAAGATTTGATTTAGGGTAGCCATAAATTGAAAATGACTTGAAGAAACAGAACAATTCCAGTTTGAACATGTAATGCACAGTCCAACAAAAAAAATCTTAATGTCTTGGATTTTAGGTCTCCTTCTCAGGTTAGGTGGGGCACTTATTTAGAAGATGGCATTAGATAAAATGCAACAGCTCTAGTTTCTTAGATGTGGTTGTCATGGTTTTCCATGGGTGTATAGTAGGCTTGTTTGATTAAAAAAAATGGTTCGAATCTCGTTTTGGATGTAGGGGGCACTGGTGGTTCGGATCTAAAGTCAATTCAGATTTTCACAGAAAAAAAAGTTCAAAACTTTTCAAAATATCTGAGACTTCCGAATCCTTTGTTAATTGTTTCAAAGTGTTATTTCCTGTTTCATTGGGTGGTCTTTACTTTGAAAGTAGTTGTTTTACTCCAGAAAAAAAAGGGGGGGAGTAAAGGGAATAAATATATCCACTTTGGTTAAAATCGCTGGTGAAGGAAAGGAATCCATCCACACTGGTTTAAACTGGCAAGGATCCATTCCATCCACACTGGTTTAAACTGACACGGGAAAGAAAGGAAAGGAATCCATCCACTAGTTAAAACTGACATGGATCCATCCCATCCGCACTGGTTTAAACTGACATTTTTCCTGCTGTTTTTCTCCCTTCTCCTCTTCCCTTCTCTCTCTTCCTTTCCCCTTTCCTTTTATCCTCCAAACCCCAGCCCATTCAGGAAAACATGTTGGGGTGGGGTGGGGGCATTTTACTAGGTTCCCCGGGTATGCTGTTCCCTTGCGAAGCGGTGAAGTGGCACCTTTCCCACCCAAGCTGCCTAGCCTTTTCCTATTCACGTCCCCGGCTGCCAAAACCCCACCCCTCCCCACATGGTTTCCTCTCATTGGCTGGAGGCAAGCATTCCAGCATGCAACCTGCTGCTTGCCTCCAAACACTAGGTCTTTTCCGAATCACCTCCTGAGTCGGAATAAAGATGGCAACAGTGGCTTCGAAAGGGCAAGGATACTTTCGGGTTCCCAAATCGCTTCAAAATCACTTCAAAAAGGAATTTGATCTGAATTTGTAGCAACCCAGTTCTCCTTCGTGCCGGGGGGGCAGGGGGCCACCCCGGGGGTCCCGCTTGCATTAGGGCCAATTGCGGACAATGTAGATGATGAAGAAGGGGATGATGAGGTAGCTGGGCCTTCATCTCCCACAGAGAGCTTAGAATGGGGTCATGGCTGGCCTGATGGTTATGAGAGCTGGGAAGGTCAGTCTGACACTGAGGAGACTGACTCAGATAATCAGTATGAGAAACCAGGTGGTTTCGGATCACAAGAGAAAGTCCGGGAGCTAGCGAGGGATGAGCCCATGGAAGTTGGAAGGGAGTCAGGCTCTCATGAAGATAACGACCCAGGTGCTGGGAGGCAAGGACGGAGCTTTGATAGGTGTCGGAGCATTGAGTCTAGCAGAAGGGAATGGCATCGAAGCCTAGAGCGCCACAGGAGCAGTAAGCCCCGTAGCACAGATTGGCGCAGAAGCCTAGAGCGCCGTAGGTCTCACCAAGGGAATTAAGTATAGGATCCGTGGGAATGGATCCTCAGTTGCTCGGCCACTTCTGATTTGAAGGGAGTGAAGCGAGTGAAGATCCACGGAGCCAGGACTGAGGCTCGTGTGTTCCAAGAAGTTTCTTGAACCTTGATTCCTTGAACTTTGCCTTGTTTGAATTGCCACGGACCAAGTCTGTTTTGATCCGCATTGTTTTTGCGGAACTTTCGCCAAGCTTTTGCCTTTGGATTTACCTAAGAACTCTTTACCATTTTGATTGCATCTTTGATACTTTTTTGGACAATTACCCTTTTCACCTGTTTTATATTATTCAATAAATAGTTAGCTGATTGCCGTCTCTGTGTGTGTGATTAAGGGGCTGGGCCGAGTCCCTGCATTGTGACAGAATTTAATCCGAAATACAAAGATTCCGACTGGACCTAACCATGCCTAGTGTGTAGATAAAGACTGGTATATGGCACACGTTCTCAATCTCAAAAACTAGAGCTGATAGGGGAAAATGGGTGCAATTTTTGAATCAGCAGTTCAAATATACATAGAAACAGATTTAACATGTGAGGCACCAAAATGTGTGTTGACCAGTGTTATCTTTTGAAACTAGAGACTGAGGATGAATCTATTAATATAATGGCAACAACAACAACAACTACTACTACTACTTTATTTTTATACCCCGCCTCCAGCTCCCTGAAGGGACTCAGGGCAAAGTACACATGGGACAAAATGTCTACAGAATATGAAAACAAAACCGTCCATTACAAACAAACAAACATAATTAAAATAAAATGTAGCAAACCGTAACAATCAAATAAAACACAATTAAATTAAACATAAGGGTATGAAATAAAACATGGCTTTTATATGGCACATTGGCCCAATATATTGGACATAATTTTCAAATTGATGTGCAGGAGGAATATGCACATAAAACATGAAACTCACCCTCTGTAGGAACTTATAAGATGTTTAGATGCCCCAAACAAGTTTTTTTAACTAGTTTGGTGAAGTACTTAAGTACTCTAGTTGAGAATTCTAAATACCTCTCCCTAATTTTTTAATCCAAAAATTCAATGGGATATTGCCATAGTAATTAAAGTAGAATAATGGCATTTCAATTCCATGCTGTGAATGGACTAGACATTTAATGTCTTGGCAAAAACAACTATCTTCACTTAACATTGGTTATATTTTGGCAGTGTGTGCAGCTTTAGACAATCCTAGATTGTGAATAATAAATATTTCTTAGTTATCTGTTGCAAATCAGAATTTTCTGTAGATAACAATATAGTAAAATGCCTTTAGTGAGGAAGGAAATGTTCCAGTATATTTTGTCTGTCTGCAAATGGCAGAGTTTGAGAATTCAGTTCCTTTTCAGTAAAATTCAAATAGAGATCACTGTTCAAAAGGGACAAATGCACATCACAATTAAGTGCATTGAGTTCAAATAACTATTAAATCTGCAAGTAATCCAGTAAATGGCTTTGCCACTAATATTACAGTCAACAGTTCTGTTCTTTGTTCTCCTCATGTTTTCTCATTCAGATTGACATTTATCAATTGTAATGACATTCTTATGTATAAGCATGGGGGAAGGATATATTGAACAGATAAAGTGATGATTTCCTCAAATAAAGCCACATGGACAAATTTGTGGTGGTGTTCCTCCTTCCTGATGCAGTTACAGAATTATGTGATATTAAAGATGTGATCAGAAGGACAATGGCATATGCTGTGTGCATTTCAAGACAGGGTTGGATGACATAGGTAAGGAAATAAAGATATGTTTATTGTATCATTGCTTTTTTTTGCTTCCTATGTTTGAGTGAGTCTTCTCCAAATGCTGTGTCAGTAGTTTAATTAGCTTCTCAATTGCAAAACAACAGCTACACAGAAATAGATCCTTGTTGTTGTGCCAGACGTTTTCAATATCCTCTTCTTCTGATATTAATTGATTTCTTGTCTGTAAACCCGGAAGTAGCTGGGTTAAAAGGTGGTGTGTGTGTGGCTAAATGATGTTTACTCAAAGTGTGGGAGAAATTGGGGTCAGGTCCCAGGTTAAAAATTAAGAAGCCCATGTGGTTAAAATTGCTGGAAGAAACATTAACAACTTTAAATATGCAGATGATACCATTTTGATGGCTGAAAGTGAGGAGGAGCTGAGGAGTCTTCTAATCAAGGTGAAAGAAGAAAATGCAAAAGATGAGTTCAAGCTAAACATAAAAAACCAAGATTATGGCAACAAGAATTATTGATAACTGACAAATAGAGGGATAAAAGGTGGAGGCAGTGACAGACTTTGTATTTCTAGGTGCAAAGATTACTGCAGACGCAGACTGCAGCCAGGAAATCAGAAGACGTTTACTTCTTGGGAGGAGAGCAATGACCAATCTCAGTGTCGCCCTCTAGGCCCTTGGGCAAGACCTCCCAAGGTACAACAGGTTTATTGAGAATATAGTTTATAGGAAAGAAGTTGGAAGCAATACTATAGTGCTTCCAATAGCAGCAAATCTCAGGAACAAAGCATTGAGTAAATAGTCCCATGGTAAACCAGGAATCAAGCTGGATGCAATCAGGAATAAAGCTGGGTTCAAAAGCAGGGAAAATCTTTCAGGAACAAAACAGGAACGTAGCAAGGTAGCAAGGCTTTGCCCCGATGGGCCAGATCCTCTATAGGCAGGCAGGAAGCTTAGTAGGCCCGGCGGCCTCTTTCAGAGAACCATAGTTCTGAATGCTTCGTTGGCACGAGATACGGCTCCAGGCCAACTCCACACGGATATACTGTCCCGACCCTTTGATCTAAGCGACGTAGGTCTGCGTCGAACGTCAAAGTGGGCATGATGGATGGCAGCTGTTGTTTAAGCTACCTCAGCTCCTCAGGAATGTAAACCTTGTTAGCATCTCCAGATGTAAAGGGGAGTCAAGCCTGTCTCCGGCCTGGGCCTCCCCGCTTATCTTCCAGGCTTGCTTTGCTAACCTTGACCAGTTCATCCCGCATTCTTGGTGCCAGGCTCTCACGAGAAAGACAGGCAGGCCAGGCCAGATCTTTATGAGGGAGACAGGCTGGCCTGGAAGGGATCTTAAAGCCATCATGGCTACAGTATTGTTCAGGGTTAGGGTTAGGGTTAGGGTTGTGAGGCTTGAGGCCTGACACTCGGTAAAAGAGTGAAGAGTATGTGAGGATAGCATGATATGCGTGAATGTGTATGGCTGAAGTATGTGAACCAAAGTTGTGTCAGATAGGCCAGAGAAACATGGAGATCTGCAATGCATGCTGGTAGGTGAGGGCCTCAAGTCTTGGCAGAGAGAAGCGGGGTTTTCCTTTATCTTGGAAACCACTCAAGCTTGAGAAGAAGTACAGAACAAACCTAAGCATGAACAAGTCGGCCGATACACTAGTGGCTTCAAATAATGGAGTAATAACAGAAGAATGGGATCAAATTAATAACTGTCAGTTTTGGCCAAGGATGGAGGGAAAGTGGAGAAATGAATATATAGATCCCAGGTTTTGCCACTAGGTTGTTGGTTCTCTGGTCCAGACGGAGAATCATCCAGCTTTTTCTGCAAATCTCCTGGCCATGAATTTGGGAGGACCATCTCATCCCAAATTACCTAGCCATGGATTTGAGAGGGAGCAACACTACCTCAGTGTATGTATGTAGAGTGAATGCAATGTGAGAGTCTGTGTGTGCGTGTGTATGGGTCTCAGTGTATGTATGAAGGTGTTAATGCAGTCTGTGTGTGGTGTGTAAGGTATGAGCTTGTGATTGCTTGTGTGTGTGTGTGTGTGTGTGTGTAAGCTATGCATGTCCTTAAGAAATGCTGCTAATTGCTGATTGAATGCTGCTGTGCTTTGCCCCAATCAAATCTTTAAGGTGATTAGTCTCTTTTGAATCAATTCTTTATATTATACTTAGAGTGATTGTGGTTTAAGGGTTTGGTTGAGGTAGGCAGGATTTCCCTGGGTACTGGTTGTGGGGGGTCGGGAGCAGGTCAGGGTTTTGCCCTCCCTTCTGCTCGAGATCCCCGTGTACAACTGGTGGGCCACTGTGTGATACAGAATGCTGGACTAGATAGGCTGAGGTCCAATTCAGCATGGCTCTTCTTATGTTCTTATGTTCTTAAATGTTCAATGTGATTCTATGTTTCTTTTAATATTTGCATATTAACCTGATTTATTGCATTGTATTCCTTTGTGTGCCTTTATACTCAAACGTGATTGTTAAGCATATTTACTCTCAATATGTTACATAAATAGTGAAAAAACCAGATCTGGCTGACAGGGAGCTCTGGCGTGGGCTGGTCCATGAGGTCGCGAAGAGTCAGAAATGACTGAACGAATAAACAACAACAACCCACCTCTGGGTATACTAGATGCTTTCTGGGGCATGTGCGGACTACAAGGAAGGAATCACATTTTTATCTGTCTGGAACCACCCTCAATGAATTTCTGCTGCATTATAATATGTCTTGATACCTGATATTTATTGGTTGTTCATATTTTTCTCACTGTAACTTTAAGACATGAGGGAGGCATAGATTTCATTTTCTGAAGAGGACATCAGCCTCATTCTCTTAAACAAAGACCCTTGATTGAATACTCCATAATCCCACTTTTGATACACAGCTTCATCGCACGAAATCCTGAGCTTTGTAGCCTAGCCAGCAGCACCGGAGAAGTTCTCTGGCTGAGAACTCTAAAAGCTCCTCCCCATAATGCCAATCTCAAGATTCTATAGAATGCAGCCAGGGCAGTTGAAGCCATAATTGTATAGGAATTGTATTTACCACACCAATGTGCTAGTCCGCAACAGTCATGTTAGTGTAGAAAACAGATACAGACTGAGATGAACACCTTCAATATAGCAAGGTTTACTGTCAAAGAGTTTTTAACCATGTTGAATGAACATACTCAGAACTCTAATAAGGCTGGATTAAAAAATTACACAGTGACCCCTAGGTAAATATAGACGAATATACTTGAAAATCCCTTTCAGGTCTTCAGTGCAGTGTGTTTAAAAGGTTCTGGTTAACAGCTAGGAAATTAGCAAGGAGTGCCGGGGGAGGGTGAGTGCTTGCATGTCTACCTGTTATTACCTCCACAATTTAAGTCTTCCTGTTGAGTACTCTGAATGCCTATATACGACTTTCCCCCCTATCTAATCTATTAAAAAGCTGGAGCACATTCTTTTTCTAATTACACCACTGGAAATTATTATTACACTACCGGAAAATATTGGTTACATTAAATATTTTGTTTGTTTTTAATCCCAAAGAACCTTAAGTTCTCCTTGCCAGCTCTTTGTGAAACGGTTCAATTTGACAGTACATCCACATACTTTGCAAATCTTTATTTCTGCCATAAATAAATCAAGACTTCTTCAATACTTGCATGAGCTGATAAACAAGCTGTGATCCTTCTGGCAATGACACCCAACAGAATGAGACTTTAATAATGTATATGGTATAGTATAAGAAAACAAATATATCTGTTCCATAGGGATTTTCCCCCCAACAGTAAACTGTCACTATCTCTTATTATAAGATCTTAATTGGAAATCATGTGTTTTTCCTGGTATGCTCTTCTCTAGTTCAGAAAATTGTTGTGGGATTTTTTTAAAAAACCTGTGTGTTTTCTCTATGGGAGATGACATCTTAAATAAGAAAATAGCAGAGTAAACCCTGAATAAATGAGAAGAAAATATTGTTTCTCCTTCAATCATATCACGTATCAAAATGAAAATGATACGTGCCCGCTTTTGCTGCGGGGTTTCTGACTGGGGAAAAGGCATTGTTACTGGAAATAAATATTATCTGAATATTGTTTAAACACATACATTTTGGCACATATACAAATGATGGGAAATTTTATTCCCAGTGTCATTGCTTCAATGCTTTTCATGCCATTTTCATCCCTATATATGCCTTTCTACTGTTCTTGGTGCCACAAGTCCAATCTGCTTGGCTCTGATGAACCATGTGACTTTATTTGTGACCATTTGTATTATCATCAGGTCAAGTACTATTATGATGTATATAGCAAGATCACATAGTTACCAGATATACTTGGGTGGCTATACAAAGCTGCTCAATGCTGCCAGTGCAGCTAGATAATCCCTCCCCATTTTCCCCAGTTCCACTCCAAATTGAATTTGTCTCTGGTTCACCCGTCACCATCCTATTTTTTAAAAAGTTTTTGTCAGGTTGGAATGTGCTAGCATAGTGGTTTAAAGCCACTAGCTGCTGGAAAGGCTGCTGACCATAGGGTCAGCAGTTCAAACTGCATGGCAGAGTGAGCTCTCAACTGTCAGCCCTTGTCCTCTCCCTACCCAGCAGTTCGAAAGCATGCAATATGAGTAGACCAGTAAGTACCACCTCTGATGGGAAGGTAGAAGTGTGCCTGTCAGCAAAAGATTGGGGAAGACTATCACTAGCAGGCTTCTTTGTAATGGAAAAATGGAACAACAGCACTATTATTTAGAAGTTGAGCATCACCTCCAGATGCCAGAAATTGATAAAATGGGAAGACCTTTACCTATCTGTGCATTGTATGTTGTTGTTTGTGTTAAAAGGCATTGAATGTTTGCCTTATATGTACTATAATCTGCTCTGAGTCTCTCCAGGGCAGGCCCGGATTACCTTATTGTGGCACCGTAGGCCACACTCTGGAAGCGCCGCCCACGTCCCGGGGGCGGGGCTGCTTTCGGGGGGGCTCCTTCCTCCTCCTCACTGAAGGAGGGCCCGACGCCGACAACGCGAGCGAGAAGAGGGCAGCGGGGCTTCTCTCCGCCTCCTATCTCGCGTCACATCGGCCCCACCCCTCAGTCCTTCAGTGAAGGACTGAGGGGCGGGGCCGATGGCGCGAGCAAGGAGGGGGCAGCGGGGCTTCTCTCTGCCCCCTCCTCCCTCGCGTCGCATTGTCCCCGCCCCTCAGTCCTTCAGTGAAGGACTGAGGGGTGGGGCCGACACCGCGAGTGAGGAGGCGGTAGCGGGAAGCCGCATCAGATGCCGTAGGGCCTATGGCGCTCTGCACAGGAGTGCCCAAAAATCAATTAAAATTTTTTTTAAAAAAAGTTTTGGGGGTTTCTGGATCTGCTGCCCCGCCATAGCTGCCGCCCTAGGCCACGGCCTAGGGTGTCCTTATGGGTAATCCGGGCCTGCTCCAGGGAGATAAAGTGCAATATAAATAAATAAAGTGTTGGATTGCATGACAGAGTTTGGAAGAGGGACTATGGAGATCACTCAGGGAAACACATACAGTACATGTATTCCCTAGTTTAGGGGATATTTATAGGGAGTGAAAATCTCCCAATGTTCAGTTACTGGACAGCAGCAGCTGCAATCACTCATCTGCTCCCATTTTAATTGAGTGGCAAGCAACTGACTGACATTTCCACCCACTTTCCAGTGCGAAAGAGAAATGTAACATAAATCCTGCTTCTGCTTATTGATATATTATAGACATCACTCACAGGTTGTGTGGGACAATAAGTCAGATGCTTCCTGGTTAACAAGGCCAGTAATGGGAGTTGGGTCAAGAGATGCTACAGTAGACACTCAGACCCCACAGATAACAAAGAGCATTGGAGAGGGGAAGTGGGAATTTCTTCTCCAAAGCTCTTTGGTTTTATTTTCAAGCCCCAGAAAGATACCTACATACAGAAGAGTTTCCTCTATTTTAATGGCCTAAATGGGTTGCAGAGAGAGGAGAGGGGTAATCCCTATATCCACCCGTGCTTTGTTCTGAATTAATACAGAATTAATCCAGTTTTACAGGGATTGAGCTGCAGGCTATTCAAGGCTGCTCTACCCCCTGCTCTGCTCTTTGCTTCAGCCTGAGGTAGAAGGCAGATTCCTAATGGGGAATTGGGGCTTTCCCTCCTTGCTCCCTCTCTTCCCCTTTTCCAGAGGATAGTGTGGTTCCTATTGCTATGCTTTTGCCCTAGGGATGCACCCTACAATTCGTGCAGTTTCTGCCCTTGGCATTTATTGGCAGGGATTTCCCAGTAGAGCATAAGGGCTGGAGGTTTGGGTGGCTGCACTAAGCAGAATTCCCCTCCTCACCTGGTGGCATCTAGGCCTCCTGGGTTGCCTCAGGGAAGGCAATGACTATCAAAGCAATTAAACATTTTTGCGTTCATAGCAAAAAAGAAAAAGCCAAATATTAAAGACCAAGAAAGCTGCAGGTTGAGAACCATTGCAGAAGCTGGTACTGATGAAGACATGCACACCTGGTCTGCAGGTGAAAACTGAGGAAACCATGGGAATGGAAGTGTCTATCTCTGGTTCATCTAATTCAAGTTCTGCCAAAGAAACCATGAAGCAAGAGCAAAGACAAGGTCATTGTTAGACCTTGGACTTTATATGAACAAAACTATTTCTGATGACCAATTGAAAGCTCAATTAGTGGAAAATTCACATTGCCAGGATATATATTTCCTGTAGATAAGAAGAGACATCTAATTTTTCAACTCAAATGGTTCAGCAGATTTCCCAGGCTAACCTACTCATTTAATCTACAACAGGGGTGCTCATTATGTCGATCGCGATCTACTGGTCGACCACGGAGGCAGTACTAGTAGATCGCAGGTGTCGGGGTGCGAAAAGGCGCATGAGTGCATCTAGATGGGCACGTGCTCGGTTGGTCTTTGAGCATAAAATTCTATCTCTATCTATCTCTGGCTGGGAGCTTCCCCTCTCTTGTTTTCTGCTGCCCTGGAGACTACGAGGCGGAACAGTGGCTTTAAACTACAGGGAAAGACTGGATTGTTGTGAGTTTTCTGGCCTGAATGGCCATGTTCCAGAAGCATTCTCTCCTGACGTTTCACCTGCATCTATGGCAGGCATCCTCAGAGGTTGAGGGGTCTGTTGGAAACTAAGTAAGTGAGTATGTGTTGTTGAAGACTTTCATGGCTGGAATCACTGGGCTACTGTAAGTTTTTTGGGTTGTATGGCCATGTTCCAGAAGCATTCTCTCCTGGCGTTTCACCTGCATTAATGGCAGGCATCCTCAGAAGTTGTGAGGTGTATTGGAAACTAGAATTTCCACAGATATATAAACCCCATTTTCTGAGTTTTCAATAGACCTCAAAACTTCTGATGATGCCTGTCATGGATGCAGGCAAAACGTCAGGAATGCTTCTGGAACATGGCCATACAGCCCAGAAAACGTACAGCAGCTAAGTCAGTGAGGTTTATATATCTGTTGCATGTCCAGGGTGGGAAAAAGAACCCTTGTCTGTTTGAGGTAAGTGTGAATGTTTCAACTGACCACCTTGATTAGCATTTAATGGCCTTGCAGTTTCAAGATTGGCTTCTTACTGCCTGGTTTATATATCTGTGGAATGTCCAGGGTGCAAGAACCACCTCACTGAGGTAGGGATACATGGGCACATAATTCAAAACTGAGAGAAAGCACTCCTGGCCATCTGGTCATCCAGGAGCAGCAGCCATAGAATGACACATAGAACAACATAGACAGACAGCAACAACATCTTTCAACCCCCCGCACCGCTGCTCAGAAAAAGTTCTACCTAAAATAAACCTCCAGCAAAACCTAGGTAGATCATTTTGATTTGGTTGTTCTATAAGTAGCTCGCATGCTGAAAAGGTGTGAGCACCCCTGATCTACAAGGTGCACTTTGTAAGTACTGTGTAGTGTTTGGAGCAGATGTTGGGGGGTAATGATAGTAATCAACAGCTTGGTGCATTGATTGCTAAACCATTTGTGCAAGGGAAAAATGCAATAGAAGTCTTCAGTAAACACCAAAAAAACAGAGTACTATCAGAACAACTTGTGCTTGGCTGAAAGCTTCTTGTTAATTCACAGTGAAAAACATCCTGGTTTAACCCATCATCATGATAGAGCAGGGCTGTCCAACTGGCAGCCCTGGGGCGGATCCGGCCCCGTAGCCTGTTGGACACGGCCCACCTATGCCCTCAGCCGCCATTTTTAAATTTTAAAAAATCGATTTTTAAAAAAATGGCGGCCGGGGCCGGTGGGGGGGGAGGTGGGGCAGGGAGGAGGAAGAGAGCTAGCTCCTCCTCCTTTTCGGCGCCCCCCTCCCTACCTAGGGCCGCGGAGCCGCCGAAAAAGGGCAGAAGGCGCCTGGCGTGACTCGCTGCCCCTTGGCACCGCCTACTCCTCCTTTCGGCGGCTCCACAGCCCTAGGAAGGGAGGAGGGGGGCGAAAAGGAGGAGTAGGCGGTGCCAAGGGGCAGCGAGTCACGCCAGGCCTGTGACGCGCTGCTCTTGGCGCCGCCTTCTGCCCTTTTTCGGCGCCCCCTCCCTTCCTAGGGCGGAGGGAGGGGCGCGAAGGAGGAGTAGGCGGCGCCAAGAGCAGCGCGTCACAGGCCTGGCGTGACGTGCTGCTCTTGGCACCGCCTACCCCTCCTTTTCGGCGGCTCCCCGCCCTAGGAAGGAGGGGCGCCGAAAAGGAGGAGTAGGCGGTGCCAAGGGGCAGCGCATCACGCCAGGCCTGTGACGCGCTGCTGTTGGCGCCGCCTTCTGCCCTTTTCGGCCGTTTTAGGAGGGGCGGGGCCTGGGCTGGGGGCGTGGCCTGGGGGTGGGGTCTGGGGGCGGGGCCTGGGGGCGGGGCTTGGGGGCGGGGCCGAGCGGCCCCCTAGGTCATCAGTGACCTCTTATCCGGCCCTGGACCCGGTAGAAGTTGGACAGCACTGTGATAGAGGAAAGCAGAAGAAATCAGTAATAAACTTCTGCCAACTGTGGAAAGTATTGTCCTTTATGGCTGACAAGAGCTGGCCTTTTTTGTAGTAATCATACATATCTTTAAAAAGCCTCTTTCATAATCCCTTCAGTTTAGCAAAACTTTACAAAAAATAGATTTGGACATTTTTAGTAGTTTGCAAAATGTTGACAGTCAGTAAAAAACAAGGAGATGCACACAGAATCTGTGAAAGAATTACAAGAGATCTTTGAAGCAGCAGGCTCACTGGTGGAGTCTATGGGTAGAGAAGTTAGGATTCCTCACATCTGTTCAAGGCAGACTTGTGAAAACAATATCCAGGCTACTTCACCAAAACCAGTGGAATATTATATGCTAAATGGACTTTTTCTGGACTTTTTCTACAGCTTCAAGAAAGGTTTACAAGGCAAAAGGGACGTAGTTTAGGAACTGCAAGTGTTCCTACCTATTAATTGTGACCATTTCAAATCCAACTTGAACAAGTGCACAGAACTTTACAATGGGTGCCGTCAAGATATTGAAACACTGATGGAAGAATTTGACATGTGGTGTAGAAAATGGAAGAAGATTGCACCTGCAGAAAAATAATAAAATGCATTGGAAGTATATCTTCTCTGTGATGGACAGTTTTTTTCTGAATGCGAAGAACCTTCTTCAGATTTCTGCAACATTGCCAGTGTCAACAGCTACAAATGAAAGGTTGTTTCCAACTCTTAAACATTTGAAAACATACATAAAAAGCACAATGGGGCAAGAAAGACTGGTTGGACTTGCACCCTTGAGTGTCCACTAAGTTTATCGATGGGGCTTGATTTCTGTCAAAGTGTATTGACACAGTTTTCAAGTGTTTCCAACAGACGTTGTGGTATTCTTTTGTAACCATGAATTACCAATTAAAAGTCATTTTCTGATTTTTTTAAAGACTTGGAACTTTGTAACTAAAATAGAAATTTGATTGTATGAAGTATATATTAAATATAGAATGAATCATGTAATTTAAATGGTTTTGTGTTATGGACCTACTCTTCATGATTCGCTAAAGGTTTCACCCCCCCCCCCCCGATCATTTTTCTGGCTATGTGGCTGCTGGAAGGACACCTAACTTGCTTTCAAATCATTTTTAAAAACTACATATTTATGGGTGTGGGGGGAGAGGAGTATATTTCCTGTAGTAGGCTTGTTATGTGATTTACTAAAGTATAAACAACACAACAGAGAGTTGAATATAATGCATTTATTAATCAAATGTATATGCCATCTTTCCTCTAAAAAGCTCAGAAAAGCACATGTAGACATTATTTAATTTTATCATTGCAACCTTCTAGCAAGATAGACGGGCTAAAGGTGAAATTATTATTTCAAGAAATAATAAACAGAGGTTTTAAACCAACACCACAGCACAAGACTATTTTTAACCCCAACCAAAGTTAGGGGACAGAGGAAAATTGGCAAACAATCAAATGCTTCTCTTCACAGGATGCTGCATGCAACTTGCCATCTTTGTCCATTGTTGCACAGGACTTTGTTCCATCAGGATTGTTTGGCTCACCGTCGCCCCAGTTTGCAGAATTTGCTAGATCTTGGACTGCAATGAAGGTAGACTTGTTGTGCCGCCCTAAGACATTCTGTGCGGCTTTCCACTCCCCTTCTGTCTTTGGAGATGGAATACGACCCTTGGCTTGGACACAAGTGGCACGTGCTTCCTCAGCGTTCCCTTCTTGTTGATTGGTGGCAAATAATGTTGGACTGCCTGTTGCAAAAGTCCGAGCTGGAAGTACAAATATACATGTAGTCAGTTGTTTTACTCACTTTCTTGTTAAAAACCTTAATGGGAAAGTTCATTTGTTCATACAGTGGTCAATATACCAGCTGCCTCTACAAAGCATCATAACCAACAGTGAATTGTATGCTTCAAGAAAATGATCATATGAATATAAATGATAAGGTAGAAAATGAAGAAGAAGGACAATAATGCAACATAGGAATTGATGAGCTAGGAGTTCTAAGTTCAGCCTTCCTCAACTTGGTACAACTGCTGAATTGGATTACAATCTGTGACACCTCAAAGGGAGTATGTTATGGGATGTAGAACGCCCTTGTGGAATGAGGGGAAAAAAATAAAGTTTGAAGGCCAAACTATAACCTTAGAATTCACCTTTTTAGTCTGAATTTAATCTAGCCTCTTTCATTGGGAAGAGAAATGACTCTTGATCTAGACAGGGTTCAATTCCCCATTCACAATGTCATAATCTCTGGAAGTTGGTATTGTCAGCAGGGAACAAGCCTGAGTCCACAATCTGACCAAGACCACCTTCTTGATGAAAGGCCAATAACTGCTTTTCCTCCAAAGCAAAAACAAAAAATAGCCAAATTAAATACAATTAAAAAATTAAAATGAATGTTGTGTTTATTTTGGCTATTCAGGATTAGGATGTCCTCAGATTTCAGTTTGTCCACAACTACTCTGTGTGTGTTTGCACATGTTAGGGATGGGAAGAATATTTGAGATATGGTTGGAAAAGATTTCTTACAGATTGGAAAATTCTGTATATAAATCTGGGCCTTTTTCGGATTAACATTCACTTTTTAAACAGTAGGG
The DNA here is from genome assembly GCA_030556195.1 of Anolis apletophallus. Classification (NCBI taxonomy): domain Eukaryota; kingdom Metazoa; phylum Chordata; class Lepidosauria; order Squamata; family Anolidae; genus Anolis; species Anolis apletophallus. The sequence goes on along the minus strand of JARBWK010000004.1, from coordinate 142,954,151 downwards.
ACCGCTTAAGTTTCAGTGCAGAAAATTCGGTTTTCTGAACAAAAGTATAACTTTTGAGCATGGATATCTTTCATTGATATGGAAAATGTAAGAAAATATAAAGACCTGATAAAATGTAAGCGATATTCAACCAGCTGCCCACTGATGATGAATACATTAGAACTTTATCACTTGTGCTCATCAGCATTGTATGACGTAGGCCCCATCTACACTGGCATATAACATCCAGATTATCTGATTTGAGCTGGATTATATGGCAATGTAGACTCAAATTATCCAGTTCAGATCAGAAAATGTGGATTATCTGATTTGATAATCTGAATTATATGGCAGAGTAAATCTGGCCATAGAGGGATACTGTACCTGGTACAAAAATGGATCCATCGTTACTATGCAGCCACTGTGAACTCCACCCGCTGTTTTAATTGTTGATTGTTAGTTTTTAACTGTGTTTTATTGTGGTTTTATGAGATGTTTGCAAATTGTATTTTATGTACTGTTGTGAGTCACCCCGAGCCGCTTGGGGGGGGGGGGGTGGCAGACAAGTGTGAAATAATAAATAATTAAATAATTGATAATCCCATTTTCCATTAATTTGTCCAATACCATTTTAAAGCTGTCTAAATTTGCAAACACTGTCATTTTTTATGTTGGGAAATTCTACAATTTAACTATGAGCTATATAAAGAAATAATTTTATCTGTTCAGAATCTTTCTTGAGATAAAAAAGGGTCTTCTCCAGACATACATTTGGAAGCCACTAGCATAAAAGTGAAATTATACATTTTCTCTTTTTTTTTTCATGAGCAAGAAATCTTTGAGAGTTATTAATATAAATAGTGTACTATATCTTTTTAAAAACCAAAATGATACTGTATGTGCAATTCAACACTGGCTTACCAGCTTTTCTGAATGATGATAAGGGAATATTAAACTAGGACTCTACACATTTTTTTAAGTTGGTGCAGTATTTTCAGTTGTCTTACCGTCGCGTACTGTGTTAAAGTCGTTCCTAACTTTAGTCACTTCGTTACCCAGGTCTTCTATCTGACGTCTTAACCCTGTAAAGGAAAACACTATGATTCTCATTGAGCAACATCTCTAGGTTCTAGAGACCTCCAGTAATTAATTCAGTGCCAGTACAAGAATTTTACAGTCTGAGGTATGGCAATATGTGACTCCATGCATCCATCCAAGTTGAAAGTCCATTGTGCAGTAGTCTAGACTTGGAATGCTAGACTACAGCTCTGTATGTGAGAGCTTTTATTGTTCTTCTGATGTAGTCTTAAAACATTTGAGTCCCAGCTAATGGCCTGAGATGATATTGTATTGTTGTATTGACTGTATGATTGTATATTGATGACATGGATTTTTTTATTGTTTTAAATTGTTTTATGATGTATACGCATTGAATTTTTGCTACTGTAAACCGCTTTGAGTCACCCAAAGGCTGAGAAAAGCAGTATATAAAGGGACTAAGTAAATAAATAAATAGATAAATAAATAAATAAATATTGATGCAATTTGAAATCAGATTTCTCATTCTAATCTACAGTTTTTGAAAAATGGGTTGCAGACAGAGGTTTTGACCATTTGGCTCGGGATGGCAGGAAATAGATCTGTTGCATATGGAAATTGGAAAGAAGTATATCTTTCAGAATTTCCCATCCACCATGGCCACTATTATTTATTTATTTATTTATTTATTTATTTATTTATTTATTTATGATATTTATAGCCCACCTTTCTTAGCCATATGGTGACTCAAGGCGGGTTACAGATTGGCACAATTCGATGCCAGGCATTCATAAAAGTGCCATTAAAAACAATCATTACAATATAAAACATATATAAAACTGTTAAAACATATAATCATTGGTGTAATCCTGTTAAAAACGTTATCCAGTAACATCGTCTAGCCATTCCATGTTCATCATTCATAGTTCTGTGTTATCCATTTCGCTGCATTCTCAGAAGCTTGCTCAAAGAGCCAGGTCTTTACTTTTTTTTGGAAAGTCAGGAGGAAAGGGCTGATCTAATATCCATGGGGAGGGAGTTCCATAGTTGAGGGGCCACCACTGAGAAGGCCCTGTCCTTTGTCTCTGTCAATTGCACTTGCGAGGTGGGTGGGATAAAGAGCAGGGCCTCCCCAGAGGATCTTAAGATCATAGATGGTTCATAGGAAGAGATATGTTTGGACAGGTAAACTGGGCTGGAATCATTCACTAGCTATGTTGGCTGAAGGATTCTGGGAGTCATAGCCCAAAAAGTAAAAACTCTAAGCTCTTGCTATAATCCAATTTATCCCCCCCCCCCCCCCAGCTCATATATGGACATACCATTAATTATATTGTTTATTCCAGGAAGTTGTGGACTGGCCAAGCATGTTCCCAGAAGAAGAACACTGAGCATCAGAAATTGAACCATCTTGCAATGTGTCTCACCTGAAAAAAAAGCAAAAGCAAAGCATATCTTTCCACATTCAGCTTGCATGTTTTTATGTAGAGCTACAGCTTATTTGTAGAGCTCTTACCAGATTAATACTATGAATTCCTAATGTTCAGGAATGACTAATAGATATGACCTTCACTTGCTAGACACTGCTGTGCCTCTTCCCACAAATAGAAGGCAAGCGTAAAAGTTTTTAAGATCAGTTTTTTTTAAAAAAAAGCTCTTTCAAAAAGTCTACATAGGGTTGTTGATGTGTATACTGTAACTTTAAGTCATCTATTGACCTATGACAAGCACATTAATTTTATTAGGTTTTTTAGAACGAAGAATACACTCTTTTGAACATTCCCTCCTCTGCAATATAGGCTATGGCATCTGCTATTTGTAGGAGGCTTTCCTTTTAGGTGACTTTGCTTAGCTTTCAAGATCTGATTCCTTTAGGGTATTTAGGACCAGTCTAGATATTGTAAAGTGTGGCATTTCACATTGGACTAACAAATTAAAATATCAAACAACAAAGTTAACAAAAGTAATAATCATAGAACTCATTCTATTGTTATAATTGAAAAATACAATACATTAATTAAATTCTATCTAGAATGCATTTTCTAAAAGATGAAGCTCCTGATTAAATGACAGAAACAGCAAAATATAACACAATTGCAATGACTTACCAACTCGGAGAATTCTGGTGTACTAGATGAGCTTCACCAAAACTAATTTCTCCAGCATTTAGCTGTTATTTTATATAGAAAATGTAGATTGAGCAACTGAATACAAAAATTGTGCAAAAAAGTCTCTTCCTTGTGATACATGACAGTTGTTTATTTAAGAAGGGTTTGGAACTTCAGCCATCATTGTATATTGTGAAACTCTGACACATTTCCAGCAATAACAAACTCAAAAAGATGAGGAAACAAAGCTAGGAAAATGCTGGGCATTAATTTACCTGCAGATTGCACAATGCAATCCAGGACAATCCAGTTTGTATTTCTATACAAAAATGATCCCTTCAATGGTCTACAGAAGAAATCCAGAATTTCACAACCTGGGCAGAGAGCCAGGGTCACTGAGTGGTCACAGAAAGGGCCTGCGTTGAAATGTCCCTATCGTAGAGATTTCATAGCAAACTCAGGCCTTATCCACTTTGGCAAAAAAACCCCAAACTTACTTCATGAACAGTGCTGGTAGAACATATGGCGTTCCCAGTGATACAATGCAATTCTTCTCAATATCTGAGGGGTTTAAACTACTTTAAAAATCTCCCATTTTATTCTTTAGTTTCCAAGAAAAAAATTATTTTATTTGTTACATGCATTCTGTTGGTTGAGGGTAGCATAGGAAGGGTGAGGTTGTTGCGGGGAATGGAAAAGATACCTTTAAGAACAGAATTTAGTTGCATGGCATAGAAGAAAAGAACAGTAGTGGATAGTGGAGATGGGTGAATTTCAAATCGCAGGAAAAGAGATTCCACTTAAACATTATGAAAAAAACTTAATGATGATAAGAGCTGTTTGATGGTAGAATACACTGGCTTAAAGTGTGTTACAGTCTCTTTTTCTGGAGGTTTTTAAATAAATAAATTTGGTTCAATTCTATCGTTGGTGGAGGTTCAGAATTCTCTTTGATTGTAGGTTAACTATAAATCCCAGCAACCACAACTCCCAAATGACAAAATCAATTTTTTTTAGTGATGGTCACTCCTTGTAGGTGTCTTGTGGCCAAATTTGACAGCAATTCATCTAGTAGTAAGAAATCAGTTTGTGTGTGTCAACTGTAAAATAGGACGTGTGGAAGGGCCCTGGGTTATCTGAGGTCCTTTCCACACAGTTGAATAAAATCCCAGTGTGGACTCAGAAAACCCAGTTCAAAGCAGATATTGTGGGATTTTCTGCCTTAATATTTAGGGTTATAGGGCTGTGTGGAAGGGCCCTGACAGAAGGAGGTTGGACTGGATGGCCCGTGGAAGTCTCCTCCTATTATAGGAACCCATTGTTGTTATTGTTGTTGTTGTTATTATTATTATCAGAGGCTGAATGGCCATATGTGAGGAATGCTTTGATTGTGTTTTTCCCTTATGGCAGAAGGAGCTTGGACTGGATGGCCCTTGGAGGTCTCCTTCTACTCTAGGAACCTATTGTTGTTGTTGTTACTATTATTATTATTATTATTAGCAGAGGCTGAATGAATATCATCATCATCATCATCATGAATAAATTCAGGGGCTTATTATACTCACATTTAGTTGAATTCAGTCTTAAAATATATTATATGGCTCTCACTTATTTGTAGTGGGTAGGTAGATCATTTTGAATTGGTTGTTCTATAAGTGGCTCGCATGCTGAAAAAGTGTGAGCACCCCTGGTGTAGAGGAAGAAGACTGGACTAATATGCTGTTCCTTAGTTGGAAGAGGTTCTTTCCCTCTGGGGCATATTTCTTACTTTTATACAGCAAATGCGGGGATAATCTTCAATTATTGATTTTCTGATGTAGAAGAGTGTTAATAAAAGTTGAAAGGTAGAAATAAAGTGATACTTAAAGCACCCAATAAATAAGAAAATAAAATCAACAGGCAATGAGTGGGAGGCTTGTAGATTAGTTCAGTAGATGTTTGTTTAGAACAGGCATGGACAAACTTCAGCCTTCTGAATGTTTTGGACTTCAATTCCCAGAAATCCCAGCCAACTTACCATCTGTTAGAAATTGTTGAAGTCCAAAGCACCTGGAGGGCTGAAATTTGTCCATGCCTGATTTAGAAAGTATATAGGTTGCATATGGTAGATAAAGATGTGCTGGTTTCTTTTGTATACTGTATAAAGACATTTTTCTTCCCGTTTCATTAATTTAATTTTCTCACAAATTCATGCTTCTCTTGGTGCAAGAAGTTGGTTAACATGTTTAAAAATCACTGAAACTTCATTTAGGATGTTATCCCATGTTGTCTCCCTCTTTTCTAGACACTTTCAAAACTGATGGATAACAATGTATGGCAGAGCCCATCCCACAACACAGAGGGACTTCCTGTTAGTGGGTGTCATAAATTGTCAGAAAAGTGTCTCAAAAGTCATAGAAAATGGGATGTGTGTGGGGGGGGGGGGGAGAGAAAAGACAATCAGCGATCACCTTCTGAGGCCAGGAATTGGTACATAACTGGAGAAAACAACAAAAAACACATGGGGACAGAAGCTGTCAAATTTGCCCATGTTGAATTGCTTTAGTGAAATGGAGTAAGGGGTGATCCTGTGGACAGTCTGCTTCCAAACATTAACATTTTCTCCCAAAATCCTGTTTCATGAGCTTGCTATGGTATTTTTTTTTAAAAAAATTAAAAATTTCAAAATGTCTTTGTTTTTCCTACAATTTCTCCTTCATTGTATTCTTGGCTTTTGAAGTTGTGGTACTGCTAGCTTTTTAAGTTTTGACCTCAGCAATGTAGAGTACTGAGATTGGGAGAAATGTCCAGTATCCCCAAAGTTAAGGTCAGTTGAAATCAGTTCCTTGGGTCTACTCCAAAGTAACAAGATTAGAGGAGAAAGCCCAGTATCCCCAAAGTGGTGTCTAGTAAATATGATGCTTCCCTCTCTCCACGCAAGGTAACATTCTTAGTGATTATCTCTTTGAAGTGTCTTGTTTGTGGAAGGCATTTAAGGTTTCTGTCACACCACAGGGACTTCAGGCAGCACTTTTGCTTGGGTCTACATTGAGCCACTAGGGCTGTAAAACAATTAACTAGTCAGGTTGATGCTTTCCAGGCCCCATCAGGGCCTCTTTGCATTCTCGTGTGAAACTGGCACGGAATGCGCAGATAGCTTTCCCCAAGGTTACCTAAACTTTGCCTCCCTGCTGCAAGGCGCTTCGGAGAGGCCATAAAGTACTCCCTACAGAACATCTGCGCCCAGTAATTGGCAGCGCATTCCGATGGATCTTAGGTAACAATAAACATATAGTTTCTCATCAATCATTGGGCTTGATGTTCGACGCACCAGAACTGGTCAGCGAACCCTATATCTGAGGTCCCCTCATGATAGGGATCATCTCAGATCAACTTTTGCTAAGGAAAGATGCTACTCTGAAGCACCGGCCGTGACCGGCCTGCCTTAAGCTACACCCGCCCTTTCCAACGGGCTGCCTTGGTTCATCGAACTCTGCGTGCGTCTTGCCCAAGCCTTGTTCCTGAATAGACTCTGTTGCTTGAACTTCCTTGCTTTCCAAGTTGCCCATTTGCGGAATCGGAGGGAATCTATTTGGAGACTCTACCTGTGCATCCGGCTTGGAATCCCCGCCGCAGGACTATACCTACCTGCTGTTCCTGTTTGCTGCTACTTTAAGGCTTTGTACTAGCCTTCACGCTTTCCTTATTTCCTGCACAATAAAACCGTGTTGTAACTCAAAGCTGTGTGGTTTGTTCAGGGAGGTCAAGTGTGCTAAGGCCCTAGGAGGCGACAGTTTCCACACTATGAAGAATTGCTCATAAGTAAAGGGAAAAGGGGATTGGATGGGGGAGGCATCCTCAAACGTGCAATTTTGATAGGGAAAATGTACAATTTGTGTGGCTATCAATACAATTTGAATCTGGGTGCTAAAGGGATGAAATTAGGACATAATACTGCCTTGTACGGACCGAATATATGGATTAAGTTGGACTTGATTTTACTTTGGCAAAAGGCTTTTTAAATGTATTTATTGTATTGTATTTGATAATTTTATTGTAATTTTATAATGTTTTTAGATTTTAAATGTTAGCATTGAATACTTGCTGTTTGCTGGTTTGAGTTCCTCTTCGGAGGTGAGAAGGCCGGGGTATAAAAGTTTTAAATAAATAAATAATATTATTTTACAGATATGGATTTGCCCCTGTCTTCCACCATGAGTTCTTTTCAGTCATTACTGATGGATCCTGAATAAACATGAAAGGAAATGGGAGCAAGTTTGTCCACTAATCCCTTTACAAAGAGGATAATAGGTCTTTAGAGGCATGCTTCCTGTATCTGGGGAGACTGTTTACATGAGCTGAAATCTTGAATACAGGGTCTGAAGTCATATGAAGAGCATCCATGGATAATGGAGGTTCTGTGGTTCAAGAAGTCACTTTTCATAAATAGAAGAGGAACAGAATTGACCATGGAGGGGACAAGACTATGCATCCTCTCTCTTCACATCTTTGTTTATTGTGCTGTAGCATCTAAATATGCTTAACATGTTTACAAATATGAAACTAGTAAAGGGCTACAGTAGATTATTTATTTATTCATTTACTCCATTTATATACAGCTTTTCTCAGCCCTCAGGCGACTCAAAGCGGTTTACAGTAGCAAAAATTCAATGCTTATACATCATAAAAACAATTTAAAAAATTAAAACAATGGCATAAATATACGATCATTAGATATCACTAGATAAAACCGAGCAGGAGTCCTTTAAAAATAAACATGATTTATTTCAGGGATGGGTAGCTTTGTGACATTTGATGGCTCACATTGTGCCCTTGTGAATGTTTCCGGGTTGCACCCTCCACCTTCTCCTCCCGCTGACAGTCCTATTTGAGTTCAACAGGAACTGAAGTGACTCTGTGGTGAAGACCATAGGACCGAGGGATTTTCCCCCCTTCATTGCGGAAGAAGTCAACAGAGAGAAGAAAACAATCATGATTTATTAAGTGATGTCAGAAATATGTGTAGGGATGTGGGCTCCATGCCACTTACAGGGTACATGTTTCCCTTCCTGTCTCAGTGGTTTTACTATCCTGGATATATTTAGACTATTGAGGGGAGGCATGTAATGAGGCATGCAGCTTGGACATAGATTTTCATCTGGATGTCTGACTGGTTTTTGTTACTATAGTGCTTTTCTACAGTTTTGGATGGCCATGTGGGAGCTGAGTTGACTTTTAGCCACTGGCAGCTTCAGGCATTTACAGAGAATATAAAATCTGCTATTGGTTCAGAAGACAGAAAGTCAGTTGCCAACCAGGACAGATTACAGGCCAAACCTCTCATGTGCCTCTCAGTCAGAGCTATAAAGCCTCCAGCAGCTAGCGACTCCAAAGGGTAGGTGCACGGTTGAGGATGCAACTATAATGAATTAAATAATACAAAAACTGGGACCCCCGAAAGTGGGTACTGAGAGGATGGCAGAACCTTGATTTAAGTCAAAGTCACTTACAAGAGATCTTGGAAATATCTTGAATGCCAAATTGAATACATTACATGAGCAAAGCCCACTGTCATCACTCACTTTGTATCATCCATTATTTTTAACTGTCTAGGATACTTTGTTTTCCTTCTGCTAATTTAAAAGGGGCTAGAGGTATAGACTATTTCCCCTATGACATGAGCACTGGGAATCTTATTCTGAAATTCCACTGGTCTTCTCACTGAAGCTGTGACGAAAGAGATTGTAGCTAGCTGCTTTGGAACAGGTAGGGCATAGAAGAGATCTGAGAGATTATAGGCCAGCATGCAGAATATAGCATTATCCTAGCAGAGATAGCTGGCAAAAATTTGGGATCACAAGCTCATCCAACATTGTTAGCAGAAATCGTTTCACACTAACTTCAGAGTGTTTAAGAGGGCATCTCATAACTGGCAAGGAGGTTGCTGAAACTTTTTTGCATTACACAGCTTTCCTGCTTGAGGCCACCACCGCCATTGCACCAGTCAGAAGCAGTTCTTCGGCAGAGCCTTGGTACTGACATTGCGTTTCTGAAGTCCGAAAACGGTGTCAAACCGTGTGATTACTAGAAGCAATGTCACCAATAAGGCTCTTCCTGGATGTTGCTTCTGACTGACAACACAGGGATGGGTCTTTCTGATGTGTGAACACTAGATCCCTATTTATCCAGCACAGTCCAGCTGTGATCCACGCATCAAAAACACTGGTGATCACTCTGAAGTTTCCTGGAATTTGATTCTTCTTGTGTCAGATAAGCAGAAGCAGTGGAACTTGCTGTTTGAGGTGAGAATGCTTTATTTGGTCTATATAGACTTGAGGTTTGTCTCTATTCAAATACATTTTTGTTTTGATTCATTTTTCCCATTTTTGTGGTCTCATTATCTACGTGTCATTTCTTTCTCTAAGGTTCAGCTCAAATTTTGACCTTCTCATTTGAATGGTCTGAAATATGTTCATCATTCTTGCTGGTGGGTGAGTTGTACTGAACTATATGCTTTCAGATCCTCTCATCCTCATCCAAGCTGGTTGATGACCTCAAGCATTAGCAATCTTGTTCTATTTTGGTTTGGTATACAATACCTACAAGTCAAAAGATTCTTACTTAATGCCACAGTTTGTTCTGCATAAAAAGACCCCATCCACACAGTCACTAAAATCCGACTTGAGGTCAGGGTGAGCTGTCCACAAAACACCCCGTCCCACCTCCCATGTGAGTTCCTGCATTCACCCAGAAACTGTGTGATAAAAACCCTCATTAGAAACCCAGAATTCAGCTATAAAATCTGCAGGATTATTCTATCTCACATGAAGTATCCAGTTGCCAAATATGAAGGGCAAATGTAAACAGGGCTGATGCTGGAGCAGTTTTATTTAAAAATTCAGCCTTTTTGTCCTGCCATTAGGTAAGGGAAAAATCCTGAGTGTTGACAGTAGGCTTGTTTGATTTTAAAAAATGGTTCAAAACTCATTTCAGATGTAGGGGGTGCAGGTTGTTTGGATCTAAAGTCAATTCTGATTTTCACAGAAAAAAAAGGTGAAAACTTTTCAAAATTTCTGAGACTTCTGAATCCTTCGTTAATGGTTCAAAGTGTTATTTCCTGTTTCATTGGGTGGTCTTTACTTTGAAAGTAGTTGTTTTACTCCAGAAAAAAAGAGGGGGGGGAATCCATCCACACTGGTTTAAACTGACATTTTCCTGCTTTTTTCCCTTCCCTTTTCCTCTTTCCTTATCTGTTTTCCTTTCCCCTTTCCTTTTCTCCTCCAAATCCCAGCCCATTCAGGAAAACATGGGGGGGGGGGGATTTTACTAGGTTCCCCGGGTATGTTGTTCCCTTGCAAAGTGGTGGCGTGACACTTTTCCCACCCAAGCTGCCTAGTCCCTTCCCGTTGGCATCCCCGGCTGCTATGCCGAAACCCCGCCCCTCCCAACATGGTTTCCCCTCATTGGCTGGAGGCAAGCATCCCAGCATGCAAGCTACTGCTTGCTTCCAAATATTGGGTCTTTTCCGAATCACTTCCTGAGTTGGAACAAAGATGGTGACAATGGCTTCGAAAGGGCAAGGATACTTACGGGTTCCCAAACCACTTCAAAATCACTTCAAAAAGGAATTTGATCCAAATTTAATCCCGAGTTATGAAGATTCTGACTGGGCCTATCCATGCCTAGTTGACAGTACCAGTTTGGATCAGAATGTGGATTAGGAGATCTACAGCCTTATCACCTGAGGCAAAAATAGCTACCTAGCAGGCTTCTGCCCCAATTCACACCACCTATCAGATGACGTAGGGTGAATAGCAGTGGGACTCCGTGGGTGAACTAGGGTGACAACATGGTGGCACACTACTGCCAGCAACATGGAAGTCTCCCTGTGTTCTGTATAGAAAAATGTGACTTTGGCAGACTCAAATCATGCAGAAATGCTTTCCAACATGGGATGGGGAAGTATCAGGAGGTGACCAGGGTGCCAGAATTGCCCCACTGCCACCCAGATTTGCCACTGGGGCTGGCAAATCATAATACTAGACCTCATTCATGTGCTGAGGTTTTGTTGGAGCTTACAGCCAGTACTGGATAGGCACTCCAGAGGGAACTAGATCTCTTAAATCCATATCCTGCTCTGGATTAAATGATTGTATGGAAGAAGTTTGAGTCCAGGCAGGTCTACATGTTCTGACCAGCTGGTGGGATTCTCACCACGCTGTGTAACTATATGGATATGGAAAATGGGCACTGCCAACCCCCTGAATGCACCCAACAAATCTCCCTTATCTTTCTTCCTATATTCCCACAGGACAGAAACTTGGATTTTTTAGAATTCCAAGCTTTTCATCTGAATGAGTATGGGATTTGCATGGCTTTCTTTTGCAGAATATATCTCTGTGAAACAAACAACTCCATATTGCTGGTATAATGATTGATAGCTTGCTAGCTACTAGCTCTATGGTCTATATGGAGGGATTGGTTTTTTTCTTTTTAATTTCATCTTCTTTTTTGTACTTGCACTCCTAAAAGAATAATAATTTGTTTTTCCCACCAATAGTTAGAAAATATGGGGAAAGTCCATTCTCTACAATGGTACACTGATTGTCTGAACTCTTTGTGCTTCCACCAAAGCCCATGCCTGTCCCGCTGTTTGTTTTGCATTACAGGCAGGAAAGATTTCTTCAGTGTTTTATGCCAGTAAAAATAAAGTGGGAAAACTGGACTTTCCAAGGTACAGAACAAAGACGAGCTATGTGTTCACAGGCTTTCATCATAAGTTGTGAAACATTTAGGTTGTGAATGGGTGTGGGTTCTGGCTTGCCTAAAGTATCTATTACTTGCTGACCTGCCAAAGAGGTTTCACAAAAATAACAAAGGTTAGATAAGCAGGAACATAATATACTGTACATCTCAATTACTGTGTGGTGTTGCTGGCAAGTAGAGTTCCTCCCAAAGGAATCGCATGCATGGGAAAATCACAATGAAATATCTTTTCAGATATAATGATATATTTATATTTTACATGGAAGATTGGGATGGACACACCACATCTACACTGCCCTGTGCAATAATGTAGCTTAGTATTTTTACAATTTCAATATTTGTATTCAGGGTATCTGACATCTCGGAATGGATACTACAGGTCAAGAAATGGTAGCCACAATGATCAAATGACTGATGGTGGTCCTCAACAGAAAATTTGAAAACATTCTAAAGTACCTTAGGATGGGTAGAAAGGAGGTGGGAGATAAGATTTCCACTTCTCATAATACAATAATACAATGTTGCTTAATTAAACCGATTAGCAGAAGACTTAAGAAAGAAAAACACCTTCATTTAGAGATAAAATGTTTATATTGTTGATCAGAGTTTGGAAATAGCATGTTACAAATAAATAATTGCTACTCATAATAATAGGAGCCCCCGGTAGCACAATGAGTTAAACCCTTGTGCTGGCAGTCAGTGATTTGAATTCAGGTAGAATGGGTTGAGCTCCCTCTATCAGCTCCAGCTCCCCATGCGGGAATATGAGGGAAGCCTCCCACAAGGATGGTAAAATATCAAACATCCGGGTGTCCCCTGGGCAACATTCTTGCAGACGTCCAATTTTCTCACACTGGAAGCAACTTGCAGTTTCTCAAGTCCCTCCTGACATGGAAAAAAAATTCATAATAATTCATTTTCCAATAATGAAGTCTTAATAAAGTTACATCACAGTTGCAGCTTAATTAGGGAAACATTACTATTTTTGCAATATAACTGTAACCCTACTCATTGGTTTTAAAGTTACAAAGGTGTAACTTCAGGGAGTATAGGTGAAAAATCATGGTATGGGATGAATATTATGTGTTTAGGTTCTGTATGTTCTTACTGACTTTGACTTTATACTGGAAGTTGAGGCAACATGGGAGGGATGGGACATTTCTCATACAAAAGAGAAATTAATAGTTTCTCATCTTAAAATATTTTAAATGTAGGTGTATGAAGTGTGAATGCAACTAACATATGACAATGCACATGTGTATCACATAACTACATAAACCAAGGTGCCAGATTTGGTTCCAGCTCCTTTCAAATGTTCATCTGACAGGAGACCTAGTTTTATTATTGTGTAATGTGTGAAATGGACCTTACCTGAGAACATTTTTCAAAACGTATCTTATTACTTGTGCTGTGTTGACTGGGCAAGGTAATTGACAGCCGTGATTACTGCAGACCCATCAGGGTAACTCTGCAAGAGTGGAGAAATGTCTTCGGACTGTCAGCTCTGAAGGGCTTTAACTTCACAAAGAAGAAAATGAACCCTCTAGACATTGAACAATACTACTCCTTAGAGATTTGAAAGCTATTCAAAATGTTTAAAGTTAATGCTCTTTTTGAATTGAAAAAAAACAAAGTGGGAAGCCCAGGTTTGCTGGCAATCAAACTGCTAATCTTAAGTCAGTGCCAAAGTATAAGACAAATGCCTAAGGCACAAGGACTGAAATGAAAATATTCACTCAGGAGAGATTTTGGACCCATACATATATTACCCTGTCAGCTGTGAGAGGAGTGGATGCTATGTTAGCAACTCCACAGAGGGAATCTCTGGGTGGCTTTCTCCCACAAACTGTGATGACTTGTCTGCAATTGGCTTTATTTGTCTAAATTCACAGACTCAATTTCACCTCTCTCATTCACATTTAATTCCCAGATCTAGAAAGTGAATCCTTAGAAGCTAGAAAACAACCCATTTTATGTTTTATTTTTGTTTATTTTATATTAATTTTGTTTGTTTTTTTCATTTATCATTCTGCATGTCATTTTACTCTCATTCTGATAAAATACAAGAAGGTATTTAAAATCTTTTAGTGAGAGGTTTTTTTTCAAAACAATTATGAGTAGACACCAGTTATAGTTCTCCTATTCTCTTTCTATGCAACTAGGTGGCCAGCATCATATTGTTATACTAATATTCTTGTAATATGATGCTTTACCTTAAAGCTGGGTTGGCTTGTCCTTGGCTTTCTATTTTTAAATTTATGTTTGAGCAGTTATCTTGCTATTTTAGCCAATGGAAACTCTTTTTAAAAACTCTAGAAACTGTACAAGTCATCTTAGGCCCCATCCAGACAAGGCCATAAACCGAGGCCATAAACCGAGACCTGTCCAAATGATGCCTCTGGTAAAACTGAATTAATTAGGAACAAACCTGGGTTTCCCTGTAATTAGATATCCCATTAGATCCAGCCCTTCCTGAAAGGCCCGGGTCTAATAGAGTATTGGACCTGTGGGGATTCACTTCCAGATAGTCATGGGACTACCCGGGAGAGAGTCCCCACAGCCATATTGCTTTTTCAGGCTTCCAAAAGCCAGGAGGAGTGGGATGGAGCCCCATATGCACCAAGAAGCCAAGGGGAACATGTTGCATAATATTTAGGGGGAAATTGGGGGGCTTCAGAGTGGCTGCATGCCATTCCGATTTTAATTGGGATAGCATGTAGCCACTCCCCCACAGGAAAACCTGGGTTTGGGGGGGGGGGGTTGGATATGGGAATCCTCACCAAAGTGGTTTTTAAAACCCCAGCTCTAGTGCAGATTTTGGCACTGTCTGGGAGCGCCCTGTGTTTTGTTTCACCTGCAACATAGTGCAGAATTATTATTTATTTATTTATTTATTTATTTATTATTTGGATTCATACGCCGCCACTCCCCAGGGACTCAGAGCAGCACACCATCACATTAAAAAAAAAACAGGAGTAAAACAACATGTTAAATTAGACTAAAAAGTAAGGTTTTCCAGCTTAGCAATCAAAGGCTATTATGGTAGATCATCACAACTTTAAGTGCCATTGATCAGTGCTAGAAAATCCTGGGATCTGTAGCTTGGTAAGAGAAGACTGAAAGCCAGAAAACTGTAACTCCTATGATTCCATAGCATTGAGTACTGGCAGTTAAAGGGCACATCTACACTGACCACTTAGATTGGTAAATGAGCAAACAACTTTGGTTTATAATATGGTGCAGCGGAAACATTGCAGAAGACATTTGTATATATACACTTAAGATCCAAAGTTTTTTAAGAACTATTTTGCTGGATATATTTCGAAGTCAGAAGTAATTAGGAAGGCATGACCTTGGAGTATGGGACGATGGCCCCCAATTATTAAGTTTGGCCATCATCCATCTAATTGGGTAACCTGGCCAGTGACCACTGTCCACCCATTTGACATATCTAATGATTAGTCCAATTAAATGGTACAAGAATTGTTCTATTTTCATGCACCTGGTTGATAAAAAACATAATTAAAACAAAACAGATAATTAAATGAGATTCCTATATAAATTGGGAGAATTCAGGATTATTTGGATCTTCACTGCAGATTGAGACCAGTAAAGACAATGCAGACTTGGCTGTGGGGCATTCCTCACCATTATTCCTTCTGGGAGTACCCAATGGGCTGATTGAGGGGTAAACTAGCTAGGTTCATTTGTATGTTCTTTCTTTGATGCTGCACCTACTTTTTAATAAAATCTTGTAATCTTAATCACTTGTGTGCTTATTTACTTATTATTTATTTACTGTATTTATAACCCTGCCCTTCTCACCCCAAAGAGGACTCAGAGTGGCTTACAAGTAGGCAACTATTAGATGCCACACAAACATACATCCAAATAAAATAAACATATATATTAAAACTAAAGTTAAAAACGTATCAACTCAACATTAAAAGCAATTATTAAAGCCACACAATCCAAATTCATAGTCCAGCGCTGTTCCAGTCATCACTGTACTATTTTGTATTCACTTATTGCACTGAAAAATTATTGTCCAAAAGCTTGGTCCTACATTCATGTTTTCAATTTCCTTCTGAAGCTCAGGAGGGAGGTAGCCAATCCGATTTCACTGGAGGGTGAGTTCCACAGCTGTGGGGCCACTTCTGAGAAGGCCCTGTCTTTTGTCTCCACTAATCGCACCTGCAAAGGAGGTGGGATTGAGAGTAGGGCCTCCATAGAAGATCTTAACCTCTGAGGTGGTTTATAAGGGGATATACATTTGGACAGGTAAGCTGGATCAGAACCATTTAGGGCTTTATAGGCTAAAGCCAGCACTTTGAATTGTACTTGGTAGCAGACTGGCAGCCAGTGGAGCTGGGGTGTGTGTGTTTGGGGGGGAGGGACGGACCAGAGAGATAATTGTTCACCTTAAAACATTTAAATAAGTGAGTTGCCTAATGCATTAGTAGGAAGTCTAAAAAAATGTTTGATTTTCTTTCTACCTTTAATAACAGGAGGTATCTCCACATGTCAAGACACTTCAAGCAGAAAATGGCCAAACTGCAATGAGGGGTTCTGTAACTGTAATATATTTGTGTTTTAAAATACCTAGTAAAATTAATATGTTGCAAACAAAAGTTTCCAAAATGCCTTAATAAATCTTACCAGTAAAACCGATGAAATTATTCAACTCATGTCTATGTAAGCATTGCAAAAATTTTGATGGCAGCTTGCCACATTTCCAGCTGTGTTTCATTGCTCTGCCAAGGTATGCTGGAAGCAAGAAACTAAGCAAACAGGCTTCTGCCATGTGCTATGTCATGCTTTTAAAATAAAAAAAATAGACAGTAATCCTCCTATCATGGGAGGGAAGCATAATTGCAGCAAGAAGCTACATTATATAAGTTATAATTATAGTTATCCCAGTCCCTGACAACAAGTAATGAGTATAAAAATGATTTGTTCCATGAAAAATACCCCATTTTAAACAGTTGTTTACTTTGCAAAGGGAGTATTTTTGTGGCTTTATAGGCATAAAAATAACATCACTGCCTGTAATGTGCAGTGTCCAAACTCTGACAAAAAGGAACAAAAACCTTATAGGAGCAGCCAATAATTATATTGACACTAGCTGATCCCGGCATGCGTTGCTGTGCCCTATTTAGGAGATGTGAGTATGTATGTGCGTGTGTATGTTTGTGTGTGTCTGAGTATGTATATGTGTTTGTGTGTGTATGTTTGTGTGTGTGTATGTGTGTGTCTGAGTATGTATATGTGTTTGTGTATGTATGTGTGTGTCTGTGTATGGATATGTGTTTGTGTATGTATGTGTATGTTTGTGTATGTATGTGTGTGTATGTATGTGTAGGTATATGTTTATGTTTGTGTGTGTGTCTTTGTATGTGTGTGTGTATGTGTATGTGTGTGTGTGTCTGTATATGTGTTTGTGTATGTATGTGTGTGTGTGTGTGTGTATGTGTGTGTGTATGTGTGTGTATGTGTGTGTGTGTCAGTGTATGTATGTGTGTGTATGTATGTGTGTTTGTTTGTGTGTGTGTGTGTGTGTGTATATGTGTGTGTATGTATGTGTATGTGTAGGTATGTGTGTGTGTATGTATGTGTTGGTATCTATGTGTGTGTCTTTGTATGTATGTGTGGGTATGTATGTGTGTCTTTGTATGTGTGTGTGTGAATGTTTGTGTGCTTGTGTATGTATGTGTGTTTGTCTGTTTATGTGTGTGTGTATGTATGTGTGTGTGTCAGTGTATGTGTGTGTGTGTATGTATGGGTGTTTGTGTATGTATATGTGTTTGTGTATGTATGTGTGTGTATGTGTGCTTGTGTATGTATGTGTGTGTGTCTGTATATGTGTTTGTGTATGTATGTGTATGTCTGTGTATGTATATGTGTGTATGTATGTGTAGGTGTGTGTGTATGTCAGTGTATGTATGTGTGTATGTATGTGTGTTTGTTTGTTTGTGTGTCTGTATATGTGTGTGTATGTATATGTGTGTCTGTGTATGTATGTGTGTGTATGTGTAGGTATGTGTGTGTATGTATGTGTGGGTATGTATGTGTGTGTCTTTGTATGTATGTGTGTGTCTTTGCATGTATGTGTGTGTCTTTGTATGTATGTGTGATGTTTGTGTGCTTGTGTATGTATGTGTGTTTGTCTGTATGTGTGTGTATGTATGTGTGTGTGTCAGTGTATGTGTGTGTGTATGTATGGGTGTTTGTGTATGTACTGTATGTGTGTGTGTCTGTATATGTGTCTGTGTATGTATATGTGTGTATGTATGTGTAAGTATATATGTGTGTGTGTGTATGTGTGTGTCTGTGTATGTATGTGTGTGTATGTGTAGGTATGTGTGTGTGTATGTATGTGTGGGTATGTATGTGTGTGTCTTTGTATGTATGTGTGGGTATGTATGTGTGTCTTTGTATGTGTGTGTGTGAATGTTTGTGTGCTTGTGTATGTATGTGTGTTTGTCTGTTTATGTGTGTGTGTATGTATGTGTGTGTGTCAGTGTATGTATGTGTGTGTGTATGGGTGTTTGTGTATGTACTGTATGTGTGTGTGTCTGTATATGTGTCTGTGTATGTATATGTGTGTATGTATGTGTAGGTATATGTGTGTGTATGTATGTGTGTGTGTCTGTGTATGTATGTGTGTGTGTGTGTGTGTGTGTGTGTATGTATATGTGTGTATGTATGTGTAGGTATATGTGTGTATGTATGTGTGTGTGTCTTTGTATGTATGTGTGCGTATGTATGTGTGTGTCTGTGTATGTATGTGTGGGTATGAAGCCGGCAAGGAGGAGGAGGAGAGGGAGTGATCAGTTCCTGCACCTCCTCCTCTTTGCCAGCTTCGTGTTCGCCAGGCCTTCTCCTCCGGCCGGTTCTTTCTGTATCCCGGCAGAGGAGGGGGGGAAGTTTGCCCTTTTCCCGGGCGCCTCTCTCTCTCCTCTTCGCCCCGCCGTCCTCCCTTGATTTAAGGCAGGAGGGCAGGGATAGGAGGAGAAAGAGATGCCCCCATCCTTTGCTGGGATGCAGAAAGAACCGGCCAGAGGAAGGAAGGCCTGGCGATCACGGAGCTGGCGAGGAGGAGGAGGCGCAGGAAAGTGCAGCGAGGGACGGACGATCGCTCCCTCTTCTCTTCCTCCTTGCTGGCTTCGTGGTTGCCAGGGCCTTCCTCTTCCGGCCGGTTCTTTCTACATCCTGGCAGAGGAGGGGGGAGTTTGCCCTTTTCCCGGGCTCCTCTCTCTCCTCTTCGCCCCGCCGTCCTCCCTTGATTTAAGGCAGGAGGGCAGGGATAGGAGGAGAAAGAGATGCCCGGGAAAAGGGCATCATCCCTCCCTCCTTTGCCGGGATGCGTCCGCGCAACCCGGCTCCATGCGGCGCCTGGAAGGTAAGTGAACTACACCTCCCAGAAGGCTCCGCGCCGCTCGCTGGGAAACGGGCCGGCGCGGAGCCTTCTGGGAGGTGTAGTTCACTGACCTTCCAGGCGCCGCATGGAGCCGGGTCGTGCGGACGCCTTTCCTGCTGCGTCCTCGGCCTCTCTCGCCGGCTGCCTTCCTGTTTGGGACCCGGGCCGCGGCGCCGCCTCCTTGGCCTTCTGCCCCTCTCCTCGGCTGTTGGCCAGCCGGGGAAGAGGCGTCGGAGAAGGTCGAGGAGGCGATGGCGTGGGCCGGGTCCCAAAGAGGCTGGCAGCTGCTGCGAAGGCCAAGGATGTGGCGGAGAGGCGGGGCATGGATGCGGCGGGTAAGGAGTCGGGGCGCGGGTGGGGTGGGGGGAGGAGGAGGGGCGGGGTGAAGGGGAGTTGGGGTGGGAGGGTGTGTTGGAGGAGGAGGAGGGGTGGGGAGAGGAGGGAAAAGAGGTGCCCGGGAAAAGGGCAGCTTCCTCCTCCTGCCTCCTCAGGGATCGTGAGAGAACCGGGCAAAGCGAGGAAGGCTCCTTGCCGGCTTTGCCGCCAGGGCCTTCCTCGGTCCGGTCCCGATCCTGGCAGAGGTGGGAGGGAAGCTGCTGGTACGGCGGCGGGGCGGGGTGCGGAAGGAGGTGGGAGGGGCTGGGGAGGGGAGGCGGGTCCCCTCCTCTTTCCACACCCCCGCCGCTCTTCCTGACTGGGACAGCAGCGGGGGGGTACGGAAGGAGGTGAGAGGTGCTGGGGGGAGGGGAGGCGGGTTCCCTCCTCCTTCCAGCCCCCCCCGCTCTTCCTTACCGGGCCGTGGCAGGGGCCGCGGAAGGAGGTGGGAGGGGCTGGGGAGGAGGGGAGAGGTGTCCCCTCCTCCTTCCACGTCCCCCCCCGCTGCTCTTCCTGATCAAAGGAGGAGGTGGAGGAGGCGCTCTGGCTGCCATGTGCGAACATTCTAAACGTTTGCGCTGGCAGCAAAGTGGCCGGGGTGGGAGTTCCGTTGGCAATTTTTTGGGAATCGTTTTTTGGGGTGTTGGGAGGTATGTAGGTCCGGTTTTTTTGCTGTTGTCTGTAGCTAGTGTGGTGGTCCAGTTGGTTGTCAAGTTTTGTGGTTGTGGGAGCCATAGTTTATTTGTCTATATACGACATTAAACAGACTGAGCAATTTTATATATATAGATAATTACGAGGGTTGAATGAAAAGTAATGCCACCACCTCCATAACTCCTCAACAAATGGCATTACTGGTATGCGGCAGGTACTGGCTTGTTCATTAGACTCTCCTCTACAGTTCCATTTTGGCGGGAAGCCTTAGCATTGAACGGTTGTGTTGTTAAAGTGCAAAGTATGGAACCCTGCGCAGACAGTAAATGCGACTTAAGCAACGTGCAGTCATTGAATTCAACACAGCAGAAGGTGTCACCTCAAAGGAGATTAATCAGAGAATGCAAGCTGTTTATGGTGATTGTGTTGATGTGAGCACTGTGCATCGTTGGGCAAGTAAGTTTAAAGATGTTGAGGTGGGAACATCTGACTTGCGTGACAAACAAAGAGTTGGATGTCCTGTGATACCAACCACCAAGTTTCACAAGGAAAAGGTTGACAGATTGATTCCGGATGATCATCGTATCACTCAGAGAGAAATTTCAAGTATAATAGGCATTTCACAAGAACGTGTGGGTCACATTATTGCTTTGCTTGGCTATTGGAACATCTGTGCACAATGGGTACCCATGATGCTGACGCCTGAAATGAAAGCACACAGACTTGAAATTTTCCTGGAACTCCACTCGTGTTACAAGAATGAAGGTGGCACCTTTCTCCATTCAATTGTGACAGGAGATGAAACATGGGTACCATTATGACCTGGAGACGAAACGTCAATCTATAGAATATCGACACAAAGACTTGCCCCAGAAAAAAAAATTGAGGACACAGCCCTCAGCTGGAAAAATCATGGCAACAGTGTTCTGGGATGCAGATGGTGTTATCCAAGTTGATTTCCTTGATCGTGGAACAACAATAAATTCAGAGAATTACATCACAGCGCTGCAAACTTTGAAATGATGGCTAACAGGGGTCCAAAAGAAAAAGGGAAATGTTTTCCTGAAGCATGACAATACCAGACCACACACTTCACATGCCACCACAGCAGAACTTCAGAGACTGGATCTCACCACCATACGGCATCCTCCATACAGACCCAGATTTAGCATCGTTCTGACTTCCATCTGTTCCCGATAATGGAAGAAGATCTGCGGGGACATTATTATGTTTCTGATGAAGACGTTGAGAGAACTGTGAGACTCTGGTTGCAGAAACAGAGTGTCGACTTCTTCCGTGACGGCTTCAGAAAACTTGTTCATCATTGGCAGAAATGTATCCAATTGTCTGGTGATTATGTGGAAAAGTGAATAGTGGTAGCTAAAGAGCACATCTAAGGATTATTTCTGTGTTTGATTTATTAAAATATTACCATTTGTGTGAATTGTCCCATAGAAACCCAAATAACAAAGGTGGAGGCATTACTTTTCATTCAACCTTCGTAGTATGTGTTTTGGAATCTAAAGAAACTTAGAAAAAAAGACAAGAAGAAAGGGCAGGAAGAAAGGTAGGTGGGAAGGAAGGAGCCATATAACTGAATTACTATGTGGACCCCTAAAAATATGTTTTATATCTATCTCATCCTGTGTTTTTATCCTTCTATCTTGCTCATCGGCACATATGGCCTGCTCATTGTGATTGTGTTTTTTAATTGTACTATTTTGCACTGTTTATTGTTTTTATGTTTGATTCATTTTACTGCAATGTGTTTTGTTATGTTATTGTATTGTAATGCACTACTGGGCTTGGCCTCATGTAAGCCACCCCAAGTCCCCTTTGGGGAGATTGTAGCAGAGTGTAAATAAAGATGATGATGATGATGATGATTATTATTATTATTATTATGGCATATTAAATTGATAATGCAGCAATAATCTAATCCAGAGCTGGGTTTTGGTTTTGGTGAGTGTTGTACATATAAGAACTATCATCAATTTCCACTATTCTTCTTTCTCATTTGTCAACCTTTCTATCATCTGAATTGAGATTTTATATTGTTCAGGACAGGGGCCACTTATTTTTAAAGTTATGTTATTTTACTCTTCATCTACACTGCTAGAGCAGGACCATCATTTTTTCCTCCAATGCACCATATTTCTATTGTATGGTTTTCATATTGAAATTGTTTTCTGAAAGCCCTTGGTAGACTTATAGTAATGGTTCACTGATAGTTAACATTCAGTGCCCTGACTTTTGGGAAAAAAACTTTACTAAACAACAAAAGATATATTTTAAAAATAATATAAAATAACAAATAAGGAAACACAACAAAACCAACAACACAATACAAAATAATTAAACTACAACTATAAAACACTTAATTATACTGCAAAGCTAGAGTAAAAACACATGACTTCCAACTTCCTAGCTAATGTTTATAATTGTCCACTTGTCCTGACTCTCCCATTTTAATAGTACTTTCTTACTCTTATGGTGCTTTCCTTCTTTAGAATTTACCTGAAAGCACATAACTTTTGTGATGTCATTGGATTCACTGCCTGATCTGTGATTGGGTGGGATCACCATATGACCATTCCAGCTAAGAGGATGCAGAAGCTGTAGGCAAGGCAGCCGTTATACAAACATTCTACTTTGGATGCTAAGTAGACCTAGCCTTGTGAGCTGCTTCAACAAGAGACCGCTTAGGAGTCATAGGTAAGCTTCACTACATTATTTTGAGATAAAGCAGTATATAAGCCTAATACATAAGTAAATACATGATTACTTAATGAAAATATGCTGTAGTCAAAAGTGGTTGCCCATGAGTGTGTCCCATGAATCCTCCAAACTTCAAAAGCATTTTTACCAAGATGTTTTCACCCAGCTCAAGCCCACCACAGAACACTTTAACACCTCCCCAAAAGAAAGTAAAAAATGGCTGAAAATCACCTAAAATCATAACCAAAAGTGATGAGGCCAGAAATTGATGCTGAGCCCCCTGTAGTTCTAGACAGATTCCTAAGTCTCTTTCCTACATTTTTGATTCCTTTGAGGAAAAAAAAGTAAAAGCAATTGGGATCTTTGTTTAAAGCTGCTTGCTGTGTTGAAGAAGGACTTGTTATGGTAAAGATGTCCATAACGTAACACCAATGAAAGTGGGCCCATAAAAATAAACTCACCATTCCTTAAATTAACAATAAGCATTGATTTGGTGTTTGTCTTACAAACTCTTTTGGACAGGGACTCTCCCCCTATACATCTCTTTAAGGTTCCACTTGCAATGATGAGCTTTACATAAACATATCCACCCAAAGCAACCCTTGGCACCAAGGCCACATTTTGAGGCATAAGGAGTGTTACACAAATGTGCACCATGACATAAAGAGATGGAAAGGTACAGGAGTAGCTGGGAGCAAGGGATGGATCAAAAGCATTTCCTAATTCCCTAGTGTTGTGTTTGTTGATTTGTACAATTTATTAGTAACAAAAATAATAATCCCAGAAGCCAAGGAAACTTTCCATCTATGGGAAAGTAGAGAAAATTATGCAGCTTTGGGGGTCAGTAGATGATTACACCAGCAACACATAAAGAAATAGATCAGAGTTGGGTAATTGTGTAGCAAGCAGGAGCTGTTTTCCCCATCCACTCATTGTGGGTGGTCCATACAAGTATGTTTCAGTGTACTTTAATGAACACAATGTCACTTACAGCTGTCATTTTTGGCTGATTTGCCTGTACACACCTTTTCTATATTTTGGAAATGTTTGGGAGGGCAACCTGCTGCTTGGGCACATTTGGGGCAGTTTCGAAGCAAGAAAATCACATAATAATTAACCTGAAAAAATAAATTTGGGGGTGCTTTAAAGTCTGTACTTAGAGCTCCAAAGGAACCACATGTTGCCTATGGCCTGCACTTACCTACTTTTGAATTTGATGAACTGCAGTATTAGAATACTACTTGATAAAGGATGTTTATTTGCATAGTTGATTCTGGTATGGACGGGCTTTTTTAAAAAAATAAAACCCATGAACTGGGTCACATATATTAATGAGGTGGAATTGTTAAAATTATTGCTTATGGAATATTGGAAGAAAGGAAATGTGTAATATTATATTGAGCAAAAGACACCTGCATATTAGAAATCTTGCAAATCTTGGAAAAATGAATACAACCACAAGGGGGCACTTTAAACCAAACATTTTCTGGGATTTCAGTTTCGAGATGCTTGTGTCTATTATTCCTTCCTGTCACCAGAAGGAATCTGTATCCAACTTATATTGACAAGCTGATTGCACTTTCATTGTTATCCTTACAGTGCTTTTTAAGACCTAAGTTTGATATCAGTCCACATCTCTTTCAGCTAAATGCCCTCACCGAAAGCAATCAGTTAGAAGCAATGGGAAATGGCTGCCTCATTTTGTTTTCATTCTGAAGAGCATGAAAGGGGAGAGACAACAGAAAAATACAAAATATTTTTAATGGGATGCCCTCATCTACCTGTCACCTTAAGGATGGCATCTTTATGCAAGACTCATATTTAAGGGAAGCGGTGCTTTAATCCCATCTGGAATGCATGTAAATTCTTAGCCTGAAGTCCATATTATCTTAACAATGTAATTAGCAATAGCATCATGTTTCCTAAAAAGATTACATGCATGATCCTAGGGCTAATAGATATTTTCCTCTAATTGTAATAGTTGCATAGGGAGGGGATTTTCAATTAGATTAAAGATGAGAAAGGAAGGCTTAACCCACAGTTAGGAAACATGAAGCCCATCAGGTGCTATTGGGCTACATCTTTCATCATTTCATTCTTCACCAGTAGTCATGCTGGCTAGGACTAATGGATTCTGTAGTGCAACAACAACGGGAGGCCACATGCTTTCCATCCCTATCTTAACTCTCCCATCCCCTTGTGCTACACTGCTAATATCATGCCTCTCCCAAAATTTAATATGGGCACAGAGAAAGAGAGGGAGGGAGGGAGGAGGGGGGGGGAAGAGAGAGATTGGGAAAAATAAGCAAGTAGAAGTTTGTTAAGATACAGGTAATGAATCTATAAGCACCAGAGCCTGTTGTCAATCACACTGCCTGAAATTATCACAACCTCCTTTATCTCACTGACTATCTTTCCTCTATATGGCCCTTCCCTGTCTCTGTCAAATCCTAACCCTGTCTGGCTCTCACAGAGACAAGTCTCTGCTAGACTTAGATTCTGTTGCTACACCCTAACTCTGATCCTAACCCTAACCTGAAGCCCCCATCACACCATTTTCTGAGCTTGGTCCAGGCTTGTCTAGCAACTCCCTTCATATGAAGTAAGTCCCTGAGATCAGGTAATCCTAAGTACAGTGTCATTGTCATTTACTCAAATGTGATTCACGACAGAGTTTGGTGATAATCTCTCTTTATAACCCCTGGTTAGGTGAGATCATTTTAATAATATAAGGAAGCAGGAGTTGAGTCCCCATGTGAGCAGCACACAGCAGCCTCTCTGCACAAAGTGGTGCCAAATAAAGGAGGAGCCATGCCAGATGAAAAATGTGAGGGCTGAGCCCTTACCATTATACAAAGCTTAGCAAACAGTGTGTAGTGCCATTGGTAGACAAACGATCGCCCAAACAAGGAAGATCTTCCTTCGAGATTCCGCAGCCATCTGGGGTATCTGCCCCTGCATCTCTTGTCATCGTGGATTTTTTGAGCCTGGATTCTTGTTTGGGCGATCGTTGCCTGGATATTACAAACAGAAGAATTGTATTCTCCTCTTTTGCATTCGTTTACCTCTTGAGTTACTATGGGTCTCCTCTCCAGCATGAGACCAATTGCCTTTGAAATCTACGACGAACTCATACCTATACTGGTTAAGGTACTTTACTATCATAAGAATTTTGGCAGTTGGTCCCCTATGACCCTGGCCTCCATTGATGTTTGATTTTTCTTGCATGATATGCTTATTGATTGTTCGAATTTATTGTGTGAATTATGAAATATATTTTTTTGTAAAACAATTTGATATAGTGAACTTTGTACTTATCTAAGATTATTCCTTGTTTGTTTAAGGTTTCCCTTACCATTATAGCCATCTGGCCAAACCAAACAAGCCGGATTGGCCAAAGGGAAGTGGCTACTCCGAATCTATGCACAAGCCTATTAAATAGTACACGGCAATACTAATGTTTGTAAAATCATGGTTTCCCCAGACATTAATATATATCAAAACTACTAACTTCTGCCCAATCATGAAAACTGAAAATGTTCAGCTATCCCTATTTTTTTATTTAAAAAACCGAAAATCAAAACATGTACACAGGCATGTAGCCAGGGGGCTAAGGGGGCTTCAGCCCCCCCCAAATTCTCAGGGTGGTCCGCGAGAAGGCCTTACTGATACATTATTTAAACTGTTATGTTTATTCATATCATGATCTGATCACCATGCTCATTATATCCCACATTAATGGGGTTATTGGGATAACAATACAAAAGGTTTGCTAGGGTAGACCCTCTTCCACCCAGTCTCAGCCCCCGAACCAAACTCAGCCCCGAATCAAAATCCTGGCTATGGCCCTGCATGTACACTGTAAATCTAAAACCACATCGTACCTGCAAGCCTGCCCCAAAGCATTTCGCAACCTGAGACAGAGCAATGCCCCCCCCAAATCAGTACTGACTCATGCCAAGGATGTGTGGTACCTAAATCTAGGCAAGTGTTTGAGAACAGGGAAGAAAATTCAGCAGCATTTATCCTCATTTTGGGCAACAAAATTACAATAATAAAAAAGTTGGATAGTCAACAATTTGTTGCACTTTCATGACCTCCCAAGCCCACTGAGGAGGCTGCCTTGCCCTGCATCATGCTCAAGCTGAATCTGCCATGCATCCAGGCAAATACTATATACATATTATGCCTACTTAGAAAGCATTCCTTTCAACATGGAACTTTTTTTTCCTGGAGGCATCTCCTTTTCTCTTTGATATTTTTTGTGGATGAACAGAGCCTCTGAAACTGTGCAGCATTGATTCTACTGCTGCTCATCAATATAGAGTGAATATTTTTAGAGAGGGACAGGAATGCTGAGGCATCATCCTGATTTTCTTCTATAGAGAAATCTGTCTCAAACTTGTAGGATTTTTGAGCTGAATAGTTTTGTATGTTCGGAAATTCTGAATTTCCATTGATACAGCTGTTATTTCTGGTTCTGCCATTGAGGCAGCTCTCTAATTGTGACTACTAAAACTTTTAACCCTTTGCAGTGTAATCAAGCATGTACTAATATGGCAATATAACAGCATGATGAGACTACTGTAAGCCAATGACACCCAGGGATGTTAATATTCAACTACATTATTTCTCCCTACACTGGAGAAAACTAATATTTGTGTGTGATTCTTGCCCATTGTTCACACATTCCAATGCATACTGGTAAATTATTCTGCACAGAAGTACACATTTTTTTGCATGAGAATGGGATGGGAGTTGTGCAGAAAATAAACTGTTTCCAGAGAGTCATTTGTTTTCTGTGCAGGGTTGCTATCTTCTATGCAAAACAAAGCAATTGTACATTCAATTTTTGATTCAGGAAAACAGACAAGAAGGAACATATTAATTCAATCCACTCCACCATCATGTTCTATATGCTGTGGGTGGTAACCTCAACAGGAGAGGGTTTTTTTCACACTCTTTATGAAATCGAGACCACTGATTTTTCCAGAACACTGAAAATTCAGCATTTTTAGATCATACTGAGAAATTCAACATTTAAAGAGACTTTCTTCTTCAGATCATCCATGTCCATAGAAGAAATGCAATGGAAGCAAGGATAAAGCAATCTCACTTCTTATATGTTCATTTACATTCACATCTCGAATACCACAATGGGGTTGGATTCTCTGGTATACTCAATAATATGGTTTAGGTTTGAAGCTGGTCTTAGAAAGTTCAAGTTCAGGTTAGAAAGGTGGTACTACAAAGCTGTGTGTTATATTCACACTTATACTTGGACTCTCTCCCTGTTTCACTGTATGTGTTTATGTGCTTCAGATCTCCTCTAGTTTAAGGAAGGTATTAGCATGCAAATTAATAATAGGATTAAGAGTAAAATAGATTTTAAAGGGCCATGCAAATCTACAGTGTGCAGGGACCCTATTAATGTAATCAAAATGACCACTGTGTGGACTTGAGAATTTTCTCAGTCATGTGCAGACCAAGGGCAACTGCTGTTTTACCCCCTTTTCAATTTTGACATTCAGCTTTCTGTAGCTTTTGCTGCGTTTTGAGTGTTGCTAGGCAATGAGGTAGCTGGCAGTGAGAGATATGGCACAGCATTCCTGCAGGATCAAGGTCCAATGACATTTAATAGGGCAGGTCACTCTGAAGATTCCCAGGGACAAGTTCTAGGCTGTTTAGATTGCAGTCAATGCCCCTGGAGAGATAAAAAGCAGACATCAAGTGTTACCCTTCTCTCTTAAACATTGGTCACTCCCAGATTTCAAAGTAAGGGGAGAAGAAAGAAAAATGACACAGGTGGTAGGATGATAATACAAAAGCATTTTTGTTTACCAAGGAATGATTGGTTAAAAGTTGGTGCAAAACCTTACTTAATTTTTTAAGTTTACGTTCAGTTCATTTCCTGTAATTTCTCTAATGCACATTAGCTTTTGTTCAGTTTTACAAAACTTCTTTTCCAAACTACCTTGGGAATAAATATTGGTTCATCTTATTCTTCTATAAATACTACTTTTTGTCATCCTCATGAATAGTAACAGTGTAAAAAAAAGGAAAGATCATTTCAACATATGGAGTTTCTCTGTGTACTCAAGATACCCCCTCAGCTTTTAATATCTTATATATTTTTAATGTTAAACATTTTTTTCTCTTTTCAAACAAGAAATTCATTACAATTGCACCAAAATATGGATATTTGGGGCATAGCATTAATATTTACTTACACCAAAGTCTTTTGGTCCCAGATAGGTGAATTTCTTGCTGGGTTAGGCCAGAAATGTCTAACCCCAGATTCTCACCCTGATTTAGTTAGTGATAAGATTATCTGCTTGACATCTTGCTGGATCAGGAACTACAGGGAAAATATGATGTGCGTTAAAACATATGGAACACAGTGCAGTTGACAAGGATTTGGACTTGAATCTTGATCGGTCATGATAACTCACTAGCGACATGATCACACTAGGGCTTTAAATCAGGCAGCCGTGCATTTCTGCCACCTGCAGAATTCTGGGAATTCTGTAGTTCTGCCTGGGAAGGCGAGGACCTCTGTAGCTGAGAATTCAAAAGGCCTCACTCTAAACTACATTTCCCAAAATTCTGCAGGTGGCAGAAATGTGAGGCTACCTGCTTCAAAGCCCTGGTGTGATAAGATTGTGCCCTTGAGCAAGTCACACTGCCTCAGTAGGAAAGCAAATCTCTTTTGAAGAACTCTTGCTATGATAGGATGGCCATAGGTCAGGGTTAATATAAAGTAACTTAACAATAAAATTAGACACACAATAAAATTAGACATACACACAGTTATTCTTATAGTTATGTCATAGTGCACTGTATTCATTTGGTGTTGCATTACCATTCAGAGGCAGATACACTAGGATTGAGGCATTTGTTTCTAAGTGACTAGCCAAATACATCTGGGGAGATTATAAGCAGGACATGGAGATGATGAAAGTTTTCCCATGTCATTTGATCTCATATGAGTTGCCTTTCTTCTCAAATTATGCTACGATCCATTTCCCATGGCGCAGTGAATCAGCTCTGTAGTAGTTAAATGGCACATTGCGCTGATCCCGGTTAATAAATCTACTTAACATAGCTCTGAACCACAATAATCAAAATTGCAGGTTGCTCTGAATTTTATTCCAACGGTGACCTTGGATTCCAAGACAGAATCAGCCACAACTTTTTACAAAGCCATCCCATGCTACATGGGTTTGGGCAACAGGATGACATGAGATGAGACTCACTGTCCCCTCTTGCTCTCATCATGGTGGCCAGTGAATGCAACATGGGTCATGCCGATTGCACATCACTTGGAGTGATGCTGACCAGAATGACAAAGCAATCAGAGAAGAGAGGAGAAGGCAATTCATCTTTCTCATCTTCCCTGACCCTCATTGCTTGGCACCTTGTCTGACAGCACTTCAGGGAACAGTGACCAGCATGACTCATGCATGATGTGTCTGCTGGTTGCTGTGACAAGAAGAATGGGAGGGGACAGTAAATGTAGCTGTCTGGTGGTGCCAAACTGGGTTCAGCACCACTGGATGGCCAGGACTCCCTTATGCCTCCATAGTGACTGGTAGGATACCTGTTTAAGTTTCTTATCATGGTAGTCTATAGTATTTTTATTAGTATTGGAACAGAACTGATTAGGATTGGAACAGAACTAATATTTGAAATTCCTGGTATAAAAATTCCTGGTATGATAAAATAAACAAGACAATAATACTTATTTGCATAATTCTACTTTTATTCAGAAAAGTAGAATTATGAGAAAATAAGCCAACACCAAGCCACAGCTTTAAACTTAAGTCCCTTCTATACTGCCATATATCCTAAAATATCTACTTTGAGCTGCATTATATGAGTCTCCACTACCATATAATCTGGAATAAGAAGATAATCTGGGATCAAATTCTGGGATATAAGGACAGTGTAGAAGGGGCCTTAGATGTCACAACAACCCTTGGTTTAAATGAGTTATAATCTATAAGCAAATATGCAAGCACAGAAACATGGTTTCTGATGACATTACAATCTTGTGATGTGCAAATCTGAGCATAATTTTCATGAAGTTTTCTCCATAGGCATTATCTAAATGGCCAATTAGACAAAAATTTTATGTATGCTATTTGTTACTAGAATATTACTTGCATATCTTTATCAATATTGAAAGACTGATTCCAGTTCTGGAGAGTTTAATTTAACTATCTGGACACAATACTTGTGACAAAGTACAAACAAGCCTCCTGATTTTCTGAGCTAATAATAATTTTCGCCAAGCACAACTGTTCAAGAAAATATGTTTAGAATAGCATGAACGTTTATGTCAAGAGTAAAACCTTTCGGTTATTTGCTGTCTACACATAACTAACACACCAGTGATTATACCAAGTAGCCTTTTATAAAGCTATGAAAAACCTAAGAATTGCAAACAAGTAGCTTGCTCATGATAATGCAATGTTTCCCAGGAAACAGAGGTCCTATGAATAAATATGGAGAAGTATTAAAAACAACACCATTAAAACAGCCCCCTTCTCCCACCATTTCAGCATTTTGTTTTATTGTTGTTGCTCTGGATATTTGTGCTTGCTTTGGTGTATGTTAATGACAGCAGCCTGTAATATGGGAATCAGACAAACGTGTTTGAGTGTGTGTGTATGTGTATGTGAAATAGAGAACTCTTTCCTTGAAGGGAAGGTAGTGAGCATGCTTGGCATTTCTAGCATTTTAAAGAAAGCAACAAAGTCCAGGTAGTGTATCTCTGTGAATCTTTCCAATAAACTTCCTCACACTGGACTTGGAAATCTTGGTTCCTATTATGTATGCATAGCTAAACAATTATGGGTCTCAATGCTGAGAAAAAGGATTTGAATAAATGTAATAATAATATAATAATTATGTATTTTAAAATTTATTTCTTCATTTGCAGTGTTTATATTCCACCCCTCTAAATTCGCAGGAGACTCAGGGCAGATTACAATGCACATATACATGGCAAACATTCATTCATTCATGTCCTCAACTAAAGAATTCACAAAATTTCACTCAGCGTGTGGTGACATTGTTCAGGGGCTCTTTCCTACAGCACGTTTATAGCACTGTGATTCCAGTTTAAATACCATGGTTTCATTGTATGGACTCCTTTGGGCTCTAGTTTAGGGAGGGGGATTTGAAGTCTTAGTAAGAAAGTCCCCTTTGTTCCTCATAAGATTTCATAAGATACTAGCTGTCCCCTGCCATGCATTGCTGTGGCCCAGTCTGGTGATCTGGAAAATAAAGTAATGAGAAAGTGTTGGTTTCTAATATATGTAATTTCTTTATGCTTGTGGGTAAACAGTATTTCTTGTTGTTTCTTTGTCAGTGTTGATGTAGAGGTTGTCTGGTTTGCCTGCTATGGAATATGCAACATATAATTGTGTGTGTGAATCATATACTGTATACCTAACTATATCTATGGCTGGATGGCTCTTTGTCAGGAGGGCTTTGATTATGCTTTCTTGACCTGGTGAAAGAAGTTGGTCCAGATGGCCTTAAGGCAGCATTTCTCAACCTGGAGGTTGGGACCCCTGGGAGGGGGACACGTGGGGGTGTCAGAAGGGTCACGAAACACCACTGGAAAACATTGTATTTTCTGTTAGTCATGGGGGTTCTGCGTGGGAAGTTTGGCCCAATTCTATTGTTGGTGGGGTCTGATTGTAGGTGAACTATAAATCCCAATAACTACAACTCCCAAATGTCAAGATCTATTTCCTCCAAATTCCTTCTCTGTTCATATTTGGGCATATGGAGTATTCGTGCCAAGTTTGGTCAAGATCCATCATTGTTTGAGTCCACAGTGCTCTCTGGATATCGGTGAACTACAACTCCAAAATTCAAGGTCAATGCCCACCAAACCCTCCAATATTTTCTGTTGGTCATGGGAGTCCTGTGTGCCATGTTTGGTTCAATTCCATCATTGGTAGAATTCAGAATGCTCTTTGATATTAGATGAACTCTATATTCCATCAACTACAACTTCCAAATGTAAAAAAATCAATTTTTTTGAGTGATGGTCACTCCTTGGGTTAGTAGGTGTCTTGTGGGCAAATTTGGAGTTAATTCATCCAGTAGTTTTTTAGTTATGTTTATCTCACAAATGAACATTACATTTTTATTTATATAGATTGTCGTGGCAGTTAAATCGGATTCATAGCACCAAAGCTGTGTAGTGGGAAAGGACTCCTGATGGTATAATCTGGGTTTCTCTGTGAATACATGATTATCCATCCATAAAATCAAGCACAGGGCTTCCTGGTGCTGGATGGTAACAACCATCTGTATCAGCAAGCATAATCAATAATGAGGGGTGATTGTCATTGTAGTTCAGTAATATCAGGAAGGCTACAGTGAGTTTTTGTATCTCTTAGAGACACTAGTACTGCGTTCTAACCACCTAAAGCAGTGGTTCTGAGTGTTTGAGCCTCTAAATCAGTGGTTTTCAACCTTTGGGTCCCCAGATGTTTTGACCTTCAACTCCCAGAAATCCTAACAGCTGGTAAACTGGCTGGGATTTCTGGGAGTTGTAGGGCAAAACACCTTCGGACCCACAAGTTGAGAACCACTGCCTAAATATGTTGGACTTCAGCTCCAATAATCCATCCCTCTTGGTCTAAATGGACCTGAGCTTCAGGGCACTGAACACAGAAATTTCTGGAGGACCAAGGATTGAAAAAACCTATTTGAAGGAATGAATGCCAGTATTTCAAAGGCTGTGCTGTAGATAATAATTCTGGTCCTAGCTTAAGTCATTATTTTCAGCGTTGGCAAAATTTCAATATAGATTCTGGCAAATCTAACCTTCCCACGAAAGCATTTTTCTTTGATATCAAGATGCACTCCCTGCCCCATATATCACTATAATTATCTCTACAAACAGAGTGCACTTTAGAATAGCAGGTGATTTTTGAATTTTTCTGTGCTTTGCACGATGGCACCACATGTTTTCCCATTCTCAACAGCCTCACTATTCACATTCCCTACTGCAATCCCCTACCAGGTGAATGGAGAAGCTCGAGGCCCTGCCTTTGCTTCCTTTTCATCATGACCATTGCTCATCACTTTCAGTGAGCAAGCAGAGTTGGCTGCTATTTCCAGATAAAAGCTGAAGATTCCTAGTATGAATAGTCTCAATAGTATTGCAAGATCGTGGCTTGGATATAGTTGCAGACATATTTTGTTTGGCTGGGAAATAAGAAGCAACCTTAAAGAGGCTTGACATTGATTATGTTTCTAATAAATTCCAAAATATATCCTACAAAATTTGATTTTTCTTTAAATCAAAGATGGAAAAAATAGTCTGTGTTTTACCATCAATGGCATCTTAGAATCAAAGAAATGCAGTATTTATT
The DNA here is from genome assembly GCA_030556195.1 of Anolis apletophallus. Classification (NCBI taxonomy): domain Eukaryota; kingdom Metazoa; phylum Chordata; class Lepidosauria; order Squamata; family Anolidae; genus Anolis; species Anolis apletophallus. The sequence continues at coordinate 142,919,712 of JARBWK010000004.1, read as the reverse complement.
TTAAAAATATTTGTAGGAATTATTCTAGGAAAGTTTTAATCAATCATACAGTTTACATTTATTTTTTGAAGCATAATCCCAATCACCCACTTATTCCACTTTTTGAGTAGTATCAGCATAGGCAACACCTACTTCTCTTTTCCTTTAACCTCGGCTTCTTTTAAACTCTGAGATTTTTGAGGTGAGGCTATAGTCCAGTGTTAGCATTCCAGACAGGAGCCCCAGTGGCACAATGGGTTAAACCCTTGTGCTGGCAGGACTAAAGACCGATAGGTTGCAGGTTCGTATCCATGAGAGTGCAGATGAGCTCCCTCTGACAGCTCCAGCTCCCTATGTGGGGACATGAGTGAAGCCTTCCACAAGGATGGTAAAACATTAAAACATCTGGGTGTCCCCTGGGCAACGTTCTTGCAGATGGCCAATTCTCTCACACCAGAAGCAACTTGCAGTTTCTTAAGTCTCTCCTGACACAGAAAAAAAGATGAGATATTAAAAAAAATATTAGAATAACATGAATAAATAAAACATCCATAACCCTTAAAATGTTGAATGCTTAGTTCCTAAGAAACCAATGGCATCATCTTTTCAGACGCCAAGATTGACAAAGAGATAGATCACAGATTATCAAAGGCATATAGTGCATTTGGAAGGCTTCACAAAAGAGTCTGGAGCAACAAGCACCTGAGGCAAAGCACCAAAATCAATGTGTACAGAGCTATCGTACTGTCTATTCTCCTCTATGGGTCTGAAACATGGGTCACCTATCGCCAGCACCTACGACTCCTCGAACGCTTTCATCAGCGCTGTCTTCGCACAATCCTAAATATACACTGGACCGACTATGTGACTAATGTTGCTGTCCTTGATCAAGCAAGGATCACCAGCATTGAGGCCATGCTATTGAGAACACAGCTGTGCTGGGCAGGGCATGTCCATAGGATGGAGGACCACCGACTCCCAAAGATACTACTCTATGGTGAACTCGCCACGGCTCGGCACAAGAGAGTGCACCCAAAAAGAGATATAAGGACTCCCTGAAACAACATCTCAGGCTCGGCCAGATTGATCACCCTGGTCCACCCTGGCCTCACATCGGGAGGCATGGAGATGCACTATGCACAATGCTGCAGCCTCTTTTGAGAAGACACGCCGAATGGGCCTTGAAGAGAAACGACAACGCAGAAAGAACCGCAACTTGGAAACAACATCAGCCAAGGAGACTTTCTGCTGTGCTTTCTGCAACCGAACTTGCCTATCTCAGATTGGCCTTTTTAGTCATCAACGCGCTTGTAAAAAGCGTGCGATGAGTCCTTCCTGAATCTTCATTCGCGAAGTAATGCCGAGTAAAAAAAGTAGGCATGTATAAGATTTCATTGTAAATTATTGTAAATTATTGGAACCTTATCTGATAAAACCTATCCTATCTTTATAGTAAATGTTACATACAGTGCTGGATGTTTGGTGCATCTCTCACTAGACCTTGAGGAAAAATTGTCTTTCCATACTTTATTTTTTGACAGGAAAGGAGATTTTAAAAGTGCTCAGCGGAAACAGAATGTACTTAACACAGAGTGGCTTTCTTGAATAGAAAAAGGTAACTTTGATATTTTTTTTACAGTTCATTTTAAAAGAGTAGCAAAGCCAGACACAGCAAAATCTTACAATTCTCTAGCTACACTCTACAATTCCTTTGCCTTTGCTGAGATAGTTATGATATATCAGCATTGGAGCCTTGTGAAGGGCCTTCACTATGTCTAGTAATTATGGATACTTCCATCTCCACAGGGCTGAAAATCTGTGTGATCCAACAGAGGATTCCCCTTGACAGATATGCAGTTAAATGCTTCACTGACCCAATACACTCATCCCCGCAATCATCTGTCACACCAATAGTTTCGATGACATCCAGGGAGTGCATCACAGCAGCCACTGAAAATAGGAAGAGGCAACTCTACAACTTTTTAAAACAACTAAAGTGTCGTTCACATAATCGGGAATTCTCAGTTGGTGAGTAGAGACAATGGGAAAGAACCTTGTCAGTTCTGACATTTTTGGTGAAAGTGTCAGTTCTGTACCTCCTAGGATTCATCGTATCAGGAAGGGCACCTTGCTTTGTAGTGTATTAGAAATAAATAAAATGGCCACAAAAGCCATGCTTGCATTTAAAAACTGTTAGCGGCTAAACATATGTAAAACTGAAAAATGCACAAAAGTGCATGAGTAAAATGGTTGAGTAAAAACCATTGCAGTCATGCTGGACAAATGTTGGGGAGATGGTGGCGGGGTATAAATAAAGATTATTATTATTATTATTATTATTATTATATGATTTAGAAGGTGTCCATGGACAAAGCCTGCTCTTTGGCTTAGAAATGGAGATGAGCACCATCTCCCAGAGTTGGACTTGACTAGACTTAATGCTGAGGTGAAACCTTTACAAAACATGCACATATTATTTAGTGTGCAACAGGGGCAAGGGATACAAATTCCAGAGAGAAATAAAAAAAGGAAGCCTGGCAACCTTTGGAGCAGGGGTAGGGAACCTATGGCTCGGGAGCCAGATGTGGCTCTTTTCATGCTTGCATCTGGCTCTCCCATTCCTTCTTCCCTCCATTCTCCCTCTTCCTTCCTCTTCTATTCTTTCCTTCTCTCCTTCCTTTCCCCTCCCTCTCTCCCCTTCCTTCTTTCCACCATTCTCCCTCTTCCTCCCTTCCTCTTCCTTTCTTTCTCCCCTTCACCCTTTCCTTCTTCTCTCCTTCCTTTCCCCTCCCTCTCTCCCCTTCCTTCTTTCCTCCATTCTCCCTCCCTCCCTTCCTCTTCTATTCTTTCCCCCGTCTTCCTTTCCTTCTCCTTCCTTTCTTTTCACTTCCCTTTCTCTCCCCTTCTTTCTTTTCTTCTTTTCCTTTTTTCCTTTTCCTCACTCTCTTTCCTTTCTTCTCCACACCCTTTCCTTTTCTCCCTTCCAATTTCCTTCTTTCTTTTCCCCTCGTCTCTCTTCTGCTTTTCTTTTCTTCCTTTGCCATAGTTCATTCTTCTTTTCTTTCTTCCTCTCCCCCTCCCTCCTTTATTTCCTCTGTCTGTCTTTCTTTCTTCCGTCTTCCTTCTGTCTTCCTTCCCAGAGTCCTGAGCATGCCTTTTGCAGAGCCAGGTCTGAAGTGTCCCGTCATTCGGCCGGGGGAATCTTTTCCCCATAGTATGTACGTATATGCTCACATTTAGTTGAATTCAGTCTCAAAATATATTATTTATATATATATATTATATGGCTATCACTTAAATACATTTCCAAATATTTTGCTTTCATGGCTCTCTGAGTCAAAAAGGTTCCCGACCCCTGCTTTGGAGCAACACAATGAAATTAGGCTGGAGTGATTTTCACATCATGCCACTGGGAGAGAGACTCCAGAGCTTTGCACTTGGACAGTATTCTGACAACATCATAATCTGCCTTATTCCACTGAACCATCAGAGCTAGCTGCAGGATTCTGAAGCTGTGCCTAGAAGCTGAGTGGACATCCTTCTGAATCCCGTATTGCTGGATAATTAAATGGCAGAATCCCCCCTCTGCAGCTATATCCAAGGCATTACCTTGCAACAAAGGAGTGTACTTGGACTGCGAGCAGACGGACAATAAAACAATGACAGTGTTGAAAATGGACTGTGACTGGTTTTGGACAAGTTTGAGACTACGGAACTCGGACGTTGTGGTTTTTAATCTGTTTAATGTATTTTTTATGGTGCAGTTGGTTGTTTTAATGATAGTATATGTATCACTGCCTGTTGTTAGCTGCCCTGAGTCCCCCTTCAGGGGTGGAGAAGGGTGGGTTATAAATAATTAAAATAAATAAATGAATAAATTTTCTAATCGGGATGCATGAAAATTTCACAAGCACATTCATTGCATTTGTATTCATTTTAAAAAAAATTAACTGATGAGTAGAGTCTTATAAAGTGACTGGCAAAGGTTGTTCCCAAATCTGGGATATAAGGCTAACATCTAGTTGAATGTTAGTGTTTAACTAGATCTCTCAATTCAATGAAACATAAATGTGAACTCACCAGATGTGCCTTGATTCAATTTACATCTACATGAAGCCACTGGGGGAGATCATCTGGAGTTTTGGTGTGCGATGTCAACTGTATGCAGATGATGTCCAACTCTATCACTCCTTCCCACCTGCTACTAAGGAGGCTGTTCAGGTCCTGAACCGATGCTTGGCCACTGTGACAATCTGGATGAGGGCAAACAAATTGAAATCCAGACAAGAAAGAGGTACTCCTGACCAGTCATATGCCTGAACAGGGCATAGGGTTATAGCCTGTGTTGGATGGGGTTACACTCCCCCTGCAGATGCAGGTTCGCAGCTTGGGTGTGATCCTGGACTCATCACTGACTCTGGAACCCCAGGTTTTGGCGGTGACCAGGGGAGCATTTGCACAGTTAAAACTTGTGTGCCACCTGAGCCCGTACCTTGGGAAGTCTGACTTGGCCATGGTAGTCTATGCTCTGGTTATATCCCATATAGACTACTCCAACACGCTGTACATGGGGTTGCCTTTGAAGACTGTCTGGAAGCTTCAAATGGTCCAACGAACGGCAGCCAGATTGCTAACAGGAGCGGCCCTCAGGGACCATACAACTCCTCTATTGCGCCAGCTGCACTGGCTGCCAGTTTGCTATTGGGCACAATTCAAAGTGCTGGCTTTAAAACCCTAAACAGTTCTGGCCCAACATCTCCCCTTATGAACCATCTAGGGTCTTAAGATCGTCTGGGGAGGCCCTGCTCTCGTTACCGCCTTCATCACAAGTACGTTTGGCAGAGACGAGAGACAGGGCCTCTCAGTGGTGCCCCTCAGCTGTGAAATGCCCTCCCTATAGATCAGCCACCTCCCTTTTAACATTCCAGAAAAAACTCAAAATGTGGCTTTTTGAACAAGTGCTTGCAGAATAACTGACATAGAAAAATGGAACAACATTTTTAACAAGGAGACACTATGAATTTATAGTTTATTGATTTGTTTATAATTTATTATATGTTATTTTTTTTACTTGTATTTATGACATTGTAAGCATTTAATTTTGTCCTGTTAACCACCTTGAATCGCCTACGGGCTGAGAAAGGCAATATACAAATACCGTAAATAATTTTTTAAAACATGGAAATCCAGATGTCACAACTGTAACTCTCAACATTTGGTTAGCAATGCCAGGAGTTGTTGTCCAACAATCTCTGGAAGATAACATAAACAAATAATATTTAAAGGAAACAGTATTTCTTCAGGGATGCTAAAATGAGCATCTATTTTATAGAAGTATTCAAATATTTGTTTATGTCATCCTCCTACAGATTTGAAACATCATCTTTTAAGATTGGCTTTTTTCAATTTTTAAGATTTTCCCTATTTGATCTCTGCAGAGCTTTGCACCACACAGGAATTATTTCTGTTGATGGGATATTTTATACTAATTCTCTTTTGCTATGACTGATATTGTTGCTCAATGCAATGAAAAGAAATCTTACATGATGAATCAGTCCACAGAGAAGCAGTTCTTTGTTCACAAAAAACACTTAATGTTAGTAATCATTTTGTAAGATCTTCCTTTGCTGGGCTTTCTATATCTACAGGAGAATGCCGCATTCCCTTGAGTTCAATTTCTTTGGCAGTACGAGCCAAGTGCAAGGTCGAGGCTTTGTGCTTGCTACTTCAGAGAATATTGCTATTCGAATAAATGAACATAACCGCCCATTCCATACAGGATCAATTATGATAACAAGATTCATTTTCTGAGAGCTGTGAGCATCTCTGAAACAAGAACGCTAACCATCCACTGCCTTCCACTGGTTTTCCATTACCAAAAGATATTGCTCAGAAATCCCTTGAGTTTAACTAGTATTTTGCCTAATATTTTTTTCTTACCAAGAAATCTTGAAAATAAAGGACAAAGAAAAGCACTGATATACAGTATGTAAGGAAATGGGGTGAGTAAGATTTTAACATCAAATGAATAATTGGATGAGAAGCGTCAATTTTTCCCCATGTTACCTCCTCACATCAAATAATTTCAGCTCTTGCATATCTTTGCTGGTACAGAAAGTAAGTAGTGGGGGTGGATATCTCCAATTAAAATACTTTGAAACCCGATAATATTTCGTATTTGAAATTATTTTGACCTTATATCAACCCGGAAGTGAAGTTCAAAACCGAACCCGGGATCACCTTTTTTTGGGGTAAAGATCAAGTTATTAGGTCGCTTTTCCCCCTCCTCAGTTTTCAACTCGCGAGAGGAGACTGGAGGGCAGCAGCACCCTCCTTTCTCCTCTCGCCAGCTGAGAGCTGAGGCAGGCGCTTTGGAAGTAGCCCAGCCGAGCTTTCCTCTGTTTCCCCAGGCTCTGCCTCACAAGCGGAGGGAGAGCCTGGAGAACAGGAGGAAAATCCTCCAAATCTCGGAGTTAGTTCTCAGCAGGGAAGGAGGATGCGAGGGGATGCCCTCCGCCCCTCCTTCCCTGCCAAGAACTAAACCACACCAAGCCTTGGTGCGGTTTATTTCTTAGTAGGGAAGGAGGAGCGTCTGCCCCTCCTTCCCTGTCAAGAACTAAACCGTGCCAAGCCTTGGTGTCCGCCCCTCCTTCCCTGCCAAGAACTAAACTGCACCAAGCCTTAAATATAATGTGTGGTGCTTCTGAGCTCGGGGGGGGGGGCAGGGAGGGAAGAAGAGAGTGCTTGCTCTCCCTTCTTCCCTCCCTGTCCCTCCCAGCTGAGAGGCATCACACATTAAATATAATGTGCGATGTTTCTGAGCTTGGGGGCGAGGGGAAGGGAGGGGGGAGAGGAGAGCAAGCCTTCCATTCTAGCCTCCTAGCTGGCGTAACAAATGAAAATGAAAATTCGTTATTACGTTTCAATTATGAAATTTATCTTTAATTTTTCGGAATAATTTCTATAATGACCCAGCAAGGAACCCCCCCCCCCCACGTTTAGAATCAATTTTTTTAATGGATCAACCACCCCTAGTAAGTAGTGTTGAGCTTCTAGGATGATGGATTGTGGAGTGATTGAGAAAAAGCTGGTTCTGTCAGAGTTATTCAGTATGTCATTTCTTGAGTAAAAATAAAAAAGTGTAAGCAAGTGTAAGGATCAAGCCCAACCATACTGTAAGCATTAAGAATCAAGCCAGAGCATAGCAGCTGTAAAGGTACCAAAGTAGCACAAAGCTTCTCTATTGTTGAGGGTTGGTGTTGAAGGAGTTGTGTTAATGAAGAGTTGTTGTTGAAGAGAAAGTTGGAAAGATACAGAAGAATTGGAGAACAAGATCTTTGAGAGCCTTTTGCAAGTAATAAAGTTTCAACTACCTGGAAGAAGGGTTTGAAAAAAGTCCTGGTTTTCTGCTATACTGTAAATATTCCTTGTATAAAGTATTATCTACTACAAAGACAAGTAGTGTATGTCTGCCCCTTAACCAGAGGGTGGAGAGCTTCTGCTACAAAAGCAAGTTGCTTCATACAGAACCCCATTAATTTAATTGTGGCAGGTTCAACTTCATAAATTTTATAATACAAATCAGAAAATTCTTTCCTCATGTAACACTCTGTTCCATGTGTAAATAGAGAAAACACACTATTGCATGCATGTGATTCACAGTGTCACATTTGTTTGCTCTTCTGGCCAACTTTATGTGTTCTTAGATTTTCCACCAACTCCATGGCAAGCCAAGCCTTACCGTCACATGGTTCTTCTCTGGTTCGTTTTGCCACATCTTGAAATATGCATCTCCTTATGTGGGCTTGGACACCACCTGCGTTCCAGCAACTCCATGCACTTCTAGGTAGGTCATGGAGAGGTGCATCTTTACACCAATTTTAATTAGTAAAATATCTCAAAATACCATCCTCATGATTGTGTCAGTGTGGGGCACTTCAAGGTCACCTAACTAACTATCTATTTAACATGTTCAGTAACGTGGCTGTTGCCAGCTCTCAGAAGCAGTTCATCTTCATCAAAACTAGGCTTTGGTTACTGATCACAGGAAGCTGAAAAATATAAGTACATAAATTATCATCTCTATCTGGAATGGAGATTTAGCACCAATCTAAATTTTAGGAGAATGGCTGGTTTTCACTCACTTATTTAGTGCTGGAATTAATCAAGAGGTAATGATTGCTGCTTCTAATCTCACCCTGAAGTGGGCACATCTGATTGAAATCATTTTTGGTGTGTTGTAGTGTGACAAAAGCTCTGAAACAGATTTATTCCTGGCATGAAGCCCACTACATATGCTGTCTATAACCTGTCTTTTCACTTCACACTTACTTTAATATCTGCCTTCATCTGTCTCCAAACATTTACCTGATGGATATGGTGCCAAAAAGTGTGTTAATGCCTCAATATGTTCAACTTTTTGTCCCATCAAAGAATTTCCCCGTAGCCAAATTCTAAAAATGTTGCTCTTTTTTTTTGCAATTCAGGTCCCATCTAAGAAGGAAGGTACAACTCCAGACAAAGGTAAGATATCCCTGACATCACGGAGATTTGCAGACTACCACTCCCTTCTGGAGCAGCCACGCAAAGACAGAAAAAGTCAGCTCAACTGCCTCCATGCATCAGGATGCAACGAGGTATTAAAAAAAGACAAACCAGGATCAGGGACAACCATTGTCTTACTTTTGAGACATTAACCACTCTCCCCAAACATCAATCTTCAACCTCTAGTGGCAGAGCAAATTCCAGGCAGTGAACAGAAAGTTAATTTTTCACATATCAGTAAATACCTACTGAACCCATCCATTCCCAGGAAGCACTTGGGAGAGAATGAGAAAATGAAACATGGCTCTAGCTTAGCAGATAAAAACTCCAGCTTTTATGGTTTTTCTATGCTACTCCTTTATACCAGTTCCTCCCCACTCTCACTTTACTATTCATTAATATTATATTAAATTTTTCTAGGAAGTAATTGCCAGCAATATGCATTTTGAAAATGACCCCTGTGGTAATATTTGCTGCAGAGAGCAAATATGCATAAGATGAGAATAAACAGAAACAACACATTAAATACCACAGCCTTAAAAATTGCATTACAATTTTGGGGCTCTCTTGTGAAATGAATATTCTTTAAAAACAAGGCAAATAATTGAAGAGGTGTTTTTTTTTCTCTGAAAAAAAACTGTGAGGGGTTTACCAAAGGAAAAGGTTACTGTGAGGATAACAGCTTTATTATTCGATACCCATGCTTCTTGGGGGATTGCAGAATATGTAGTCCAAGAAAATAACATTACCAAATTGTTTCCTTCTTAAAAGCTTACACATATCATCTACCATAGCACATGCATACAACAAGAATGGGATTTGTGCCTCACCTTGCTACCAAGAATATGCTATTGTGAGTAGATGGGTGGATGGAAAGCACAATGTCCTTATTTGTGCAAGAAGGAGAAGGAGCAGGAGGAAAGAGGCTAGATTTTGTGCCATGCTGTTTCGCTGGCAATTGCTGGTGAAAAGGAAGGCACACAGGATGCCTCGTGGTGCCCTGCATGCCCTCCCACCTTACTCTATCATATGGTGGGGAAGGGACAGTGTTCCTATCAGATGGGAGAAAGGGCAGCAATGTGTGGCAACGTGCATTGTCCCACTGCTCTTTCTCCCATCATATGTGGAAAAAGGCAGGAAAGTGTGGGTAGCTCCATTAGAGCTACCCAAAAGACACTTTTCTCCCTATAGTAGAGGAAGAATCTCTCCATCTGCACCCCATTGTCATGGGGGGGGGGGGGGGTTGCATACCCTAATGAAGTTGTGAGCTATGCTGGCGGTGGCATAATAGCCACCGATAGGGTCTCCCATGCCAGACAGGTCATAACTGAAGGGTCTGACGAAGTGCGTCAACTGGCAGCATGGGCTCTCTAGCCTTTTGGCAACCATCCTAAGAGAAGGAAAACTCTCATTTCAAACTTGGGCAGATGGTGCTCATCTAACCCTGTAAGGTCAACCATCTAGAGAAGGTAACTCTAATCAAACCTACGACCTGAGGACTTCGCTGCCACTGTCCCAGCTTGCCAGGCCCTGGCAGACGAACCTTTGGTTTAAAGGGTGAGGCCAGTTCTGTGCATACTGTGCTCCACCAGAAAAATCCATTGCACAGGCTTGAAGGTCACATCCAATCACCGAAAAAGCATCAACGCGCTTGTAGAAAGCGTGGAATGAGTCCTTCCTAAGTATCTTCGTATGCGAAGTAATGCCAGAGAGAGGAAGAAGCATTATTTGTTTACAGAGGCAATGCTGAAAGCTGCCATAGACATGAAAGGGGTTTTAGTGTGTGCTGAACATCCTGTGCATAACATTCTAGAGATCAGGTAATTCACACAAACATCCAGCAGGAAAATTACATGGGCTTTATTCCTTCTCATCACTGAAGAAGGGGGATTTTACCTCGCTGTGTTCATTTTGATAACCTGGGAATAAAGTCCTCCAAAGTTATAGAAATTTATTTCCAAATAAATACTTTTAGGATAGGAATGCCCAGTGTGATTTTTTAAGACCAAGGCTTGGCTACAGAATCACCCACTGAGCAGTAAGTACTGACTGAGTAGAATAATGCACCTGCAGTAATAGATGGACCCGGGAGGCAAATCTAATAAGCAGCTTTACTTTTTTGCTGCAGTGAAGATAATCCTACTCAATTAAAATGGGGATAATAAAACATTGCTAGTTAATGCATAATCTGAAAACTATAAAATTGGATTCACTTTTCAAAATTAGCAGTGACTTACAATAATCTTTTTTTAAAAAGCTTGGGCTGCAAGGTGGGCAATACAGTAATTTTCAGGGTATAAGGGGACACATGAAACGGTTACGTGACCTCTGAAACTAGGTTCTCATTTTCTCTTTCCCCCAAAAGTAATGAAAATAATAACCTCCTACTATGTCCATTCAATGGTCAGGAAAGGATGGATGGAGGCAAGAAGCAGGCAGGCAGGTATCTATTCCTCTCGCAAAGAGAGGTGGTGCCTGTAAATATCTAAGAAGACTGTTGGTTAGGACTGAAATATCAGCCCTACCATATTTCCTAAGTGCAACTTGGAGCTGAAATGATCTCTGAAACTGAGCAGGAAGGCAAACAATCAATAGACAACAAACAATAACTTTAGTCAAGCTATCTAGTAAGATCACTGCTTTTAATCCAGCACTAGTGGAGATAGATGAAATTTATCCGAAGTATCATATTTTACAGAACTGCAGAGACAATGACAAAGTGAGCATGAACAGTATCTAATATATATTTGGTAAACCTTATCTGAATTCTGAGTGACCAATACAGAACATACAGGATGTTCACAGGGCTTGATACTGAATGAAATATACCTTCTAGTTGTCGGCCCTGGACACCTAATATTGCAGTTATAGCATTTCTAGCACATCACAAAATAGCAGAGCTCAGCAAAGAATAGAGGCCATGAGGAAACATCAGCTCTTGTTGATCAGGTTTGCTAAAACTGATCAGCATACAGTTGAATCTTTAATATTAATTTTATGCTGACAGAACCCCAAAGCAGATCCCAAAACCTGCGACTCTGAAGGCACACAGGCACAGAGTCCGCAAATTAACTTTCCCCTCCAAAAAGTCAGTTTCAGTGATCTCCAGCATAATCTTTAGAAGTTACACAAAACACATATTCCTCAGGACAAATCTCATATTATCCCGGGAAGGGATGTACTTCCTTCACAATAGAGCTGTCTGTTACACAATTGGCCCAGGGAAGATCCATGGGGGTTCCCAACACACAGACAGATCTTATCCCTGGAAATCCATTCAAATCTTACGTCCAGTCAGATCTTCCCTGGAAGTTCATTCAAGCTATGCCAACATCCCTACCACCAATTGTTTAGCCAGTCAGGACCCATTGTCTTACTCCAGCAAACAGTGAGAATTCTATTAGCACCCATCAGCCCAAATCCTACCCACATTCTTCCTTCCTTGCGCTCATAACAACAGCCACAAAATTTTAAACCAAGCATTGACAGTTTATTAAAGCTCTCACCAGGCCCTGGAGCTAATCAACAATGATGATGGATAGTGTACTGAGTCCAACCAGTACATAGATCCTAGGCAGTCGTGGAGTGAGCCAGTCATCATTCACGGTGGCAAAAGTTCTCTGGTTTCAAACTGTTGTCAAAGTCCTATAAATAATGTGTTTGCATTGGGGTGTGTCAGTCTTTAGAGCACAGGCTCTTCTGGCATCTGCTTTGGTCAAGGTGAATTAATGCCTCTTTTCCTTTTTCCTTCAACCTGTCTGTGCCTTAATCGATCTTTGGAGCTTGGCACACCAGGCCCCTGAACCCGCGGTAGTTGTGGTAGCTGAAATCATTCATCAAAGACAATGCTATCTTTCTGCTTGTGGCTGCACAAAATAAGGATGCTTTCTTCCTTGTAGCTTCTCACCCCCTCACCTATGTTGAATATTAATGGCTGTGGAGTGCATCCAGACAGTATACTGAGTGGGTTCGGAAGTGGGAAGATAGATATTTATCCCAAGTTGAGCTTTCCAATCTGCCAGTGTGATTTAGTACCTCAGTCAATATATTTTGAAATATATTTTGAGAGCAGATTTAAATATTTAATGGTTCAAAACTCATTTCGGATGTAGGGAGAACTGGCAATTTTATTCCAAAGTGATTTCTGATTTTTTTTAATTTAAAAAAGTTGGAATGTTCCGAAATTTCTGAATCGCTTCATCAATAGTGGGCACGATTGCTCAATGCACGAAAAACTGCAACTGGGACAGGCAAAACTTGGGGGATTGCCTTTCCTCCATTTTTAGATCGCTACTGACAAAACTTGCCACAGTGGTAGAAATTATTAGCAGATTATAGGAAATTTCTAGTTTTCAAAAGTACAATGTGTAACCCAAGCAGAGAAAGGGGGCTCCAAAGTTGTATAGTGTGGTTCCCCAAGGAAATGATTAGATTAGGAGATTTCTAGTTTCCAAAAGTACATGTAACCCAAAGCAGACAAAGGGGCCTCCAAACTTTTATTGTGTGTTTTCCCAAGGAAATTATTAGCAGATTATAGGATATTTCTAATTTTCAAAAGTACAATGTGTAACCCAAAGCAGACAAAGGGGGCTCCAACATGGTATTTTGTGTTTCTGCAAGGAAATTAGATTAGTAGATTTCTAGTTTTCAAAAGTACAACGTGAAACCCAAAGCAGACAGAGGGGGCTCCAAAATGGTATGGTGTGGTTCCCCAAGGGAATTATTAGCAGAAAATGGGCTTTCCAAAGTCCAAAGAGACTTTCTGGGATCTCAAAATTCAAAGTGTAACCCAAAGGGGATTGAGGTCTGTTGAAAGTTAAAATCGCTGCTTCAAAAAGAAAAATTGGCAGTGGCAGGCAAGAGAAGAACACTTCTCCAAGTTGCCCTGCGTTTCTTCCCTCCCCACACACAAGGAAGCCTCGCAAGCAAGGGGCCTGCTTCCGGCTGGTTTCCCCAATTTGTTCCCAACCCTGTTGTTTCCTTGCAAAGCGGTGACGTGGCTGCCTAGTCCCTTCCCGTTCGTGTCCCCGGCTTGCAATGAGCCCACGAGGCATGTGTGGGCCTTTTTAAAGGGCTATGGCTGCTGTGCCGAAAACCCTCCCCTTCCCACATGGTTTTTCCTCATTGGCTAGATGCAAGCATCCCAGCATGCAAGCTGCTGCTTGCCTCCAAATGCTGGGTCTTTTCTGATTCACTTCCTGCGTCGGAACAAAAATGGCAACAGTGGCTTCGAAATGGCAAGGATACTTCCGGGTTCCCAAATCGCTTTGAAATCGCTTCAAAAAGGAATTTGATCTGAATTTAATCTGAATTACAAAGATTCTGATTGGACCTAACCATGCTTAATATTCATCCTCCCTTCACTGCAGTTCAATATTCATTTAAATCACAGTGCATTTAACTTAATCTTCTATCCTTTCCTTCAAGTGTAAAAAAAGGTCAACATAATGACATCTGACATCTGTTTTCACATTCTCCGTTTGTTACCAATCACTTCAGCCTCAATTTAGCTCCTTGAGGCATGGTTATTTCTATTATGCAAACTTTATGATGTGCTTAATTGTAATATAATACAGCCCCCTTATCTACATATTTGGTGTCCATATTCCAAAAACATCCCCTCTTGTGGGTCTTTCTAGTATGATTCTATAGTATGCTTCCAGGGGCGATCCTACAGGTAGGTCAAGGAAGCGGCCGCATGGGGCGCCATCTGGGAAGGGGCGAATTCCCTCCCGCCGGGCACCGGCGCCAGACAGCATCCTGGCCCTGCCGATGTTCCTCAGGCAGCGCCGCGGCTGCCTGCTTTTGGGCCCCGGCCTTGTGCACTCCAACACCACTTCTGGGCATGCGCGGAGGTTTTCGCGCAGGCGCAGTTGCTCTGGAACTGAAGTTGAGTGCAGGAGCAACTGCGCATGCACGAAAACCTCCGCGCATGCTTAGTAGCTCTTGTGCGCAGAAGCCTGTAAGCAAAGCACTCCCTATCGGGCAGGCAGGGAGTGGTTTCCCTCTCCTTTTGTCTCCACCCTGCCGCCGAATACAGTGACCCAATTGGGCAGGCAGGGGGCGGAGACAAAGGGAGAGGGGAGGGGAGCCAAAGGAGTATTGCCGACGTATTGCCTCCTGACAGCCGCCACCGGAAGTAGCCACCGCACGCTGAGGGGAACTCCCTCGCCAGGCCCAATCACGTGTGAACCCTACCACACCCGCCCACCTCCCCACACGCACCAGCTGAGAGCATCAAGGAGAGACCGGTAGAACTGCGCAGGCAAATAGTAATATATAATATTTTATTTTACTTTATTTTGTGTTATTTGAGTTTTATAGGAGTAATGAAAATATTTAGTAGAGGATAATTTTATTTATTATTTTATAATAGTAATAATATAATAGAATGTTATATTATATTATAATGTCAATATATTATAATATAATTATATTGTAATGCAGTATAATATAATTATGATATAATATTGTATGAGTATGTACTATAATATATTGTATATACATTGATACAATATAATACTACTAATGGTATTGTGATATTATAATTGTATATTTGTTTTACATGGGGGGATAATGTTTGGGGGGGCACCAAAATAATGTTTGCTTACCATATAAAATTACCTTAGACTGCCCCTGTATGCTTCCTGCCCAAATATGGTCAAAAAGATTAGGTATCTTACAGGGGTCTTTGAACATATCCCCCATGGAGACAGGAATAATACTTTATATAAATAAAATAATACTATCATTACAGCATATTGAAATAATGTTCTTAAATAGTGAACAACATTTGTGTTGATGGTGCTATGTGTTTATTAATCATTTTAATTCGGATAATTGCACACTGAAACTTTTAAAATGCACTATAATATGATTTCATACTGAAAGTGGCATGCCTGAGACACTTTCAAAAGCTTTGTTCTCAGACTATTAACTATATTGATGCTAGATGTAACTTTATTCTCAAACCATGATAATAGAAACCATAGTTTTAGATTAATTTAGAGTTGGAAAATAAATTAACTAGAACTGCATTTTCCAGTTAATGTATGTACTTTCTAAGCCTGCTACAAGAACAGAAGATATCTTGCCGAAAAAATGCAATTTTGTGTGAAACCTGCGTTGTATTTCAGGGGGGGAAATGTGCAAAAAATGTGTATTTTTTTAAAAAAAGTGTACACAGCCCAAAGCCAAGTAGTTGAAGCTTCATAGAGTACTACAAAAACATGAATTTAAACAGAGGTGACAATCATAAAATCCCCAAATGCTGTTGGATTGCAATTTCCCTCTGTCTCAGTAATGAAGAATGGGGAGATACATATTGAAAATTTCAAGGGATGTAAGAGAAATAGTAGTGTATCTCACCAGCAGAACATATTCACAAGCTGTGAGTTGTTGTAGGTTTTTCAGGCTATATGGCCATGTTCTAGAAGCATTCTCTCCTGATGTTTTGTCTGTATCAATGAAAAGAAAAATGTCAGGAGAGAATGCTTCTAGAACATGGCCACATAGCTCGAAAAACCTACAACCCAATGATTCCAGCCATGAAAGCCTTCGACAATACATATTCACAAGCAGATGTTGAGCAACAACCAATTCCAGCCCATCCAAACATGAGGTCTTAGAAACAAAATAAATTAGTTTCTTTGTAAAAAGAAGAAGAAGAAGTGCATTCACTTATCAATATTAGAGACTAGCTTGAGGACCCGGCGGTGCCCGGGTTATTTGAGAAAAGCATTGTATGCCAAGGTTGGTCTTTGGTACTTCAAGTCCCATCATCCATGGTCCACCCTCCTGTAAACTGTAGAAGGATGGAGACTGGGTCATGGGGGCACAGGGTGCCAAGTGTAGTGTTTTTAGGTCTTTGTTCAGGGCTGCAGTGGTCTGTGGGAAATGAAGACTTTGAAAGTACTACAAATCCCATAATCCATGGAGGTACCTCAAGTCCCACTCTTCTCCATACGGCAGAAGAATGTAGAGTGGGTCATAGGGGCACTGTGTGTCAAGCTTGGTATTGCATTGGGCTTCTGTGTGGCAAGTGTGGTCCTGATCCGTCATTGGTGTGGGCCACTGTGCTCTAAGCAAGTGAGTTAAAGTACTGCAATTTCCGTCATCCATGGTGCATCCTACCTCAAACTGCACCAAGATTTAGAGTGCATCTTGGGGGGGGTTCTGTGGGCCAAGTTTGGTCTTGTTCTGTCATTGTTGTGGACCTAGTCAGCAAAATGAAGTTGAGGAAGCCTTACTGTCAAATCTGGTTGTGGCCCAGTCAGGATAATCAAGTAGAGGAAGCCTTACTGTTCAATCAGGTTGTGGCCTAGTCTGGGAAATTAAGTAGAGGAAGCCTTACTGGCAAATCAGGTTGTGGCCTAGTCTGGAAAATCAAGTAGAGGAAGCCTTACTGCCAAATCAGGCTGAGGCCTAGTTTGTTAAATCAGCTGAAGGAAGCCTTTTTTAAAAGGGCACTCTTTGGCACCTTTGAGATTTTGGATGTTGGAATGTTCAGAGCCATTTATGCAAATAATCCCGGAGTGGCAGCCAATAGAAACACTGGCACATATTCCTCCCATCGCTCGGCCCACCCACCCACCACCCACAAACACTGACTTTTATTATAGATTTCATAACATCACATAGTGAGAGTTTCTGTAATAGGTATTTTTCAAGCATGAGGAAGGAAGTTCAGACAACAAAGCAGAGGGCAAACAAACCAGAGTAAATGATTTAGAAAGAGAGGGTGTGTATCAAAGACCAACAAATAAGAAATGACATTAATACATGTTATGCCTAAATTCTTAGAAAAACATACAAACCAGCAACTTTGGAGCACAAGAACACACACACAAATTTCTGTGCAGGTGAGAAAGGAGAAGAATTTTGCAACCTGATACCGAAATGGGAATGGAGTGAGAATGAAAATGGCAAATTGAGAATTTCAGTGAGAATGAGGTAGATAGGTTTTCACATCCCTAGTCTGTTCAGCTACAATCATCAAATGGAAATTACTTCAATAGAAAAGAGCAGTGTTAACGTCTTTCTTGCATTAAAAAATGTTGGCTTATTTTTTTAAAAAAAAAATGGATTCAAAATGGAGAGGTGGTGAAGCAAATATAGGTGAGATATAAATGTGAGAAATTACCAAGCACCTAGCATGCTAAAATGTGAACTCTGAGCAACAGGCTCCTTTTCCCTGTGTGATAAAGCCCCGTGAAAGCTACTGGCAAGTCTGCAAATTTAATTTTAATACTAAACGACACTGGACAGACTGCACCTGCCATTGCATCATTTTCCCACTGAAATATTAAATCAGATGTTTGATAAGATGCCAGAAGACCGGCATGGTAATGAAAAGAAACACTTGTTAATATTACATCCGCCACTATACATTATAGCACCCCTGCTAAACTGGGGTGTTTCAGGATGACATTAGTGGCAGACTGATTTAATTTCAGTTTCAAAGGGAGAGTATGCAATTTTAATCCCATTTATGTAGACCAGTGACAATTTCAACTAGGAAATGTCAGAAAGAAGGAGGAAAATGGACAAACGAGGTAGCATGATTGAATATTGATAAGTATTTTTTAATTCATCAAGGTTATAGGGAAGTGCCATACATGCACTACATACAAATAAGCAGCTTTGAGGGTTGCAATGTGGTGATTTGTGCCACAAATGTTCTCAAGGATTACAGGACCAACAATATGCTGCAATATTATAAGAGTGGGAAAGTCCAAATGAAAAAAAAAGTGAATGGGACTAGTGTTTAATTAGAGACTAGGTTAATTGCTCAAATAGTGTCCCTATGCTACAGTGTACTGCTCCATAACATAGATACATGTACTTTAATAGTGAAAAGGGGGGGGGAAGAGAAAAGATATTTTGTGATATAATGACACAAGTTTGCTGTACCACAAATTTGGTGTGGTACATCGTGTATAATTTTAATAAAGCTTTAAAAGTCTTCAAGAACAGTGTCGTGATGTTATTTTCTATAGCTGTTCGAAGTTAAGCAGCCAAGATAGCAGCAGGAAGGGCAGCAAAATCAATCCTAACCTTTGGGAAGACAAAAGGGGGTGATTTGGTATGCCCTTCAATCAAAATCTTTCATGACAAAATCTTACCCCAGCTGTTATATGGTGCAGAACTATGGGGTCAGGGAAATATAAAAGGCATAGAGGGGATACAGAATAAGTTTGTCAGAGCCTTTTAGCACTTCCCTCTGGGACACCATCTGCATTGTTAGGATTAGAAACAGATATGCCTTCAATTAAGGCCAGAATCCACAAACTCAGTATCCTATATGGGAAAAGAGTTATGGGAATGGAGGAAGAGAGTATGACTAAGCAATGTATGATAGAACAACAAAAGTGGGGCGGCTGGACCCAATATTGCTCGTCTTTGCTACACCAGTATTTTGACGGCTCGATAACAACACTAATGAAACTGGATAAGAAGACCATTGGGGATAAAATAATGGATGTGGATGTGATCGAGAACATGAGGGATAGTCTAAAGCAGAAATTTTCCACCTGGTATCCCCTATTTAAGAGTGATCAATATCGCCAAGATTTAAAAAATTAACCATGGTGACCCTCAGGAAAGTCTATACAGCCTTGCGGTTTCAGACAATGCCTTCAGCCTGGCTGGAGGGAAGATATAGAGGAACACCTTATTCCCAAAGATTATGTATATGTGGTTCTGGAGAGATTGAGGATCTAACACATTACTTACTACATTGCCCTCTGTATAAGGATCCCAGAAAGAAGATTCTAGGGGGGCTTCTGGAGGATAGGGTGGCTTGGCAGCAGACAGCAGTGATTAAGGATTTGCTAGCAGACTACTCTAAAGATATAACAATAAAGGTTGCCACTTTTGCAGTGGCAGCTCAAAATATCCGTGTGAAACTAGTAAAATCCTTAGTGAAGGATGGGAAATAGCACAGGATGATACAGTGCGTTGTAGACATGACTGGAATTTAAAGAGTCAGTTTTAATGAGTTTTAATATTTGTACTGAAGTTTTATATTGTGATGTGTACTTTGGAGGTCACTAATATGTGCGCTTAATTTGTCATGGCCTATGGCTAGAACAATAAAACTTATTCAAGTTAAGCACTTAGAAATCAGCCTCAAGTTTGCATAGACAAGTCATCTGTTATCTGGCTTTCCAAGTCAGATAACAGCAAAGGCCCTGTGTGCCATTCAGGGGGAAAGTGGTGGTTCTTTTATTTGTACAGTACAGCTAACTTTTAAAAAAAGCACACATAAGTTTTAGCACAAATCTGGAAATAATGTGACCAAATTGTCTTACTATTCTGGGCTATACATTTATCTCTGTTAACAATTCTATGTACTTCCTCCAGAAACCAGTCGATCATTGTTTGAAAAGTTGATACCATAAAGAAACATTATAGTTTCACTGCAGTGTGCCTAGCTTATATGGCATAGCCACAGAAAGACTTTGTCTTCATTTTAACCAACTACACTATCCAAGAAGCAGTGGACATTTTTGATGGCATTCCTAGCACAAACCTTCTAGTTACACTGCTTCAGATAGCTTTGTGGTGCTCATAACCTCCCAACATTGCATTCTTTGGAAAGGCTACAAAGCAGATGGGATCCAAGGAGTTTGTCCCCCCCCCCTCTCAAATGGCACATCTGGTAAAAAGCAAATCAATGTGGAATAAACGGTTTACTCTGCATTAATTAAATATCTCATCAGATTCAGACCTTAATGAAAGATGCGAGTCTGATGAGGTATTGGGCCTGTGGGGTTTGACCTCTAGTTTCATGTTCTGCGAAACAGAAGGTCAAACTTTGCATCCATCTTGCACTTTTGGGCTTCTGGAGCACAAAGTTGTGAGACAGTGTCCATCCCCTCTCCCCTAGTCCCTGATTTCACCTCTAAAACTTACCCAAAAGGGACTAGCAGCCACAGAAACTGTCTGTAGCACCCTCCAGGCAGGAGGATGTTACAGACAGGCTTCGTGGCTGCAAGCCCCTTTTGGGTAAGTTTTAGGGGCGAAATCAGGGGCCTTGGGATGGCTTCATGGCATCAGAATTTGACCTGCGATGGCATGTAGCCACACCCCCAGGGAACGCACGGGCTTTGGGTTGTAGGTGGGAACGAGAACCCATATAGAAATTGGTTATTCTAATCCATTTCTGCATGGGCTTTAGCTCTGTCTGGGAGTGCCCATAGTCTCAAAACAGTCTAATACTCAACAGATTGTCACAGTCACTGTTTTCCAACCTGCATGGTTTGGATATGGGTACACACATAAATGATAAGCAGAATAGATGCATGTGTTTGAAATGGTTAAAAGCAGGTTTATTTTGTTTGGTTCTACTGGAAAGGGCAAGATTCACATCCCTCCAGTCTTTAAACCAATTCAGTAAAGTAAGTGCAAACTATTTTAGAATTTTGAATTTGCAGCAATTTGCAGTAAATTGAAGACAAGGGGAAATTGGGAGATGGAGACTATAACTGGGATATTTTAATAGCATCTGAAAAAGTGGAATGATAAAGAGTTAATTGGGACTATTCCTGCCAAATTGGGACAGTGGGAAGGTATGACCTACTGTTGAGATGTCAAAGCCTAGAATTGGGAATATGAATTCAGCAGATTAGATTAGTTTTTTGATTTGACGACCTTAATGGATTCCCTAACAAGGCAGTTACACTAATGTAACAGAAGTTATGAACCCAGTCCTTCCTCTCTGACTATTAATTGAAAACAAGACTTTGAAATCTTGAATTTATAATGAACCGTTTTTCATTTCCTTCAGACTTCACGCTTCTGAGAGCAAGGGATTCGCTTTGCACGGCTCTATGAAAAGGGCCCGTGGGACTTAATGATGCGTCTGTCGTGTCTTGATAATAAAGATGGAGTCATATGACTACATTTACATCAGATGCTGTTAGGGTCTTTTAAGTGACAATTATTAATAATGCCATTAATGAGAAATTTGCCCTAGAGCATTATATGAATTATCAGCAACCTATTCTGAACTATGCTCCTCAGAAGGAGCATTCAGGGGAAAAAACCAAGAGCTTGGAACTATACAAAGGTTAGCTGCCAAAAATGTTAATTTTGAAAGAATGTAATTTGCTTCACTAAAGGCTCCCCAATCCCCTGCAATTTACAGCAGAAAACAGCATGTGCGTTGTTGCATCCTGTGTTTAAATAAGCTGTTTATTATAACTATCTATTAGTTACATTTGCATGAGGCCACTGAGGCCACTGAGGCCACTTCCACACTGCCCTATGTCCCAGGATCTAATCGCAGGTTATCTGATTTAAACTGGATTATATGAGACTCCACTGCTAGATAATCTGGGATCAGATCCTGGGATATAGGGGCAGTGTGGAAGGGGCCTGAGTTACATTACTACAAATTGACTTAGACATTTAAGCTTCCTTTGGTGAAGTTTTGGAAGATAATTATTCCATTCTCAAGAACAAGCCTTAGCATTGTGAGTCCTGGAAACTATAGGCACCCTGGCACAGATCCCCAGTATGGCATTCATAAAGCCGTCAGAGCGTCACTCCTTTACGAAAAGAAATATTTGATCCACACTTTCTCAAGTAATCTTCAATTCAGACTATTTTGCTTCTTTTATCAGAAATACCCCCACTCTAAAGAGGGAGACAGGGCATGTATAGTCCACAGAAGTCTGGGTTCATTGTGTAAAATGGGGTGGATGCAGTCTCTACACTCTTTTTGGTCACTTCCCTGATATATGATCATACTTCAAAGGCTCTCTCTCTCTCTCTCTCTCTCTCTCTATCTATCTATCTATCTATCTCTATCTCTGTGTGTGTGTGTGTTTTCTGTGTAGGCTCCTATGAGGTATATTATCTAGTGAGTAACTGGTATTTGCTCAAGAGGGTCTATAATCCCATCTTGGAACTGGTGATTATATTGATAGGTTTGGAACTGGCATCAAACTCTCTCTCTCCCCCCCAATTTCCTGCAGAGATAAGCATTGAATTGCATACTGGGCAGGCATGTAGCCAGGGGGGGGCTAAGGGGGCTTCAGCCCCCCCCCGAAATTCTCAGGGTGGTTTGCGAAAAGGCCTTACTGGTACATTATTTAAACTGTTATGTCTATTCATATCATGATCTGATCACCATGCTCATTATATCCCACATTAACGGGGTTATTGGGATAACAATACAAAAGATTTGCTAGGGTAGACCCTCTTCCACCCAGTCTCAGCCCCCCCGAACCAAACTCAGCCCCCTCCGAAACAAAATCCTGGCTACGGCCCTGATACTGGGTTAAAAGGGAGGTGGAAATGACAAAGCAGAGGTAATCAATTGCTTCACCCAGGATGTCAAATAGCCCCTTGCTGTCTAGCCATGTTCTTGGGGCATTTTTCAGCAGCCCACATTCTGGATCGTATAATGCGCACTGCACGCCACATTTTGTAAAGCCAATTATCTTCTGGATTTGGAATATGTTGAGATCTGTGTCAGAACATTAAACTTGTTTAAGACTTTCCTGTGTCTTTTTCTAGATGGGCTGTATCTCCTTCAATGCCCCCCTGCAGCACACATTGGTGGTGTGTGCTTTGTGGCTGCCACTGTTTCGAGTTGGCATGGAGCTGCATTAACTAGTCAGTGTAGATGGATCCATGTAGTGCCAGCGCTTTCAGTATTTGGGAAGATATTCTACCTATTACTGCCCTCTCTCACTATACTGTCAGTGATAAATGCTGCACAGCAGCATGTAAAAAAAGCATGGATACTGGGAAATACATATTTCCCTGGCTCCCCAGTGTTTGCAAAGGGAGATGGACGGGAGAAAGAAAGAGATGGGGACTTCCCTCCCACCTCAGCCAACATTGCTCCTGAAATTTTGGGCCCTTCCACACAGCAGAATAAAATCCCACATTTTCTGCTTTGAACTGGAATATATGGCAGTGTGGACTCAGATAACCCAGTTCAAAGCAAATATTGTGGGATTCTGATATTCTGGGTTATATAGCTGTGTGGAAAGGCCCTCAGTGTTAGGTGAAAATTTCTTTTTGAACTTGCATTACTATCTTGGAGAGTAAAGGATCTGGTTTAGAACAGGACCTCACTTTATATGTGTGCCAAACTGAAACTCTGAACCAAGAGTTTTCCAATATTTCATACCCAAATATAATATAACCCTTTTGAAAGACACAAAAGACGTTTCAATGTGATAAACCAAGTGGATAATCTGATATCTGAACCTCGCCAATGAAATCTTCACAATATTGTCAATCGGATATTACTTTTGTTTTGATGTAAAAGATAGATTAGGATTAAGAAGTCTGGGTTTAACAGCTGGACTAATTGTGTGTGTGTGTGTGTGAGAGAGAGAGATTTGGGATTCTGGATGAGGGATGAGTTTTAGATACTATTTTCAGTGTATTTATTATATTTGTATTTTAACCTATTTAATTATGTTTTTAATTTTTGTATTCACTTTGTTTTAAATTGTGAACAAAGTGTGTGATTGTTAGCCTCCTTGAGTCCTCACGGGCAAAAAGGAGGAGTATAAATAAAGCAAGTAATGTGTGTGTGTGTGTGTGTGTGTGTGTGTGTGTGTATCTCCAAAATTTCAAATAGAATTTCCTATTAAAGTTTCAGGCATTAGAAAATAATATCCAGGAAATTAATACGTGATTTAAAAATTTGGCAGGCTTCTGGTAACGTTTTAAAGAATATGCAAAGAAACATGTCCAATTGTTGCTGGAAACTTATCCTCTGAATTCACATTTCAATGCAAGCTGAGGTGTTGTAAACCCCCCACCCTTACTTCTTTACATGTCACTTCAGATCATGTACTTTCTGTCTGAAAACTGGGGTTCAAAATGGAGAAGTGAAAAGAACATCAAGGACAGGGGCGGTCCTACAGGTAGCCCAAGGAAGTGGCCGCATGGGGCGCCATCTGGGAAGGGGCGAATTCCCCCACCCGTCGGGCGCCGGCGCCAGACAGCGTCTTGGCCTTGCTGATGTTCCTCAGGCAGCGCTGTGGCTGCCTGCTTTTGGGCCCCAGCCTTGTGCGCTCCGACGCCACTTCTAAGCATGCGCGGAGGTTTTTGCGCAGGCGCAGTTGCTTCGGAGCTGAAGTTGAGTGCAGGAGCAACTGCGCCTGTGCGAAAACCTCCGCACATGCCCAGTAGCTTCTGTGCGCAGAAGCCTGTAAGCAAAGCACTCCCTATCAGGCAGGCAGGGAGTGCTTCCCCTCTCCCTTTGTCTTCACCCTGCCACCGAATACGATGACCCAATTGGGCAGGCAGGGGGCGGAGACAAAGGGAGAGGGGAGGGGAGCCAAAGGGGTATTGGCGACGTATTGCCTCCTGACAGCCGCCACCGGAAGTAGCCGCTGCGTGCTGAAGCGAACTCCCTTGCCAGGCCCAATTACGTGTGAACCCTACCATAGCTGCCCACCTCCTTCTGTGCGCACGTGTTCGCGTGTCGGCCGGGAACATCAAGTTGAGACAGGCGCAACTGCGCAGGCAAATAGTAATATATAATATTTTATTTTACTTTATTTTGGGTTATTTGAGTTTTATAGGAGTAATGAAAATCTTTAGTAGAGGATAATTTTATTTAAATAAATAATTTTCTTTATTATTTAATAATAATAATAGAATAGAATGTTATATTATATTATAATGTCAATATATTATAATATAATTATATTGTAATGTAGTATAATATAATTATGATATAATATAGTACGAGTATGTACTATAATATATTGTATATTCATTGATACAATATAATACTACTAATGGTATTGTGATATTATAATTGTATATTTGTTTTACATGGGGGGGGGGGACCAAAATAATGTTCGCTTACCATATAAAATTACCTTAGACCGCCCCTGATCAAGGATGTTCTGAGTATATACTCAGGCTCATGGGAAAGAGGTGATTTTATGTCTCTCATAGTTCTATAAATAGGAATCAGACTAAAACTTCTTGTGGAACAATTGAAGAATCCCAGCTTTATCTCCAAAGCAACAATGAGAACACCACAGCCATTTACTAGATAAACTTCAAATGTTAAGTCTTCATTCCTTTCAAATCAAAGTTAAATGTGCCATAATTGATAATCATGGAATGGCAGGAAAGCACACACATTGTACTAGATTTCAGATCTACTCAAGTCAACTTCAGATCTGCTTGAGTCAACTTGGCTGGCTTCCCTGGGGAGAGAAGAGAAAAACATTTAACAAAAATAGTTAAATATCCAGTCTGCCATATTTAAGGTAATGATCTATTTTGCGGGCGTATTTTCCATTTGTAATGATGAAAAAAAACCAAACAAACAGAATGGTTTGCTTCTAATTAGAGGTTTCCTTTAACTAGTAGAATGATATTGCATTTGGGGAGCAGCTCATCAGATTAAAATGGAATGGAGCCAACAAAAACCGATCTTCTAAAAGCAATATCAGCTAAACAGCTTGGCATTGCTTCCTATTCTAGGATTTATGGGGTCAAGTTTTGCTTTGCCACAATAGGCAGTCTGCCATTTATTGACAATGGCCTTATTGACTTAATTGGATATGGAAAACAGTAATTCCTTGACTGTCATATAAAGTTATACAAGTGATACATGGCCAAATGCTTCTTCCTATAGCCTCCCATGTACAACAGCAGCTCTTACGGGTTATGTAAGAACTCGTATGAGAAAAAATATATAACAGAGCTCAGAATTACATTGTTGTTCTTAACTCCTGTCAAGTCAATGTTGATTTATGGCAACCATGTGAGTGAGAGACCTCCAGATCTTCTTGTTATCCACAGTTGTGATTAGGACTTGGAATTTCAGGGCCATGACTTCTTTGAATGTGGCGCAGCTGGCTGGGTGTCAGCTGCATAAGATCTCTACTGACCAGAAGGTCATGAGTTTGAGGCCTGCCCGGGTCGGGGTGAGCTCTCAACTAATTGTGTAGCTCATTGTCTGTCTATATATGTTGTATGTTTATGCCATTGAATGTTTACCTGTATATATGCATTGTGATCTGCCCTGTGTCCCCTGCGGGATGAGAAGGGCGGAATATAAATGATGTAAATAAATAAATAAATAAATAAATTTGATTGAGTTTCTTCACCTGTAACATAGTCTTCCTCTTTTCCTACTGCCTTCTACTTAACAAACATTATGTTGTTCTCTAATGGAGCCTGTCTTCTAATGATATTACCAAATTATGATGGACCCAGTTTAGTCCCGTGTGTATTTGTTCCAATACTCATTTATTCATCTTTTTGCTAATACCCATTTATTCATCTTTTTCTGTAGTACCTACAGAACTCTTCTCCAACAACACATTTGAAAACAGTTGATTCTCTTCCTAACAGCTTTCTTCGCAGTTCAGTTTTCACAACCGTATGTAGAAATTGGAAATATGATGGCATATATAATTTTATTCAGTTATATACATGATGTTTGAAAATTGGAAACTGTTCCATTATCTGAGCGAAGGCCAAAAGGGGGTTCTAGACAGATAAGGATGGTCCATTTTATTAAGGGGGGAGGAGGGTTGAAGTAGGAAAACCATTTTCCCTGTTTTCACTGGTTATTTCCCCTCCCCACTTCCAATATCATAAATTAGAGTTATTTCCATGATGGTGACATGGGTGGTTGGAATAACAAGAAAGCAGGGGAAAATGGTTTTACGTCTTCCAACCTCCTTCCCACCTGTAAAATGGACTATCCTTCTCTATCTAGCATCCCCTTTTGGCCTCCACCCAATAATGGAACAGTACTGAAAACTGTATTTACTATTTACAATTTTAATTCTATATGAAATGAGAAATTGTAAATATAGTTTTTGGACACCCTGTATCTTTACACTTGACGATCTTTTCTAGTTTCTCTATAGTTATCCTTCTAAGTCATAGTTGCTTGCTGTTTTCTTTGCCGCTGTCTTCATTTTATTAAAATTCATTTGACTATTTCAAAGTCTTTATCAGTTATTTTGAAAATAATTTTGGATTATTATTTTTGTTTTTTAAATATTTAGCTGTAAATCTTCCTTTGCACTTTCATCTCTTATTTGTTGTACTGTGTTTGATTAATAAGGAGATTTAATAGTATGTGCTTTAAAGCTGGCTATGTGTTTGCAAAGCTATCCAGCATGTGTGGAGTTAAAGGATCACAGAAGTTCAAATATTCCTAGAAGGGACAGAAAAGAACGTTTCTTGCTTCCTTTACTGGAAAGGACTTCAATCATCACAATGGAATTTTGGAGGCGTGCCTTGCACTGATAAGAGAGACTGAAAATTGCCATTACGAAGATTTTTAAGAAGCGTATGGATGTGTTACTTTATGTGCTATGTTGTTTCTTGTGTATATAGTGTAAATAAACTATTTAATGGCTGCAATACACCTTTATTGCACTGCCATTATTTTCTTCTGGTCATTGAATGATCCTAGGGTTACCACAATCCATTTGGGGGGATTGGAATGTATATTTGTAGTGGAAATCAAACGTTAATTGGAGAAGGAGATGACAGACCAACAACTTTGGTTTCAATCAGTTTTATTTTGGCCGAAATTGATAGCCCAGCTTTGCTGGAAAAAGAAACTGCCACCCCACCTCCCCCACTTTTGTCAGCAATTGTGTTTTATAGTATTTTACAGTGTGCACACACATAATTTATTACTGAGTTTGTTTCCCCAAAATCACCTGATTTATAAGAAATGACAAGGTTATACAAGTCTACTAAGTTTCTATTCTAGCCATCAACTTTGGGCACGTACACTTTGGGCATGTAGAAAGTTGCAATTTCTTTTGCTTCCCTCTTATATTGAGCATTTCCAGTATGAAATTTCCAGTTCTTTTCTTTATTATTTAGAATTTGAGTGGACTATGTCTTTTTAGCTTGAGGCAGTTCTATTGCTGTGTCTTCTGTTTCTGGTTATTTATTCCTCCCATTTTGAGCGCAGCTTCCATTTCACTGTCTAAAATTGTGGACTCACAAAAGAACTAAAATTGTAGCGCTTTCATGAATTAATCTGTCAACTCTTCATTTCTTTTATATAGTTCTTCAATGTATTATTTCCATCATCTTTTTTATTTTGCCTTGATCATTTAGCTGGTTATATAACCTTATTTTTGGTTAAATTTTCTTTTGATTTTCCAAATCTTGTGGAAGAAGTTTCTCATTCTCCTTTTTATTGTCTCCTTTTATTTCTTTGTGTTGACTATTTTTAGTACTTTTCTTTGTCCCTGTATACAATCTGATGAACAGTTACATTCAGGGTTCTGACCCTATTTCTGTCACCTTTTACTTTTGATTCCAGTCCGTCCTTAACTTCTTGAAACTGTTTGTCATCCATTGAGACTTCTCTTCCTTTTTGACTACAGACAGTGACTTTTAAAATTCTTTCCTAACAATGTAGCTGCCCTAGTTGAAGTGAATAACAAGAAGAGAGTGCCTCCTCCTACTGCATGTACAAAATCCAAATGAGCAGCAACTTAAAATCTTTCTTCAACAATGCTAATGATATGGCATCTTTGACTGCACCAGAATGCAGCAAACTACTAAACATGAGCAAAAGATGGAGATGGGAGTTGTGTAGCCATCCAAAAATTGTTGAACTTCCCTTCTTATCAACCAAGCAATGATGAGAAGTATTGGGTCTTGTAGCTGTACTACATCCCAGTCCTGGCATACAGCAAGGTATATTACAATTCCAAGTCCTAATATATATACATTGCCTTATATTTTCAGTGGTGGCTCCACCTTTTCAGTGGTGGCTCCTCGGCTTTGGAACGCCCTTCCTAATGACATCAGATTGGCCCCCTCCCTCCTGACATTTCACAGGAAGGTCAAGACCTGGCTATTTGACCGGGCATTTGCAGATGTAGTATGATTATCAAATAGAGACCTAAGGAACAACGACGATGCAATTGGAAACCGATTTAATAATGAGACGCTGATATTGTGTCAAATGCTAAATTGTATATGTTGGAATTGTATTGATAATTGTTGATTTGTTTGTCTTGAGCAGTTCCTGCTATTTGTACACCGCCTCGAGTCACCTTTGGGCTGAGAGAGGCGGTCTAGAAGCAAAGTAAGTAAGTAAGTAAGTAAGTAAGTAAGTAAGTAAATATATTACACACAGCTCTATCCTACTACACATTGGCGCCATTTTCCAGTATCTGCTAAGGTAGTATGTCTCACTCTAATTAATAACAGCTTTAACTTTACGAGGACAATAAAAATGAGTCTGAAATCCAATTGGTAGTCCAAACTTTAGTGGACACATTGTATTAGTGGAATTTGCATATGTATTGCCAAAACATTCAGTGATCAATTGAAACTCAAGGTTTGCAATTGGATCAAAACAAAGATTCTACCATGGTTGTTGGTATTTTCTGTGTTGATCCTTTGCCAATGCCATGTTGCTGTTGTGCCCCTTCAAATCATTTTGGCTTATGTTGACCCTACAGAAAACATATACCCTTTTCTTCTTGGCATGATTTGTTCAGAGAGGATTTGCCTTTGAATTCCTCAGAATCTGGGGAATATGATTTGTTCAAGGTCACCTAACAGGTTTCAAAGTCCGAGTAGGCATTTGAACTCTCATCTTCAGAGTCATAGTCCAACTCTCTGAGCACTACATCACACTGGCTCTTAATTGTTTCTTTATTTTTGCCATCATCAAATTCAGTGATTTAACACTGAAAGGTATGTGAGACTGAAATAATATTGGCAGTGCGAAAAAGTAGACTCTGTGCTTATGAGTCATCCTAGCAGCAATTTAGGCATTCAGGAAATAGAAGCAAGCTACTCAATTTGCTCAGCAATCTATTTTTCTACTTGTAGAACAACATTAAGTTAATCATTTCCATATTAATGACTCCCACAGTGGAACACGCCAAATAGAAGAAGCAGGTATTGTGACTTGATGAGCAGGGAGAGAGTGTGCCTCTGTTCATGGTTGGAAGATGGGACACAAAAATGCTGTGTTGTTTTGATTTTCAAATCCTCTCCATCCTGCATGCATTCATTCCTCTCCCACTCCATAAGGCAGAGAAGGGGACAACTTTTAAATAAAATCTGCTTTTTATTAACTAACTGCTTTTTATATTGGCCTTCCACATGTTTACACTGTAACACCCACTTAAAAAAACTCAATAGTCATGGTTCTTGATGCTGATGTCCAAAAAAGTCTAGAGAGTTAAGGATTCTCCACCCCTGCTTGATAAAACCAAGATCCAAAGGGAGTAATAATCCAGATGCAAATGGAAGGGTCAAATACCAATGTTTGTGTTACATTTTCTTTTTGGAAGCTTGCTAAATCAAATTACAGACTACTTCCCTACACTTGTAAATATACAATAATTGCAATATTTGAAGAATGGTCTCAAAAGTCCAATGAGCAGAATCACTGACCAACTATTTTTTGGGGGCAGTTCATCAGTTTTAATGTTCACATTTTATACTTGGGTGTTTCCACATTTTCTACAAAAGGACAGCAATGCTAATCAATGAGAGTAGAACTTTTGGCACAGAAAAAATGTGCTCAGAAATATTATCATCTATGTTGTTTTTAATGCAAAACAGTGCACAGAATAATTCTAACTGCAGTGAGTTTCATGCAGGAAATGCTATTTTTTGGCAGACAAAGTCACAATCTGAAAATAGTCTTCAAAAACTGCACAGCTTTCAAATATTTTCCTTTAGTGGGGAGAAAACTACTAAAAGTTACTTGCTGCTTTTGTCAAGAATTAAATGAGAAAATAATTACATCCATAATAATGATAGAAATCTGCTGTAAATCCAATTTTCAGTATAGAAAATCTTCAGATTGCAACATAAACAAGTAAATTAATGGAAAATACCTGGGATTGCACAGAAATTCCCTTTAGCAAAGGTATACAATTGCAGCCTTGCTTATGTCATAGAACTGTAGATTGCACCGCTGTCCACACTGGATAGTTATTAATAACATCTGGAGAACATTAATGTGCAGCCAGTGAGTGGGGAAGAGAATCTGTTCCACATTTTATTCTGAACTTTTGTTATTAGAGAGAGAATTACTGACCACCTTGAACACTTTGCAGCAAAAGAGTTTTAGAGGACATTAAAGTTTGGCATTGGCTTCATCTGAGGCTGTAGAAGTGTGACTTGCCTGAAGTCTCCTGGTGGGTTTCATGGCTGAGTGTAGATTTGAACCCTGGTTTGCTGGAATCCCATTCAATGTTAAACCACTGTATTTTGCTGGCCTTCTAAAACTAGGCCCACAGTTTATCCAATGTGTGTCATTCAATGAGATAGGGCATGAGATCCCCTGCTTTCTTATGAGACCATGGGGGCCTACTTGTTTCCACCTTCGCCGTATCTGAGAAAGAAATGTAGATTTATGATTAGCTTTCACTTTTTCCCGTTTCTACAACTTCTGAAACATATGCTTTTCATTTGTGTAGTGAGTCTTTCCTGTGTAATGTCCCTATTTCAGATCTTGCTTTATGGAACTTTCTTAATCCAGCCTTTTGGCCAATGGGTAAATCCGATAGGCCTGAGGATTCAGACTATACCTACTGATTCCAGTCCTCTACCCACTGAAGACACTTTAGTTGCTATCCTCTGCTATGAGACATGTGCTACATCTCAATACCTTCATTAAAGCTGATTTTCAGTACTAGTAGAAACTAACCTCCTGAGAAGCCTGAGATTAGATTTAGTCCCATTTAAGAACAACTTCAAAAGGAGCAAGCCAAAGTGCTGAACACTATCCCTAAAACAGATACAGCACATTTGGACAACTCTTTTGAAGTTCAGAGAAAAACCTAAAATGGATTCACGTCTTGACTGATATGGAAGCCCCTGAAACCTTTGTTGCCCTTCCCTGCTCTATATTCTAAAGAGATACCCAACTATAGTCACCCATTTACAGCATAACTATACTTATGTTGGATGCCTGTCATGGATATTTGCTGCATCTCAGTTACAATTAGTGTACAGTTAGTCCCATAACTGTACTTGTGGGAATGGCTGTGTTAGCCTTCCCCATGGAACAACAACTGGCATTTAAATGTTATATGAGCACTCCAGAACACATCTATGGAAAAGCAGCACCTGCTGTAGGCATTGGAAATCACATTCTGTCTAGCCATATGGTTCATCAAACCATTAAATCTTATAGCACACAACCAGTTATTAATTTAGAAAAGAAGGTGCCATTCCCCAGCATTTTACAAATATAATTAAGTATACTTACAAAAAAGCGGATGTATAAATTTCAAAAAACACCCAACAATAAAACCAATAATAAAGAAATAAGATGATTATCATTATCTTTAATGATGAAGAGATCTGTTTCCTTTTTGCCTCTCCACCACTCCCAACACACTATTAAAGGGGGAAGCTCAGTGGTAAAATATATCATTTGTATGGAGACGATACTTTGACAGACTGCTCAGTATATATGCCTGTGCGATACCTAGCTCCTGCTCATAATCTTTGAGAAGATGGCATTGTTCTTCCTTAAAGTAGAACGAGTAGTAGAAATGTGACTTTAAGAGGATGGTTAAGATGACGCAGAAGAAATAGCATAAAAGATTTGATGACCGGAATGTCTGGTGAACTTCATGGCTATCAAGCTTCTCATATAATATGATTTACATGCTACACTAGCTGTACAGAACCATGATTTTTGCACTTTTGAACACTCAGTTCAAGTAGCTCAAGAATACTTCTGTCAAAGTGGAAACCATCAATTAAAAATCTTTCTCAAGGCTCAAAAGTTATTTTCAGATTGGTTAGAAATAATATCTTATTTTCTAGAGGCTCTAACCCTACAGATTACAGCATTTACTTGTTTTTCTGTTTGATGTTTACATGTTCACACATGAGAAGGTCATCTCTACATTTAGCTGGAAGGCAAGCTACTCAGTTGCAAGCTACTCAGTTGCAGCCCGGTTGTAATATTGCCAGGTCCTCCTTCACTTCCTCATCGATCTCCTTTCAAACCAATAGACCCTTTAGATTTTGATAACTCTAAAAGTGGCCCACACTAATGATTTGTAATAATCAAACAGAGATAACCAAGAATAAATTCATGAGATTATGAACAACCTTGCTTCCATAATCATTCTGTCTGCACCTTCTGATGCAGAAAGGTTAGTTGGAGCATAGCACCTATGCTTGGTGACAAACAAAATGATTTCTTTTTCCTAAACTTATTATAATTCTTCTCACCTCTTTTCTCTCTCCCAAAACCCTTAGCACAGCAACTGGTTACAAACTATTAGTCATGATTCTGATAGTGGATATTAAAGTATTGTCTTAAAGACACATTGATGCGAAAAGTGTTCCCTGAATGTAGACAAAATACAGAAACACTGCATAGGGGCCAAAATCAATTTCAAGAGATAGAAAGAGAAAAAGTAAAAAATATGGAACCCAAAGTGCCATCATATTTTAAGTTAAAGTTATCAAACTACCAGTCACTTTAGTATGCAGAAAACATGTAGAAAAGCAAGGAAAACACCAAGCAATGGTCTTCTGGGAAATATGCTTTGTCATTTGGAGAAATGCAGAAAAGCAGATTGGGGCCTTGGGGGGGGGGGGGGTGGATTTCATACCATGATGTTCGGTTTCCCATTCCAAATTTAAATCAATACACCAAAAATGGTCAAAGACACCACATCATTTATGGAACCTATTCAAATACTTCCAGAGAAATAATTTACTATCAATGAATTTGCTATCTTTGCAATTCCATACCAGAAATATACTGAATGGCCCAAGATATGGTTTTAAAAAACCCATCCTTAAATTATGTTTTTAAAAGTAATAATATATTACAGCTTTCCAATTTTATTCCTTTTCTGAACTGCTGAAAGAACATGCATTTGAAATGGTAAATAATCATTTTAGCATTAATAATATTTTAAACAAAATATGACTGGAGCATGCCCATTACAACCTTTATTTACATTCTTGGTCATTTTTAAAAACTATATTCCAATTATTTTATGTATGGTGACTTCCGGTGGGGCTCCAAGGGTGACCTGGAATGGCAGCATAGTGGGATGCTACTCCTGCCAACATAGATGCCGCCCTGTGTTCCATAACGAAAAAATTGGGCTTTGGCACAGTGGCGATGCTTCCCCACCTGGAATAGGGAAGTGTCCACTAGTAGTTGAGGGTGCTAGGATTTCCCCACTGCCTCTCTCCTGCTGTCATGATTCACCGCAAAGGTGAATGACTGTTCTGGACCTCATCCATGTGATGAGGTCCCTTGTTCTCACATTCAACAATAAGGCAAGAAAATAGGACATCCCTACAGTGAACAAGAACATGCTACATTACGGTGTCTTGGAGACAGGTCCTTCCTCTATATGTGATTATTTCCTTTCCCTATCGCAATAGGTATCCTTCTGTTGACCACGGTATCCTTCTGGGACACCTCGCAGAGATGGGGCTTGGAGGTACTGTCTTGCAGTGGCTCCGGTCCTTTCTGGAGGGCCAATCTCAGAGGGTGTTATTGGGAGATACCTGTTCAACCCCACAAGCATTGTCTTGTGGGGTTCCTCAGGGTTCAATACTATCTCCCATGTTGTTTAACATCTACATGAAGCCACTGGGGGAGGTCATCCGGAGTTTCGGAGTGCGGTGTCATCTGTACACAGATGATGTCCAACTCTGTCACTCCTTCCCACCTACTACTGAGGAGGCTATTCAGGTCCTGAACCGGTGCTTGGCCACTGTGACGGACTGGTTGAGGGCAAACAAATTGAAATTGAATCCAGACAAGACAGAGGCACTCCTGCTCAGTTGAAAGGCCGAACAGGGCATAGGGTTACAGCCTGTGTTAGACGGGGTTACACTCCCCCTGAAGACGCAGGTTCGCAGTTTGGGTATGATCCTGGACTCATAGCTGAGCCTGGAACCCCAGGTTTCAGCGGTGACCAGGGGAGCATTTGCACAGTTAAAACTTGTGCGCCAGCTGCGCCCATACCTTGGGAAGTCTGAAATGGCCACGGTGGTCCACGCTCTGGATACATCTCGTATAGATTACTGCAACGCTCTCTACGTGGGGTTGCCTTTGAAGACTGTTCAGAAGCTGCAACTAGTCCAACTGACAGCAGCCAGGTTGATAACAGGAGCGGCATTCAGAGAGCGTACAACTACCCTGTTGTGCCAGCTCCACTGGCTGCCAGTTTGCTACCGGGCACAATTCAAAGTGCTGGCTTTAGCCTTTAAAGCCCTAAACGGTTCGGGTCCTACTTACCTGTCCGAACGCATCTCTCCCTATGAACCATCGAAATGTTTAAGAAAGGCCCTGTTCTCAGTCCCACCTTCTTCGCAGGCGCGACTGGCGGGGACGAGAGACAGGGCCTTTTCAATGGTGGCTCCTCGGCTTTGGAATGTCCTCCCTCCCTAGAGACATCAGATCGGCCCCCTCCCTCCTGACATTTCGCAAGAAAGTCAAGACCTGGCTGTTTGAGCAGGCATTTGCTGATGAAATATAAAGGTTTAATTAGATATATTGAATGACGACAATGTGACGGAAACTGATTTCAACATGATGCTGAGACTGCAATTGTATGTTTTTAATTGTTAAATTGTTGCTATATGGTTTTTTGTTTGTTTGTTTGCTTGTGTTGTATTGAGGGCAGAGACTGCCTTGTGTAAACCGTCCTGAGTCCCCTTCGGGTTGAGAGGGGTGGTATAGAAACGTGACAAATAAATAAAATGACAAATAAATAAATAGCCAGGTGAAGAGGTTAGACTGAGAAGTAGTGAGTGGCTCAAGGTTACCCAGTGGACTTCATATGTCTGAGCTGAGACAAGATCTCCAGTCTCTTTTATCTATACATTCCTCTAATGCAGAGACTTAACGTATATTCAGAATCAGTTTGTCTGATAAGCAACACTTACTTTCAGAGCCAGGAATATCAAGATCTTTCATAGTCTTGGCAGTCAAGTCTTTAAACTCCAAAATTGCCAATTCATTTTTTTTCTGTAGTTGGAAATTACTTTCATCCATATCTTACATTAATTGGTATGTATTATCTATTTAAAATGTCCTCCTCCAAAGCCTTGTTTTTAGAATATCAAATGGCAATTAATTGGTATTACAATTGTTATCTGCGCATACACTTCTCTTTTATTATACACCATTATTTTCTGCTGACAAGCTCTTCAAATGATTTTTTCCCATACTCCCTGACATTATTAGTGGTGAGTGCCAAGTTACAATCTGTACTTCCATTTTATCTTTTGAATTTATCGGGTGTCTGCTTCATCTGTCATTATTAACCAGTGCAATATAAAGATACTCAAAATGTTCTTCTTTGCAATGAATGGCAGCTGCAGCTCAGATTAAGAACCTTTGATTCTGTGCAACTAATTTGGATGCCAGTGTGTTTTCTTCTTCTTTTGCTTTGCCTAGAACATTGCTGCCTACTTCTTTATTACTTAAACAAATATCTAATTAAAGTTACAAGATTGTAAAGCAAATGCATATGTTAACTAACATTAAATGAATATTTGAAAAGAAGTTTTCTGCTCATACTGATTATTCTACTGGCATTCGTACAATAGGCAGCTGCTCAGCAACAAACATACTTGTGGCTAAGTCATTCTGTACAAGCACTCTCTTAAAAGGAAAGTGTTAAACCGTGAATAAAACAAATACACAATTCAAACATTGGCAATGCTAGCATGCATAACACATTTTTAATTTCAGTGACTGCATTATATGTTTTTCAGTATCTCATGAGAACAGAGAACAAAAGTCTACAGAACCAAGAACATTTTCTACTTTTAGTATACATATACCAATCTACACTATGCATATATTTTAAGGTAAAGCTTATTTCTCTAGTTTTATGGGATTGGTTAGCTCCTCTTTCCTTTTTACTAACATGGATTATTCCTAAAACTGGGAAGTGGCTGTTGCACCCTAGACCTGAAGGATCCCTCAGTAAACCATTTTAGACCAGTCGTGATTAAATGCTTTATTTAGAATAAGTGAAAAGAAGTAAAGAGATAAAAATATAGTCCATTGATGCTCTCAGCATCTAGTATTGCAATGCAATAGTCCAAAGAGTAAAAAAGGTTCAATGAATGAAGAAATAGTCTTGATGCCCCAATGGGCTATCCTGAATAAGTCCTTGGCAATCAAAGGCTTGGCAAACACTTGAGTACGATGACTTGAAGGCCCAATGGCCTGGGCTGGAACTTGAGTTCGTGGAGCTTGGCGAGGAAAGCTTAACGTTGGCGCGAGATCTCAAGTGCCAACGGGAAGCAGCTTAAATAGG
The DNA here is from genome assembly GCA_030556195.1 of Anolis apletophallus. NCBI lineage: Eukaryota > Metazoa > Chordata > Lepidosauria > Squamata > Anolidae > Anolis > Anolis apletophallus. The sequence goes on along the minus strand of JARBWK010000004.1, from coordinate 142,881,907 downwards.
TTTCCCTTGGTTTCTCTCTTGAAGACGCTCACTGCGTCGTAACTTTTTCCCATGGATAGTTTGTGGGCCTGGCCCTCCCTTGCCCTCTGAGGAGGGAAAGTATGTCTGCTCATTAGCGGCTGCACCTGGAAGCTGGGGAGGCAACAAGGCTTTGCCGTACCAGCTCTTCTTATTGGCCCGGGAAGAGGAAAGACTGTGCCTGCCCTTGACCGCTGATTGACACAGAGGCTTCTGCAGAGATGTGATCTCAGGCCTAGCTGAGGTCTTGGAATTACCATGGCTTCGGTCTGCCTTGGCTATGGGACCAGGCTGGGGTCTGACAGTGGCGCAGCTGGCTAAGTATCAGCTGCATAAGATCTCTCTGACCAGTAGGTCATGAATTCGAGGCCTGCCCAGGTCGAGGTGGGTGCTCGACCTTAAGTGTAGCCTGCTGTCAACCTTTGCAGCCCGAAAGACAGTTCATTTGTCAAGTAGGAGTTAAAGGTACCACATTAAGTGGGGAGGCTAATTTTGATTGATTTATGAGGCCATAAAAGAACTCCAGGAATAGCTGAAGATTGCGGAAGAGCAACAAGGGACGCTGGAAAATGCTGAGAGAGAGAAAGAGTACGTCAGCTCCCCCTGGTGCCCAGAAGTTTGCCAGAAGTTTACCTCTGTTCATCTATGCTCATCTATGCTCATCTATATATGTCTAAATATGTCTAAATATGTCTATATATGTTGAACTGCAGGGATTGTCTGCAAGTATGTGTACTGTAATCCACTCTGAGTCCCCTTCGGGGTGAGAAGAGCAGAGTATAAATAAAGTAAATAAAATAAATAAATAACTCTTCACAGAACTTGCCACAAGAAACCCCCTATCTATTTTGTTTTCATTCATCTCCTTCAACCATAGTAATATGTATGAGTCATCACTGATTAACTATAGGAAATCCAGACAGAGTGAATATATCAGCTTATGAAGAGTTCAATATTCCTTTTTGTGCTGAGTTTTATCAACAAGGACCAGGAATAAACTATCAAAACTACCTATGAGTATCCTTTGCTTAAGAAAACTCTATGAAAGGTACATACAAACACCTATGTATTTTGGGAATGCAGAAGTGGAGGAGGCAATGGATATGTTAGCCACATTTTGTCACGATCACGGACCTAGCGGGCCCCTTAATCACACACACAGAGACGTACTGAAGGCTAACTACTTTATTGAGTATAAAAACAGTTCCAAAGAGTAAATAGTCCAATAATATGCAATTGTCCAAAAGGTAATAAGCAAAGTAGTCCAAAGTAACGTAGCAAACAAGCTGGAAGCGTGGCAAGGCTCCGCAATCCACTGCGGATCAGAAAACAGGACAAGGCTCCGCAAACCAATGCGGATCAGGAAACAGGGCAAGGCTCCGCAAACCAATGCGGCTCAAGAAACAAGGCAAATGCAAGGCAAGGCTTGATGACCACGGCTGGCTTGTGGTCCCACTCCGCTTCACGCCTGTTCAGGAAAGACGTGGCCGGAGAACTGAGGAAGGATTCCCACGGATCCTATACTTAATCCTTCGGGCGAGGTCCGCGCCGCTCTAGGCTTCTGCGTCTCCAATCTCTACTCACGGACCTTGGCCGGTCTAGCACTCTAGACCAAGCCCTTCTGTTCGACTCAATGTCCCGTCTCCTATCAAAGGTTCGACCTTGCCTTTCAGCAGATGTGTTCTTGATCTTCTTGAGAGCTTTCCTCCCTAGCACTTTCCCACTCGGTCTCGTACATGTTTACATTCTCGGCCTCTTGCGAATTCCTCCCTCCGGGGTGTTCATAACTCCCTTCGCTGCTTCCCATGTCCACCTGGTGATCTATCTCTTCACTAGGTCCAAACATAATCTCATCCCATTCCAAGCTCTGAGCGGGGGAACGAGGCCCATCTGAAGGGCCCTGTGCTTCGCCCCAGTCATCTAGCTCATCCTCTGAATCAATCTCAGCTGCTGCAGGCCCTAATGCTAAGGGAACCCCGGGACCGCTTCCCAGCCCTCCAGGCACAAACGAGCCTGGCTGTGCTACACATTTCATAAGAATTGTAGTCCTCACAAAGTGTAAGGACCAGAAATGATAACTGTGGCCCCTTCTGCACTGCCATATAATTTAGATTATCAAAGCAGACAATCCACATGTGCTTTGAACTGGATTATGTAAGTCTCCAATGCCATATAATCTGGTTCAAAGCACATAATCTACAATGAGACTTTTGACATAACCCTTCATCTTCTGTTTTGTTTTTCTATCTCACGTTGGCTTAAGCACAGGTCAGGTGCAGTCTGCAGGATAGAATCCCACAGGGAAAAGCTACTGGTTTATTTTTAAAAAACAAACCTTGGGAATCTTACTCTTTGGAAAACTACAACTCCAAGAAATCCATGAGCACAAGGAATGGTTATCACACTGTTTTTTTCACAGACCTTGGAAACCTTATCAATAATGGCTACTGATTCAAACACTTCATTATGAAAAAATGTAAGATCTATTCACTACTGGAGTAGATTGCCTTAGAGCAATGGTTCTCAATCTGTGGGTCCCCAGGTGTTTTGGCCTTCATCTCCCAGAAATCCCAACAGCTGGTAAACTGGCTGGGATTTCTGGGAGTTGTCGGTTGAGAACCACTGCCTTAGAGTGTAGTGGAGTTTCCATCTTTGGAGATCTTTATACTGAGGTTCTATGGTATCTTTGTAGTTTTGTGGCTATGCGTTCCTGCATAACAGACAGTTTAATTATCATTCAAATAGTCATGAGCCAGAGTTCTGTTGGTGGCTTATCCTTTTTGTTCTTCCTGCTTCACAGTCTAGTAATGGGGTTTTCCAGTATTTCCTTTCCAAAGGAAGAAGTTCCACAGTAAAGCTCTGCCCCCTACCCCCCCCCCCCCCCAGGTCACTGATTGGCGGCAGTCTCAATTCCCTGAAGAACAGCACAGGCACATCAGTGGAGAATTTCAGCACTATAGAAATTTGACTTTATTTTGACCACTCATTGCAACATGAAAAATGACCTTACCTATTAGGCATGAGAAAAAAGTTATGAAAATGAAATGATTCAGAAGAAATTCGTAAGAAATGCTACTTTTGAGTATTTCTGCATCTGGAACGCCAACCAGGAAGTGGACTTTCTTTATAGAACTTCGGGGGCCAGGAAAAGCCAAAACCCCGGGCACAGCGTTTGCTGCCTAGGTGAACACACATACAGACTCTTGGGGGGGGGGGATTTGCTGCAGAATCCCGGGCTCAGAGAGAAGATTCTGCAGCAAATCCCCCCAAGAATATGTATGTGTGTGCACCCAGGCAGCAAACGCTGTGCCCGGGGTTTTGCCTTTTCCCGGGCTCACAGAGAAGAGCCTTTGGCAGTTTGAGGAGGGACCACAGTCAGAATACTTCGGTTTGAATTTTACCTCTTCTTATTCCCATTGTTATTACTGCTGTATTATTGCATGTGCATGGAATGTAGGTATATGACCAGTTGGATTACTTATAATATTAGGCACTTACAGTAGCATTCATTCTATTATACATTAGGTTGGTTTCTCAGCCCAATACTCTTTGATGCTTTAGATCCTGGCAGGGCAGGAGGAGTGGACGGCTCTCCCTGCCCCTTCTGCCTGCCAGGATCTAAAGCCTTGAAGAGGCTTCATGAGGGGCCAACTTCAGCCCTCCAGGTGTTTTGGACTTCAACTCCCACCATTCCTCACAGCCTCAGGCCTCTTCCTTTTCCTCTCAGCCTGGGCAAACTTGGGCCCTCGCTCCCTCAGGATCGGGGTGAGAGAGAGGCAGCGAGGAGCGAGGGGGGGCTCCTCCTCCTTTTTTTTGCTGCTTCCAAGAATAGAATACCCCCCTCCCTCCTTCCTATTTGGAGAGTCCCATCTAGAATTCAGTGTGATTTATTCAAGTTTGGGCCTACAACTCCCAGAAATCCCAGCCAATTTACCAGCTGTTAGGATTTCTGGGAGTTGTAGGCCAAAACCATCTGGAATGCGCATGCGCTGGCATACGAACTACTAACGAATTTCGTTAGTAATTAAGTTACATTTTAGAATTTTTTGGAAATTTTTTTGTAAGTCTTTCTATTACTAATTAAAAAAATCCCTCCCCATTTGATTTTAGAATCACGATTTTTGGGTTCGAAACCATGCCTATTACCTACAAAGGCGAATAAAATTAGAAAAATTTGAAATGTGTAGAAAGCAATTTAAACCACAGAGGATATTTCCTTCTCCAAAAGTTGAACTCTAGTTGTAAAATGTCTGCCTTTGACAAGAAGAGACAAGACCAGTTCCATTCTAAAGCCAATTCTTTTCTTTCCTACAGCTACAGACCTAGGTTTTATTTTTAATTTTAATACTATTCATCTTACAAAAATCTGTGGAGACAATCAGTTATTGAATTTGTAGGCGAGTAAAGATATTCACAGCTAAGCTTTCTTAAATGTGCCTATGTAAAAAAAGAAGCAATGTGCCAATAATTTAATCACACCAGAATAACTGAATTGAAGACCATTTTGTACTATCACTTGTGATTGCAAATCACTTAAAGCAAGCCAGTTTGATTTATTTGATTTAGCATTCAATATCTCTAATCACACATGGACTTAATTGATTTATAGCTTGGGGCCAGTTTCCACAAACAAGAGAACATGAAAGAAAATTGTTCCTTTATCTTATCTCTTTAAAGAAAGGCAGTCCTCCAGATGTTATTAGACTGCAACTCTTAGCAGGCAATGGGAAGTCTAACATCTGGAAGGATGAATAATTTCTACCCTGTTTTAAATTGTGGGCAAGGAATTGCACATTAGATTGATTCTCCAAAAAGCAAAATCTCTGCACTAATACAATTATTTATTTATTTATTTAGCACATTTGTATACCGCTCCCTCTCAGCCCGAAGGCGATTCGGGGCAATTTACAACAATATCATAACAACAACATGTAGAACAAATTTAAAACATAGCACATTGATTAAAATCATAACAATAAAAACATCAATAAGTCTCCAAGATAAAATCATAGTCCGATCTCATAGTCCATTGTTCCAAAACCTATGTCAGTTACACTGCCTTAATTAGCAGACTCAAGGAAAAAGCTAGAGTCAAACCTTTCTTCCCAACTAGTGTCAAGCATACTATACAGTATGCCATGTATTGTTCCTGGTGGGTAATCACCACCTCTATCTCTACCACTCTTTGCAGGGATACAGAGTAGAAATGGTATTACCCTACCACAGTGGTTCCCAAATAAAGTTTTTGCTCCTCTGGGTATTTGAGACTTCAACTCCCAGCTTGGCCAACTTCAGGAATTATGAGAACTGAAGTCCAAAACACCTGGAGAACAAAAAGATGAGAACCATGGACATATCACATGAATCTTCTTGAAGTCACTGTATAAAGTTCCTTTGTCAAATCTCCTTCTGCTGCCATTTCTTTCTGGATTTTAATGAAGATCTATGTCTGTGTACATGCTGACATCCTATAATGGAAATAGCTTTTATCTATTCATCTAGCAGGTGTGAAGCAGCTCCCTTTGAACTCTCTCCTTTGGTTAGCTCAGCTACAGCTATCTATAAATATTTCAATTCTCATCAAAAATACATCACTTCAACATTGCTCTTACACCTTTGTTGTCCTGCAAGAAAAGCCAGATTCTGGCCCCTATTCTGTTCAAGAAACATAAAATCCCTGTAGTTCCAAACCTTAAACCAGTGTTTTTCAACCTTTTTTGAGCCGCGGCACATTTTTTTACATTTGCAAAATCCTGGGGCACACCACCAACCAAAATGACACAAATTTACACTCTAACACAGTAATACATATAGTTAATATGTTTTTAAATGTATTTATACACTCAGTGTAAAACCTGGCCCTGTTTCGATGAACACAACATACATATGACTTCCTCTCACATATTTATACATGGCTATCATGTCTTCTCTCAGCCTTCTATTCTTCAGGCAAAACATGCCCAGCTCTTCAAGCTGCTCCTCATAGAGCTTATTCTCCAGACCTTTGTGAAATTTCACCCTGAGTGAAACTTGCTACCAGTTAACTATGGATGTCATGAAGCTGTTATAAACAGTTCCTTGGGGGGGGGGGGGGGAAACTCTCGAAAAATCCAGTAAAATAGTAAAACAAAAACATTTCCAAGCGGAGAGACTCAATTTGTTTCTTGAAAACCTGTGAGGGGGCTGCTAGGAGGGGGGAGAGTGCCAATTTCCCATGGCAAACCTGATGATAGCTCACGGCAGACTAGTGTGCCATAGCACACTGATTGGGAAACACTGCCTTAAACAATTAAGCTTTATATTTATTCTGCTTTAGTTCTTCCATGAAAATCTAAGACCTTTTTCAGTTAGATCTTTAATCCAACTGTTTAAAATATAAATAAATAGGTTTTCCAGGTTGCCACACCATGTTCTTTGGTTATTATGCATAGTTTCTATACTGGCCTATTCTAGGCTTCTTCACTAACTGGACACTTAACTGCAAACATACTATGTGACTGAATATCCACAAGGTCCACATTTTCATTGGACAGCTTGTGTAAACATGTGAACAAGGTATTAATTCAATACTGAGTATTACTAATCTGTCTCTCTCTCTCTCTCTCTCTCTCTCTCACACACACACACACACACACACACACACTGTGTGTGTCTGTCATGGTTGGCCCTTTAGCCCACCATGACAGTTGAGGTGTAAGTCCTTCTATGCTTTTAAGATTGTGTGAAAAAGAAAGCATGACCAAGTGCATTTCCTAGCACTCTATATCTGAAGTTCTTCTACTATCATACATTATACCCTTTTCCATAGGAAAAAACTTAATGAATTGATGAAAATGTTTCACAATGATGGGTTTCAGTTCACCATGAATGGCCTGCCAGTCTCTCTCTCTCTCTCTCCCTGGAATTATAAACATAGGAAGAGAATAGCTCCCAAATAGTATTGGTCAAGGTACCATCTTGTACTACTATGTCTGTCTATCTATCTATCTATCTTCCTTTCCGATCTAAGGTGAAGCACCCCAAGTGTTAACAATGAACCATTTTTGGTCATTTAACCTTTTCTTTTTAGAAATGAGACCCTTGTTCTGAACTAGCTACTATATTCCATTTTCCATGTTCAAAGCTGTCAAAATGTCATTTCTGTTAAGAGCAAAGGAAGAATCCGGGCAAAAGTAGGACCATTTCCTTCTTAAACACAATATAACTAACTACATTTCTGTGGAGAATAAAGGGTTGTCTGTGAAATAAACTGATAGTAAACTGAATTTTGGTTCTAGTAGTACTTTGGAAAGCTGGTTTCCTTCCCCTATCACTTGGGTCCCAAGCTTGTATCTTTGAGAAGCATTGTTCTCTATTCCATTATATTTGTCACTTATAAACAGTTGAATAGCACTGGGCCTAAACCCTTTTCCATCCCAGTAGTCACTTCTCTCCAGGTTGAAGAAGAGCCATTGATGGTCAAACAGTCATAAATCTGCTTAACAGTAGCATTATCTAGCACACATTTTACTAGCTTACTTGCAAGAATATCACAGGGGATCTTGTTGAAAACCTTACTGAAATCAATGTATGCGAGATCCACTCCCTGCTTAGAGAAATCAGGATGACCCCTTTCTTGCTGTCCTTCCAGCAGCAGGCAAAAGCCTTTCTTTTCAAATAGGCTTTTCAAAAAGGGAGTTTTTGAAAGCGAGCCATGTGATGCTGTGTTTTATGCCATTTAGCATGTTTTTAAAATTGTTGTATTGATTTTAACTATCTATTTTAATAAGTCCTGTGTTTAAATCCATATTAATATTTGTATGCTTTTGGGTTTAAGTTATATATTATATGATTTTACTGTTAGTTGCATTGAGTCTCCTTTGAGAGAAATGAAGCAGAATGTAAATACTAATCATCATCATGGTTATCATCATCATCATCCACAGCATTCTCTTCATCTACCAAGCTTGCATCTTTATCCAAAAATATGTAGGATTGATCTGACATGACTTATTTTTGAGAAACCCCTGTTGACTTTTAATGATCATGACATTGTTCTCTAAGTGTTTAGAGACTGTCTGCTTTATTCTCTGCTCTAAAATCTTTCAAGGTATTGATGTCAGGCTGACTGGGTAGTAATTGTTCGGGTCCCCCTTTCCTCCTTGTGGGACAACATTTACTATCCTCCAGACTACTGGGATTTCCCATTATCCAGGAAATCTCAAAAATGATTACCAGTGGTTTTAAGATTACTTTGATCAGTTATTTTAATATTCATTGATGTGATTCATTTGACTCAGGAGAACTGAATTAATTTAGAGTAGCCAGGTATTCCTTGACTATTACTTTATTCTGCGTTCCTTTAAGATTACTGTAATCAGCTAAAGTCTGGAATGCATGTCTGACTACACTTGGCTTCTCTTTTCCTCTGCAAACAAAATCCAGGTCAACGTGGTCACTTCCAACTAAGGATCCCACTCTGACCTCATTAATCAGGCTATCACTATTGGTTAGGATCAGATCTACAGTAGCTAATCCCCTTGTTGCCCCTTCAACTTACTGAACAAGGAAATTATCTGCAAAACAAATGAGGAATTTGTTGTACCTTACATCCTTAGCAGAGTTGACTTCCAAAGTATTTCATAATGATTGAAAGTCCCCATGTCTTTTGAACATATGGTCCTTTGTTCCAGGAAGATAACATCCAAATCTGCAGTTTGGCTTAAGGATCTGTAGTAGGCCCTGACAATGACACTCCTATTTCTCTACCCTTTAATGTTTATCGAAGTTCTCTCAAAGAAGAGGAGAGAAGATTTTTGAGCAGTTCAGTGGGACTAGGAGTTCATTCTATTGTGATGGTAAATAACATTAAAATAAAGATTATAGACTTCTTTCTGAGGATAAAAACAACATGATCACTCACTGCCTGGATGTATAAATAAGAATGCAGAATCTGTTTACTTTTGAAATACTGTGTAACCTTGACACTCAGAGTTGCAGCATTCTGTTGTCATGAGAACATTCTGTTAAGAAAGTGAGAGAGTGACGTCAATCAATTCAAGACATTTGTGCATGATGGCAGTTTCTTTTCTCACATGTACATTAATGTGTCACTCTTAGTTGGCTGTGCCAAAAGCCTGACAATCTATTTTTGCTAAAGGAAACCACTATAAATTACATTGTGAAATATTCCCATTTAGTACCAGCTCTTATTTTTTATGATTCAACTAGTAAACCAAAGAGCCGCGGAGCCGCCAACAGAAGGCTTGAACCCTGGTGATTTTTAGGATTGCCAGGATTTTAAAATGGCAATATGGACCAGCTCTCTGTTTCCAGGTTATCTCAAGGCTAGACACATGAAGGCAGCCTAAATGAAGTCTGCCCAAAGAAGGTCTCTCATGATATATCCTATGATATTAGAGCGCCCAGGTTCTCTCTTCCCCAGACTTGAGGGAGGAGATATATTGTGGTATCCCAGCCTAGTGTGGTGTTCCAGCCTAGTGGTCAGAGACAGATTCCGGGGGTCCCAGCTGCCCCGGATCAAGGGGAAGATGGGTGGCTGGATAGATATGGGTCTGGAGAGGAAGACTTAGAATGGGATGATGGTTGTTTACAGGGGTATGATACTGCAAGTGAGAATTTTGATGACTCCATGGAAGTCAGTTCTGAAGTAGACAGTGAGAGGGCCAGTGACCTTGATTCCCACAGGAGCTTCTTTACTCCCTTGCCAGATGAGCATTCTGAAGATTGGGGAATAAGGGAGGATTCAGTTTCCCAGGATGAGAGCTCTGCGCCTGGGGCCACTAATGAGGAGGAATTTGACAAAAGGGCTAGCATCAGATCTTCCCGTAGAGATTGGAGTTTGAGAAAGGGGGTGCGTTGTGCATATAGGAAATAGTTTCCTTTATTAGATTGTGCCCGGGCTATTCTAGCCAGACCTGAAGCTACGTTCAGCTTAGGAGGTTTTCATGCTCACGATTCTAAGTTCCTGTGACCGCTGGAGCGGTTTGCCTTGTTACTCCTGTTTGCTTTCCATGGGACTTAAGCCGGTTTGGCTTGCCAGCTCATGAACTCTTTGGACTATCTTTGGATTTACTTCAGTGAACTCTTGGGACTATTTTTGGACTTACCTTTATTATTTTATCCTTCTATTTTTGGACTATTCTTTATTCTAAATAAAAGTACATTTATTGCATCCACCTAGTGTGTGTGATTTAGGGGGGACTGGCTACATTCTGAGGTGCAACACACACACACACATATACATATATGTGTGTGTGTGTGTGTGTGTGTGTATATATATATATATATATATAGAGAGAGAGAGAGAGAGAGAGAGAGGTATGCTTCACATTCCACTTGCCTCTGTTGCTTGAGCCCACAGAGTTGAGAGCAGACGTATTGGATAGCATCTGTTTTTATAACAGAGGAAGTCCTGAAGAACTTTGTATGCATTATGAGGCCATTTTGACACATACCAAACATTTGGGAGGGTTGGGGGGGGGGGAGTCTGTTGTGCACATGGCTGGGAGCCACACTTCATGCTCTCACCTGATAACATATGAGATTTGGGGTTGATTTGCCCAGAGATTTTTCTAATACATGGAGAAAGTCGCCATCACAGCAAGGGTAGTGTGATACTGTTGGTTCATGCTATATTGCCAGAATGGTCTTGGAAGATGTGGAGTGTTTCAATTCTATCTTAGAACCAAAGTCATTCAGCCCCAATAAGAAATTTGTTTCCTACCCCAAGCCTTCTAACAGAATATTCAGTGTTCTCCTAAATTGCCTTCCCAAAATTAGGGTGTACTTTGGATTCATGTAATATGGTAATCTTAGTGCTGACCAAAGCAAAGGGGGCACCTGGAGCTCCTATTTGAGGGATATCATCTCTGATTTAATTGCCATGGCTCAATGCTATGGAATGCTGGAGTATGTAGTTTGGTAAAGCATCAACATTCTTTGGCAGCCCATTCGACCCCATAAGCCAGGACAGTTAAAGTGGATTGATTCTACAGCATAGATGCACCCAAGGTTTTCTTTTCCATTGCTGAAAGCTCTGATGTTCTAACACTTTTGTTTTTAAAGAAGCAATTATAAGCATGCAGCACGCTTTTGGTCAAATTACAGTGTCTTCTTTTTGCCACTGTGCATTACATTCGGCAGCAAATTCGTTTTTTGGTTTCAGGGTTTTGAAAATTGAGGTGCACATTAGATTCAATGGCACATTAGACTCGAGTAAATATGAGTATGCCCTTTTCCCCTGAAAAAAACAAAACAAAAATCATTTATGGTGGGAATAAACTAAGAGCAGTCTGCTGACTCAAACCCATTTACTGGAAAACTAATTTTTCTTTCCACTATCTCTTTTTTTAAAAACCCTTAAGCCTAATCTTACATTGGTTAATCCTCTACCCTTGTCAATTTCTCTTCTTAACTGTTGTCTGTTGAGGTGAAGGAATTTTATCAATAGTCCCGAAGGGCTTGATCCTTCATTAGCTGCAGTTCATGACCCCAAGCTCTTGGATTTGACAATAAGTTCAACTTGCCTCATAGCATCTGTTCTTCTCTGCAGAATCGATTTTCTCTCATTGAGGTCACTCTCTTCAGTGCCCTTTCCCCTTAATATTATGTTTAATAAATGTCATTGCATGAAAACCTAGGTCCCAGTGATGCTGTTGGTTTGACACATCAGACATCTGTTTTAGGAACATCACAGGACTTCTTTGGTGGTGATGGTGGTAGTAAATTGAATGCACTCATTCAATTGACAGCTGTGCTGGAAGACAAATAGTTGTCTCAGCTCCATTTCTATTAGTTCTTCTGCCTGCCTGCAAAAAGGATGTAGTTTGTACAATATTCCCATTTACAGCAATATGCCTTTCCTATCTATTATCCCATCTATATAACTATGCCTTTTCCTTTTCAGTCACATGCATAGCTGAGCCTACAATTAAGCTGAAAGCCTTATCTATTTCAGGGATCAATCATTAGCTGTTAATGGAGGGAGATGGCCATACACTGATTTATCACAAGCACATATCCTGAAATGCCATGCAAGTAGAGTTGCCATATTCCTTATCTTCCTAGGTATCTAATTTGCGTATTATGTAAATTACTCTAGTTATGCAACACCAACATTAATTGTTGTTTTTTTTCTCCACTATGTTTTAAACTTCATGCTATTTTGTTTTACAGTTACAGCTAAGAAGAGATACCAGTATAGGGTAATTTAAAGTGCTGGCACAGGAAGACCCAAGTTCAAATCCCTGCTTCACAATGGAATTTACCATTTGATCTTGGACTATCATTACCTTTAAGTAAACCTCCTTTATAGGATCATTATGAAAATTAATTGGAAGATGAAAGTATTGTGAAGTATTCATGTACATTCTTAGTTCAATACAAATAAAGTAACAACAAGAACAATAGTAATATTTTATCATACTCAGACAATTCTAGTGGTATTATTTATTTATTTACTTAATTTATATTCCGCTCTTCTCACCCTGAAGGGGACTCAAAGCGGATTACAGTACATATACTTGCAGACAATCCCTGCAGTTCAATATATATACATATATTGACGAACATAGATGAACAAAGATGAACAAAGAGGCAAATTTATGGTAAACTTCTGACAAACTTCTGGCCACCAGGGGGAGCTGACTCACTCCTCATCTCTCTCAGCATTTTCCAGCTTCCCTTGTTCTTCTTCCGCATTCCTTTCAGCGATTCCTGGAGTTCTTTTATGGCCTCATAAATCAGTCAAAAATCCCACACTGCCTTGCTGCTCATTAGCAAAAATGGCTGAAGGACCCAAAATAGCTGTCTGTAGCAGTCTTCGTCTAAATACAAAATGAACTGCTTTTATCTACAAAGGTATCTAAAAAAGGCAGCAAAGCAAAAGGCAACTTTTGCAAAGCCGAGAGAACATAAACTGCTTAAAAAGCAATATTTTACTTTTGCCTGATTGCCACCAGCAAGGCACTGGGGTAGCCAGCCACAGCCAGCCAGCCTTTTACAGTCAAGAAGTAATGATAAAATAAAATGATTGATTGCATTTGCAAAAAAGGAATAAACATATGGATGTGCCTTGAGGGCCCCCTCCAACTCAGTAGAGGAAGCAAATGGATGTTAGGAGAGTTTGGATGGTGCCTTTCCGCCCAGAAGAAGGGGGGCAGTTTAGATGTCCCTTGATGGGGTCTGTACTATGATTTCTGTTCTCCACCAATTTAACACAGTTTGTGCCAAACAAAGTGTTTGGAGTAGAAATACTACTTTCAAAGTAAAGACCATCCAATGAAACAGGAAATAACACTTTCAAACCAGGAACAAATTTTATTATTAGTTTTTTTAATAATAAAAATTCACCAAAAATCCATGGATAAGTCAAAGGTTATGAAATATGGTGATCTAACAGTGGCCCATGTGTTCTACCATTGTAGCAAGGTTCATCAGGGTTGGTCTAAAAGTGAGGGAGGGAGAATCCCCTGAAATTTCCCCATTGCCAATGTGGTTTCCCCCCCCCTACTGTACATGTGTGTCTGTATTAACAAAGTGATTTGAAAGTTTTGGAAGTTTTGGAAGTTTTAATTTTTAAAAAAATCTGGAAGAGACTTTAGAATTGAACCACCAGTGTCCCCTACATCCGAAACAAGTTTTGAACTTTTTTTGATCATGTTAAGGCTGGAATATATATATGATAGTGCTGGATATGAATTAGAAAAGATATGTGGGAAAATGGACAACAGAGTCTTCATGCAGCCAGAATATTAACTAATATTTAGTAATAACCAAATCACATCTCCCACAATATTAGTAATATTTTCACTTGCTCATTCTCTGATATGATACATTTTCTGATATGATACCTGCAATCCTCTCTCATCAATGTCCTTCAGCAGTTTCAAAGAAATTTTTAAAAAAATCAAATGCCAAATAGTTAAATATGATTATATGATATGATAACAGCTTATGTATGAACCCTATAAAAGTATTGATTAAATGATAGACATCCATAAATCATTGGAGTTTATAGGAAGATTTCCCATATGTTTGGTCCATTTTGTATGCTTCTGGTAATCAAATAATATTAGTGAAACATGGGTACCAGAACCAGATATAGATAACTTGCAGCTGTACCATTCTTGTAATATATTGAGTTATACAAAAACTAAAAAAGTTTAATTTCTAGCTTTATGAATGCTATGATCCCATTGTGTGGGAATTTCTCTCTATGTTATATATAGGTTAGGAAAGGGTTATTTTATGACATCATCAAAAAGCCATCCCAAATCACAGGGTGTGGCATGCTCCTGACACCAGTACAAGCCACCGATTTTGCCAAATTATTTATCTTTTAGTTTTGACAATGTAGACCATTGCATAAATCTTGGGTAGAGAAGAAGGGGATATCTACTATTCCACAATTGAAGTAATACACATTGCCATCTTGAAAGGGTATGCTTGAAAGCCCCTGAGCCTAAAATTACTTCAACGTACCACTGTGTTTATGCCAGACTAATGAACCTGAAGTCAAAGAAAGTGAACATCTTCAAAGAATATTTGCATGTCAAGGTGTGAATATTAACACTAATCAAATATTACTTTACTGTGGAAGGAATTAATTCAGATTCCATCTTGTCTTTTGCCTCAGCTAGAAAAATGACTTTGGCCACTCCTTTTTTTGTCCTATGTCTATTTTTAAATGCACACATACCCTAAATGCCAAATATGTGCTAGTAAGCCGCAAAATATCTACATAAAGATTTTACATTTGTACGGAAGCATTCAACACAACAATACAAGGATTCACCATGGCTTTTAGTGCTGCAAGTTTTGCAGCAAGCGTGCTGTTGACACTTATTCCATTGATGGTGCTCATCTGAACCAATATGAATATTAACAATGAATTTATCAGGAGAACCCCATAATTCTCATGCTGATTTACATTATCCATGTAGCTTAATTTATGGATATAATTCCCATCATCTCCAACCACTGGTTGTCCTGCCTTCTTCCAGGAGGCATTGATGGGACATCTGAAACACTGCAAGTCCCATTAAACACATAGCCTGATTAACCTTATGATAATGATTATGAAAATAGAACCTGTGGGCTGTATTTATTATAGGCAACAGCTGCTATAACCCTCAGGTCGGTAATACTTAAGCTTTATAAAACACCACATTCTCAAGCACACAAAAAACTAAGACTCAGAAGACCAAAGTATCATAGCAATATGCTGGAACCGTTTTCAATGATTCATAATTTTCATTAATAGTAATTATGCTTTCACCAGACTCAGAACTCTTGAGAATTTGACAGACTTGGTTCCTAAGCTATCTTTCTTGCTGTGGAGATATGTTTTACTTTCTCCTGGGGAAAGAACAGATGGAAAATAGTCGTTTAAAGAAAGCCCAGCAGGTGTTTGCATAAAGTCTGTCATGTTAGCTCAATGACAATAATTGGCAGGATCGAGGAAACACTAACATGGGGGGGGGGGAGGTAAAAATGTCTAAGAGAGCTTCAGATTGAGATGGGTTTTACTTCTCACAGTTCACAGGCATCACTCTGGTGTCCCTCTGGTCGAATAGTTTTTGCTTGTTTTAAAGGCAACAACAACGAAACACCCATTGCATCTGCTTGCTAGGACAAAGGGGAGAGGGCTGAATTCATTACAAGCAATAACTCACTTTGCGCCTTGTTCTCTCTGAGAAAAAAAAGATCATTTTTCTCCAACTTATGGTAATTTTTAAAGAATACTAAAGAATGCCAAGGACTTCCAGAGATAATTCCAGAGAATTATTAAGATGACTAGCAAATCATTTAAATTGGCTGCTGAGACTATTAACTGGATGGTGCCTTTCATTCTAGACACATACAGAAATGGAATGATCTTAGAGTTGACTGACTTCATGACTACTATCATTAACACCCTCCATTACATTTGAGCACTGGGATAGTTAGATGTTGAATGCAGTGTAGGTGTGTAAAAATATAACCCTTACATAAGGAAACAGATGGGGAGTTTCCATTGCTGTTCATTTCACATCTGCTCATCATGTGTTACTTGAGATGTCCAACGAATGTAGGGCCAACTTTGGGAGCATGTAGTGAAATGTAACAAAATAGGCAACAATCCTCACACTTATTAATTTTTATTTATGAGTTCTGCTTAACTTTTATTTACATTGCAATCTTTTTCATTCTTCTCTTATACTTTGTTTCTTTTTGTCTTGAACTGTAACTTGTAAGACTCCCACAAAGTTGGAGTCTTTTTTGCTTCTATATGTCCATACTGATTCATTGTCATTTCTTTCAGACTTTTTCACCATGACAGGCATCGCTTTTCACATTTCTGTGCAATGTCTTGGTTTCTGGTCTATTGGAAAGGAGGTTGGTAATTGAAGTAATGGGTGTACCACCTGTTGACCTATGGTGACCCCACGAATGTTATGTGGTTTTCTTAGGCAAGTAATATTCAAGTGGTTTGTCATTGCCCTCCTCTGAAATACAGCATTCAGTACCTGGTAATCTTTGATCCAAGTGCCAACCAGAGTCAACCCTGCTTCCAAGATCAGATGAGCTCTGGAACCTTCAGAGTATTGAGACACAATTGAAAAAAAGCCCAATAGCAAGAATGAACGAATGTCTCCATGAAGGACTGAAAGGACAGTACTATATTTCTATGAAATTTTCAAAAGGGAAGGATACTTGGGGATTTGTCCCAGGTGAAATGTTTCACATTCTGTGACACAGATTGGTGCTTGCCCTCCAAAATTCTCTGATAGTATCTCTCTCTCTGGAGTAGCGCTGGAATTGAGAAGATGAAAGCAAAAAAGATTTGCAAAGGCATGTGAGACAATATTTTACGGGAATAACACACATTGGTGAAATGTGTTCAGTACAGATAAAAACAGAGCACCCTCTGTTTGGTATTCCTGTCCCTGAGAAGCTGACTTAATTCTGTTGTACCCTCAAACTAATGACTCTGTTACTCTGCTCTCTCTTGTCTAAAATATATTTTCATAAATCAATTGTCACAATAGGATGATTGTAAATGAACTGAGATACAGCATTACAAGAATTACTTCACACCTTTTCCAAATAGAATCTGAAAGGACTCTCAAGGGGAGAGATATCATCCCAAGGCTCTAAATAGTAGGTCCATTGTGAATGGGAATATGACTACAGTATAAGTGATCTTTATCACACCACTAACAGTTTATTATAAAAAATCTCATACTTTTTATTACGTCAAAACCTTAGCTGAATTTTGATTTTTTTTTATGCTCAGTTCATTCTTTGTACATTTGTATAATGTATGGATGTTATACATTTTTAGAATGCTTATAAGTTCAAAAACCTTTTATCAATTTGTTGGAATCTAACAGAGGATGGAGTGGGATTTATTACAAGGGTAATTCCAAAGTAATGCACAGCATTTTTTTAATCTACATCTTTGCTATTTGTTGTGGACACAGAATAATCCTCCCCACTTCTATTCAAATTTAATTCTACCTGCTCCAACATAAAACGTTGTAGCAACACTCCTCCAAGATGGCTACTGCTTTTTACATTTGTCAGAAGCAACATGCTATAATTGAATTCCTGATTTGTGAAAATGAGATAGTGAGGAACATTCACAAGAGACCCAAAATGGTATATGAAGATGGCACTATTGATAATCACAGTACTGTTGGTCACTAGGTGTCAAGGTTATTTGATGAAAAAGAACATGCCAATATTCAGGATGCTTCGTGAAGTGACAGACCACACACTGCATAAACAACTGAACAATATGGCTAAGGCTGATAGATGTTTAACTGTGAATGAAATGTCACTCCAACTGGACATTGGGGAAGCAGGTGTATGCAGAATGAAACAGTTGTAGGTGAAGATCGGTGTAAGGTAGGTCCCAAGACGGATGACGGATGCACACAAGAAAACCTGAAAATCCAATATGACCCAATATGAGAATGATGGATACATCATTTTGAACCAGAGGCAAAGAGACAATCAATGGAGTGGCATCGTGTGAATTCTCCTATGAAAAAGAATTTTAAAGCTGCACATTTGGCAGGAAAGGTATCACAACTGTCTTCTGGGATTCAGAAGGAGTCCTGTTACTGGATATCATGCCTAAAGAGAGCACCATTAATTCAGAAGCGTTTATTTATTTACAATATTTATATACCGCTTTTCTTACCCCTAAGGGGACTCAAAGCAGTTTACAAAAAGCAATGACAAAATTCAGTGCCTTACATACACAAACCAAATCATAAATCAAACAGCATATGACTAAGCATAAAATACAATAGGACAAATTCACAATAAGATAATAGTACATTTAAACATGAAGTATAAAAATTTAAAACGCCTAATAAAAACATTAAAATCACATGATCCAAACTTGGAATCTTTTAGGAAACTGCAAGCTTGCGTGTGTTGTGTCCTCCCACACCAGCAGAAACAAGGGATAGGGATTGCACAGCAATCCCTAGCTACATGTCAGCTGTTAAATCCATTGTGAGAATGAAAAACTTGGGTGGACAGTTTCCACACCCACCTTATAATGCTAAACAGTGGGTCAGTTGAGTTTGGAGGTGAGAAGGCCAGAGTATAAAAGTTTTAAATAAATAAATAAATAGTTTAAAGCACACGTGTGGGTGAATCCATCCTGCAAAGTCCTTGTATGTGGCTCACAAGGCTTTCAATGTCAGGGCAGTTACATTTGAACAGTCTTACAATTAATTACATATGGCCCTTTGAAATCAACAATAAGGCTGAAGTGGGCCTCAGTGGAAATAAGTTTGAGACTCCTAGTTTAAAGGCATTTTGTCAAGACTTTCCAATATTTATGTCATTCTTTCTTGAACAATGATTGAATACCAAACACGTTGCTGGGTGTGAGTTAGGATATAAAAAAGAAAAGATTTACAGTACGAGTGGCAAAATTTAATTGCACAATTTGTTAGATGTCTTGCCTTAGGGAAGACTTCCCTAGATTGTCACTTTCCAAGTGTGTTGGACTAAAAAATGGCACCATTCCCAACCAGCACTCAGATAGTGAGATTTGTGTGCATCTGGATCTAGGTAATGTAAACTACTTTAAAAGCTCTTTTGAAGAAGCCTGGAAGCAAATGTGCCACTTGCAGGCAATAGTATCAATCAAACTACTATACGTTCTTTTCTTTGTCACTTATATAGCTTCTAATGCTAACCACTGATATACGGCAACCCTACTATGTCAAAAAGTCTCCTCAACTAATATTCAGATATATAAATTACATTTTTGGATTCTCTAACAGTTAATTGGATGAATGGATCCTTTCTGCAAATTTTTTTCCCCAAACTCCAGAATGATTAAGCTCTCATCCATTTCTCTGAAGTATTTAAAAGGTTTTATCTGACTATAATATTAGTGTTGGGGGTTTCTGTTGAGTGTGTAGTTTTATGGCTCAGTATTTTTCTTGGGATTGTGCATGAGGTCAGAAGTGCAATGTACTGTAAATCTTTTGAAATACAGTCCAGGCCACATTGCAAGAGGCAGCAAAATGCAGCCAGTTGGATTTAGCTTTACAACTATGAAACAAGCACAGCACTTTTTAAGCTGCTACCAGACCAGTTCCACTTTCCATTTGCTAAAGTTGCAGAATGTCTTGTGCTCTGATAGGTATCTCCAGTCTGGTAAAATTAAGTCCACTCCAGTCCTCTTTTCAGTTTTATGCTTGGGTGGCTTCTATTTCACAAAATGACATAACCAGACAAAACCCTCCTAGGAAGTAGGAAAGCCTGTTTCAGGCTTAAAGTTCAAGGTGAGGGGTGAATAAAGTGAAATGGCCCTGGAATGGAAGAGGCTGATCTCATGATCTTGAGAACAGACCTCTCATTCATTTCCCTTAAAGGGTTGCCCTGGTTGGATAATCAGGGAATCCAGGTGTTTCGCCCGAAAATTGATATCGTTAGCCGAGGGGGGATGATACCTCGGCTGGGATACACCTTGATTCCTGACACCCTCTGAGTTAGACTTAAGGAAATTTAAATAGGTAACTTTAAATAAAAGTTGCTCAATTTGAACCCAATATTTTGTGTCTCGTCTCTTTTGTTCAAGGGGTTGGAAGGCAACTCGTATTAGCTGGTTATGGCATTGTTTTTTAGCTTATGCACAAGGTTTTTTTTTCAATATGCAAATGTGTATTTTTACAATGAAACCTCTTTCTCACTCTCTCACTTTCTCTCTCTCTTTCTCCTTGACCTCAATGGTTGAGCCACATTTTCTAAGGGAGTTTCTACACCGATACTATAATGCAGTTTGAAGCCTTTTAGAGAGTGGGATGTCCACAAAAGGCACACTCTCAATGTGAGCAGCAGCAGTTATCCAGTCAGAAGCAGCATGTTTTTAAAAAAACTAACCAGAAAGTCAGGAATAAGCCAGATAATGTGCTGCAGCTTATTTGAATATATCCTATGCAAGGCTCCAAATTGGGATCTGAAAATGCAGAGCTCTTGTTAGGACACTCCTAGCACTAAAGCATTTTAAAAACATCAAAACATAGCTGGCCAGAAGGTAAAACAGTTATGCATTATATTGAGTATAGATTGTTGGTGGGTTCCTATTCTCATAAAAGCAGCTCAAAGCAACCAAATGAGTTCAGAAGCTGTTCTCCGGCCTGAGAAATGCTACTTCCAAAAAGCAAAGCAAGGAATTCCCAGGTCCAAACTGTTCTCACGGCTCAGCTAGAGTCCTGGCCAGTTTTGTGATTCTGTAAAGTCACTTACTATCAGGCAGTGCCTAGAAACAGGTCAAGACAAGTCCAAAAACAAATACAAATATTATTGTGTGTGGCATATTCATGCAGACCTTCTGTTGTAGTTGAGTCTGGGACTCTTGTGTTTCTTTGTGGGATTTCTAGTGGGGTTTTTTGGCCAGATAGGCTTGATTTTGTTTCCAATCATTGCTTTGAAGTGTTTTTTGTTTGTTTGGTCGCCTTTTTGACTTAGAAGACTGAGGACAATAAAACTCTTATTACCCTTTTCTCTGGCTTGGCTACTTAATCAGCATCTGGGTCGTGACACCTTTCTTGAAAAAAAGATAAAATAATTTGAGAAGGAAGTTGGAAATAGCAATTTGAAAGTGCACCCTTCAAACATAGAACTAGAAACTGATGAATGTTTCCTCCTGTCAATGAACTTTCTTATAGATGAGCCAATCTCTAAAATAAAAAGGTTTGCACACCCTATATTCACAGTGAATATAAGGTGTGCCTTACCCTATATTCACCTGGCCCAACTTACTTGTCCGAATGCATCAGCCCCTACATCCCACCTCGTAATTTAAGATCATCTGAGGAGGCCCTGCTCTTGCTCCCGCCAACTTCTCAAACGCGGTTGGTGGGGACAAGAGAGAGGGCCTTCTCGGTGGTGGCTCCCCATCTGTGGAACGCGCTCCCAAGCGACATACGATCAACCTCCTGGCATTCAGGAAAGGAGTTAAGTCCTGGCTGTGGCACCAGGCATTTGTGCATTAGCACAATGCAGCACTTTGGACTGGATTTGTAAGGGCAAGTTGATGGAGATGGCTCAATGCCCCTGTTATGGATGGAACACTGTTTTTAACATAAGTGAATGTGTGTAATGTGTTAATGCTAATTGTATTTTAATGTATTTTAATGCTGAATGTTTTTGGTTTTTATATTGTATTTTACTGTGTGGGCATCGAATTGTGCCTTTTGTTAGGCCGCTCTGAGTCCCCCCTCAGGGGTTGAGAAGAGTGGGGTAGAAATGTTGGAAATACATAAATAAATTACAGTGTAGATTATCAAGAGTAACCAAGACATTTACCAAACTACATGAATAATCCAGAGATAACCAATATAATACAGTAAAATGTGCAGAGTGATATTTAAGATCCTAAGAATGGTGCATTTGAGATTCAGCCATATTGTTCAAATCAGCTTCATATATCAATAATTATTCACAGAGATTATGAATGTGCCACCACAACCACTTTCAACATCAATTTTGCCATTACATTTCTGCAAACTTTACAATTCTGAAAAATAAGCAACAGAGAACAGGGTTTTACAAGTGAACAGAGTCTGTCCAGGATACATTTTGTCAACTCAAAGGAAGTTTTTCATAGTACAACCATTCTAGCTAAAAGGGGACTGCTAATTTTTAAAACAGTAAATTCTTTTAGATTTGCTTAGAAGCCATCCAGATGGATTGGTCTCTGTTGGAAGAACCATGATAATAAGGCACTCTAAGCCTGAACAACACAACATAGACATGATCCAAGGAGCCAAATCTGTCGATGTTCTGTACGGTTAGTCTCCAAAATGCAAGTTGCATTCAGAGCCTGGAATGACTCTGCCTGTGGAAGCAGGAAACTGGTTCCTCTTTCACAGAAAGAGAAATATGCCCAAAGTGATCTCCACATCCACCACTTGTACTGGAAACTTTGGTGCCATTTTCAGATAGGGAAGAAATTTATTTATTTATTTATTTACTATACTTGTATACTGCCTTTCTCAGCTTATCGGCAACTCAAGGCAGTTTACAACAAGTCAGTACGAATAATAGCAAATACAAATTAAGCATTAAGACATTATAAAACCACAATAAAACAATAAAACCAGCATTATTATCCTCAGCGTCTCCTAGTTAAAACTTTATCCAAATTCGATTATCAAATGATTCCGTTTCCTATGTCAGTTACTCGGCATTTGTAAACGCTTGCTCGTATAACCATGTCTTAACTTGTCTCCGAAACGTTAAGAGTGAGGGGACCAATCTAATCTCCTTAGGGAGGGGAATCCATAGACAGATAATCCTCTTGAATGTTGTTGTGTTCTTAAATCCTTTGGTTGTCTCAGGCCCTGTCATTTGGGGTTTGAAAAGCTATTAATATCAATTTTATTGTGTTTTTCCAAATCTCGCTCTACTTTTTCTTCCTTTCCTTGTTGTAGCAGGGCACGAATCTTTGTGTGTTCTTCCTTTCCCACACTGAAATGTGTATGCATTTATCCCAATGGACAGTTTTCCCTCATTTGGTAAAGTATAGTCATGTTCATTTTTCAAAGCAAAAGCTTTTCTCTTTTAAAATGTACATGCTGTTTTGTTTTGTACTCACCTTATCTCTCCAAAACATCCCTTTCATTGTGGTAAAATCTTTTTCAGTTGTCCTGAAAAAGTGCATTCTGTACTTTGCCAGCTTTAGGTAGGAAGATAATGTTGACTGAATGAAAAGTATTCAGATACGGTTTGAGAAAATGATTTTTTAAAAAAACCCAAATATTTTACATGTTCTGCAGACCAAGCATCACTCTTGGATAGATAGTATAATCAACTAGACAACAGACATACTGTTTCTAAGTATTAGAGAAAAAGCTCCCAGCTAGAGGTATATAATTTCTATGTCAATTAAAAAGATTCTGCAATACAAAACATATTTACCTGAATTTAAAAAACAGATATTTAGCCAGAACACAATGAGAAGGAAAATTGCAAGCACACCATGTCTTCATACATAATAAATTCTCTCACCAGACTAGAGAGTACAGGTCCTGTGGAACGTTTTGGTTAGGAAAACTCTAGTTTTCTCCCTTTCCAATCCTTCACACAGCATCATTATATTTTTCCCCTTTCCTTTCCTTTCTCTCTCTCTCTAATATTATGCCAGGCAAGGTTTGGATAGATGCAATTCAAATGTTCTTTTCAACACTGGTCAGGAATAGCTTGACTTTCTGTCTTGTCTGTGAGGTACCTGCTTTGTCAATGTTATGTTAAGTGCTGGTTATGTGTTGATATTGGCCTATATGACTCCGACCCAGCTTACTTGTCTAAACGTATCTCCCTCTCTGTTCTGCCTCGTAGCCTAAGATCCACCGGGGAGGCCTTGCTCTCAGTTCCACCAGCTTCGCAAACACGGCTGGTGGGGATGAGGGACAGGGCCTTCTCGAAGGTGACCTCCACCTATGGAACTCGCTCCCCAGTGAAATCAGATCGGCATCCTCCCTCCTTTCTTTCAGAAGAAAACTAAAGACGTGGTTGTGGCTAATGGATATAATGGCACTGAACATTGAATCTGATGTTGTGATTGTTGTAATGGAAAAGGCTTTATGATTGTGTAACTAATACTGTTCTAATCTATGGTATTTGTATGTTTTCATCTTTATATTATACTAGCTGAACCCGGCATGCGTTGCTGTGCCCTATTTAGGAGGACGTCTGGGTATGTAAGGGTTGGAAATGATGTGGCTATGTGTTTTGTGTGTGTATATATGTGTATGTTTGTGTGTATATATGTGTGTGTATGTGTGTATATATGTGTATTTATATGTGTTTGTCTATGTATGTGTATATATGTGTGTGTATGCGTATGTATATGTGTTTGTGTGTGTATGCGTATGTGTGTGTATATATGTGTATGTTTGTGTTTTTGTGTTTTTATATGTGTATATATATGTCTATTTGTTTATGTGTATGTATTTGTGTATATTTATATATGTCTATGTGTTTATGTGTGTGTATGTTTATTTATGTGTTTTTGTGTACGTATGTGTATGTTTATATATGTGTGTATATTTGTGTATGTGTGTATATTTGTTTATGTGTGTATATTTGTGTTTGTATGTGTTTGTGTCTGTATATATATGTATGTGTGTATGTGTGTATATATGTGTGTGTATATATGTGTGTGTATATATGTGTGTGTATATGTGTATGTGTAGGTATATATGTGTGTATGTGTTTGTGTATGTATATGTGTGCATATGTGTATATATGTTTATGTGTATATGTGTGTGTGTATATGTGTGTGTGTATGTGTGTGTTGGTGTTGTTTTGTGTAGGAGTTGTAATGTTTGTTTTTTTTATTATGGTTTATTAGTTTGTGTTTTGTAATCTTGCTTGCCTCTTCCATGTCCGTCTCTTCTGTTGCCTGCTCTCTTTCCCGCTCTCTGTCTTTGTGTGTGTGTGCCTGTTGCGAGGGCGTCGTCCGCAAGATCCGGGTGTAGGAATGGCTGGGAGACGGTGTAGGAGGTGGGTCTGGCCATGGGACTACACTACCCAGAAGGCTTTGCGTCAGTCAGTGGGAAGGAAGGGGCCTGGCTATGGGACTACACTTCCCTGAGGGCCCCACGTGGTCACCTTTGTTCCCAGTGAGCGGTGCAGAGCCTTCTGGGAAGTGTAGTCCCATGGCCAGGCCCGCTTCCTGCACTGCCTGCCAGCCGTTTCTGCACCCGGATCTTGCGGGCGATGGCCTTGGCTCCTCCTCCGCGTCCTCGGCCTTCCTCGCCGGCTCCCATCCGTTACCGGAGCCGGCCGGCCCCCGCGCATCCTCGGCCTCCTCCGCCGTCTCTTAGGGAGTGCCCCGCTGCCCGGGTTCATGAGGGGCTTTGAAGTGGCGGAGGAGGGGGGCATGGCGTCGGCGGCGCGGATCGGGTTTCGGGAGTGGCTGGGAGGCGGTTAGGGTCCGGGAGCGTGGTAAGGTTTTTTCTGTGGATGCGGGGTGGGAGGGAGCGTTGGAGGAGGAGGGGCGTGGCTTTCTCATTGCCACCGTGGCTGCGGTGTTTTGCGCATGCGTGTTAATGTTGTTTTGCGGGGGTGTTTTGGGGGTGTTGTGCTGTGTTTTTGGGTGTTTTTGTGGGCCGGTTATGGACCTTGTGGTATGGATTAGTGGCCTGGCGAGTTTCGTGTGTCTGGGACATGTAGTTTTTGCGTCCATTTGCCCCGTTCCACGACCACTCTCTTTTTATATATATAGATTGTATTCTATTGTGGCATCGAATCGTTGCCATTGTTAGCCGCTCTGAGTCCCCCTCCGGGGGTGAGAAGAGCGGGGTAAAAATTATGTAAATAATAATAAATATGTTATAGTTTTTGCTAATGCTGACTTCTTATCTTGAGTGGGGGGTGGAGGAAAGCAGAAGAAGGTTGAAGGAACAGTCTTACTCCATCACGTCTTTCTTCATCTTGAAGGATGGCCAGTTATCCCCTGTCGTTACCCATCTTTCCCTTGCTTTCTCCCAACTTATGGCTGAAGATTGATATAGAGCTCCATTTCCATGTGCTGCACCCATCTGATGAAGTCCTATGTCAGGGTCATCAAATTATGTGTATGTACCCAATAAATTTGAATAACTGACACTTAACCTTGATCTTCAATTCAACATTTGCCTTGGATTAACTAGAAATCTTTCACCTCAAAGCTTCTTTGTAGACTTGCTTTTTTGCTATCTCAGCTTTTCATACCAGTTAGGTATTAAATAATTCCGACATCTTTTCAATGTTTTGCTATTTTGGCTGATAGAAAACTTACATTGACTAGAAAGAGATGAGCTGGACATTTTTAATTGGACTTCTCATGAATGACAATGTGGAAAATATGCAACACTGTTTTACAAATATATGAATTGTCAAAGCAAAGTAGATTCTTCTCATATATTATAAAAAGGCTATTTTCATCAAGACTGCCAAATCCACGATTTTCTTCCAGTCCCTAACCAATCTGGTTCATCTCTGAATTCCATCTCCTGATTAATTTTGGACCCCTATTTATGGTGTACCCACATTATACAAATACTGCAGTTTGATGCTACTTTTAACAGCCACGGCTACATCCTGTGGAATCCTTTGATTTATAATTTGTTGAGGAACTCAGAATTCAGTGTTAGTTCAGAGCCGTAGATTAAAGCTTTGTTGTGCAAAGAACCTCCCCAAACTACAAATCCAAGGATTCCATAAGGTGAAGTAATGACAGTTAAAATGGCTTGAAACTGTTATAACTTTGCAATGTGGATAAACCTTGACCTCAGTCCGTTTACTACTTCCACCCCACTGTTGCCCAGAGCAACACATTAATTCAGGAGCATAGTATGGTTTACATTAAATGACATTAGCGCCTGCTTTCTGGGGTACTTTCCTGTTATCAGATTCTGCAATGCTTGCTCAAATTAATCCAAATCAAAACTGCTAAATTTCATCAATGTTTAGTCATGCAAAACAAAACAAGCAAAGCTGGTCTAATATGCCTCCCTCTCTGCTTTGAATGAGAAACAGGAGGCTTCAAATTATATCTAAATTGGGAAGCAAGCTCCCAAGAGAAACACTGAACATCACCACTAAACTGAAATAATTCCATGGGCATTGTCTATGGTTTAAAAATAAAACCTGAAAAGTAAGTGAAGCATTGGGTAAGGACCTTGAATCTGATGTGGACCAAGGAAAAGAATAGTGTGTCATTATATTTAAAGATTCACAGAAAATTAATGTGAATGTTTGGGCATGATCCAGAAAGGACAATGTGTGATGGAGTCAATTTTATGATGCAGAGGGACTTCCTACCTGTATTCATCATGCCTTGTTATAAAAAGTTTGTTAAATATCAGGAAAACCAGAGATTATCTTCTGAGCTCAGGAATTGGTACAAAACCGGAGAAAAGGAGGGGGGGGGGGACATGTGTGATGAGATCTGTCAATTTTTTCCATGTTAAATTGCTTTAGTGACGTGGAGTAAGGGGCATTCCTATAGATCAGGGGTGCTCATTAGGTAGATCATGATCTACTGGTAGATCACGTAGGACATCCTGGTAGATCGCAGGCAGGGTGGGAGGAAGGCTCAGTCCTGCCCCGCAGGCTCCCGACACCACCCAGGTGCAGAAGGAGGTTGGACTGGATGGCCCTTGGAGATCTTCACCTATTCTAGGAACCCATTGTTATTACTATTAGCAGAGGCTGAATGGCCATCTGTGAGGAATGTTTTGATTGTGTTTTTCCCTTATGGCAGAAGGAGGTTGGACTGGATGGCCCTTGGAAGTCTCGTTCTACTCTAGGAACCTATTGTTGTTGTTGTTGTTATTATTAGTAGTAGTAGCAGAGGCTGAATAAATATCATCATCATTATTATGAATAAATTCAGGGGCTTATTATACTCACATTTAGTTGAATTCAGTCTTAAAATATATTACATGGCTCTCACTGAAATGAATTTCCAAATATTTTGCTTTTATGGCTCTCTGAGTAGTGGGTAGGTAGATCATTTTGACTTGGTTGTTTTATAAGTAGCTCTCATGCTGAAAAAGTGTGAGCACCCCTGCTATGGATGGTCCCCTTCCAAGCATTGGCATTTCTCTCTGAAATCCTGCTTCATGAGCCTGGCATGATAATGTTTATATTAATTTAATTATTAGAAATACCGAAAAATCAAAATAGCTTTGTTTTTCCTGTCCTTTTTTTCTTTATACTATTCTTGGCTTTTCAGTCTGAGACATGATACAATTTATTTTCTAATGCAACAGGACAAAACGCCACAGTAATATGGTGCTTCCTCCTCCATGTAGGAGTCCTGTTTAGTTATTACCGAAGTGTACTGACACAGTATGAAAAAAAAGAATAGCTTGCTAACCCCATTGCTTCCACCAGTTTTGAAGCTGCCCTCACGTGGAGGAGAAAGATCTGTGCTGAAAAACATCCCTTATGCAAATATTCTCCATATGGTAAGGAAACACTGGAGCTCCTAATTTCATAGAGAACTTCAGATTTAGGGTAAAATTTTCTGCACAGATTCATCAGCTTTCAGGTAAGGAGACTGACAGAAGTGAAGTTGGGTAAGCCTGCGTCCTTTTTTTCTTGATTCAGCAGGTTTCTTGAAGAGTTGGATATTTGCCAGAGCTAAAAATGATGAACCACTTTCAACTTTTTTTTAAACAAAAACTGTTGTTATTGCTGCTGCCTTTATTCAGTTAGGCATGTGTGGGTTCTAATTTTCACATGTTAAAATGTCAATACCAAATTACTAATTTGTTTTGATAGCAATTAATGGAATAAAAAACATAATCTGTTTATGTTAACATGGCATCTTTTTTTTTAAAAAAAAAGGTAAGTTGTTCAAAGCTTTTTAAGAAACTCTGAGGATTTTTTAAAAATTGTGTCAAAAACAACTTGAGAAACTGCAAGTCACTTCTGGTGTGAGAGAATTGGCTGTCTGCAGAGACGTTGCCCCGGGGGATGCCCGGATGTATTACCATCCTGTGGGAGGCTTCTCTCATGTCCCTGCATGGGAAGCTGGAGCTGACAGACTCAGAGGATTGCCAAAACAGTATATGATTGGTATGTTTGATTGACGTTATTGCCACCTAGTGGTATGTTTTGTTGTCTCATTTTAAAGTTCTGTGGCATATATTTGCTCCCTTGTGCCCCTTTACCAGGTCAGCTTATGCAAAGAAATAGTTTTCTAAGACTCTCTTGTAGACTGGCTGGCAGCAGCACCATTCAGGAAACACCACTTTTTTCCTCTGCTTCAGACCCCCATCCCACTTATTCCAGATATCACACCTCTTTTCTCCATTTTCCTTCTTTTACTTCCATTTCTATAACTGTCTGTCACTGTCCTCCATTATCACTGTCATCCCATTCTCAATGTTCAACATCCTTTCTCTTTGCTCTCTACCTCCTGCCAATTACTTCTGTCTCTTGTTCTTATAATCTATTCCTGTCTGAGGTTTGGGCAACCTTCACCTCTAGCAAGGCTGTACACAGGATTTTGATTCCGGGGGGGGGTGAGTTTGATCAGGGGGGGGCTGAGTCTGGGTGAGTGGGTCAACCCTTGCAAAACTTTTGTATTGTTATCCCAATACCCCCATGCATATGGGATATATTGAGCATGGTGAATACACATAACAGTTTAAATAGTGTACCAGTAAGGCCTTCTCGCAGACAACCCTGAGAATGGGGGCTTCAGTCCCCAAGCCCCCCCGGGCACATGCCTGCCTCCAGCAATGGCATGAGTAAGTGAAGCAGAAGGATAATCACTACTTTCAGAGTTGTCTGATTATTATTGCTACCTTTCATGCATGCCTTTTTCCTGTGTATTTCCCTCCCTTGCCTTCTTCTACTTCTTACCTACCTCCTCAACACCACTACCATAACCGCATATTGTGCCTCACCTCATCTTGTGACAGGGGCAGCATCACTTTACTGTCTACCAATGCTATGTGTAATGCAATCATTGCCAAATAAAGCGGGAAAGAGTCACGGTAGCAGCAGGAGAACATCCCCCACCGAAAGAATGTCACCCAATCCAGCGCCCAGTTTTGTTCTTGTGTGTCTTATGGTGTCCCTCAGCTTAAATATATAATAGTAACACAGATTCATGAGTCTGCATTCAGACCGCAAGAGATTAGGTTCATATCTTCTTCATCCTTTATTTAGTGAGCCGCCATAACAGATAAGAAGTCCAAGCTTTTTATATCAAAAACAGTCTCACCAATTGTTTGAGTCCTTATTTTGTTTAGAAAGTGAGATACAGTGAACCCTTGGTTTATATATATATATATATATATATATATATATATATATATATATAATTTTTATTGATACGACATAAGAAATAAGGTGAGGGAATAGACATAGAGTAGGGACTGGTTTTTTAAAAAAAAAAACAAACATACTATTGACTTTTTCCATCATTGTCTAAAGGTTACTATGATGTTAAAATCATTTCTTGATAAAAGAAATGATTAAAACAAAAGGCTGGAAAGGTGGGTAAAGAGTATGTGGAAACCTAGATGATAAAAAAGTTAAGGAATAGAAAACAACTCCTATCTAACACTTCCTGCCGTAACACTTCCTGCCTTCTTCATAATCAAAATATCTATCTTCTTTGTCTTGTATCTTCTTATTTCTAGTAGATTAACTTTTCATGATCCCTAGGATATCACTGGGGATCCTGCTATTCTATTCACCAACTCCTCTTTTTTTCTTTTCTTGTTAATCTTACATCTCTGTAATAGTGATTATCTATTATTATCTTGTAAAACTCAATGTTATTATTTTCTTCTCTTCTTTTAAAAAATCAATAAAATGCTCCCATTCTTTTAAAATTAGTAGCTACTAGCTACATAATGCTACTAATTATTATTTGTATCCAAATTATTGCAGTATTAGATTTCTTCTCTTGGGAGTGTCTGGTGATTGTATAAACCTGATCAATTTGTCAATTTCTGCCTGATCCATTATTTTTGTAAACCATAACTCTTGAGTGGGATTTTTTTCTCTAGTTTTCAGTAATCACAAATAGTGAAAAGCATTTTTCTTGTCTGGTCGATTTAGTCCATTTATATTGAAAGAAAATATGTATGGTCCTCATTCTTGAGATAGTAGATTATCATCCAATTCTTCATATGGAGTGGCCTGTTGCTGTTGTTCAACATCTTCCTTATCCAGGATCTATTGAGGTTATCATCTTGTCTTTCCTTCTAGGACAGTGGTTCTCAACCTGTGGGTCCCCAGGTGTTTTGGCCTCCAACTCCCAGAAACCCTAACAGCTGGTAAACTGGCTCAGAATTCTGGGAGTTGTAGGCCAAAACACCTGGGGACCCACAGGTTGAGAACCACTGTTCTAGGATGTTCTCTTTCTGCTTTGTCTTTTGATCTTTCTTATTTATTTATTTACTATACTTTTACCCCACTCTTTCTCTCACCTTGAAGGGGACTCAAAGTGGCTTCCAAATTGGCATTATTCTTCTGAATGTAAGTCTTTTTTGAATTTTTCATAAAAAATTTGGACCTTCATGATTGATGTTAACCAATAACTTTGTCCTTTATAACATACCAGTACTCCTTCTGAGTTTTCCCATCTGAATCTATAGCCTTTCTTCTTAAGTTTATCTGTCAGGAGAAGGTGATCTCTTCTTTTCTTTATTGCTTGAGATGAAAGTTTTCTTAATACTTCAATCCTGGTGTTTCCTACTTCAATTGGATTTTTGGTGTGAGCTTGCTAGAATTCCCCAAGCCAACTTGATATTTTTTAACTATTTATGATTCGTTTAACATAATGAGAGGGGAGCATTGGGGGATAGGGTTGCATCAATCCATTAATTGGATTGGTATGTTGATACTGATAAAGCAGCAATGATAAAATGGTGATCACATGCATACCAGCAGAAAAGAGGACAAAAAAGCACAGAGGTTGCATGCAGTATGGATATTGTGGTATATACGCAAAGATGTATCTTTTGAGATCATTACAAAATAGAAATAGCATGCATTCCACCACAATGGAAAAAAATGACCAGTTGATTGACATGACTGCACTATTTGATGTTCAAGTGGAAAATTGTTAATAGGATGAAAACTTGGCATCTTTTCAAAGAAGATTACTCTCTTTAATTTAAGACATGTCATTATCCATACTGAATAGGGGTTTTCAGGTGTAATCATCTGCAATCTCTATGTATAACAATTGAAATTATAGAGGTACCAGTTTCTCAAGGAGAGCAGCAACAGAAGATAATGATATCATTCTTGGTCTTATCCATGCGTCCCACCTCAATGGAAAATACCAACTCACCTTCTCAACTTCCCTTGTTATGCAATGTGACATTGTGCTGATTAAGGAAGGACCGGCTTCCAGCCAAGTATCTAACAGTCAGCATTTCTCATTGACAGCAGGAAGAGAAGAGAAAGAAACTTTGATCAGGGCCAGTGATCCTTCAAGGATTACATTTTAGTTAAGCACTCTTATCACACAAAGCCCTCGAGGTCAAAGGGGACAGGGTTCAAGATGCCACCACAATGTTATAGTCTCATTTGATTAGATTAATGTCAGTTTCAAACTGTTTAGTTATGATATCATCATTCATACCAATAAACTAATCAAATGACTTTTCTAAAATTGACATGTCCGAAGATTTTTTTCACATTCTTCATACTGTTCTGTGAAATGTAAATCTTTTTCTGTTTAGCAGGATCTGACATACAATCACAAGGAACTAATGAGGATATTCTTTAACACATTACCCTTTGCTCTTGAGGCTAGGCTACAATATGAAATCCAAGCTGGATATTCAAATTCATGATAAGGATGTGGTTATTCTTCGATCTCTGACACAATACCCTTTCCCCGCCTACGCAGTGGGCGGAGAAAGGAACTTGCCTCCTCCCATGAAGAGAGGTGATTGGTTGCCTCAATAGAATCTTCCAGGGGAATGGGCGGAGGCTGGCTAATTGCTATGGCCAGCCTCCTGCCTCATTCCGGCTGGAGACGACGAGGGAGCAACACCCCTGAACCTTACAGACCCAGGAGCCAGGTCTGTTCAGGGGCTGGTGGGCGAGCTGGGCCTGGAGCGTCTGCCTCCTGGCAGAGGCCCGTCGCCCATCTGATGCCTTGCCTCCCTTTCTCTTTTCTTTTTCAAGATTGGGGATGAGCTGCATGCCCGCATCCCTCCCTGCTTTCCCTTACCATGCTCTGGCGTGGTTGCCAGGCCATTCGGGCCTGCTGGGCCGCCTGGACTGGTGTAGGCTGGTTGGCTGCATCGGCGCCACACTCTCCCGGTTGGCTATGCTCCGTGAGCTGGAGCACGCCTCCGGGAAAGGTGCGGGGCGGTGTTTGGAGGCCCAACTTTGCCTGGCGCCACCACCTTGCTGCGTTGCACCCTCCCCCTCCTCTTCTTAGTGGGCCGCCACCAGGCCTCATGGCCATGCCAGGGGCCATGGAGGTGGCCATTTTTGGGGCGGGGCTACAACTGCCATTTTGGTGAGGTCGGTAGCCATCTTGAGGGCAGGGCAATGGCTGCCATCTTAGTAAGGTTGGTGGCTCCATCTGTGAACCGGATATATCTATCTACATCTATGCCTGGATGGCTCTTTGTCAGGAGGGCTTTGATTACGTTTTCTTGTCCTGGTGAAGGGAGTTGGACTGGGTCACCTTAATTATTATTTATTTATTTCATTTATAACCCGCCCTTCTTTATCTCTGAAGGGGGACTCAGGGTGGCTAACAAAAGGCAATAGTTAAATGCTGCATACATAGGAACAAAAAACAACAATATATCAATATACAAAAAAGCAGATTAAAATCAGTTACATATCAAAATACCCACATAATCCCTGTTCCATGGTACAATTCCACATTCATATGCTGTCCATGTCAATCCTCAGTCCAGCAACACAACCCTATCATACTCAAATTGTCCGTCCGCTGTTCCACATCAACTAAACGCCCAGTCCCGAAGGCACATCTTTACCTTTTTTCTAAAGGAAAGGAGGGAAGAAGTTGATCTTATTTAGCTGGGGAGCGAGTTCCACAAGTGAGGGGCCACAACCGAGAAGTATTTTCTATTGGTCATGGGGGTTCTGTGTG
This sequence comes from Anolis apletophallus, assembly GCA_030556195.1. NCBI lineage: Eukaryota > Metazoa > Chordata > Lepidosauria > Squamata > Anolidae > Anolis > Anolis apletophallus. The sequence goes on along the minus strand of JARBWK010000004.1, from coordinate 142,847,760 downwards.
GGACGTTTGCCCCAATTCTGTCATTGGTGAGGTTCAGAATGCTGTTTGATTGTAGGTGAAATATAAATCCTATTAATTAAAACCACCAAATGTCAAGTTCTATTTCTCCCAAATTCCATCTGTGTTCATATTTGGGCATATGGAATATTCATGCTAAGTTTGGTCCAGATCCATCATTGAGTCCACAGTGCTTTCTGGATGTATGTGAACTACAACTCCCAAACTCAAGGGCAATGCCCACCAAACCCTTCTAGTGTTTTCTGTTGGTCATGGCAGTCCTGTGTGCCATTTGGTTCAATTCCATCATTGGTGGAGTTCAGAATTCTCTTTGATTGTTGGTTAACTATAGATCTCAGCAACTACAACTCCCAAATGACAAAATCATTTTTGAGTGATGGTCACTCCTTGGGTTAGTAGGTGTCTTGTGGCCAAATTTGGCAGCAATTCATCTAGTGGTTTTTGAGTTATATTAATTCCACAAACAACATAACATTTTTATTTATATAGATGGGCAGCTCACATGGCTTTCATGTAGTGAAAGTGCTCTAGCTTTTGAAACTGTGTGATTTAAAATAATCTTTAAGGTGTATTTTTCACCTATTTTAAGAACATTTGGGGTTTTTTTTAAAAAAAATGACTAGTGTATTTAATGTTTGAATTGTTAGTATTCATTATGATTTCCTATCTAGAAATACACAGGAAAAGACATTGGGGCACACATGGTTTTAGATCATACCATAGATAAGAATGTATGTACCTTAGCACGTATATGGGCATCATCGATTAGGAGAGCCAGAGGAAGTATAATATGTTGGGACACTGTGCTGAAAATATCTAGGTTCTCGTGGCAATTTCACTTTTGCTTAAACCAATGGTGTTATTGGGAGCTGTCACTTGGATCATAAGGTCCTTGACCGGGCCACAAGGAAAGGAATGAGTCCTTCTTAATTATGCACGGAAGAGACCAAATAGGCTGTGCATTTATTAAGCTTCTTGGGGTTAACTGAAGGTTGAACTTGTTAATCAGAGAATTGATCACCACCATGGGTCCCCACCACCGCTGCTGCTTTTGTTCTATCTAATCTCTAATGGAATGGAGACATTGCTTGTGGCCTCTGCTGTGACATTAATCTAGTGACATTCAGTAGCTAAGAGATCACTTTGGCATGTCTTACTTGAGAAGATAAAACAACTGGACAGCTGTGTTGACCCCCTTGCCCTCTCTACAGCACTTAGCACAGAGAGTGCATCTTGCTTGTTATAGGATAAGAAATTAATTAAATCTTTAGCATGTTGCACTAACACCCCCATAAGAAAGATGCCAGGACTCAAGGAAACTATGCAGCTTTTGCTACAAAGAGATAGCAAAGTGCCTACTATGGAAGAGGGCAGCAGTTATTATGCATAATTGGAAAGAGAATGTCTTGTCAGTGGCAGTCTTGTGGAGAGGTGATAAATGACATTAGTACAAAGCTGAAGAATTGCCTCCTTAAAATACAGTGGTAACTAAGAAAATGAACTGATCCTAACCAGATGAGATCTGAGGATAAAAATGAAATGAGGCTAGACTTCTAATGCATCTCTCCTTTTTAAAAAGCAGCTGTAACACTAGTGTGTGCCTGATTTTGAATATAAGAACTATTTTTTTTCTAAACTGTCTGAAAAAAGGGGGGAACTATGGCAGGCAATTTGCATTCATTTATAGGAGTGAAATAAAAACAATGAGATTTTTTTTAGTCTGAGTGCTTAAAAAGTGGAACATCTGAAACTGCAAGTAAGTATAAAGGGCAGGTAAGTATAAAGGGCTTCTGAACATTTGTTGTAGATGCTCAAAACAAATAGTTTACTTGTTGTGCGATTAACCAATCACACTGAGCAGAAAGGAGGCAAAGGAATGGTCCAGCACATTGCCAAGAATTTAAACAGAAACGAATTCTTACCACCTCATTACAAAGGGCACCTTTTAGCGGCATATGCTGCCTCTGCCCTACATCACCCATGGGGTGACACCGGTAGGGTTCTGTGGGTGATGTAGGGCAGAGCTGGTGCATGGTGCCACTGCAGCAACATGGGAGGCTTCCCGTGTTGCCATAAGAAGCCATGGGGGAAGTTGCGCAATCATTGCTTCCCCCCATTGGATCAGCTAGAACAGGAGCCAGGCAGTGCGGGACATGGGGCTTCGGGTTCTCCACACCCTCTGATGATGTAGGGTGGGTCTGATGGCTGGTGAGAAGGTCATTAGAAAAGCTAGGTTCAAATCTACACTGAGATTGTGTTCACATTTACCCAGATAATCTTGGGTAAACTGCTCCAGATCTGCCCTGTTGTAGCCCACAAGCATCTTCAGGGACTTTTTGGCGCCCAGTTGGGCTGCTGGACGAAGGGCACTTTGGGACCACCACTTCTGTGTTTCTGGTCACAAGCGGCTCCCTCACAAAGGCTTTCTGGTGATGTCGCTATTCTTGGTCACATGGATGTGTGCCCAGTTTTGACCTCACAAGAAGGAAAGTGAGCAGCAATTCTCTGCCAGGGAGCTACTTGTGACTGTTGAATTTGTTCAATTGTGGACAATGGACTGGACTGTACTCAGCCAGATCCAGCTGCTCATGCCTCCAAAAATAGGGATCTTTCCAGAGTCTCCTGGGGGCTCCACAATTAATTTCATTTACCCTTTCACCTGAATAGTAACTGGATATAGCACTTTTACTGCAAATCCAACAATACATTGTGTGGACCCCCTCCATCAGCTGAACGATTAGTCCACTTTATTTAGCACATATAGACACGGCCATTAGTCAAAACCTACCAAATAATGGTAGGCCAGGAAAGCCAAGAAGTCATTCTGCATAGTAAGAAAGCCGCCAGTTTTTGCAAAAGGAACTTCAATGAACCAAGGTTGAACCATTGTAGATGAGCATCTTTAATAACTGTATCCATACCAGTGGTGAGCAGAAATAAGCAACAAGATGGTGATTTGATCTTTGTTTGATTTAGTGAGGCTGTTCTCATAATATGTTCCATGCTATTGTTTTTTTCTCTCGAGAGGCATCTGCAGTGTTAAAGAGGGGGAAGGCATATATTGCAAGCTTGACTATGAATAGCTTTCAATGTTCCAGAAAAAGAATGCCAAATCTCAGCATTGTGACTCACTTTTCCATTCGCAGGTGCAAATGGTTACCAGGGTGATGGAGACACTCTCCATTGAAGCTCCGCATCACGTGTGATTTCTTGCAACAAGTTGCTATACCACAAGTTCGGCTTCCTTGTCTAATGCCTCCAGGCAATTAACCCACCCAGCACTCAGAGAGAGCTGACAACCAGAGCTGTGAGCTTGCTGTACTTAAACTTGCCTGACAAGGGAGGGTGGGGAGTAGGATGAGGTAGGCAGTCCGCAAATGTCAATCTCTGCCTATTAAGAATGCATTTTGGAGGTTAAGTTTCCCATTTCCAGGCCAGGCATACAGCATGAGGGGCACTGTAAGCTACTTTGTTCTCCAATCTTTAATGAGATTCTAGGATTTTCACCTTATGAAACAAATTTATACAAGCATCCCATTAGAAAAGGAATTGAAGAGAAGGTACTGTGTAGACAGCATCTAGCCTCCTACAAGGCTCACCCAAGGCCCTGATTGTTTAAGAGAAGAACTTTTACATTTCCAAATACACAACACCATGAAGCCAAACATATCACACCTACCCAACTTCAGCAGTTACATTTCTGACTGTTGGAGGATGTTCATACCCTTTACATTCCAAGCCATTGATGGAATTTCAGTTAACAGCAGAATTCTACTTGTCTATTCATTCCATTCAATGGAGCTTCCTCACATTCAAGTGCATATAGGTTTGCAATGTAATTTTTCTCATAATGCTTGCTCACATGTTGTCAAGCCCCAGCCTGATTCCATAGCCAAGCAAAACAGAAGCCATGTTAGACCACAGGCCTCAACCAAGTCTAAAGAGAAGCCTTTGCAGAGGCCTCCGTGTCAGCCAGCAGTCAAGGCTAGCCGCAGCCCTTTTCCTTCCCAAGCTGATAAGAAGAGCTGGGGAGGCAAAGATTCGCTTTCCCCTATAGCTCCAGGTGCAGTCGTTAATGTGCTGACATATTTGCCTGCCTCGAAGGGCCTGAGAAAGTCAAGCCCCCAAACTGTCCATGGAAAAGAGTTACGACGCAGTCAGCGTCTCAGAGATCAGAGGACTGCGGGACCTATTTAAGTTGGGTTCCGTGGGCGCTCTGGATCTCGCGCCAACGTTCAGCTTTCTTGCCAAGCTCCATGGAACTTCAGTCCAGGACCAGGCCTTAGAGCCTCCAAGTCACCATTGTTTCCCAAGGACTTATCCATGATTTTTAGCCCATTGGGGTTTCAAGCTTACTTCTTCATTTATTGGATCTTGAACTCTTTAGAACTATTGCCTTGCAATACTCGGGTGCAGGAAGCATCTTTGGACTATATTTTTATCTCTTTCCTCCTATCTACTTATTCTAAATAAAGCATTTAATCACTGCTGCTTTTGGTGGTTTACTGAGGGTTCCTCGAGGTCTAAGGTGCAACACATGTGTGTTAACACCAAGAACCCTAGTGCTGGTTATGGAAACAAAACATTTAACTTTGTCATCTGCTATGGTCATAGACTACCTTGGGGCATGTAAGTGAAGATAACAGGATAAAAGGAGAATACTTATGGCCACCATCCAAATGGTTTATAACAACCAGATTTTAAATAACTAAATGGATACCTCTTTGTGGTACTTTTGAGAAATGCAACAATAAAGTGTTACTTTAAAATTTGACCTATATTGTCATGAAATAATTACTTTGGGAATGTTAGCACTGTAAAAGTAATTGCTTGTGAAAGTGATTTTTTTGATGATGCTATTTTTGTATTAGCAAGAGTTTCATTAAGGAGAAACATTTAAAATTATAAACCAGAGAGCTCTATGACCATATCACATTGATAAATTTACCTGTCACATGTTATTTTCACCACAGTTGTGGGATGGAGCCTGCCAAATCTCATCAAATGGCATACATCTACTTCCGGCTGGGCTCTATCCCTCAGTGCGAGGCAGGGACGAAGGAGGTCTCGCCTGGCCTGCGCTCTTGGTAAAATTATCCTTAGAGGAAGCAACAAGAACATGGGAGGCTTCCCATATTCTCATTGAGAAGAACAGGGTGTGTGCATGAGGAAGCCAGGTGGCAACACTTCCTCTGTGGGATGGGTAAGAGGTGATGTGGGGTATGGGGCAACTGTTCCTACCACTGCCTGCTAGATTTGCCAAGCTGCTATTGCTCACCATGTGGACCTTAAGGAGGTCCTTAGCATCCACACAAACAACAAATGTCAGAATTCCACAGGACTCAGGCATGGTAGCTACAATGTAATATTAATTCTATAATTCTATAATGCGAATGGACCATTGGGATTCGCAGTTTAGGGAAATATATTTAGAATTCTCAGCCAGGTTGTTCTTCTAGTGCCTCACAACACTAAATAACTGTAGAATTCCAGGAGATGCACTATGGTAGTTCAAGTGAATCATTGCATTAGATAGCATAGCATGGTGTGAAGGGGCCCTTGATTTCTGTATTCCTGTCTATACGAATATTCTGTCTATATCAGTGGTTCTTAACCTGTGGGTCACAAGCCAACAGTGGGCTGCAAGGATGAAAATCTGGTCTGCAAGCCTCCTTCTTTATTTATTTTATTTATTTTATTTCCATTCTTTGTGCACTGCTGCCACTTCTTCCCTGTTGCTGAGTGAGCATGGCATATGTTCTGCATCAGAAACTAGAGCTGATGTGGTCTATCCAAACTGAATTTAAAGTTGACCAAAAGCATATTCGTAACCCTTTTGATACTAATGTTGGAGAGTCGTCCCTGGTCAAAGTGGTCCCTGGTCAAGTCATCCCTAGTCAAGTGGTCCCTGGTCAAGTGGTCCCTTGGTCAATAAAAGGTTGGGAACCACTGGTCTATATGAATATGTGAGAACTAAACTGTAATCCTCACTCATGGGGGTGACATTTTAGCACACTGTGTGCCCCCATAGAATAGAAAGGGTGTTTTCCCAGGTTGGATAGGGTAGCTTTGCTATCTTTGGGGGAAAAACCCGGAAATGACTGAAGAATGAGACCAAACATGCTGAAAACAATCTGTCACCAGATTTTTTCCATCTGATTTCTAAAGGTTTTATATTCAACAGTAGAAAAATATATGACAGATAACTTATTTTTATTCGATATTTTTCCAAAAGGAAGGGTTTACAGAAATTTGAAACAAATGTTCCAATTTATACACCCATTTTTGTTCCAGACATTAGGTTATTACATGATTCATTCCTGTAGACATGGGACATTATCACCTTCCAGAATTTACATGTTTGGGAAACACTCCTAACTTTAATTGTTTTCGGACTTTGGATACATCCGAAATTCTGATGTAATTCAGATGTTTTAGACCTTTGAGGCGATTCTGAAGAGAGTTAAGGAAACAGGAAGAGGATTTGCCATTTTGAAGTCTCTGTCACCATATATTCGGAATATATTCGTATAGGGCTCATATGTCATTTCCGCCCGTCCCATTGCATTTAAAATGTTTTATTAATGTGTTAAATGTGTTCAATATTTTGTACCAGTGTGGCTAGTTTTGTCAGTAGTAGCAGTCAAAAACTGCTGAAAACTTCGGAAGTCTATCAGATACGAGGCGCCAGTGGCCCTTACATCCGAAGCAAGTTTTGAAGCTGTTTTTTCCATGATAAAACAGGCTATATATATCCAATTATAATTATTGCAATGACAGTTAAGAGTGTTCCCCAAACATGTAAATTCTGGAAGTTGATAAAGATATTTTGCGGTGGGTATTGTGTGTGGAATAGAACACTTGAATAAGAGGCCCAAGTATAAAACATCTTACACCAAATTTTATTTTGTAATTATTGAAATAAGGCGACTGTGTGTGTATGTGTGTGTGTATTTAATGCTGATCAATCACTTTCATGCAAGTGTTACTCTTCACAGTTTAAAGCGTGAAACCTTTTCAACTATTTTATAGTCTTCTGTTATTTGAAAAGAGTCTTTCATAGCTTGGCACTGTCTTTTATGTCTTTCAAAAGAACCCCCCCCTCCCCCCAGAATTTTCAAATTAAATTGATCTATTCTTGGCCCTCCTCCATCATATTTCATGCTGCCTGTATTGCAGAGTTTTACCTTACAGCCAAAAAAGCAGAACAATACAAGTTCATTGTGGAGTTCTGTTCTATTAGACGGATTACAAACAGCAACAAATCACTCTTTTTTATTATTCGCTGTTGTTTTATCTTTTGTTCATATCATTGCACTCATGAATGTACCTTGGGAAGTCTGATCTGGCTACGGTCGTCCACGCTCTGGTCTCATCCCGAATAGATTACTGCAACGCACTCTACGTGGGGCTGCCTTTGAAGACAGTTCGTAAATTACAATTAGTCCAACGGACGGCAGCCAGATTACTAACCGAAGCTACATACAGGGAGCATACCACCCCCCTGTGGTGTTAGCTCCACTGGCTGCCTGTCTACTTCCAAGCTCAATTCAATGCTGGTTTTGACCTTTAAAGCTCTATACGGTTCTGGCCAAGCTTGCTTGTCCAAATGCATCAGCCCCTACATCCCACCTCATAATTTAAGATCGTCCGGAGAGGCCCTACTCTCGCTCCCGCCAACTTCTCAAATGCGGTTGGTGGGGACGAGAGAGAGGGCCTTCTCGCGCTCCCAAGTGACATACGATCAACCACATCCCTCCTGGCATTCAGGAAAGGAGTGAAGTCCTGGCTGTAGGACCAGGCGTTTGCGCATTAGCACAATGCAGCACTTTGGGCTGGATTTGTAAGGGCAAGTTGATGGAGTTGGCTCAATGCCCCTGTTATGAACGGAACACTGTTTTAACTGAAGTGAATGTGTGTGATGTGTTAATGTTAATTGTATTTTAATGTATTCTAATGCTGAATGTTTTGGGTTTTTATATTGGATTTTACTGTGTGGGCATCAAATTGTGCCTTTTGTTAGGCCGCTCTGAGTCCCCCCTCGGGGGTTGAGAAGAGCGGGGTAGAAATGTTGGAAATAAATAAATAAATAAATTTGGAGGACTGGGGAAGATTTTGACATTTACAACTTACTATAGCAGTAACATCCCTGCCTTCATTAGAATCATCTCCATTTCCTTGTTTTTTTTATTACATCATCACATTGTCATATTCCTTTAATTCTATAGGAACTTCATATTTCACTCTTATTCCTCCGTCATTTTCTTTTTATTTTTCATAGGGGTATGGGATTGGGAGAGATAAGAGGGTGAGGGAAGGGTAGTGGGGGTGTTCTGGGTAGGGAGGGGAAAGTATACAAGGGGGGGGGAGGGAGGGTAAAATGACTTCCCAACAGTATCTTAAGAAAAGAGGTTATCACTTTCTAACTATATATTTACCGTTATCCGGGTTATAATTTCTATATAATTACAGTAGTTAATGAAGGGTATAGAGGGTGCCTTCGGAAGTTATTACATTACATTATTACACATCTTTTAGATTGATCAAAAATTGCCTTCCCTTGTTTTGTAGATATTCTTTAAAACTGGACCAGTCCGTTTTCTCTTTTTCCCCGTATATTTTTTGAGATAGGAGATCCATTTGTATCACATCCAATATCTTCAATGTCCATTCTTCCATGTCGGGTACAATGTTCTGTTTCCATTTCTTTGCCAGTGTTAGACACGCACACGTTCTTAAGAGAAAGAGCATCCTATCTTGACTTTTATTCAGTGCCGGTTCTGACAGTCCTAACAGGTATACTTGTGAGTCTAATTTGAATTTGGCTTTGATTATTTTTTGGGATTCTCTATGTTTTGCTCTCCAATACTTTGCTACCTTTTTGCAATCCCACCACTGGTGTATTCCTCCGTCATTTTCCACCAACCTTTCCATATGTTTAAAGACAAAACTCATAAAACAGAATAGCTGGTGCAGTGGCTTTCAACAAAAGAGGTGTCCTATATCTAGATATCCAATGAATGTAGAAAACATGTATTTTTGAAATCTTCAGAAACATCAAAAACAGGTGAAAAGAGACCAGTTAGTTATTCAATATGCAGTCAATATGCAGTGGCTGAAGTGAACTGGGAATTTCTTGATTAAAGTTTTAGCCTAGTTCTTATTTTTATTATGGTAGCCCACTGCCTACTTGATCCCCTTTTCATCCAAGCACCACACAGATGAAAAGGAATAGTAAGTTTTTAAAGAAAAGAGCATATAATATAAAAACAGTTTCAAAATATATCCATGAGCTAGATTTCCAGAAGCTTAACAAAAAGCAATGACAAACTCTGAATAGGGATTCTAGAAATCACTTAAGACAAAAGTAAAAAAAAAAAGTAATCCAAGGGTTATTTCACTTAAACTAGAATTGTATTCCAAGGCTTGAAAGCATGAACGTCACCATAATACTTGAATTTGACTATAATCCCAAAGGCTTGAAACTCAAATGAGATTTATAACCCAAACAGGAGGCATGGAACTTCAACAGGGAAACAAGAAACTGAATGGTAAACAAAGAGAAATGCTGCTTAACAGCAAAACCAAAACAAACCAAGAGACATGCGTCTATAATCTCATATAAATCAGAAAGAAAAATTGCAAAAATATTTCTGTATTATGTATCAGGACACATGAGTTGTGCCACAACACCCTGGTAGGCTGGAGATGCTTCTGGACTGTGGCGCATGGATTTTTGGGACTTCCAATGCACTTAATGGAATTAAGCGTGCAATGGACTGGCTATTGATACATGTTAATTGTGGCTATTTGTAAATTGACATCGTATGTCTTTCAGTGTGTTTATATGATCCATACAGCCTACCAGGCTGTTGTGGCACAACTCTCGTGTCCTGATACATAATACAGAAATATTTTTGAAATTGTTCTTTCTGATTTGTATGAAACAAGAAACTGACCCAAGAATAGAACTCTTAACTCAGACCTCCCAAGACAGGCAACTTGACACATGAAATCCAATGTAGATCTCCCCACCAAACACTGACTCCAATTCCTTAATAATATTCCCTCTGGCCCATGACATTACCCTTTCTCACACCTTGGTTCCCTTTGCTTATCTTTCAGGCTCTGGGAACACCAGATTTTTCTCTGTTTTGCACCATCCTGTCTGATCTGTAAATGCTGGGTTATCTATAACCCTCCTGTTTCCTCCACATTTCTTTCAGTGTCAACCTCTGGTCAATTCTCACTGCGTGTTTCCCTGAGAACAGATCTACCCAAAATATTCCCATCATCTCAAAAAACACTTTCGCTTTCTCTCACAGAAAAACCAGGGTCAAACAGAAAATCCTCATCCTCATTTACAGAGGCTTCACAGGCCTCAAAGGTTATCATATGGATTATACAGATTGATGGAAGCCCCCATATTCTGTTTCTCCTGCATCCGATTACCAAAGACAGAAGTAAAACAGACTTTTACTATGTAGCATAAAAATATTTTTAAAAAACATTTAGAAACTTTGAGACTAATGAAAAAAATGTCTAGCATAAGTTTTCCTGGACTCTTCATTGAATGCATCATTCTGGCATCTATAAATGTTTGTGTTATTTTCTAAGAATTTTTCAAAGGAATGCTGAATGCATGGATGGAGAAGCTGTAAATACAGGGAGCAAACTCTCTCTCACACTCTATTATATATGTGTGTGTGTGTGTGTGTACACACACACACACACACACATAAACACATACATAGTTTGACACATATTTTGTAGTTTGAAAGGTGCAACAAGATTTATTTATCTGTTTTTATGGATAAATAGACTAAAACAGCTATTTCTTTGAATATTACTACAGTGTAACCCAAACAGGAAAAAGAAATCATAATTTGGTTGTGGAGATAAAAGGTAGGAATGTGTATTTCCCTATTCATGTCTGACATGTAAGCACGCCTAGGGATGTCTGAATCAGATTTTGATGAAAGGAATCAGTAAGACAAAAATGGGAAGAAACTCATTCATTTAAAATTTCCATAAATTAATGAGTCAAGATGGTGATGATGATGATGATGATGATGATGATTTAAAAATGAATCCGTTTTTCACCATCTCTAGCAGAGACACATTGCACCCTACCTCAACAGTAAGTGATAGGGACTTCAATAATTCTGGTCTATAATCTGTGAGTGATCAATTACACTTTGCTCTAAGTATCCAGATAGGTAGCCTGGGATTCAAATGTCTAGTTTTTAAGCTTTGACATTGTATGTATCTGGCCTTGAAAAAGCCAGAATTTCCCTGGCGAAACGGTGACAGGGCCCCAGTATTCATGATCCCGTCAGCCCCTCCCCTTTGATGTTCATCCTTACCCGCAAATACGGGATAGCTCCTCCAAGAAACTGTGGCAGCTCCTCACCTTATTTTAAGGCATATTATATTGAGAATCTTACATAAGTGATTTAGATCTTCCCAGACACCTTGGAAGTTGAGCTATTTGCGGGTCCTCCAGGATATTAACATCCATTTGAGTTGGGCTGCGCAAAGAAGGCTTGTGCCAGGAGAATCACTGGAGATCTGCTTTATTTTCCCTACTCGCGTTATTGACCATTGGATTTACAAATACTGATGCTTATATATACTGGACGATTACATATGGGAGCACCCAGTATTTATTAAGATTGATTTGGGACTTGTAGTCCACATCCAAGGTACCCTAATCCAATCGTGAACAGATTTTTCCGCCACTACCACCTCCTTGGAAGAGGTGGGATTTAGCAGGCATGGTTTCGCCACTGCAACTTGGATAAAACTTTGGAACTTATAAACTATCTAGAAAAATTTTACGCCAAGTTTGGACTTTCAAAGGACCTCTTCTCAATATGGTTTGTCATGGACAGATTTGGAGTTCCATTGAGCGTGAGTACGGACGACTGGTATTATTGTTCCCGAGGATCTTTTGTGATAAAATATAACTGTGCTAGTTTGTGGATACATAGAGATTATTGTGATATTTTTGACACAGGTTTGTATTCTCCGGTTTGTATTTATGAAATGTATGTGTTTTTGTACTTTGCAATTTAATTGTGGATTCTGAATATATAATATTGAACATATAAACTGCCTTTTTACTATATAATCATTATGTGTTGAGAGAAAAGACATACACAAGATATTTACCTCTTTAAATGTATGCATTTCATAAGCCCAAGTCTATGGATGCTTGATCAAATCCAGGTTATATAGCCAGATAATCCAGATTATATTTTTGGATTCTTCCTTCCAGATTGATATATTTCACCATAGATTGTGTATGTATGTAATTTATATCCCTGCTTTGTTGCTTTGTCTGTGTACCAGATAGCCTTTCAGTGTGATTTAGTTGTGAAGAATATGATAGATCCATCACAATATGACCCTCCTTGGAATATACCCCCAATTGAAGATGAGTAATTAGAAAATCATTCTGATATTTAATCCGGCATAGAGTAGCAACAGCGTTAAGTGTTACAGCAAGGGAAACTAAACAGTTTTCTGTTTTTGTTTTACTCTCCCCTCTTTCTCGCCAGCATTCAAGCAAAGACCGGACTCCGTCATCAAATCTCAATGGTGCAGAAATATCCCTGATGACAGCAGCATGAGCAGCACAATTAATTTATTGTATTTAGGGCTATAACACCAACTTTTACTGCCAACGATAATTGTATCTGACACCTTCATCATATTATGACACATTAGGCAGTGTGACCTTCAGATGATCATAGAAGCCCTAATTTTATAATTTAAGGATTGTGCAAGGTCTTGGCAGGCCTAAAGGGGAAGGAAATGTACCATGGAAAATACTCTATTTAGCTTTCCGGGGGATTTGCTGATTAAATCTTTCAGGTGAACTTAAACTGCTTTTAAACATGTGCTGACAGCACTTTAAACACAAGGAGTAGCAACTTTTTCACATGGATTTTCTATGTCAGCCCAGGTAGATGTGATGGTCAAGAGTGCCTACTATCAGCTTTGCCTGAAATGCCAGCTGCACTACTTCCTAGAATTGGAGGACTTAAAGATGGTAGTGCATGCACTGGTAACCTAAAGGTTGGATTTCTGCAATGTGCTTTACATTTGGCTACCTTTGTACCAAGTTTGGAAACTCCACCTGATCCAAAATACGATAGATTGGTTACAGGAAGACCTAGGAGTAAGCATATTATACCTATCCTAAAGTCACTCCAACTGGCAACCATCACCCAGAGTACCTTTTCATCAGCTACCCCATGACTGTAGAACAATCTGCTGGCAGAGCTCCAACAGCTAGATCAGCTATCAGAATTTAAGGCACAAGTGAAGTTCTATCTCTTCCATCAAGCCTACCCAGATAGGTTTTTTCCAAATATTTTATTAAAGTATATTATAACACACACACACACACACACACATAATAGTAGTATAGAGTAGGAGGAGTAGGGATGGAGGGGGATGGGGAGCATTGGGAAGCACACACACAGAGGATAAAAAGTATGGTGTGGCTTACCCAGATAGTTTTAATTATGAATTTTAAACTTCCACTCTATGTCTAACTTTTGTTTTGTTTATTTTAATGCATATTTTATGGAAATGTTTTTTAATATGTGATTCTACAGAGTATTTAAAATAATTATGTGTTTTAGCAATGTTGTAGCTCGCCTTGAGCCCTGAGGAGAGATGGGTAAGAAGTATTATTATTATACTAAAACTATTATGAAACATCTCTGGTATGTCATTATTAGACCCATAAATAGTAATCAAAATGATTATTTTTCAAAAATCGTATTAATAAAATATAAAACAATCCATCTGGGTGAAATATTTAAAAACCCTTATTAGAACATGCTTGAAACAATGGCCATCCCCATTTTCTGGTCCGTCCCCCCCCCCTCTCCACACACACACACACACACACACACACAGGACCACATCTTTAGTATTCTATATTGGGGCAGGCAGGTCAACCAATAGCTCTAGTAAAGTCAAAAGATATCAACCTAATATTTGCATTGTAGCTGGATGGAAATCATGCTGACATGTTCTAAGGACTAAACGTTTGATTTCATTTCCTACTCCCATTTGCTTTTCATACATTTTTCCATTCCATGCTACAGCATAAAGATGTAGCCTCTCTTTGTGTATGTGTGTGCTTTGCGAACTCCACAGGTAGAACTGAGATTATCTCTCACAGTATTTCAGATACAATTTTCTGCTTCCAAATCCCTGCAGGCTGACAGCCAAAGCTCACATTATAGCTCTAAAACAAGGCACACAGAGAATAAGTGTCTTCTTTTAAACCTGAAGCATACTTCTGGGTGAGTGATTCCAATTAAAAACAAGGTGAGTTCTCCCTGTGTGCCTTGTTTTAGAATCTAGGTGGGAGTTTCATGGCACTGGGTCAAATGGGATCTTCATGTCTCTCTTTCTCTTTCTTTCTCCCTGAAATTGTGTACCAGAGTAGCAATTTCCTGGGTAACAAAAAGTAGCAGCAGCAATGGAGATGATCGCTACTTTGAGATACTAATAGGATTTAAATAAAATTTTATTTTCCCCCTCCTGAAATAGTCTTTGACAAGGTGTGCTTTCTGTCTATTTTCAAAGCAGGAAACTTGCCTTTCTCTTCCCTCTATTCTCCACTCACCTGAGGAGAAAAACACAAACTATATCAAATGTAGGAATGGTGAAGGAGGAAGAAAAATTATAGGCTAATTTCTCCCTCCTTTGAAAACTCACCTCTTTACTTTTGAATGGGAAATTCTATCTATAATTTACAGAGGCCAACAAATGGAATGGCACCCTTCCTTGAAATGATTTCTACATGGCTCAATGCCTTCTTCTTTTCTGATGGAATAACTGAACTTAAAATTGTAGCATTTTTGCCAAAGAATCAGAAATGGGAAAACAGGAGATCCAGATGTGCTTTATGATAATATCTGGAGGAGCATCAAGCTAAAACTTTTGGGCTTGGTACATGCTCGTAGCCAGGATTTTGATTCGGGGGGTTGGGGGGCTGAGTCTGAATGAGAGATGATCTGCCCTAGCAAACCTTTCATATTTTAATCCCAATACCCCCATATGCATATGGGATATATTGAGCATGGTGATCAGATCATGATATAAATAAACATAACAGTTTAAATAATAAATGTTATTTATTTACTTTCATTAACAAAATGTTTAAAATACTTTTTGACTAATTTTTTTACTTTACAGCAACAGTCTTCTTTTCTTCTCAGCCATTTTGTTTGCTATGACCCAATGGATGGAAATCATTGCTAGTCCACTAAGTCTCTGGTCTATCATTAAACTTTTAGATACACTTTTCACTCTCTTCCACACTGCATGTCATTACTGGTAGAAGGAAATTTATTGACCGATAGTAGGTTTTGTCACACAGTTCCAACACTTTAAGTACCTCAGTATCTTTCTTAATTGAAGGCCTGCTGAGTGCGCAGGTGCGAAGGCCTATTGTGGCCTCTGAATGGTCTGTGGTGCAGTGACATCCTCTTTGGTGCCTGGGCTGTCAGCACACTCCCCTTCCTCTCCCAGCACTGAAGGTTGAAACCAGGGGCACTGAAAAAGAAAGAGAGTACACCGAGGGCCCAGGCACGGACAAGGATGCCACTGTGCCACATACCAGTAAGGCCTTCTCACGGACCAGCGTGAGAATTTCAGGGGGGAGGGATGAAGCCCCTCAAGCTCCCCGGCTACATGCCTGGCTTGGTATCTTGGTACACACAGACTCAAGCATTGATTCCCCCTCACCCAATTATAAATATCATATGAAGTTAGTGTGACTGTTTTAGATGGTTTTGGCTGTTCTTCAGAGCATCTGTCTGTTTGGCCACTTACTGTGCACTAAGGAAGCATTAGAATGAAGCACTGCCCTATGTACTAACAATTCTGTGTGAAAGACACTAATCCTCTTATTTCAGAAAAGGATTACTTTTGTACATGTCGCGACTCTTTCACAACTATTGTGATATATAGTAATACCAGATAGTATTAATACCCTATAGGTTTTGTTGGTTTGACACCCAACAAAACATAATTATCTGATTTGAGCTAGAACAAGATTTTTGCTATGCTTGTTGTTGCCATCAAACTGCTCACAACAGGTGAGGTCTGAATTGGATTAGAACTGTGCCATGGGGTGTTAGTCCTTTCCCTCCTTTGTGGTCCTGACCTCTATCCCAACATGGAGTACCAACTTGTTCTCCATATCAAAACAAATGCTGTCTTTTTCATGGAAGGGGAACAGGAGAGAAAAAGAGACGCTCCAGTAAAGCCTGATCAGAAGTGCTTTCTTTCCTCCTGTGGCAGATTCCAATCTGTTTTCTGTTCTACCTCCTAGATTCCATCTCTCAATATCAACATCAACCTGTGGATGCTTTTCCTGTGTCTTCATTTTTATCTCCAATCTATGACTTCCATCCTAGTGACCACAAATGTGTGATTTTCCTCTAGGTACCTTTTGCTTAGGTAGGTGGGTGAGTGTTGGCATAAATATATATACATGTGGACAACTTAATTTTAAAACATTACTTTTTGTAACCAGTATAATACAAAGATTTATATTACAAGGATTGGAGGAATGGCTCACCTTTCAGGTATTGCTGGAAAATAATTCATCCTGAATCCTTGGGCAGGTAGTGAAGGCCCCAGGTTTCAAAAGATACAGTTTACAGTGCAGATCTAAAGTAGATCTAAACTTATTTGGGAACCTCTACTGCCCCTATTTCAGAAAAAAATAATTCAGTCCCCCCAGAATTTCTGCCTTATAGAGTGGCTTTATGGCCTGCATCATAGTTCATACCTTTAGAAGTAGATTTGAGAAGATTATAAATATTTTTCTTCTAATGTCCAAATCTGGAGGAAGAAATTCAAGAGGAAAGTTTGATGTTCATTTTCAACTATAATAAAGGTAAAAATATTGTTTTGGTTCAGCTCATCTTAGGCTCAGTGCATCCAGTTGAAAGCAATATTGTCCTTCTGGTGGCGGCTGTAAAACCACTTACAACCTGTCATTGTTGTCTGGTTAATATGCTAGTTTTCATTCAAGAATAATTGCTTTGGCAGACATTCTTAGAAATCTGGCCATAACGTTATTCGCAGCATGAACAACTTTTCCCTAAGCAGCTCAAGAAGAACGTATCTCCATTTAACCTGAAAGCTGGAACATGAGCCAAATCAATGCATTCCCTTTCATTTTTCTGCAATCAAAGAAAAGAAAGAAGAGCCAAATAAATCAGCAGCATAGCTTGGATAATGAAGAAAAGAAAGTTGGAAAGAGGGGAACATTCTTTATGCACCGCTATTATCATCACTATGCAAAGAGCTTAGGGTGATTACAGATGCCCATATATCAACCTTTATCTTACCATGCAATAATGCCACCAGTGGTTTTGTACATCAACCTGTGCAGAATTGATGAGAACTACACAATTCCCCAGATTTCTGATCATCTGCAAAGCGTTGTCAAATACTACCTCAGTTTCATGTTGAAAGACACCACTCGGTAAACTGTTATATGAAGTCACCCAATATTGGTAGAACTTACATGTATTTCTTGTTTGAAATTGGATGATAGGATTTGCTATTAGGATTTCTATTCATGGAGGAAATATGACAGAATCCTACATTTCTGCCCTGGAAATAAAACATAGCCACCTAACACAACTGTATCTATCATTACAATTGTGATCAGATGGATATGGAAAAGGATTAGATACTAGTGATAGATCTAGGAGTCCTGTCACAGAATTGTGACTTTACATTGCTTTACATTGCTTTGTTCTTGTTAATAATGGGCTAATGAATCTGTTATTGCATGAATAAATTAAGCCTAATGACAAGAGAATGAAACCACACTTTGATTTTTCAACCAAGAAGTCTAAAAATATTAAAAACTCAGAGATATTTATAAGGTTTGCTATGGTATATGCATAGAAAAATTTAGAACAAAAAAGTGGGAGATACAGTACTTCAATTATATTTGGCAAAGTTCTTATATGTCTAGCTGATTACAAAGTGCATCCCGCAGTTCTTAAAATGAGAATGACTTTTTAATGCAGAGTCAAGTTTTTTTTAGTTTCAGGATTTTTTTTACTATGTAAGCATTTGGCTTCTTTAAAATTTATACTCCACCATATTTTTTACTATTCAAACCAAGTAGAATTACATCATTTTTTAAAAGTCACAAAAATAAATTTATCAATTGATCGAATAAACTCAGAAAAGCTATGAAACAATACATATTGCTTGGCATCAGGTGGATGGACCATAATAATATACTTTGTCCTTATTACCACCATATACCATGTAACCATGAGATCATTTATTAGCTTCCAGCTTTTTTGGTCAAAAATCAGATGACTTGTGAACAAATTTTATTATACTCCAAGCAAGTGACATTCATTCTTTATATTTTCTTGTTGTCCTATACATCTAACAAGTGCAGCATGCAACACCAATTTGCAATACACACTGCATGCCAAGTAATTGAATGTATACTTTGACAAGGTTGACTTCTCTCTAATAAAGCAAGATAATGGAACAAAACAGAGTCAGATATCAACAGCATAGAGCCAAATGACATGGCTTTTAAACAAGCATGGTACATGAGATCTCTTTAGACACACTGTGAGGCATTACACTTGTAGCATGCAAAGTTGTTCCAAATATCTATTGTGTGCTAGTTTCCTGGACAATAAGTAGCAGCGCAAATTTTTCATTATTGATATTATTTATAATTGGCAATTTTCTCAATTATTGAATTTGCTCGTTGATATCCCTCCTGGTAATTTTGAAATTTCCAAAATTAAGAAGAACTTTGCAGAAGAAATGGTATCTCCCTCAATAAGCTGAAAGTGCCATTTTGAAAGCTATTGGTATGGAGATACCCATGTTTAAAGAAATTAATAAAAGAAGAACAAAATTTGCTTAGCGCCTGTTTAAAACTTAAGAATTGTTTTAAACATGCACTGCGGGCTGCTTCTGTGTTTAGTTCGGGAGCAGTTTTATGGATGAAGGAATCAGAAGCTGTTTGGTGTGCCATTTTGGGTCCCAATTTTGAGAGAGTACTACCACAAATAGTATTAATGATAATACAGTGAGGAACCTGGATTTTCATTCATTGCAGAGAGCATTAGCATTAATTAGAATTTTTTTTAGAGTATAGTGATACCTTGAGTTAAGAGTTTAATTTGTTCTCTGACTGAGCTCTTAAATCACACTTAACTCAATGTGAATTTTCCCACTGAAATTAATCAAAATGCTATTTATCCATTCTGGCCCCCGCCCCACCCCCCATTGTTGTTGTGTGTTTTAAAATAAGAAAATGTACTTTATAAATAACAAATAATGTATAAATGCATATTCACGTGTAACAATGAAAAAGAAAGCTCAACTTCAAAATGGTAGACACACAACGCTGTGGCAAAGAAGCAGAAATCGTAAAGTGAAGAGGCAGAAGCATTGTTTTCTTCATACTATATTTAGTCCAGCCTCCCTCACTCTTTTGCACCCTCTCTCTCCCGCTCCCTCTCCCTCTCTATGAATCTAAACATACCAGGAATAAAACCCGTAAATGATCAGTTAACTCAAAATTCCTCGGAGTGGACAAGAGCAAAACGGACAGCAATCTCCCAAAGTGGACAAGAGCAGGGGCACAAAGCACAGAGGCTGCTGCCTTGAAGCCTTAAAGTCCTATATTTTCCTTCTGGTGCTAACACTTAACTCAAAATGCTGGTTGTATGTCAAAGAGAAACCCAGGCCGAGCAATAGTTCTTAACTCAAAACATTCTTAAGTTGGGACTCTCTTAAATTGAGCTTCCACTGTATATAGCAGATTCAGGATTTAAAAACCCTCTGCATTCCAACCAGAATGGCAAGATCCAAGATTTTTTTTCAGTTGTGCCATAAAGTCCTCGCCCCTTCTCCAACAGCTTTATTATCAAGCTTTCTCTAGCCTAAATTCTCTGAACTACTTTCACTTTTTTTTGCTTCTTTGTCTTTTGTTTTTCTCAGGGAGGGCATCCAAAAACAAACCATCATGGTAGGTCCTAAGGCTGGCGGGTGGGTGGGAATCATCATCATCATTATCATCTTCATCATCACAAGTGGAGTGGAAACTGGAGAAAGAAGTTGTCTATGATTACATCTCAGAAGCAACTTTCAAGTGATCTTTGGAATATATTTTCAAAATATTTTATTTACTTATGCAAGGTTTAATAAGCCTGGTTGTTTCATTTCCCATATGTGTTAGTTTTGAAGAAAGAGTTTTGTAAATTATATTGAACAGGTCGCTTTTTTCTGGTGTAAGAAATTATCCCTATTCTTTTCAGGTTATTGCTGCCCCTGGTGCCAATTTTTTTTGTTGAGAAGTCATCCCCGAGAACACAGCTACTTTGTTATCCATTACTCTAACATGTTATGTTTCTGTTTTACACTTTCGTTTAGTTAGTTTTTGTGCATTATAAATGTGGTTCAAAACCAGATTTTTATATTTTTAAAGCCCTCCTCCCAAAGGAACCCAAATCAAGTAGGCAACGTACGAGGGTGTGTCAATAAGTCCGTGATTTTCCCGCCTCTTAACTGAAAGGGCAATACTGCTCCTGTCAACAGGCTGCCAAAATTTGAACAAGCTGTGTCATTTAGTTTGTGTTTGACAGCCATTGATAGCAGACTACCATGTGATTTGAGGAGAAAATGGAATAAAGTGAATTTGGTGTGCTCATTAAGCATAATTTTTTTGCGGAAAAAACCTTCACTCAAACTAAGGCTAAGCTTGATAAATACTATGGGGACTCTGCTCCATCAATTTCAATGGTAAAAAAGTGGTTTATTGAATTTTGTTGTGGCCGTACAAGCACGGAAGATGCCAAACGTTCTGGACGCCCAGGTGAGGTCTCTACACCTGAAACAATTGAAAAAAATCATGATATGGTGTTAGCCAATCAGAGATTGAAAGTGTGTGAGATTGTGGAAGTCATAGGCATCTCACATAGCTCAGTGGTTTCAATTTTAAATGATCACTTGGGTATGAGAAAGCTTTCCGCAAGATGGGTGTCATGTTTGCTCACAATGCAGGACAATGCAAGGGTGCACACATGTGCAGCGTCCATGGCAACAAACCATGAATTGGGATACAAATTGCTCCCTCATCCACCCTATTCTCTGGATTTAGCCCCGAGTGACTATTTCTTGTTTCCAAACCTGAAGAAATGGCTTGGCAGAAAGAGATTTGACTCCAGCAATGAAATCATTTCACAAACAAATACCTATTTTGATGACTTCGACAAATCTTATTTTTTGGAAGGGACAAAAAAATCAGAGAAATGTTGGACAAAGTGTATAGAGCTCAAAGGAGACTACATTGAAAAATAAAATGATTTTTATCCAAAAACCTGTGTTTCATTCAAAAGGTCACGGACTTATTGACCCGCCCTCGTAACAAGTTACTATAAAAAATGTGCAGGAGTCATGGTGATGAGGTCATGAGATTGTAATCAACTTTCCAAACTCTGTGAAAGGTCTTCCTCTGTTATTCCACTTTCACTTCATACCTACTTCACATCACTTGAAGAAACACTATAACAGGGTGGCTACATTTGTACAGTTTTTAAAATAAGCACTTTCCAAAACAGTATTCTTTTCATAAATGCAATAAAAAAGTGAAAGGCAAATTGACAGATTCAGTTGTAGTTAGCATAGGACACCATCAAGAATTCAGCAATATATGTGCTATGATCTAAATATGCTAAAGACACCAGATCCCAACTGATGTTAGGAGACTATCAACAAATACCAGGTGCAGTAGACTAGATTTCAGAAAAAAGGAACCCTTAGAGTATTACTTACTTAAGAAAACCGTATGAAATTCATGATGTTTCTGTAAGCAGACAGACAATTTAAAAGCAACTATACACACATTCAAAATATTTATATGATCTATGTGAGGACATACTAGCTCTGTCCAGATCAGGTGCCCAAGGCTCAACTGTATGTCAGATTTCTTTGCATTTTGGCAAGACCTTCCTACATCTTTTCATGAGCACAAATGATTCTGGCATGTTAGAACTATTACACAGGCATTGCCTCTCTTTGTCATGAACCCTACAAACCAAATGTTTTCAGTGCTGGTAACCTTCACTTCCCAAAGGAAAGGGCAACATTTAATTATTGGTGTGTGAATAGAAGAAGGATAATTAAATCATGACCTTGTACAAGTCACAGAATTTTCATATCGCAAAATAATTCATGTTGATACAACACAATAAATCAGACTATTGTGCCCCTTTGAATTGAATTTAATAGAACTTTTATTAGCACTCATTTATCATAGAGGCTCATTGTCAGTTGATCAGGATGGAGATGTTATTAAGGGTTAGATAATACAAATGTTAAAAACTGATTTATATTTTACAAATAGAATAAACCGAATTTCTTGCTAAAACATTTACTTGCAGAGCTGTATTGAGAATAACTTGTAAGACAGATAAGAAACTCACTTATTCCTTGACAGCAAACAAGGTATGCTTATTTTTAAACATGTAGTGCTTCTCAGCTAAACAATTCTGTTTAACCTTTCTATTCTAGGAGTTATTATATGTGCAAACAGAATAGCTGGCAAAGTTCCTATTATGTGAAGCTTAATTTTTTGGGGGAGAATTCTGTACGATGTTGTGATTTTATAGCAACCCAAAGCTACAGAGTGGGTACAGAATATAATTATTTGCTCTGCTCTATGGTCTGCCTTTGCTATCTTTGTAATGCAGGTTAAAGGCTGCCTTATAGAAGGGATAAAAAAGAAAGCAGCAGGGATTTTGACTTTTCCTAGGAAGCTAAAATATTATTTAAATTAATAGAGCAGCTTTGTGACTTAAAGTTAGTACTTTTCATTTAGATGAAAAGAGCTAAAAAAGCAAAAAGCAATAAATAAATTAATAAATCTCCTGCCCCATTAAGTTTGTGTTCTGCATTTGGGACTAGTTGCCTTTCTGTTGCTCAAGGGCTTGCATAATTATCTACATATACATCTTTTGGTTTAGGTAACATTTCAACCTTGCAAATCACTGCCAATCTTCCTATATTATATATTAACTTGCTAGATTAGTGGTAAGGACATGTGGAGCATTAACATGTGATGGTTCCTCCAGGCTTGTTGTCTAAAGGGTATTCTTCATCATAATGCACTCAGGAGGGACACCAGTCTCTGCTGATGTATGCCATGGTGATTCTTGAGAATTTTTTCAATGAATGACTTAGATTTTAATCCTTTTACATAGGAATGTTCCATCATCAGATGATACTGTATACTTTGATAATTTTTTTAAATGGTTGTTAGCATCAGATTGTTAGCATTTGTTATATTAGGACTTGGCTGAAAGCTAGTATAATTTCTTTGTCATTTTTATCATTAGAAATCACTTCCATTTTAAAAATTAGCATTCAGAATTGCTATAAAATTCATGGATTTGCCATAAGTCAACAGGTGTTTTGACACCATTAACATACACACAATAGGTGAAAGTGTTCACCTATTTTATAAAAGTGCCCTCAATCCAAATAAATATATTGTGACCTAGTTTTTTAATTTGTAATGATTATCTAAGTAATTCACCCAAAAACTTGGAAGGCCGAGAGAACGAGAGATCTCGGAGAACGAGAGATCGTCTAAGTAAGTAAGTACTATCATTATTAATATTGCCTGTTACTGCAATTATTAGTAATTTTAGTATTTAATTGGATTGGCAATTGTATATTTTTCTTTTTTCTTTTCATTACAGCCAGTACAGACTCCTACTGCATATTGGTTGTATGTCTCTGTTAAAGTAATATGCAATCAAACAGTTTAAAGAATCAGAAAGGAGAAAAAGAGAAAATGGAGACATAGAACCAATTTACAGTAGGACTCTGCCCTGGCTGTAATGAAGAGAAAAAAACATAAATTATTTATATATTTATTTATATCTTTGCAGGCGCGACTGGCAGGGACGAGAGACAGGGCCTTTTCAGTGGTGGCTCCTCGGCTTTGGAACGCCCTCCCTAAAGATGGGCCCCCTCCCTCCTGACGTTTCGCAAGAAAGTCAAGACCTGGTTATTTGAGCAGGCATTTGTTGATGAAATATAAGGCTTAATTGGATATAAGGAATGAAGACGATGTGATGGAAACTGATTTCAACATGACACTGAGGCTGCAATTGTATGTTTTTAATTGTTAAATTGTTATTATATGTTTTTTTCTTGGGGGGGGGTTTGACTTGTTGCTGTGTTGTATTGAGGGTAGAGACTGCCTGTGTAAACAGTCCCAAGTCGCCTTCGGGCAGAGAGGGGCGGTATAGAAACGTGACAAATAAATATAGTAGATTGATTATGCTACAAATCAATTTTAAAATGAATAAAAAACCACATTTAGCAAACAGATATGGATTACAATCTTTTATTTTTATCTGCTTTGGCATGTGATTGTTTTATTACATTTTGAATCCTGAAATGTCACCTGAAGGATAGGGCAGAAGACAATACCAGATCATTTGCTATCATACTATGTGCATTATATTGCCCCTATGTCAACATTTTTCACAAGAGTTCTTAGACTCCATTGAAAAAGTATGACAGTTTGATGGTTGACACTTACTCAAGTTTTGTATGTACAGCTTGTTGGCTAAATATAATCCAGTCCTGAGGGAAAAAAACTAGGCTATCAAATCAATAAACAAATACAAGGCTGCTGAACTGAGGATAACGTGTGACAACCTGGAATTCATTACCGTTTTACTGTAGCAGGTTCATTATTGTCCCATTGTCACAACTGAAATTATAGTCTCCAGGGGCAATTTCAAGAAATCACAACAAATCAACGATGCACCCACCCAGGAGCTGTAAACAAATCAATTACATCAATAGAAAAATGCTATAATGGGGTTTAAATTACTGTTAGCTTGTACTGAAAAAAAGGGAACTACAAGTCATGTTTCATGGTTATTTGCATCACCCTGAAAACTAGTTGACTGCCATATCATTGTGAACGAAGGTATTGTGAACGAAGTTGAACTATGTGTACTTTAAAATGTATTTATGGTTTTCTTCATGTACTTTTCTTCACAGGAACATATAGCAACTCAGGAATTCAAGAATAACTGAGGCAAAGAGAGCATTAACTCACTGCCAATTTCAAGAAGTGCAAGATGGATGTAACAGTACTTCACTCTTATTTTTCTTTTTCCTCTACATAGCCACCAAAATATAACCAGCACGGGTCTGTATAAATGTTTCTAATGCAGTTAAAGGTTTTCCAGCCATTCCCTCTAACTACTCCTTTATATAATAAGAATAAGAATAACAACAATAAGAATATCAATTTTATCAGTTACCCATCTCCTCAAGGCTCAAGGTAGGGCACAACATGGCTAAAATACATTGATGAAAACATAAGGTCAATAAAACACAAATTAAAATACAGAGACCTGGGATTAAAAACATATTTAAATAAATCATCCCAATATAATGAACATTTAAATTCAAAGTTTAAAACGTCCCCTTGCTTTCTACAAATATTTTATGATTTTTATTTATTCATTTATTTGTTCGATTTCTTAGCCGTCACTCCCGGGTGGCTCGGGATGGCTCACAATCCAAGATAAGCAAACAACAGTAACGTTAAGCACTAAAAACACAGTAGCAATAAAATATTAAAATATTACATTAAAACAACAGTATTAACTAAACTAACCTATATGACTAGACTGACTCAATATTGAAGGCCTGCTGAAATAGCCAGGTCTTACAGGCTTTCCGGAAAGCCAGAAGGTCGTGAAGTGACCTGACCTCCGGTGGCAAGGAATTCCAGAGTGTGGGGGCAATAATGGAGAATGCCCTTCGCCTTGTCGACGTAAGACAATAGGCTTTGGCACTCCGGATAAGGAGAAGATTCTGATTTTCAGATCTCAGTGATCTCATGGGACAGTATGGGGTAAGGCGGTCCCTCAGGTACACTGGCCCCAGACCAAACAAGGCCTTGAAAGTCAAAACTAACACTTTGAAGGTGATCCAGAATTCAATAGGCAGCCAGTGCAGTTCCTGCAATACAGGTGTAATACGGTGGCCCACAGGCGTGCCTGTGAGCACACGGGCTGCAATGTTCTGCACTAGCTTAAGTTTCCGGGTCACTGACAGAAGTAGGCCAATGTAAAGAGCGTTACAGTAGTCTAACCTTGAGATGACAGTCACTTGGATCACCGAGGCCAGATCGCACCGGGACAGGTAGGGGGCCAGCCTCCGAGCCTGGCGAAGATGGAAGAACGCAACTCGGCTAACCATGGAGACGTGAGTCTCCATGGAGAGCCGAGTGTCCAGATGGACTCCGAGGCATTTTCCTGAAGGCGACGAGCATAAAACCACGCCGTCCAGGGTTGGAAGCTGGAGTCCCCCACCGCCCGGGCGACCTAGCCAAAGGATCTCCATCTTCGCTGGATTCACCTTCAACCTACTGGCTTGCAGCCATCCAGTAACGGCTTCAAGGCAAAGATGGAAATTAGTGGGTACCGAGTCGGGCTGGCCCTCCATCCTCAGAATGAGCTGAGTGTCATCAGCATACTGATGACACTCAAGCCCAAAGCTGCGCATCAGCTGGGCAAGTGGTTGCATGTAGATGTTAAATAATAGAGGGGAAAGGATAGACCTCTGGGGAACCCCACAAATTAGTGGGAATGTGATGTGATATTTTAGAGCCTGAGGCTCTTTCCAATCAGCTAATCTACATTATCTGCTTTGTACTGGATTATATTGTCTACATTGCTATCAAATCCAGCTCAGATAAAATAATCTGGATTTTCTATGGCAGTGTAGAAGGGGCCTTAGGCAAGGAAATAAGAAACCATGTTTCCCTGTCTAAAACCGGGCTGAAGAGAGGAGTCCTTGATATGAAGCTGAGAACTGGGTTTATGTGAAAGGAATTTGTGCTGCTGTGATGGATCTCACTTCCCTGGGAACATTGGTATGTGACCTATCTGTGTGAACAGCCATTTTATAAAATCAGGAAGTTAGGAAGCCATTTTGTGGCTCTCATCGAGTAGCAAAGCTGGGGGAGGTGCTATTTGCATAGGAGTGGCCTGATTGGCCAGATGCAAATGAGCAGGTGCTAAGGCACGAGAGATGGGCGGAGTCAAGAATGGCAATTAGAGGAGGCCAACTGAGCATTCTTTTTCAGTTAACTGGGGTAACTAATGGAGTTGGCTGGTATCAAAGAGCTGGGAGAGGACAGTAGAGAGGTTTTAAAGTGCAGAGTGGTCAGAATCTCTACGTCCGGTTAAAGATTGTAGGTTTTCTTTCTTTAGAAATCCGTTTTAGGAGTTATTACAAAAGCCTTTTAGGAAGGAAAGGTGGAAGAAATGCTTGAACAAAAGTCACACAGAGACTTTGTTTTTGTAACTTCTTTATAAGAGAATAATCACATCACTGTAACCACCAAGCATGTGTACTGTATGAGGGCAGGTCAATAAGTCTGTGACTTTTTGAATGAAACACAGGGTTTGGGATAAAAAATCATTTTATTTTTCAACGTAGTCTCCTTTGAGCTCTATACACTTTGTCCAATATTTCTCCAATGTTTTTATCCCTTCCAAAAAATAAAATTTGTCAAGGTCATCAAAATAGGTATTTGTTTGTGAGATGATTTCATTGTTTTTAGTCAAATCTCTTTCCAACGAGCCATTTCTTCAGGTTTGGAAACAAGAAATAGTCACTCGAGGCTAAATCCAAAGAATAGGGTGGGTGAGGGACAAATTCGTATCCCAATTCATGGATTGTTGCCATGGAAATTGCACATGTGTGCACCCTTGCATTGTCCTGGTGCAAAAGAACTTTTTTCTTGGCCAAATGCGGTCGTTTTCGCCCCCTCAAATCCTCATTAAATCGACCCAATAAGTTGGCATAATATTTGCCATTGATTGTTTTACACTTTTGATGGTAGTCAATGTGGATTCTACCGCGTGCATCTCAAAAAACGGTTGGCATGACTTTATTGGCTGACAAACCCACCTTGGTCTTCTTTGGTGCCAATTCACCCCGAGAAACCCACTGTTTTGACTGCTGTTTGGTCTCTGGTGTGTTGTGGTGGATCCACGTTTCGTCCACGGTTACGAAACAGTGCAAAAACTTGTCCATATTACGGTTGAACAACGCCAAACAACCCTGCAAAATTGTTACATGATTGTGTCTGTGGTTGATTGTGAGCAAACGCACCACCCATCTTGCGGAAAGCTTTCTCATACCCAAGTGATCATTTAAAATTGAAACCACTGAGCCATGTGAGATGCCAATGGCTTCCACAATCTCTCACACTTTTAATCTCTGATCGACCAACACCATGTCATGCATTATTTCAATTGTTTCGGCTGTAGAGACCTCAACTGGGCGTCCAGAACGTTTGGCATCTTCCGTGCTTGTACGGCCAACGGAATTTGGTAAACCACTTTTTTTACCATTGAAATTGTTTGTGCAGAGTCCCCATAGTATTTATCAAGCTTAGCCCTGTTTTGAGTTATGTTTTTTTCCGCAAAAAATAATGCTTAATGAGCATATGAAATTCACTTTTTTCCATTTTCTCCTCAAATCACGTGGTAATCTGCTATCGATGGCTGTCAAACACAAACTAAATGATGCAGATTGTTCAAATTTTGACAGGAGTCAACTGACAGATGCCTGTTGACAGGAGCAGTGTTGCCCTTTCAGTTAAGAGTTGGGAAATTCAAAATGTCATGGACTTATTGACCCACCCTTGTATATATACTCCTGAAACCATCACGCTTATGTAACTCAAGCGATGCAAATAAACAAACAGTTATGGTTTCACCTTAAGCAGCATCTCACTCTCATCTCTAAGCCTCAACTTCAATAAACAAGGCTCCTGAAACACAAAAGGTGGCAGCAGAGCTAAACATCCCCCCCTCTCTCTCTCTCTCTCTTTCTCTCTCTCTCCCCTCTCTCTCTCTCTCTGGGATAATTGCACAGGCTGGCAGCCTGTCCCTTTACAGCTGCCAACTTTTCTCTCATTCTTTTCTTGGGAATCATGGCCCATGAGATGGATGACATTTACACATCTTTCATGATCTAAAACTATGTGTCAGCACACATGTGTCCTCAGTCCTTGTCATTATGTATAATAATCCCACTTCCAAGGGATGACTTTAAAATTACATTTCATCTATATTGAAAATTCCTTTTGCTTAAAATCATTATGTTTTGCACAATATACAATATGATATGGATTTTTCTATATGGTGCACTGAATAGAGAAGTTATCAATTGAAATTCTTGTCAAAAAAAGTTCCAAAATAAAAATGTGATTGTCATAATTTTCCTCACTAAGGAAAAAATGTGGTAAAATGCAAAAGAGCTGGAAAAATCATGTATCTCTTCTCTACTAATACATGTATTCTTGTATTTGGCGCTACTTCTTATACATGGATTATATTAGTCTACATTGATATATAGTCCAGTGCAAATTAGATAATCTAGATTTTATATGGCAGTGTAGAAAGGGCATGAGGCATGGAGAGAGTGACTCCCAACAGACACGTAAAACTTTAGTTTTATGAATGAGACTGATTACACCCCAGATTTTTTTTTTTGCTCTCTCACCCCTTCTGGCATGGTTGAAAAGGAACTGCCTTTTTCAGCTTATCATAATTTAGTGTTATGTCTGGACCCAGGCATAGCTTTTACTATGGTTTACTGAAACACATCACATTCAGTGTATAGTTCATATAACTGGTTTGTATCAGTTTAGGATTTGTATGCAATGCTATACCTCAGTTGACTGAAAGATTGTGGCCATCAAGGCTGCATCAAGGGAGAAGCAATAGGAAGTATGCAAGTTTACCCAGGCTTGTTTCAATAGCACTGAAACCAGGAGAGAATTTTTTCTTTGATAAAGCATTATCTTCCCTCGGAAGTTATCTGGGTTCTTTCTGGCAGTATGAGGGATTTACTACTTTATCAGAGTCTTTGCGATACATTCTAGGATGCTTCCAGGATGCTTCCTCAACAGCCTGCCATATGCCATTACATAATGTGAGGCTACTTCCAGCAGGGCTCCATAAATGAAGCATCCTAGCAATGTGTCAGAAGAATTGGGGGGGAGGGGGGAGTCAGATGGTGATGCTTCCCCCTGTGGGATAATGTAAGGGGCACAGTGGGTGATGGAGGGAGTGGGGAAAACATTTACTCCCACTGCCCACAAGATTTGCTCCCGTTGCCATCTGACTTATTGACCTCAGTTTGTTGAGATTCTAAATCAAGCAAAAGACCCAGCCAGAGAGAAAAGTGGTCATGCCATCATTTCCAGGCTAGAAAATGATTGGTGTGAGGATTGTATGGCAAGATGCAGTCCTTGAGACCCAAGCCATAAAGGGCTTTCTAGGTCCTAACTAGAACTTTGAATGGGGTTTGTAAAGACAGTAGGAGACTGGCACCTTGTGGAGCTGTTGTTGGACACTGTTTTGCATGGTTTACATATGATTTGCTAAATGTTTTTAAATTGTGTTTTATGTTGTTGGGGAAATCAAATTGTGCTGATTGTAAACTGCCTTGAGTCGCCTTCAGGCTGAGAAAGGCGATATATAAATACTAGGGTTGGATATCTCCAGTTTTAAATTCTTTGAAATTGGTTTAATTTCATATATAAAATTAATTTCATAGTTTTTTGACCTACCTGGTCTAACCCGGAAGTGTAATTTCTATACTAAACCTGGGGGCCGCCATTTTTCTTAATTTTTGTAATTAGATCGTATTTTCCCCTATCAGTTCTCATCTCGCGAGAGGAGACTGGAGGGCAGTAGCACCCTTTCTCCTCTCGTGAGCTGAGAGCTGAGATGAACCTGCCCTCCTCCTCCCCTGGATGGGAAAAATGCGGGTTATCCCCATCCATAGGAGGAGGAGGGCAGGTTCGTCTGCCCTCCTCCTTCCCTGGATGGGAAAAACATCCAGGGGAGGTGGGGGGAAGCACTCCCTTCTTCCCTCCTTGCCCCTGTCAGCTGGGAGGGGCAAGGAGGGAAGAAGGGAGAGCAAGCCCTCTATTCTAGCCTCCCAGCTGGCATAATGAATAAAAACAAAATTTTGTTATTAATAACGTTTCAATCACAAAATTTATTTAATTTTTTTGTATTAATTTCTATAACTAACCAAAAAATGAATCCCCCCCCAACCGAGTTTAGAATCAATTTTTTCATGGATCAACCAACCCTAATAAATACAGTAAATAAATAAAGAAGTCATATGTTTCCTGTAGTCAATTTTAAAACAGGAAATCCATACCTTTATAGAGTATATGTCAAAAAATAAGCTTCTGAAACTACATGCTTGGGTCATATAGATGACACTACCATACGGGTAGTTGGAGAGTCAGCAGATATGTTTCTGGAAATGACTTAAAAGGAGCTGATTTGGCAGACAGAGAACGCATATGAGTACTCCATCCACAATCAGCCAAGAGCCATCTCTACTCAGGAAATCTGTCTTTCCTACAAATATATCTAGGCTACCACAGAAACCATTATTTGCAACCACTCAAAATTTGGCATTTTTCCCTGTTCAAATTGCAAATTCAGATAACAAATTTACATTTAGCTCAACATTTAAAACATAAAATGCTTTCGACATGTTAGTATCTCTCTTGACAGATTTTGGCAGGCTCTAAAATGAAATCTCACAACCTGTCTAATATTAACTGCCACTGCAAGTTATCTATCAAATGTTCCACATTCCAATACCCATTCATGTCAACAACCAAATGTTGTCAAATCCTAAGGACATGTGCATTTCAACCATCAGTTGTTGGAAATGGAACATGTCAGTGTTTTTGCAAGAATCCCTGTCTCTGGAAGGTTATCTGACATTCCTCAGTATTTTAGGCTCAACGTCACAGTTAACAATGGTGTCACCCAGATAATTCCCAACAAGGCAGCATGATTCCATGTCATTACAAAACTTCTCAGGGATGTGACCTTTAACGAATTTACCTTTACCTAAATCATTTTTTAAAATCAAGTATTGGTCTAAATTTGGTACTTATGTCTATCCAGATTATGTGGTACCATTTTCTAAACAAAAAAAGTCTGTATATTTTAGGAAAGTAGGCAGTCAAAAGCACGTCTTAGTGAAAGAAAAAGGGAGGGGGAGACAATGATGGGGTCGGGAATATTAGCCCGGTTTGCATACATGGAAGCATATTATTATTAAATTTTTTTCCATATAAATTTTTATTGTTTTAACATTTAATAATACAAGGAAAGAGGGGGAACAATCAAGAAGATAGAAAAGTTGGAAAAAATCAACAAAGAGTATTATATATGAAAAAAACAGACAAGGAGAGAGAAAAAAAATATTTGGAAAAAGAAAAAGAAAAAAAAGATGATGGGAAAAAAGAGGGGGGGAAAGGGTAGAAAAAATAATAATAATAAGAGAGAAAAAAAGTGTGACTTCCATTCCAAGCTCACTTTGATCTTGACTTCTTAACAAATAAAAATTACTGTCTCTTAGTTACTTTATTTTCTTCTGTTTTGTTCTTCATACTTTTGGAAAAGTTCCCAATGTGTTTCTTTAATTGGGTTGCCCGTGTACCTCTTCAAAAAGAAAGTTAGTTTATCCATGTCTTTAATTTCCCTAATTTTAATTTTCCAATCTTCTATTTCCGGCGTATCCTCCAATTTCCATCCCCTGGCAAAGACCATTCTAGCTGCTGTTGTCATGTATATAAACAATTTATCTGTGTTCTCGTCTAGTATTAGATCTGAGTCTGTAATTCCCAACAGATAGTACTCCGGCTTTTTCTTGAATTTTATTTCTAAAATTTTCTGAATTTCTTTATGTATTTCTGTCCAGTACTTCATGGCCGCTTTACAATGCCACCACATGTGGAAGAAGCTTCCGTCCTGATCTTTGCATTTCCAACACTTACTTGATAACTCTTTATTCATTTTTGCCAGTTTCACTGGGGTCATATACCACCTGTGAAACATTTTCAACCAGTTCTCCCTTAGGTCCGAGGCATACGTGTATTTTAATTTTTTATTCCACAACTGTTCCCACTCCTTTAAATGTACAGGTCTTCTGAAATTTTCAGCCCATTTGATCATGCAATCCTTTATTTCTTCTGTTTCTGTGGCCCTTTCTAAAAGTATTTTATAGATGTTTGTTATTGTCTTTCTGTCTGATGTTAGAATCATGTCCCAACTATTTTCTGTTAGATTAAATCCCACTTTCTTGTCTTGATTATAAAGATCCTTGATTTGCAAGTAATTTAACCATGTTAGATTACTAAACTTTTCTTTCAGTTCCTCATGTGATTTTAATTTGTCTGTATTTTTAACTAATATGTCCTTGTATGTGGGCCAGCATGTCCACCCTAGCAGTCTTCTTTGATGGGCTTCCATTGATGAGACCCACAGTGGAGTTTTTATATAAAAGTACTTTTTATACCTCTGCCATATTCTCAGTAGAGCGGATCTCACAAAATGGTTGCCAAAGTTTTTTTCCTTTTTCTCTCTGTCATACCAGACATAGGCATGCCAACCCACCCGCAGGTTAAGTCCTTCCAGATTTATTATTTTTTCTCTTTGTAAGGTCATCCATTCTTTTGACCACATTAGTGCGCAAGCATCGTGGTACAGCCTTAGGTCCGGAAAGCCAAAGCCCCCTTTTGTTTTTTTTATCTATTAATGTTATATGTTTTATTCTTGGTTTTTTCCCATTCCACACAAATTTTGATAGGTCTCTATTCCATTCTTTAAACTTTCCTTGGTTGCGGATTATTGGCAAATTTTGAAAAAGGAATAATAACTTCGGAAGTATATTCATTTTCACTAATGAGATACGTCCCAGAAGTGATAAATTTAGATTCTTCCATTTATTCAAGTCTTTCTGAATCTTTTTCCAGACTACCTCATAGTTATTCTTCAAAAGTTGGGAATTCTTAGCTGTTATCCATATACCCAGGTATCTTATTTTTGTCATCATTTGTAATCCCGTTTGTTCTTTTAATTTATCTTGTTTTTCCCTATCCAGATTCTTCGTCAAAATCATTGTCTTTTTTTAATTCATCTTAAATCCTGCCAGTTTGCCGAATTCTTCTATTTTTTGTAACCAATTATTTAAGTTTTTGCATGGGTCTTCAATCAATCCCACCACATCATCTGCGAAAGCGCGTATTTTATAATGATATTTTCCTATTTTTGAGCCAATAATATTTTCATCTTCTCTCACGGCTTTCATTAAAATTTCTAATGCCATTATGAAAATTAATGGGGACAGAGGACAGCCTTGCCTTGTACCTTTTGATATTTCAAACTCTTTGGATGCTTGTCCATTTATTATAATTTTCGCTTTTTGGATTTCATATATCGCATTTATGGCATTATTAAATTTGAATCCCATGTCTAATTCTTGTAGTACCATTTTGAAAAAGTCCCAATTTAAATTGTCAAAAGCTTTTTCAGCATCTACCGACAGGATTGCCCATTCTTTCTGGGGATTTTGTTCATAATATTCGATCAAATTAGTTACCGTCCGTATGTTGTCTTTCATATTTCTGTTTGGGAGGAACCCTGTTTGTTCCTCCCCTATCCATTCCCTCAAGAATTCCTTTAATCTCATGGATAAGATATTCGCAAATATCTTATAGTCCGTGTTTAATAACGAGATTGGTCTGTAGTTCTTAATATCAGTTCCATCAGTATCTTCCTTAGGAATCATTACTATTTCTGCATGCTTCCAAGAGTTTGGTATTATCTGTAGAGACATTGCTTCATTGAAAATTCTTTTCAGTAATGGGGTTATCTCCTGTTTCATTGACTTGTAAAAACCTGCCGTGAATCCGTCTGGGCCGGGGGCTTTATCCGGGCTTAGACTGCTTATTGCTTTTTCTATTTCTTCTATTGTTATTTCCTTGTTTAAACTTTCTCTGGTGACATCTTTAATTTTTTCTAATTTGAATTGGCCTAAATATTCCATTATATTGTCTTTGGGAATTATATCCCTTGTGTATAGTTGTTTATATTTTCCAAATTCTTCCATTATTTCCTTTTCCTTTGTTATTACCTTATCTTTTACTTTAATCTTTATTATTTGTCTTGATTGTCTTTTCTTGCTTGACGAAAGAAGGGAGGGGGAAAGGAGGGGGAAAGGAGCCAGGGGCGTGGTGAGGATCGCCGCGTCACAGTGACGCGTCGCCGCTTCGTCCCGCCCCTGGCTCTTTTCCCCCTCCCTTGCTTGGAGGCCTGGCGAAAAGGTGTGCCGCGGAGGTGTGCCACAGGTGTGCCGCGGCACACCTCCGGTTGCGGCGGCGTGGCGGTGTGGCGGCGGCGGCGGCGGCGTGGCGACAGGGTACGTCTTGGGTTATATAAGATGTACCCCGAAAGTAAGCCGTAGGGGGACTTTTTTGGGGGAAAAGAAAGTAAGACGCTGTCTTACTTTCGGGGAAACACAGTAGTTAACCTGTCCCATACTGTTGATGGGAAAAACTCATTTATAGCACATGTTCTGCAATGTTCACATCATCTGTCTTGCAAAATGGGCCTATACTACTACTATGATGGCAGAAAAGTGTGTATATTGTCTTGTGTGTATTTTGTTATACATATTTTTGTTATGTTTTGCCTGATTTAACACTGTTGTACACTGCCTCGAGACACAAGGAAAGGTGGGTAATACTATTAGGCTTGCCTATTTTTAGTTTCAACTGGACTAAACAAGCCTCTCAGGACTTTGTCAACTGGACTAAAGGAGCCCCCAGAGGTGCAATGTGTTAAACCCTTATGCCAACAGGACTGCTGACCAAAAGGTCAGTGGTTCAAATCTGGGGAGCAGGGTGAGCTCCTGTCTGTCAGATTCAGCTTCACATGTGGGGACATGAGAAAAGCATACCACAGAATGGTAAAACATCTGGGTGTCCCCTGGGCAATGTCCTTGCAGATGGCCAATTTTCTCACACCAGCAGTTTCTTAAGTCGCTCCTGACACAAAAAATGGACTAAACATTAAGTGAGCTTTGCTAGCAATGACAAATTTCTTTAGGATTTTGGCTACAAGGGCCTTACGCTGGGATGTACCTTTTCTTTGGTTGGATAATGATTTCTCTCCATGACCAGCAGCATCTTTGTAACTTTCTAACATTGCTGTGCCAGAAAAGGTTGGGAGGCAAACCTTGATCTGCAAACCTGCCTGAACAAAAGGAGAGAGCAGGGGCAGGGGGGCAGGAGAGAAGCAAACATTTTAGATGCTCTGTCACACCTGAGATAAAAAATTTAAAACCCTGAAGTCAACCATGAAATGAGTGACAAATAGCAATCCATCCTCATTTAAATCACAAAAACAAAACAGGTATCTTTCAAATCTCTACTTAAAATCTTCTTGCAGGAAAAAAAATCAATATCCTCAACATTCCTCCAAGGATATGCTCTTTTTATTTTTACACTACTGATAATATTCTCATTAAAAAGAGTACAAATAGAACACAGTCAACAGCAAAGGCTTAAAGTTTCATTCAATTTCTTCTTGCTACAGAGATCTACCTCTTTGTGTCCAAGTCAACAGATCTATCCCTGGCTCAGCTTAACTGTTTTAATACTGCAGTGTTATCATACAGCCTCTACTGTGATCCTCTACCAAAGAAATTAGGATGCTTCGGTTATCCCATATGAGTTGCTGACAGACCAGTTGGCACATTGGCAGAATCAATGGTGCAGGCTTTCCAGAACACAAGTTACAGTGTGTGTTTATGTGTGTGCCAGGGAGTGGGGTGTGCTCTGTGAATGGGTATGAGCAAGAGGATGATTTTTCAGCCACTTTCTGATGGAAGCCCCGCACTTGTTGCTGGGACTCACCAACTTAATAACATTTATTATACTAATGATATTTGAAGTTTGCTCATTAGATGTACTTACAGATTACCCATAGTCCCAGGACTGTCACTTATTAACATTGTCCCTGATACACTTTCCTTGATTTACAAGAGTTCACCTGAACATTGTATTTGTGATCATCTGTTACTGTCTTGTTATCAAAGTTCTTGATATATCCCTGTTTC
Organism: Anolis apletophallus; assembly: GCA_030556195.1. NCBI lineage: Eukaryota > Metazoa > Chordata > Lepidosauria > Squamata > Anolidae > Anolis > Anolis apletophallus. The sequence continues at coordinate 142,810,647 of JARBWK010000004.1, read as the reverse complement.
CTTCAGTTTTGGACCGCATGTAATATTCTGGTCATTTAAGAAAACAAATATTAATGGCCTGACAGTTATTTAAAATCCTAATAAATAATATTTTAGAAAACAACCGCTGACTTCCAGGTGACAAAGGGTGTGTCAATCTATCTGTGTGCAAATTCATCTAGAAGGTTCCATCTTTAAAGTTAGGTAAGGGCAAAGGTTTTCCCCTGACATTAAGTCCAGTCATGCCTGACTCTGGAGGTTGTTGCTTATCTCAATTTCTAAGCCGAAGAGCCAGTGTTGTTTGTAGACACCTCCAAGGTCATGTGACTGGTATGGCTGCATGGAGTGCTGTTACCTTCCCACTGGAGTAGTACCTATTGATATACTCTTATTTGCATGTTTTTGAACTGCTAGGTTGACAGAAGCTGGGGCTGACAGCGGAAGCTCATGCCGCTCCCCGGATTCGAATCTGTGACCTTTTGGTCAACAAGTTTAGCAGCACAGTGGTTTAATGCACTGCACCACCAAGGATACTGGTAATCAAAGTGAATACATAGAGAATGAGAGAGACTGATAAACAGGAGGTAATATATATGATGCAGTTAACAGCTAATTTGCACTGGATTGTTTCATTGCAGTGAGAGGATGGAGTTTAGTATGAATGTGCTAGACCTAGAATTTACTTGATCTTTTGTTTGTTTTAATTGCAAAGCATTATTATACTCTAGTGGCAACAAATTCAATAACACAGGTTGAGGTAGTTACCAGGACACTTTAATGAGATTGTTTTGTTTAATATCTTCCTAATAATTTAGTACATTGATGAAATGTATAGAAAACAATAAATTAGGAGAAGTCATAACCAGCCATTCAGTGAGCAGAAACACAAGGCAAAAAACAAAGATTATGTGAAAAATGGAGTAGCAGGGTAGTGCGGGAAAGGAAGGTATAGTCACCTAGGGAAATACAATCAAAAACACAAATAATTCAGTGGGAGAGTAGGAACCAAAGGCAAAAGCAGAGAGGAAAGACCTAAGGGGATGATAAATAGTAAACATACCAGCTAATTTAAATAAGTAGCTAAATATTACACTTACAAACTGCATCCACAGCAAATATGTAATTAAATTTTGTATGTACCATGGTGCAATTTAAATGTTTATCCTTTATTAAAACTATTTTAAGACAGAGCTAACAGGAAGCTATGAGTAAAGATGTAGGTCAGGTACATCCTAGGCCCTAATATTTCAGGGCCCAGACTTTGAAACATGGATATAACTTCTCATGATATTTGCAGAGAAGAGAAGGGAGGAATGCACCAAGTGGACCCACTGGAGACTCTGCAACATCCATTCCAAAGCACTCTGCCACAGAGTCCTCAACACTTGAGTATACACGAGGCATGGACAAACACCTCCAGGTGTTTTGAACCTCAATTCCCACAATTCCTAATAGCCGGTAAGCTAGCTGGTATTTCTGAGAGTTGAAGTCTAAAACACCTGGAGGGCTGAAGTTTGTCCATGCCAGGCATACACACACAAACACATACACAGAGAGGGAAATATAAATTTTAAGATAGTATTCTTGTCCTAAGACTTCCCTGACAACTGGAGAAGATGGACTTGCTATCAAGCTACAGTAACTTCACTGTCCCAAAGATTTCTAATTCACTAAGAGAATATCTATCTACCGTGTTTCCCCGAAAGTAAGACAGCGTCTTACTTTCTTTCCCCCCCGAAAAGTCCCACTACGCCTTACTTTCGGGGTACGGCTTACATTGGGCGACGGTAAGCCGTACCCCCGGCCGCCGCGTCACTCGGTCCGCCTCCTCCGCCGCCGCCCTCCCTGCGGCTGCCTCTTCTCGGATCGGAAGAGAGGCGGCTGAGGAGAGCCCTCTGCCACCTCTCTTCCATTCCCCAAAGAGGAGGCTGCAGGGAAACCGCACGATCGTGCTCCTAGCAGCCCCCCTCTTCGGGGAACGGAAGAGGGGCAGCTGAGGAGCCCTCTGCCGCTCTCTTCCGTTCCCGAAGAGGAGGCTGCAGGGAAACCGCGCGATCGTTCTCCTTGCAGCCCCTCTTCGGGAACGGAAGAGGGGCGGCTGAGCAGCCCTCTGCCGCCTCTCTTCCGTTCCCGAAGAGGGGCTGCAGGAAACCGCGCGATCGTTCTCCTTGCAGCCCCTCTTCGGGAACAGAAGAGAGGCGGCTGAAGAGCTCTCTGCCGCCTCTCTTCCGTTCCCCGAAGAGGGGGCTGCAGGGAGAGCAATCGCGCGGTTTCCCTGCAGCCTCCTCTTCGGGGAACGGAAGACAGGCGGCAGAGGGCTCTCCTCAGCCGCCTGTCTTCCGTTCCCCGAAGAGGAGGCCGCAGGGAGGGCGGCGGCGGCAGCGGAGGAGGCGGGACCGAGTGATGCGGCAGCCGGGGGTACGGCTTACTTTCGGGGTACGGCTTATATTAGCCGACCCCACTGACACCCCCGATACGTCTTATAATCGGGGTGTCTTACTATCGGGAAACACGGTATCTATCTCCTTTTTTAGGAGGTCCAGAATTGTGAGAAGGAATATCTTGTTTCAGGATTCATTCTTTCTTTCACGAAGACACATCATCATCCAGTCTGTATGCTCCTTTACTAAAAGCAACCAAGCTATTAGTCTGAAAGCCAGATACATCATTTTAGCAGCATACACAATATGTCAGGGTTTCAGAAGATCGAGAACAGATCCAGCAGAAGCTGTGCCCCTATGAAATACATCATATCTAACCCATTAATATATTGTATCTAGTTTATTTTTGTGTAATTTGTATCTTTTATCCATGTACTGTATTTCTTGCCTGTATAAAATGTATAAACTACCTTACAGAATGAAGACCCTGCTGAAACAATCCCATGGGAATATGAAGGTTGGGAAAATGCTTCTGGCTTTTTGCCAAGCAAGATAATCATCAGGTTCATTGTGTATATGTACATATAGGTGATTTCCACTGCCAGCCAGATAGGCCAGTTGTTTGTGTTATTCATCTGGACTGAGAGCCTGATGCCCACTCATGGAAACAGGGGCTTAAAGTATGCACATTCATTAACTTCTTTGTTGACAGCCATGTTTTTGATTGCCTAGGATCAATACCTTTGTCCTCCGAGTCTCTCATCTTTGTTTCCAGAATACCATATATTTGTTTAGCACAGAGCTAATCAGAAACTCATCAACATGTCATTGGTATTGTCTTCTCCTGGATTGCATCCTCCCAGAGAATGTCTCTGCAGCTGATTGGTCCTTCACCCTGACCAATTCCCAGCCACCATTCTCCATGCCAAGGGAATGCCTAGAAGCCATGACATCAATGGAGCTTTCAACCAATTAATTGCCTTTCAATCAATCCCAATCATTGCACAGATCCTAGCCAGCCTCTTTTCTGATCAATCAGAGGAGGGAGCAGGAAGTTTGAATGGCTGTTGGAACTGTATAATATGTCTTGAATTTCTCTGTATGTTTCTGCTTGTACCTTTTGAAGCAAATTGGTTGTACTTACATCTCTTTTGGCTTGTCTTCAGCCTGGTGAGTTTTTTCGCTATCTTGGCCTTTCCGGTTTAGCATATGCTCGCCAGGCACAGATCGTCTTATCCGTGGTTCTAGCTAAATCACTCCAGACTAACGCAAGAAGCATTAAACATAACATTAACATAGACTAAATCAGTCCATCAAAATTTGTTGTTAAATAAATATTTTAGAAGTACTTGTGAAGAGATTACAATGATGGCTCCAGCAGCATTTGCATGTATAGTTTGTGCACCACAATTGGGAAGGCTCTTTCCTTTTTGTTCTTTTTCTGTATTTCTTTCTCTTTCTTTCTTTCCCCCTTTGCATTCTTTCCTTTTTCTTTTCTTCATTCTTTCTTTCTTTCTCTTTTGGATGGACACACACACAAAATTCATGTAAGGGACCACTTTTGACCCCTTTTTATGTTTCCAATGTGCGAGATAGAAATGAAGAACTTGGGGGTGGGGGGGAATGAACAGTGATGTCCCCACTCCATATGTTTCTGTGTCCCATCCCCCTTTGGATCTTCACATCTCTAACTGGATATATTCTGCACTTAAAGATTAAAAACCTCAAAATATGGTTCCCTGTTCCATTTTAACCATTGGCACCAGTTTCCAGGTCTTACAGTAGATCCCACTCAGACAGGTCTTTCTCCTTCTGCAGCTATGAGCAGCTCTCCCAGCCACCAGCAGTCTTCCAACAGATTGTTTCAGCAGCTTCCCCCACCCTCCTAGTCTCTTTCAAATACAACTTCAAGCCTCCTTTCCATAGCAACAAACATCCGTGGCAGGCATCATGCTCTTATGCCTGCTTTGGAATATTAAAACTAGGCTTCTACCAACTCAGATGCATTATAATTTCACTCAGAGGCCACTAACAATATACGTATAATCATGTACAAAAGTAAAAATAAACAGATACAAATATTCACAGTCTTCTTCAAATTTCACATTGTGTGTATTAGAATATACTGTATTAGAATATATGGATTCCAGAACTGTTTTTTTTACTGCAAGAGGGCACAAAACTGGCAGAAAATATGTTTTTAATTTTGCCTCTAGCCGGTTTTGTGGTGGATGATACTTTTGCCACAAATAACCTTCATTGTGAAGATTCTTACAAGTGCAATGTGGACTCACAGTTCCCTCCACGTGTTTTGTGTAGAAAAATTATTGAAGAAATGCAAAATAAATGCTAATATTTCCTGCTGATTGATCATTTAGTACATTGCTGATAAATAATTCCTCAGGAACTACATTGGAGTCTTGGGACTTCATCGTGCAAAGTAGGCAAACTGGTATTGCAGTTGGACCATCCCTGTGATTCTCCCATCCCTATTGATAGGTTAAACCTGTCAATAGTCCCAATCCTGCAATGTTCCCACATGGTAGGTTGGGTCCTTTTGGCTTTCTTGGACTCTGTAAAATATAATTCAAAATCAGGGAACTTATAGTTTAGCTAAGAACAAAGACATCTAGCTGGATAATAGGGGTCAAATCTTGGTCAATTTGCAAAAACACTAACAACAACAACAGGGACCCTTCCCATGTTAGATAGTGTGTACATTTAATCAAGGTTTTATGCTCTATATTTCATATATTTATAGCAGAAGGTAACAAATATATTACTGAATATATTACCATGCCACAAAAATTATTTGACTTTTTTCATCTGAGTCACAACTGGGCTAGACAATTAACAGCTCTCCTAATGGTTCCCCATCTCAGTCAACGACTCACAAACAAAAGGGACTCCCTTTTGCGCTGAGAAACATTTACATATTCAGGCTATAGGTTAGCCAAGAAAAAATTATGCTCTCCATACTTTATGAACTTCTTTATGGACCTTGGGGGGGGGGGAGGGAGGGTTGACACATGGTTCTCTCTGACTCTGTACCTTTATGAACCCCTTGTATGTTATCCTTCCCCATATTCCCATATGTGTGTGTATGCCTACATCATGAAATATGAAATAATGTAATGCCACCTCTTTGTGAATCCAGCATGTCATGGCCCCAGGGAACCACTCCACATAGTCATATAACACAGAATATCAAGGCAGATAATCCACAATATCTGCTTTGAATTGGGTTATCCAAGTCTACACTGCCAGTTCAATGTGGATTTTATACAGCTGTGTGGAAGGGACCAAAGTGACTTGCATAGTATATTACAACCAACTTCACTGCAACTCCGCTGTAGTGAGGTTCCGTATGGATCCATTTTCAGCCAAGTTTTAATTTTTCTACCCAAATAATTGCTCTGAACAAATGTTCAACACAAAAAAAGTCTAAATCAGGCAAGCATTCCAAACCTAAACACAATAGGCCTTTGCCAATGCAAGACAGTCAAGCTATTATTGGCTCTAATTAGCACGACTGCAAACCGTATCATTCTTAAAACGTGGCTGACAGGGCTCTGAAAGAGGCATGAAATTATTTCCTGACATTGAAAACATGAAAGAAAGAAAGAAAATCAAAGTCTGCTCCACACAACTAAATGAAATCCTTGATCAGTGCAAAGGGGCAAAATGCATCAGCCGCAACTGAAAAGCAAGCTCTAATTCATGGACCCAAATAGTCATTATGCAATTGATGAATCAAAAGTGTGCACTTGAGGAATTCTAAGCCAAAAAGGGAGAGACGTGGCTATTTTTAAGTGCTGTGAATTTATGGGCATTCTCACCACTCTGAGAAATAATAGTTTGCGGCTGAATGTCTTTTTGTGTTTTAGTCTGAATGTAAAAGGAGCAGTCTAGAGTACTGAGCCCTATCCTTTTGGAAGATGCTCAGCTCTTCAAATGGCTCCTTTAATATTTGGACTAGTATCCAAAGTAGATTCATTACCCCATAGTACTGGAATAATCTATCCCATTCTACATCACTGTGGAAACTGAAGAGAATGGGCTTCCATGTTTAGACAATCTCTTTCTTCAATAATTTAGTGGTGGTTTCTATGGTACGAGAACATGGAGGACATAACATCCACACAACAAGGAAGGGAAAGCTCTGGTCTACGGGCCAGATATGCCCCCACACATACTCAACTATCCAAAAGCTTCTTATGGAGAAAGCATGTTATTTAAAGTCTGGATAATTGTTGTATATAATAAAATAGTCCTTTGTATCTCAGAGAACAATATCACTAGCACCATACTTTAGGTACAGTGAGATTGTGTATTCCCTATTATGAATGATTTCTTCACTGCTTACTCTCTTCCTAGTGATCCTTGTATGCTGGCTGAAGAATTTCTTGCAAAGAGATAAAATTTTGTGCCAAGGGAAATAGTTCAAAATATTTTGTCTCAATTCAAAATATCTTCCTTAGACAGTGAAGGATCATTTATTCACAATCAATATTTTATCTGTGCAGTCTTATTTTGAGTATATCTGTTAAAATGTCCCAAGGATCAAATCTCTTCTGATATGAGAAATCTAATATTATTGCACATTTAATAAAGAGTTCTGGAGCAGTCTACTCTATTACTCAACAGGCTTCTCAATATGCATGCAAAATCCTTCAGAGTATTCAGACCAGTCTATTACTAAACATTTACCAAACAAATGTTGGCTCAGGCCTCTTTTTCCTTCATCCTTGCCAGTACTTCTCAAGCAATTTGATGAAGTTGACCAATTGGAGTTTTTTTTTTCATCCAATGTACCAGGAACTTGTACCATTTTCTGCCATTGCCTATAATGGTTTCATTCTTTCCTGGAAACCCATTTTGAGGAATGGTAGCTGATAGGCATGATAACAAATCGAAAAATGGCGATTCTAAAATCAAATGGGGGATTTTTTTTGATTATTATATCAAAGACTTACAAAAAATTACCAAAAATTTCTGAAATGTAACTTAATTACTTACGAAATTCGTTAGTAGTTCTAAAGTAGGCAAAGCAGGGAAACAGGACTGATACTGTTTTAAACACAGGCAAATCAAGGGGCAACATTTCCTTGGTTTCCTTGCAGGGAGATATAAAGCATTAATATATTATTATTATTAATATTATTAAAGGACAGGGTTCCTTTGCAGGGACACATATAATGCATTAATATATTATTATTAATATTATTAAAGGACAGGGTTCCTTTGCAGGGACACATATAATGCATTAATATATTATTATTATTAATATTGTTAAATAAATGCCTAGGCCTACCTCTGGTGCAGGCCTTGCTAATCTGTAGAGTTCTCCTCACTCCATCTTTTTCCCCATTCAGTTTTACCATAGCAGTCTAGGACCTCCGTTGGAACTCTATGGCTTTTCTGGATTCTGAACTCTTCCTTCTCCTCTCCATGCTCTTTTCACTCCTGCTGCCCTTCTCTCAGCAGTTCTTATGTCCTCCTACTCTGTTCTTCTATCTAAACCCCCTTCCTGGGTGTTTAAATCGCTTTTTCGTCAGTCCTCCAGCCCCTCTAGGAGTCCCGATTTCGGCTCTCTATGGTTTCCGGCCCCTTTTCACTTCCTGGAGGAGGCCTTCCACTCTAATTAGGCTTCAAGCATGGAAAGGCCCCGATTTCACTGTGAGTTATGTCTGCAAAGCTATTTTGGAGGGGGAAATTTTCCTGTTTAATAATCTAACGAAATATTTAATAATCTAACGAAATTTTGGGCCCAGGGGGTGCGTAAAAGAAAGTCCACTTCCGGGATTGGCCTTGCAATCTGTATAAACTTGAAAGGCCCATTACATACGAATCACTTTCGATTTCTTTTAATTTCCGTTTCATTTTTCTCATGCCTAGTAGCTGATGGTTCACAATATTGGCATTGGTCCACACACCAGCACTTTGGCTAGCAGATCCATACAATAGCAATCCCCTAAAGCAGTGCTTCCCAGAGCATTTTTTCTGAAGGATTTGAAAAGTGCCTGCTGACCACAACTGCTTCTTTCTTTACTGGAATCTCAATGCAGACTGGCAGCTAATAGATTGCAGAACAGCACCACTCCACAAAACAATATGTTAAGTCACAAACAAGCCTGCTCCATCTTCTACATGGCATTTTTCAAATGTTTAAAGATAGCTTTCATGTCACCACTCATTCTTCTCTTTTCCATACTAAACACACCCAGCTCCCTCAATCATTGCTCATATGGCTTGATTGCCAAATATTATCTCAATAATGCTTCTTTGGATACATTCTTGCTTATTAATATCCTTCTTGAACTGTGGTACCCAGTTCTGACCAAAGCAGAACAGAATTGCATGGATAATTTCCTTGATAATTATACTCCTGTTGATGCAATTCAGAATTATATTGGGGTTTTTTTTGTCTGCTACGTCACAGTGTTGACTCATGTCTAGGTTGTGGTCTGCTCACTCTGATGCCTTTAATGACCATTTTACAGTTAAAATTTCTCACACAAGAGCTACTTTAGATGTTGTTGTTGGAGAGAAGTCAATAATAGGCTGTCCAGCAACTCCATGAGTGGGATGAGCCATATAACCCAGAATATCCCACAATGTTTGCCTTGAACTGGATTATTTGAGTCCACACTGTCATATATCCCAGTTCAAAGCAGATATTGTAGGATTTTATTCAATTGTGTAGACCTCTGTCTTGAATCTGCTTTGGATATATGACAGTGTGGACTCAGATAATCCAGTTCAAGGCAAATATTGTGGGATATTCTGGGTTATATGGCTGTGTGGAAGGGTCCAGAATCAGTGTTTGTTGGTAAGTACTACTGCTGTGAACAAGCTGTTGGAGCAAGTAAGGAGGACAATCTGTTTACTAGATCCCTGTCTCTCTTGGCTGGTCATTGAAGGAAGAGATGCCATTTGATGTCAAATAATAAACATTAATTTACCTCTTAGGGACGAGAACTTTCCATCCTGTTTAAAATAAGCAGTAGTTAGACCACCGCTGAAAAAGCCACCCCTGGATACCATGGACCTTAATAATTATAGGTTGCACTCCAACTCTAGGGAGTCTTGGGTAATACTCACATCTTTGGCCCATTTAAAACCAGCTTCAAAGCAGGATGTGGAGTTGGGATGCTATGGTTGCATTAGAACCCAACTGGCAACTGTCATCCTGAGAATCTTTTTATCAGCGGCTCCTATACTATGGAATAACATGCCAGAAGAACTTTGACAGCTAAATGAGCTGTCAAAATTTAAGACAAAATTAAAGACTTGTCTCTTCTAAAGCAGTTTTGGTACTTTCTGTGGAGGAGAAAGGTCAGAGAGTGATGCTGCACACGTGCAGAGCTTAGAAAAGTGGGTTTCTGTGCCAAGAATCAGGCAGGCACTTGCTCCGTGAATGTAACACTGTGATTGGTGCTTCTAATCAATGCTATGATTTGCTAAAGTACACCCCGTGCCTAGCGTGAGATAACGTGAGAGGCTCAGATTGGTCTAACAGTACAGGACGTGCTACTTGTTGACATCAGTGCCAAAGGGAGAAGAACTGCGCATGTACAGAGGGATTCTGCCCCATCCGTTGCTGGCAAGGAAAGGCAGAAATGAAATGTTGCTAATCGGGAACATGAGAGTCCCGGCCACTGATAGCTGTACTGTGAGAAAGGACTAACTTAGAAATGTTCATTGTTCTAATACATAGGTGGGGTTTGAGATGTGATGCTAATGAAAATGTAATGTTTTATTGGATCAATGAAATGCTATGTAACACCAGCCAATGATGTTTGTGTAAAAACCATGAAGGAGGGCGGGCTTTTCTGGATGCCGCCATGAGGGTATATATGCTTTGTACTGAGAGTGACCGGGGCCGTTTGCCCCTGATAACAGCTTGTTCTGTTGGCAACCCCACCAGCTGGTGTTATCAATAAATCTCTTTGATTTCACATGAGCAGTGAAGTTGTTGCGTGATTCCTCATCCTTGCGCCCGCACGTCTACGCGCCAGTTTGGTAAGAAGCCAACTTGCCATCCGGAGTTCCATAACTCCCTAATTTGCTGCTACACTTCCAGTAGGTCTACCCAATCAATTTAAAACAATGAATTTTAAGTTTGTATTTTATCAGTATTGACATTTTTATATTTGTCCTATGTATTTTAATATATGCATTTAATAGCATTGTGTTTTATCTGGGTATTATAACTGTGCTGTACCCCACCTTGAGCCATGAGGAGAGGCAGGTAATGAATAAATCTTATGATTGTTGTTGTTACTGTGATCCCCTACATCCTTTTCACATGCACAGTAATCTCACCACATTGGCCAATGTAATTATTCACAAATTGCTATAATAGCTACAGCCTCCACTGCTGCACTATATGTGGACCCCCCCCCATATCCTATTGAGGCATTTGTAGGTCCTGCATTGCCATTCTATAGTCAACTTCCATCTTTTTGCATTTTTCAGGCATGTCCCATTTAAATTTTTGTTTTGTTGAAAGTTTTTCGGACATCCAATCTGGTTTCTTTGGATATCTCCCATTTTTACTTCTCAAGGGAACTGTTTGAAATTGTGCATTCCATATCTCACTTTAAAGAAATACTAGGAATGTCATGAATATTAAATGAGTCAGCAACTATTTTAGTATTCCTTACAACAGAATCATATGCAGTTTTCCCCTAAATTTATTGAAATCAGATTTCTTAAAGTCTATAATGCATGACTGACTATGCTTGGTTTAAATTTTCTTCTATATAACAAACCTTTATTCTTTGTAACAAACAGAATTAGTGCCACCTAAGGATCCCATCACTGCTACACCAATAACCAGGACATTGCTGGAGGTTAGGGCCAGATCTAAAATAGCTGATCCTCTGGTTACCTTGTCCATCTTTTGGGCAATGAACTTGCCTGCAAGGCAAATGAGGGAATTTTTGGGACTTTATATTCTTGGCAAATTTGACTTCCAACAAATGTCAGGATAGTTGAGATCTCCCATTACCATTATGCCTCTCTTTTGTAAAAGTATGGTCATCTTTTCCAGAAAAGTATCATCCAAATCCCCAATGGCATCACTATTCTTTCTTTCCATCATAAATTTTATCCAGATTCTCTACTTCCAGGATTTAAGTCATAGATTTCTTTACAGATGTAAACACCTTTGATATATTTATTTATTTATTATTTATTTATTCGATCTTATATTCCGCTCCTCCCTGCAGGCTCGGGGCGGATTACAGTTGCGATAAAAACATGCTGCGCACAACACTTTGCAGCAGGTAATAAAAACATAAAAACACAAGACGATTAAGAACATAAGAACATAAGAAGAGCCATGCTGAATCGGACCTCAGCCCATCTAGTCCAGCATTCTGTATCACACAGTGGCCCACCAGTTGTACACGGGGATCTCGAGCAGAAGGGAGGGCAAAACCCTGACCTGCTCCCGACCCCCACAACCAGTACCGGGGAAGATCCTGCCTACCTCAACCAACTCCGAGGTGGCACTTGAATGTCCTTTTCAGTAACTACCGATACACTTGGTATCCATGAATCTGTCTAATCCTGCCTTGAAGTTGTTAAGGCTGACCGCTGTCACAACCTCCTCTGGAAGTGAGTTCCATAACCCAATGACCCTCTGGGTGAAGAAATATTTCCCTTTATTAGTCCTAATTTTCCTACCTTGAGCTTCAGGGAGTGCCCTCTAGTCCTAGTGTTTTGTGACAAAGAAAATAGTTTTTCTTTATTCACCTTTTCTATCCCATGCATGATTTTATACACTTCGATCAAGTCACCTCTTAAACGCCGTCTTTCAAGGCTGAAAAGACCAAGGCGTTGCAACCTGGTTTCATAAGGGAGCTGCTCCATCCCTTGGATCATTCTTGTTGCCCTTTTCTGTACCTTTTCCAGTTCCGTTATATCCTTCTTAAGGTGCGGAGACCAGAATTGTACACAGTACTCCAAATGTGGCCTTACCATCGATTTGTAGAGAGGTAATACAACATTTGCTGACCTATTTTCGATTCCCTTCCTGATCATGCCAAGCATAGAATTTGCTTTTTTCACTGCTGCAGCGCACTGGGTTGACATCTTCATTGAGCTGTCCACCAAAACCCCAAGATCCCTTTCCTGGTTTGTCTCGGAAAGCTTTGACCCCATCAATTGGTAGGTGTAGTTGGGGTTCTTTGCCCCGATGTGCATGACTTTACACTTGTTTAGGTTAAAATGCATTTGCCACTTTGTTGCCCATTCACTCAATTTCGAGAGATCTTTCTGGAGCTCTTTACAATCAGTTTCATTTTTAACTACCCTGAACAATTTAGTGTCGTCTGCAAACTTTGCTACCTCAGATTTCACTCCTACGTCCAGATCATTAATGAATAAATTAAAAAGTAACGGACCCAAAACTGAACCTTGGGGTACGCCACTTCTCACCTCTTTCCACCCAGAGAAATGTCCGTTTATTACCACCCTTTGTTTCCTACAGTTTAGCCAGGTTCCAATCCAGGACAAGACCTGTCCTCTGATTCCGTGGCTGAAGAGCTTATTTAGGAGCCTTTGGTGAGGACTTTGTCAAAGGCCTTTTGAAAGTCAAGGTAAACAATATCAATTGGGTCCCCTTTATCTATGTGTTTATTTACACCCTCAAAGAATTCTAACAAGTTAGTAAGACATGATTTGCCTTTGCAGAAACCATGATTACAAGGTATCATTTCAGAATTACAATTTCTCAGAATCTGGGCTAGTTGAAAGACAATCTGAAGAGTGCAGTAACATGATTTTTGTTCCTGGATTATAAATGTCATTTCCTATCATAAGGTAAAGGTAAAGGTTTGATTTTTTTGCAAAAACTTTGTTTTTTATAGGACATCCTGCAGCACATTTTGCTATAGATTTTCAATGAATATCTCAACCAATTCAACGTAGCTTGTGGCAGTCACAAAAACAAAGTTTCTGGAGGACAACAACTACCTTTAAAGTAAGTACTCCACAATTAAACAGAAAGTATCGCTTCCAAATCAGGAACAGAAAATGTTTCAAATTTTGTTACACAGTGTAATGCTACTTCTTCTCTTTTCCTGTTCGATCTATTTCTCAAAAAGAAGTTATTACTCTCTGTTACTACATTGAATAATGATACTCATCCCACCACATTTCGCCGATTCCAATGATATCACATTTGCTAGATTAAGAGATCAAGTTCATTTTATTTTCCTTCTCTAAAGTCAAAATATACTCTGAGGTGATTTGCCAGTTTTTATCTTTCAAATATAGCCTATTATAGCACCTGGTATTCAATGGAAGTCTTCCATCCAAGTATTAGTTAGGGTTGACCCTGTTGATCTTCCAAAACCAAATGCAATCCGTTGCCTTCGGGGGTGCTTTCATGTTATGCTACTTAAACAAAATGACGAGGCAATGGAAGCAGCTGATTATATAACTTCACATAATCCTGCCCAATATAATATAATAATGTCATTGAGGGTCTAATGGGATTCTTTCCTCAAACTTCATAATATACCTGTCGATGAATAAAACCCAGGTCCCCTCTGCAACATACAAACAGAGCATTTTCCTGATATTTTCATGTTTGAAATACAGAGTGGCTTTTCCTTATAGATTTTTAATATTCAGGTCTCTGGATTGTCCCCAAAGCACTCAATAGTGTGTCATTCTGCTCTAAAACCAAGCTGGGCAAATGTAGTCTAACCAGGTGCTTATATAAATTGATCTGATTCAGATTAATTCACCTTATTATTCAAGATTTGGCCAAATTATTTTTACAGCCATACTCTGCATATGATTCAGATAAACCACAGTGTGGCAAACACATGGTTAATATATATAATACTCTGTGTGTTTCCATTCTTTTATATTTGAACTACAATATAAAGGCAGATTATCGGTGGAAAAGAAGATGAGAATTTCCAGCAGATATCCTTACAAAGACCATATTGCATTAAATACATTATTTTGAAAGGGCAATCTGAAATAAAATGGCATATTAAGATCTAGAACTAAGGTGATAATATTTACAAAAAGATTTCCCAGAGCTCCGACGAGACTTAAAACTAATATCAAAGGAAGGGAGGGGGTATCATCGTTGTGTGCTGAAAATATCTTCAGTCACAGTTTTTGCCTCTCCTAGACTCAGTCAAATCTATTTTTAAAATGTTCATTATTCAAGGTTATGTTAACAATTTTTTTCACCTAAGAACCTTTAATGCATAATAGTGACATTAATTAGAAAGGTTCATTGAATCCTACAGCTGCATTCCTGCTTCCCAATATAAATATATTGTGTGTGCTGGCTTTTGGATTACTCAGCAGACATGGATGGCACAAAACTGTTTGAATCAAGCAATATACTGCCTAAGGTGAAAAATAAAATCTCTTCCCTTGCCACATGTACTTCTTTTATGTCTTGTACAAAGTCAACTGGACAAGACATTAAATCTTTCTTCACTGGTAAAAACAGGATACTTATGAGGACAAGCAGGCTGCTCAGGACAAAGTCCTTGGCTCCGACAGCCTGCTAATCCCGCCCAATTTATTCTTCTTAAAGATAAATGCCACACTCTACTGCAGTGGTTCTCAACCTGTGGGTCCCCAGATGTTTTGGCCTTCAACTCCCAGAAATCCTAACAGCTGGTAAACCGGCTGGGATTTCTGGGGGTTGTAGGCCAAAACACCTGGGGACCCATAGGTTGAGAAACACAGCTCTACTGAATGGTGGGTGAGCCCTAGCAAAGCAGCTGGACTATTTCTATTGGGTTATTTGGAGTAGCCTTTCAGGTTTTTCAAATTTACATTTTGGACAATTAACTTATAGCCAGGAATAAGAAACTACCAGATTTTGAATCTGAGAATAAATTCTTCACAGCCTCCTCCAGTGGAGAGGTTGTACATAGAGACTATTCAGTGGCGTATACTGGCTTGATTCTAACTCATGTGTTAACTTTTAAATTCCCCAAACTTTGCTTAGCAGAGCAAGCTTCTAGCAATCATCAGACTCTGCAAGCCCAAATCTACCACCAGCTCTCCCAGCTCCTGAGCTTGATTTTGTTGCCTGGCACCTTGACTATGCTTTCTAGTGCTGAATGACTTTCCACCGAAGGTTGGGCATGCTGCTAGGACCGCCAGTGGTCTGTTGCATATATTTCTGACCTGAACATGATACTAAAATTAAAGAAATCTAGTTCTGAACAAGTGGTTTGGGGTGACTCATAATAGTTTGGGAGAACCATTGTGGTGAACAGACTAACTCACATCCTTCAGTCCTTCTTCCAGGTCCTCCTTCTCAGCTCTAGTACGGGACATAAGATTAAACTGTTGAGACTCACAATCCAATTTCATCACTGTCAAGGTGATTCACACTGCTGTGTTACATGGAGAGGAAGAATTGCACATGAAAATATATTAAAATGTGATAATGACAGCAATATTGCCATCTCCCTGCTGTCAGCATTATTAAAGCTGAGAATGAAATAGAATTGATGCATATCGATCTGAGATTTTACAACACAGTTTTGACTAGCATACCACATGATTATGCAACTTTTCACCATATATGAGAGATTGAAAAAATATATATGCAGAGATTGAAAATGATAGGTTATAGGATTGCAAATAAATGATTCTGGGCATTATAGTCCAAATATGTGTCATTTCCAAGCAATGGATATCAACCCATGTCACCTCTGGTTTTGAGCAAAATCTTGAGGTATATCTTTTAGGTTTTATCTTGAAGACTTTGGGATAGAAGCATATCTTCAAATGGCAACAGAACTATAATGTTTTATGTTCAACCCAATTTACAAAAAAAAGAGCTTTTTACACAAGTTCAGTTTGACTTAACAACACATTAAGATGAGTTAAAGAGAAAAAGAATACTTTGAAAGGAGCCTCTGGAATGCCAGGAACATCTTTAAGCAGTTCCATAAATGAGGAAACATAGTCACAGTGGCTTGTTCTACATGACAAATGCACACTTTTGGCATCGAAAATAATATTTTCCATGGAGAAATTACTAAAAAATTGTGCACAAGACAGAAATGTCTTCACATAATATAACATTTATGTGCAACATATACATTTCTGACACAACCACCTTCAAATATTGTACAATTTTTACAACTACTGCTACTACTAATAAAAAAACTTTATTTATATCCCGCCCCCTCTTCAGACTGGACTTGAGGGGGCTTACAATGAGTAAAAACACGATACATAAACAATAATATCAAAACATAAGAAAAATGAACCACAATACAAAACCAAAGCAAAAAAATAAAAAACCCATAATGCATAATGACAATAACAAAAAACTAACAGACTGACATAACAATAACACAATACAAAATAACGTGAATTCCATTTTTTTGCTGGATTTAAAAATGTTGTCCACCAGAAAGAAAACCAGTTCAAGCCAGTTGGTATTGGTGCAGCTATAAACCATCATCACAGTAGAATTTTATAATCAACAATTTTTGAACGCCTGCTTCCGTACCCAAGGTTTTAATTCTTTCCTAAAGGAAGGGAGCCTGTCTAATTTCTTTGGGGAGGGCATTCTAGAGCCAAGAAGGCCCTTTCTCACATTCCCATCAACCACACTTGTGAGGGTGATGGGACCATGAGAAAGGCCTCCCTAGAGTTGTGACAACTTCTGGAAAATCATCTAACACTTGCAGAGGCTTTTCCAAAAATAATTAAAAAGAATAAGTAATTCTAACAACATATTATAGATAAATGTGGGTGATGCCTCTGAGAAGGAAGAAAGATAAATAAAATGGTTAATAGCCAGATCTGCAAAAAAGGCTGTAGGAGAGCAGCAAAGCACCTCAATTTTAACAGGCTAATTTATCCTGCTCCCCATTTATTTGTTCAGCTTTGTCAACTGTCCAACCAAAGTGAATATCAAAATTAGTGGCTGTTTGGTACAGCCCTAAGTGGTACAGGGCATGCAACTTCAAAGTGTAGACTGTCTGAGATGTTGCCTTCATGAAGTAAGGTCATCCCTTTCATCCCACGCTGCAGCTATGTGTTAAGAAACCATGAAGAAGAAAAAAGATCCATCACAAAAGGCTGCAACGATTTTATAGAAACACAAACAATATACAAAGCCTTCTTATGTGAAGATTAAAGAAAATGAGAACTGAAAGCCCTTTCAATTAAAGCTACACGAGAAGGCAAGGATTTCTTAATTCCCCCCATATTTTATCTTATGGCTTTCCACAATTGTCACAAATAAATGAATCCAAATCTCAGTACAAGTCAGATCTGAAGCAAAAGTAATTAAAAAGATTAGGAACAAAAATCTGTATCATTTTTATTTTATTTGTAACTCCCATCAGCAATATTGTCCCCCAAATAAAAAGAAATATACAGTACGTGATTTTTTTCCTGACTCTTTTCATCTGATTCTATTAAAAGATAAACATGCCTTCAGGGTAGCTACCAAACCTCGGGTCAAAATTCTCACTTCTACAGATTAGAGTCTCTTGGGTTTTGTTGTAAGGACTGAAGTTTGTATCATTGTTATCTAACCCAGCTCCTGCAACCAGTAATTTAGAAAATTAAAATAAAATCCACATAGTTTACACTCCGTCAGAAGTAGCTGTCAGTCAGAAGTGGGCTAAATGGGCAAAATGAGGAGGAAGAAAAGGGAATAGCAAGAAATTTTCCAGATAGATTAGGTGCTAGATTAAGAGAAAGAAAGAAGATTTGAACGTGTCTTTCTTCCCTAAAATAAATTCCTAGTATGTTGTTAGTGGTGCTGTATTTGTGGATGATATGGACTAGATTACTAATGGAAATTGTGCAATCTCACATAAATTGTTGGATTGTCACTTTCAACTTCCTAACTCAGCAAAGGCAAAAGTGAAGCAATGTGGAGAGCTATCAACTCCTGTATAGTCGCAACATTTCCACCTATGACCTGGATCTTCTAGGTCCCTCTGTCAACATATTACATGAACAAAAGAAGCTAAGATAGCTCCACATAAAGAAGAGAGCAGGCAATTCTGGGATTGCTACCGATAAGTTTTGGGGACTGTCATCTTATCTTCCAAGCAGAGGGAAGATCTCATTCTGTCCCTTTTCTCTACTGCAGTGTTTTTCAACCTTTTTTGAGCCGCAGCACGTTTTTTACATTTACAAAATCCTGGGGCACACCACCAACCAAAATGACACTCTAACACAGTAATACATATAGTTAATATGTTTTTAAATGTATTTATACACTCAGTGTGAAACCTGGGCCTGTTTCAATGAACACAACATATATATGACTTCCTCTCACATACTTTTTTTTTTTTAAATTTTAAAAAGCTTTATTGAAAAAGATTACACATATCACAAATAAAAGCCAGCTCGCTGAGGGCAAAGAAAAACCCGCAGCGAGTGAACAAACATTTTGGGTTGGGTACAGGGAGGGTAGGGGGGGGGGGCATTGGGATAAGAATAAGGGAACACTAACATTCGTGCTACAAACATGACAAGTACAAAGAGAAGAAATACAGAGCATGACTTCTCGTCTCACATCGGAGGTATCAATTTGTAAGTCCTGATGCCTGAATTGTTCCTATAACTTAAAACCTTTCAGGTTGATCTTTTTCGTTTCTTTGAAGAACCTTATAAAGGGTTGCCAGGTAAGTTCGAAGTTTTTAGAAGGGTCACCACGGATTACAGACGTGAGTTTGTCCATTTCTGCGATCTTGAAGACTTTTAACAGCCAGTCTTCTTCGCTGTGGGTTTCGGGGAGTTTCCAGCATTTTGCTAATATAATTCTTGCCGCTGTTGTAAGATAAATCAAAAGTTTTTTCCAGATTTTTATTTTTTCCCAGTTCTATCATATTTAACAAAAAAACCGGACTTTTTCAAATTTAAGTTGAGTCATTTCTTGTATATTCTTATAAATCATACTCCAGTATCCCTTAACCTTCTTACAGGTCCACATTAAATGAAAAAAAGTACCACGCTCTGTTTTACATTTCCAGCATGCATCCTGATTATTTTTGTTTATTTTTGCTAGCTGGCTGGGAGTAATATACCACCTATACACTGTTTTATAGATATTCTCTTTTAAACTATATGCGTACGTGAATTTTAGTTTCTTTCTCCACAGTGATTCCCATTCTTCCGCTGGAATGGGGTGTCCCACGTTGCTTCCCACTTTTGCATGTATTCTTTAATGGGTTTTTCTTGGAAGTTTTGTTCTAAAATAAAATTATACAGTAAGCTAACTGTTTTTTTTTCGAACGTAACCAGATTTTTCCACCTTAGGGGTATCCACTCCCAGCCAACTTGCTTATCTATCAAAAACCTTTTTTTCAGTTGGCTATATTGAAACCAGCTTAGTTTATAATCTGTCATTTCCTCTTGTTCCTTGATTACCAGGGTGGAGCTTTCCTCTTTCAAAATATCTTTATATGTCGGCCACTCCCTATCTTCTATTTTAATTAGGTGGAATGCTTCCAATGGGGAAGCCCATTTCGGGATCTTTTTATACCAGCATTTTTTATATTTATTCCATACCCTGAATAGGGCGGCTCTTATTATCTGATTATTAAAATTTTTATCTATTTGGACTTTGTCATAGATCATGTAGGCATGCCACCCAAATTTATTTTCAGCGCCTTCCAGATTGAGTTGGCATTTATTTTTCATATAGATCCATTCTCTCAGCGCCTCTAAGCAGTTCGCCTCGTAGTAGGTGCTTAGGCAGGGGACTCCGAAGCCCCCGTTGCTTACTTTCTCTATGAGATATTTTTGTTTGATCCGGGCCTTTCGCCCTTGCCAAATATATTTTGCCAATTCTGATTGCCATTTCTTCAAAATAAAATCACCTTTCAAAATAGGGAGCATTTGAAACAAAAGTTTATTTTGGGAAAATTTTCATTTTGATCGAAGATATCCTTCCCAAAATCGATAAGCTTAGGTTTTTCCATTTATGCATATCGTTTTTGATCTCCTTCCACACCCTTTCGTAGTTATTCTTTATAAGTTGACAATTGTTTGATGTTATTGTGATACCTAAATATTTAATTTTTTACAATTTCCATGCCTGATTTTTTTGGATTTCTTCTCTCTCTTCAGCTGGGATATTTTTGTCAAAATTTTTGATTTTTTTGTTTAACTTAAAGCCCGAAATGTCGCCAAAATTTTCTATTTCCTGGATCCATCTCTCTATATTTTCTATAGGGTTCTCTATAATGCAGACCAGATCGTCTGCAAATGCGTATGTTTTATATTCAAATTTGCCTATTTTTAATCCCTTCAGTTCTGAATTATTTACTATTCTTTTTAACAGGAGCTCCAACACTAGATTAAATATCAGAGGTGATAGTGGGCACCCCTGCCTTGTCCTCTCTGAATCTCGAAAATGCCCGATTTCTGGCCATTTACTATTATTGTGGCATTTTGTGCTCTGTAAATGCCATTAATTGCTGCAGAAAAATAAAAGCCTAGATCAAGTTCCCTTATTACCATTTCGATTACATCCCATCCTATCTGATCAAAGGCTTTTTCTGCATCAAGAAACAGTAATGCCGATCTTTTCCCAATGTTTTTGTCCAAGTGTTCCAAGATGTTAACTATGTTTCTAATATTATTTTTCATATATCTTTTCGGGAGGAAGCCCGTTTGGTTTGGCCTTATCCAGGTGTTAAGAAATGTTTTTAATCTTGTTGCTAAAATATTTGCAAACAATTTGTAATCCAATTGAGTAATGAGATGGGCCTGTAGTTCTCAATCTGCTCCGGGTCTTTTCCTTCTTTTGGAAAGATTATTATGTTTGCTGTTTTCCACGTGTTTGGGATATTGCCCATTAGGGCATTATTCATAATTTTGTTAAGATAGGGCACAAGGACCTCTTTTAGTTTTTTGTAATAAACATCGGTGAAGCCATCAGCTCCTGGGGCTTTCCGGCCTTAAGTTGGCTGATCGCTCTTTCAATTTCCTGGTTGGAGATTGGATTGTTTAATAATTCTCTGTCTTTTTCATTTATTTTCGCTTGTATTTGTGCACACACATACTTTTGGATTTTTTCTTTGTTGAATTTTCTTGCCCTAAACCGCTCTTGAAAGTAATTTTTAAATTCCTCTAGAATTTCTGAATCTTTATTTATATCTTTCCCATCTTTTTTTATTTTTTTTATCATGGTGTTTTGATTTTGTTTTTAAATTGGTAAGCCAGCCACTTTCCAGGCTTATTTTGCGTTTTCAAAATATTTTTGTTTTAGGTATTTTAATTTTATCTCATTTTGTTCGGTGGTTATTAAATTCAATTGTTTCTTAACTAATTGATTTTTCATTTCGAGTTTTTTTATCCTTAGGATTTTTCTTCAGTTCTCTTTCTGTCCAGTCTAGATCTTTTTTGTAGTGCTGTGAGTTCCTTATTTTTGTTTTTTCAAGTAGCTTGCTTGGGCTATAAAATGCCCCCGCATCACTGCTTTACTAGCATCCCACAGGTTCATAATTTCAGTGTCTGGTAAATCATTTAGATCAAAGAATTCTTTAATTAAGTTTTTATTTTTTCAATTTGTTCTTCTGTTCGAGTAACCAATCCGCAAGTCTCCAACTGGGTTGCCTATTCCCCTATTTTTATAGTGGCTTCAATCGGGGCATGGTCTGAGAGCAGTCTTGTTTGGATTTTTGCATTAACACTGCTAGAAATTAAATCTTTCGATATCCATAACATGTCGATTCTCGACCATGTTTTTCTTCGTCCAGAAAAAAAAGTAAAATCTTTTGTATTATTTTTGTGGAATCTCCACGTATCTATTAAGTTATAACTTTCCACTAGTTCAAAAAAGGTTTTTGGTAGAGTATTCAATACACTTTTGTTTTTAACATTATTATAGTTTTTGTCAAGGTTTTTGTTAACGACACCATTGAAATCCCCCATAATAATGTTACTGTCACATTCCACTTGCGCCATTTTCTTGTTTAGTTCTTGAAAAAAGCAGCTTTTGGCCCGTTTTGGGGCATAGATACATACTACTAAAATCTTTTTCCCTTTAGATTTATAGAAGATGCAACAAATCTACCCTCATCATCTTTAAATTCAAAATAAGGCTTTAAGTCAGATTTAATATATAACGCCACCCCCCTTTGTTTTTTTTTCTACTGATGAGGTAAAAAGAATTCCTAGATGTTTATTTTCCAAAAGGTCAGCTCTGCTGGTTTTTATGTGAGTCTCTTGAACTGCAATGATGGCTGCTTTTTTGTTTTTCAAGAAGGCAAATGTATTTTTTCTTTTCTCCGGTATATTTAAGCCATTTATGTTAAGAGAAAAGCATTTTACCTCCATGATTCTGTTTTAAATCTCTTCTTCTTCCTCCACGTCCTCACTGAGTCCTTCTTTCTGGTCGGTCTCTTCATCAAGATCTCCCTCCTCTTCCTCCTCGTCTTCCTCTTCTCCTTCCTCCTCCTTGTCTTGCTGGTTAACTTGATGCTCTTGCTCCTCCAGTCGATCTTCTCTACCTTTATTCTGAGCAGTATTTTTTGAATCCTCTCTTTTGATTTCTCCCTATTTCTCTGGGTTTTGCTCTCCTCCTTCCTTTTTCTTTGTCTGGTGGTTATCCTTTTTGGTTAATATATGCTCCCACTTTTTTATAGAATGCCTCCGCTTTCTCTCTGGAGTTAATCCAATATCTCTCATTCCTCCACGAGAATTGGATTCCTTCTATTTTTTCCCAACGAAATCTTACATCCTTCGATTTTAGTAGGTCCGTGAGAAAATAATAATTCTTCCTATTTTCCAAAATCGTGTTGGGTATTTCTCTCAAAATAATAACTTTTTTCCCTTTATATATAGCGGGGGTTATTTTTTGACCTTTTAGTACTTCTTCTTTGATTTTGGTAGAGTTAAATTGAAGCAATATGTCGCGTTCTGATTTATTTCTTTTGAGAAGGCAGTGTGGATTCTAAACGCCTTGTCAATTTTTTTCTTCTATATATGTTTCTTGTTTCTGGAGGATTTTTGCCACTATTTCTATACTGATTTTCATCGTACTCTCAAAGGATTCTTTGTCCTGTTCCGGCACCCCTCTCAGGCGTAACTGGTATTCTTTCTGGAAGAGTTCCAGTTGAATGTTTCCTCTCACATACTTATACATGGCTATCATGTCTTCTCTCAGCCTTCTCTTCTTCAGGCTAAACATGCCCAGCTCTTCAAGCCGCTCCTCATAGGGCTTGTTCTCCAGACCTTTGTGAAATTTCACCCTGAGTGAAACTTGCTTTCAGTTAACTATGGATGTCATGATGCTGTTATAAACGTGAGAACAGCCAAAGCCGGAAGCTCCACGTAGGTGAATTGGGCAGTGAGCGAACCTGGGAGCATCGGGAGGCTGAAGCAGCCCTGAGTGGGAGCTGGAGCCATGATGAGTCGAGGCTCCTGAAGGCTTCCTCAAGGCGGGCCTGGCCCTGGCTTTTGGTGGAGCCCTTCCTTTGCCTCGGGGAGGATCTTTGGGGAGGGAAACAGGGAGAAAGAGCTGCTAGGAGGGGGGAGAGTGCCAATTTCCCACGGCACACCTGATGATCACTCACGGCACACTAGTGTATTCCCTGGGGTATTGGTTGCAACTTGACAAACAGTTGTAAAGAGGCCAACACTAGGACTAGGGGGCACTCCCTAAAGCTCCAAGGTAGGAAAGTTAGGACTAATAAAGGGAAATATTTCTTCACCCAGAGGGTCATTGAGTTATGGAACTCACTTCCAGAGGAGGTTGTGACAGCTGTCAGCCTGGACAGCTTCAAGGTCTCCGCACCTTAAGAAGGATATAACGGAACTGGAAAAGGTACAGAAAAGGGCAACAAGAATGATCCAAGGGATGGAGCGGCTCCCTTATGAAACCAGGTTGCAACGCCTTGGTCTTTTCAGCCTTGAAAGACGGCGTTTAAGAGGTGACTTGATCGAAGTGTATAAAATCATGCATGGGATAGAAAAGGTGAATAAAGAAAATTATTTTCTTTGTCACAAAACACTAGGACTAGAGGGCACTCCCTGAAGCTCCAAGGTAGGAAAAATTAGGACTAATAAAGGGAAATATTTCTTCACCCAGAGGGTCATTGGGTTATGGAACTCACTTCCAGAAGAGGTTGTGACAGCTGTCAGCCTGAACAACTTCAAGGCAGGATTAGACAGATTCATGGATACCAAGTGTATCGGTAGTTACTGAAAAGGACATTCAAGTGCCACCTCGGAGTTGGTTGAGGTAGGCAGGATTTCCCTGGGTACTGGTTGTGGGGGGTCGGGAGCAGGTCAGGGTTTTGCCCTCCCTTCTGCTCGAGATCCCCGTGTACAGCTGGTGGGCTACTGTGTGATACAGAATGCTGGACTAGATGGGCTGAGGTCCGATTCAGCATGGCTCTTCTTATGTTCTTATGTTCTAAGGCAGGATTAGACAGATTCATGGATACCAAGGGAATCAGTAGTTACTGAAATGGACATCCAAGTGCCACCTCTGTGTTGATGGAGGCAGGCAGGATTTTCCCGGGTACTGGTTGTGGGGGGTCGGGAGCAGGTGAGGGTTTTGCCCTTCTTTCTGCTAGAGATCCCCGTGTACAACTAGTGGGCCACTGTGTGACACAGAATGCTGGACTAGATGGGCTGAGGCCCGATTCAGCATGGCTCTTCTTATGTTCTTATGTTCTTATGTTGTCCCAGGCATGGGAACTATTCACTTGATAGTGCCCAGATGTGCACCTCATTGTTTTCTTATCCAAAAGGACTAGACAGCTAACCATTTGTATAGAGAAAAAAGGAAGCTATTGCACTGGAGTCATTTTTTTATCATTGCAGGCCCCTTCTACACTGCTATATAAAATCCAGATTATCTGCTTTAAACTGGATTATATGGCAGTGTAAACTCATGTAATCCAGTTCAAAACAAATAATGTGGATTATCTGCTTTGATAATCTGGATTGTATGGTAGTGTAGAAGGGGCCCCATATCCCACTAGTAAGGATCTTCCAAGTTGCTGTTTTTATCAGTCATAATGCATACAGGGGGAACTAGAAATGCAAAATCTATTCTGATATGCATTTTAAAGAAGGAAATGGGTGTCCGACCCTTAGACATAGCTATGAAGGAATCAAAATGTAGCCCAGCATACATCGTCTCTAGCATATTCAATAGAGATCTGAAGAATGTAATATAACTTGTGTTTTTTTGGAAATAATCAGTCTTATTAAAATATAGTTGAATAAGCAAAAGAACCATTCCCAAAATAAATGAGCAAAGCACAATTGATTTCAAGTTGAATGAAGAGATAGTTTGGCAATGGTAGCAGATGCACACTTGTGGGCCTATGAACATAACAGCTGACAGTTTTCAGTACAAGCATGGTGAAGGAATTCTTAAATTGCAACGGGCTTGCATGGGGAGGGTTTTGCTTGCTAAGGGAGGATTTTGACACTAGGTAGGAGGAGGTAATGTCATATGCTTCAGCAACATTTGAATATATCATCAGATGTAGACATGAAAAATCCTTCCAAATCATTGGAAGCATGTAGAAAATACATTCTGAACTGATTATGCAAAATGCTTTTTCTGAGTGCATATCTGTGAAGTGTGAGCAAGAATCTCCTAAAAATAGAAACATATTTTGGTATAGTGAACAACTAGTACATATGACACTTTGAAAGGGAAACAAATGATCACAGACATGCATTACAAATAACACATTCCAGATTGAGCCCTCTAGAAAAGTTCTATTAAATGCTAGATAGAGGCATACACATATAGAACCCTATTGAATGTGTTCTGATAAAAATTAAAATATTTTCCTGTCAGAATTTGAGAATATATAGTATGTGAACAAAAGTCGTTTTAATGTATCATTATCAGTTAATGCTACATGCAAAAATGAAATGACAAATTTAGAAGATTTTGCAATGAAAAATGCAGTATTTGTTTTCTGCACAGAACCCATTCAAGCCAACTCCACCAGCCAAGATAGATGCAGTGAAATAATAAACGTTATTTATAATAAACGTTATTTATAATAAACTTTATTTATATCCCACCCCATCTCCCAAAGGGATTCATAGTGGTTTACAAGAAGAAACCATAGAAAACACATAAACACATGACAATGCGAAAAAGTTAGATTGACAATAGCAAAAGCACATCAATTACAAAAAAATAAATAGTTACAGATAAGTTGAATATAATATTTTTTCCACCCTCTCTACAGCAAAATTGGCTCCAGTTCACAAATTCATCCAAAGTCTTCATCCACTGTCACTTTGTCGCCATCAGCTTTGCATTGACTTCAACTCTTAAGGAAAACCAGGGCTCTGTCCAATGGAAGAGGGCATTTAGGAGTGATTGTGCTGACTGTCTAGAGCCATTTCTCTATTTCAGAGTTCAAACCTTGACAGTACTGCTAATGTTCTGCATGGGGGCGAAGCTATTTATGTGCAATGTGCTTGAATTTGTGCTAACTCACAAATGGCAAGTAATCATCATTGATGTTAAATGGTAATTCATTCATTAAAAGAATGCTTTAGACAATCACATATACAATGGCTGGAGTTAAAGGTGATATTTATGATCCTTCCACTGCTAACAACTAAAAGAGAAATCTAACTCATATATAGAACACAACTCAGTAGCATCAATTACCCTTGTCAGTCCTCTTTATACATACACTAAAGCAAATATGTTTATTGCACGGGGTTAGAGCACGGGTTCTCAAACTGTGCTCTGTGCAGCCCTTGGGGCTCCACAAGCGATACTGGGGGGCTCCACGGCCCTCTGCTGCTTCCCACTTTCTCCTCTTTCTTTCTCCTAAGAAATGCAGGGAAATTAGTTTTGAGCTGCTAGGAACAGCAACAGCAGCATCCTCCCAGGACACAGACCCTTTCTCTCTCACCTCTTTCATCAGCCAGACTCTTTTCCTTGCCACCTAGACACCCCCTCCCCCCATTTTCTTTGCTTGTACCATCCTATTTACCTCCCACCATTCAGGGGTGCTTTTATTCTGTTTTTCCTGCATGGCAAAAGGCGGTTGGACTGGATGGTCTCTGGGGTTTTTGCTATTAGTACTATTACAACAACTACTACTATTATTATAAAAGCTAGATGGCAATCTGTTGAGGCTGCTTTGATTGTGTTTTTTCCTGCATGTCTGAAGAAAGTTAGACTGAATGGCCCTGGGGATCTTCCACTGAAATACTGCTAAGTTTATGTAGGCTAAAATTGTACTTCATTTTAAATATTGTATTGTTCTTTCTTTCCTTTTTTTGGTGCACTGTGTTCACACAAACACTCTTCATCCATCTGCCACTGGCCCAACCCATGCTTTATGTGTGTGTGTGTGTGTGTGTGTGTGTGTGTGTGTATGTGTGTGTGTGTGTGTGTATATATACATACACTGTGTGTGTGTGTGTGTGTGTATATATATATATATATATATAAACATAATATAATATATAAACTTTTCTTGGGGCTCCAAGAAAAACCTTTGCTTCAAAAAGAGCTCAGTGGCTGAAAAAAATTGAGAACCCCTCGCTTAGAGGAACTCACAGTAAGGAATTCAAGAAATGGAAAACAGCATCTACCACAAACCAAAATCTCATTTAAGCACATATATTGCTTCCAAGTGATAGGTTTCAATACATCATAAGTCCATATGAAGCCAAAACCAGATTTTAAATCCTGTTCACTTTATGCCCCATCTATACTAACCATTTCATGCAATTAAGGGGTAGCTTTAATCTGCGGTGAAGAGACAACAAACTCCCACAAAATATATGAACAGATTGTTTTAATGAGCATTAGTGCTCTAAGGTTTGTAACCATCATCCAGGATTCCAGGATTTCCTGTGCAATGATCTGCACAGCAAAATCACTTTCTAAAATACTGTTTTGAAACTGCATTAAATGTTCAGTGTAGGTGGGGCTTAGTCATTCTTTTCCTTGTCATTCTCTCTTCCTTTTGTTACTTTGTTGCTTTTTCAAAACAAATTGCCTCTGCAGAACAATTCTCTTAAGAAATAGGCTCATACAGAAAATAGTATTTGAAGCCTTTTACAATATGAAGAGAACATGACCAAAGTAATCTCTTACAATATTTCATATCTTCTACATGTGTACTTTTAAAATTGAGAATGAACTACAGTAATTACCAACTTGCTCCTAAAGTATAAGACCTTATCGAAAGGCCAGGTACACTACTGATTTAATCACTGCAAAAAAGTTAGTGTTTTACTCCTTATTCTTGTCCATAAGGGTGCATCGCTCATGATTCACTTCCTTTCTGAGCATGTGGAGGCAAGTCTTCTAGACCAGTGATACTCAAAGTGGGTGTCAAATGGACTGGTAACATCAAATGAGAGTTTATGATGACTTTCCAAGAAATTATGCTAATATTGAACTTGGCCATCCACTTGTCATCTGTATAACTGCCATCAACCTACCCACCCCATATAGTGTTTATGTGATCAGCAAAGAAAAAGTAAGGTGACTCCTGCACTCACCGCTGAACTCATGGACATCACATTCTGACCTTTGCAGGCTAGAAAGCAACACTCAAGAAAGCTCTCTTCCTTTGCAGACCATGATAGTCCAGGCACTTATGAAGAGCTTCATGGTTTGCAAGCAGAGATGGCAGCAACATGGAGATAACCCATTTCCTTCAGGCTGAAATTGACCCAATCCACCTATTAAAATGCCCACAAAGGCCATAGATGCTCCAGCACTTCCTGCAAGTTCTGGAATATCTCCTGACTTTACTTAGTGCACAGCAAATTCAGGTGAAGGACTAAAACTGTGCTTTCCAGAAGTCTGCGTGTGTCTTGAAAGCTGTCAATACCTTATTTGGGTTAGTAAGGGGATGGGATGTCAAGATAGTCTAAGGGCGCTTCTACACTGATACTATAATCCTACTTGGAACTGGTTTGGTAGAAAGCCGTTTTGCTACTTAGGCAATCAGATTTCCATGCCTGGAACTAGTTTGAAACCAGGAAGATAGTTACATTGAACATGAAACCTCATCTCAAAATAGTTTCAAGAGCTTTTTTTCCATTTCTAGGAGAGATGTGTGCCAGAGGCATATTGAGTTAAAAAGGGGGGAAGTGACAAGTAACAGTGGAGGTAACCAGTGGGTTGATTAGCCCCCTGCTTCCCAGCCATGCCTTTGGGGTATTTTTGGATTCTTTACTGTGCTTATGTGAGAGGTAGATATCTACAATGCACTCAATTTTTGGCAGAACCATTTTTTCCTTGGACCTGGGATACATTGAGATACATTGGCATCTGCTGTAGTACATGTTTTGACTAAATATATTGGGAGGTTTTTTTAATGCATTGTATATCCTTAGATGCATGCTGCAGCACACCGTAGTAGTGTGTGTTTTGTGGCCACTGTGGTTTGGAGTCGACTTTGAACAGCATTATATAGTCAGAGTGGAAGGACCTAAGAGTTTCAAGCATAGTTGTAAATGGTGGTTTAATATGACCAGGAATGAAGTACTGAAGCCAATGTGTGGAGGCAGGCTAAAAATGAAAAAACATAGGCCTGGTGTTCCCACCTTAGTAAGCCAGGAACATTATGCTTGTATCAGTGTATTTTTTTAAAACTTCCTTCATAAAATGTTACACTATTAAAAATAGATGTACCTCAGACATGTGACTTTGCACAGAAGGAGGGAGTGCGGATGGAAGGAAGGGAAGAGAGAGACTGAGCTTACTTGCATTGTATCACCCACAGATGCATTAGCATTGCATTTTTGTGTATGTGTGGTATTTATATAATAGATAAAGAATCTTATGGGAAATGTAATGATATACCAGCAACAATAGAAGATGTAATCATCAGCTTTCCTATACTACCTGATCAAAAATCCCTGGCCAAATGCAATCCAGCTGAAAAAAGTTTAAGAGCTGAGTAGGCATCAAGTAATCATTTCACAACCACTACCTTTCTAAAAGTCTAATCCCTACCTATTTTTAAATAATGTTTATTACACATTATGCTCATTATCCTTACAATGAACTGATACAAATGAATAGACTAGACCTGATGGGATACTCTGTAAGAAACAAAACAAATAATTGTAGTCACAAAAGCTACTGACATCTTATACACACAACACTAAAATAACTATGTTTTAAGGATTTTTTTAAAGATCTAAAAACCTAAGCATTGAAATAAGTCAAAGAAAACCAAGACAATTGATATACCCTCTCTCTCAATATTAGCAACTGGACTTAAGTGTAGCAGCTCAGGAAGAAACTACCCACATTCTCTTCCCATTCAGTACAATACAAGGAAGATAGAATCCATCCATCTTCTTGTCAGTTCTGGGTACTTGTACAACACTGAAAATCTAGTCAAAAAGGCTGACCCCAACTTGCCTGAGACCAGAATAACTATGTGCATGCCTACACTACTCTATACATCGACTTGGACCAGAAGTTAAATCTGGTTGTCCAGACAACATCAGGGTCTTCCAGACCTCAATGTGGGCCAATTGGGTTAACAATGTTTACACCATGTCAAGCAAACTGGTGTTTCAGTGAATCTCCAACGTAGCCTTCCATTTCAAAGTAAGTGTGGACAGCACAACTAGCTCTAATCTGCACCTATGTGATATCCACATGTGCCGATGCTCCCATTTCCTTCTGCCTATGCTTAGTGGCTCAGATAAAAAAAGAATGGATCAGGCCCATATAATCCCCCTTTTCTCCCTGGCCATGTGAGTACTTTTGCTGATGCCAGAAAAGATGCCTGACTATGACTAGGAGCTCTCATGGAAATTGTTGTCATCCTGCAGCAGATATGGGAACATCCACAGTAAAGTGACAACCCAGCATAACTGAACCAGTTATAATGCCACTGGATTCTGCCCCATTACTGCTGCATGAGAGATGCAGATAATGCAGTTGCCCCTGAGGCCAGTCTAAAGTCATGCTACTCCATATGGGCCCCAGATTTCATAGTACATGTAGATGAGTTCTAGAATTATATAGGGCTAGGCCAAAATATTTTACTGCCTGAGGCAAAGAACAGATTCCACATTTCATATGCAAAGCTTGACTGGACTGCCTGTCGAAACATTTTTTGGCATTGGTGACAGAGCAGCACCTTCCACTACACCCAAGGCAGCAGCATAGTTGATGGGATACAGAGCAAATCATATGGCACACATAGCACAGCAGCTCCCCAACGTCTACGCTTCAGTGAGTTGCCTTGCTTAAGGTAGAGCAAAACATCCTGGCTTGCTATTGCTGCTGCAGTCGCCTCCATCCAAAAGTATTATTAATGGCGCCAATGTGTGGAATCAATATGGCTCCAGGCTTCTAGAATGTTGCTGCCCCCATGGCTAGTGGTGATGCTGCCAACTGACTGCAAGCTACCAAGGTAACAGAACATAATACAGAGTCTGTTGGGAAGGAGTGAAGCAAAGGAGCAGCCAAGAAGAAAGACGACGAGGCTTAACAAAGGGGGAGAAAGACAGCTGAAGACAGGTAGGCAGAGTAAGAAAAAGAGTAGCCAATGACCTGGCTGGAGGCAGTTCCAGCCCACGTACAACAACCTGGTCTTTTCCAAGTCCTTTATTTTATAGTATTAAAAATCAACCAACATGAGGTAGCTCTGTAATGATGATTGACAAACACATTTAAGAAAATGTCTCCATTGTTTGCCTTGACAATGAACACAATTAAAATGACAGACATAACAGTAGAAACTATGGAGTCATTTAAAAGTAATTTAAAAGTGTCAGTTATGCTAGAAAGTATTGCATTCTTTATATCTCGTTTAAGGACAAGAGGATGGACAAAGGAATGCCTTGAATTGCAAATCATCCTGGTATTTCAAATTCTGTGACAGTTATTCTGGTTTATTTGTATGCTTTATTGACAATGTTACATGCCATTGCTGAAGGGAAATTATGATAATGAAGTCTATTGGGTAAGCTGCGCAAAACGTTATTGTCACTATGGTTGTCAATATTTAGATTCCATACTGTAATATATGTTTTAAAATATTGGTGCAATTTTTAGCACTGTCCCAAGGAAGAACTATCAAGTTTCAAATTAAATATACTCGCACAGAGATACTCTAGAAAAACATCTTAATACCTAAAATCATTCATTACAAGAAGTGTCTATAAATTGCCTATCAAGATACCAAGGCACATTCATGGTGCATATTGTGCAAAAGGGGTTTTGGCATTTAATCTAGATTTTATCAAACATCCTTTTGCATTTCATCATTTTATCTAGTGGAAAATTGAGAAGCGGATTTGCCATCTCCCCAATGAAGAATATATTCCAGATTGGTCATTCTGGGCATATTTAAACTGACTACTTAGGTCGGTTTGGAACTGGTTTTGGAGAAACCAGCAGATTATAGACTGACATGAGAGGTATAACTTTTAGGGCCAGGTGGGTGATTACATTAAACATGAAATCTGGACTCAGACCAATTCCAGAAGCCACAGTATTTTTTCCACTTTTTTTCCTGTTTGTTTATAATTGATATTGTACATAAGCCCACATAGCTACAATAAGATCATCTAGAATAGAATCCTATATTTTCCCACATCAAGCTTTATTGCTTTGTTTACAGCAGATTTGCTACTGCGACCCACAGTCTGTCTTTCTCCATATCTCCTTCAACACCCTTCCTAACAACAACAGCAATAACAATAGCAACAACAGCAACAAACATCTTCTAGCCAGAGAGGAGACAAGAAGTGCTGTATGACTAAAGTAGCTTAGGGTCCTATAGAAAGTCTTTGTAAATAAAGGAACATCTTTGTTGGGGGGGGGCATCTACACTGTGGAATTAATGCAGTTTGACACCACTTTATTTTATTATTTATTTATTTATTCAAATTTGTGAGTCACCACTCTCGGATGGCTCGGGGCGACTTACAGCAAATTCAGGATTAAAAACAGAATAAAAACACCATAGACACTCAAACACAATAAAATACAGTAAAATACATCAGCACAGTACAGTGCAGGCCAAGGCACAGATATAAGTGGCTGCATCGGTAACAGGACGCAGGACACAGGAAGGCGAGGAGCCTACCCATCTTAACGGTACTACCCAAAGGCCTGCCGAATCAGGAGGGTTTTGCACGCCTTCTGAAATGCCATTAAGTCCGTCAGAACACGAACTCTGGAAGGCAATGCATTCCATAGGATGGGAGCAATTATTGAAAAGGCCCTCCGCCTTGTGGCCGTCAGATGGTACACTTTGACGCCCGGCACCTCTAATAGTTGACCCCCCTCTGAGTGTAGTGGCCTCGCGGGACAATATGGGATAAGGCGGTCCCTAAGGTACACTGGCCCCAGACCATTCAAGGCCTTAAAGGTCAGAACCAACACTTTGAAGGTGATCCGGTGTTCCACTGGTAACCAGTGCAGCTCCTGCAAGACAGGTGTTATATGAGTGGTCGTCGAAACACCAGCCAAAAGTCTAGCTGCTGCATTCTGGACCAGCTTCAGTTTCCGGATCACTGACAGAGGAAGGCCAATGTAGAGAGCATTACGGTAGTCCAGTCTCGAGATGACGTGGCTTGGACCACTGTGGCTAGATCGTGGCGGGAGAGGTAAGGAGCCAGCTTTCTCGCCTGACGAAGATGGGAAAAGGCAACTCGACTGACGGCGGAGATTTGCGTCTCCATCTACAGTCGAGAGTCTAGTGTGACACCAAGACTTTTAACTGTCGACGACAGACATAATGTCACGCCATCCAGGGGAGGAAGCTGGATCTCCACCCCACCCAGACGACCCAACCACAGGATCTCCGTCTTAGCTGGATACACCTTCAACCTACTGGCTCACAGCCATCCAGTAACGGCTTCGAGGCACAGATGGAAATTATTTATATGCTATGACTCAAAATAATGGAATAAGTTGTAATTTGGTGAACCCTGGATTATCACCTTGTCATGGTGAGTGGGCTTGTGTGTTCCAATGAACATGTGGGTGTAACCACCGGGGTCATGCACACCCAGGAGGGGCCACAGGGGAGGTTCCAGATCAAGCATAATCTGAAGACCTCAACAGCAGATCAGGCAGAAGATAACATGGTACATGTTACAATGGCTGTGAAAACAAAAGAAGGCTTCAACAGATGGAGAAGCCACCATCATTGTGTTGACCATGCCACTGGTTGGGACCATCTCTCTGTGAAGATTGTGTGTTGATTGGCCATGCACCGATTTCCATACATTAAAAAACTCATGCATAGGTGTCTTCCAAGAACTTGAAAGGCCATCATACACGGACAATGAGGGATTGTCTAAGAAGAAATAGTAGTTTGACAAAGCACCACACTCTTTGGTAGAGATGGCTAAAGACCTTGTAAAAGTCCTAGTCTCCGGTTATCATAGCATGGAGCTGTAGCAGTTAAATAAGTGTCAAGCTACATTAATTCTACAGTGTAGATGCACCCAGGGACTGCTGCCTAAGGTACGTCTGTACAGAGTGTACAGTGTATAAGGCTAGGCACTTGCAACGTAACCATCATGTCATTTCTAGCAGAATGACAAAAATAATCTATCGTTTTTCAAGACTGAATGTTCAATGAAATTTAAATAAGAGAAACTATGGTTGGCAGAATTTGTTAGCACAAACTGAAGGGTAGAAAAAGAAAATATAGGATCTGATTTGCAGGCATGACAATCAAGAATCCAACAGAGCCCCTAATAAATGCATAAATGCTTACATACATACATGAGATTAATTTATAATATTTTTAAACCCAAATATATATTACAAGTACATGATCTATATAGTTTTGGAATATCATTACAGACATAATGTAAATGGGAAGATCAGTTTGACAAAAAATGTTGCTCTAGTAGAGGACTGATGACAATTGGATTAAACCAATCTAATTCTGAGCATAAACCAGGTGCATTTCTATATAAGAATCTCAGTGGATAGTACTGAAGTCTTTTATTTCCAAAATATTTTCAGCGCTGTAATCTATGACTGGTATTTTGAGCCACTGCTTCTCTCAATTCCTCCTTTGACAGAAACCACTGCATTAAAAATGGAGGACTTTGTGTGTGTGTATTCACATTCTACTCTTTCAAAATTGCATTGTTTACTTGCTATATCTGCTGAATGTTTACATCTTCCACTAGAATGCACAACCCAGACATATTTGGAAATTAGGTACACGCACATTTGCATCTCCAAACAGGTCAAGCTAAATCAATTCGACATAAATTAAGTTTGTTAGACACAGGGATGCTAAAGGCCTGAGGGTGCAATCTGTGAAATTAGGCATGCTTCAACACCTTTCTTAAATTGGAAGGTAACAGTGCAGGATTGCTTAGGAAATAAAAGAAAGAGTGGTAATAGGGAAAAGTTGAACAGCACACTTTTTCCACCCATTGGAATCAGTGCTAAATATACCAATTTCCCAAATTACTGTGTAGAACACATCATTTTCATGTATTAATAATGGAAATAATTGAAAGTAATTGTCTTTTTTAGAATGTAAAACCTTTGGGATAGGGACCTGTTTTAATCTTTATAAACTCCCATCCATATTCATGACAAAGGCAAGAAGGAAGGAAGGAAGGAAGGAAGGAAGGAAGGAAGGAAGGAAGGAAGGAAGGAAGGAAGGAAGGAAGGAAGGTAGGTGGTGGAAATGCATCCTTGTTTCTTCATGTGCACCTAACTGCTGTTCTCACTAACAATTTAAGGGAAATGAAGCATGAAAAGGCAGAAAATGGTGATGACTAATAAGAGAGGGATTCAGGCAGTAAGGAAACTAATCTTTTTGTGTCACTTTAATCAGAATATTTATCCAAGATTTTCCAATAATGTTATGGTGGAGGTTTTGAAAAAGTCAGATATTCCCTAAATCAGTTATCACAACTCCGAAGGTTGGTATATTAGAAATCTAAGTTTCAAGGTTCCTAAAAGAGACTGAGAAGAGACTGGTGATTGAATGGATGAATGGACAAAGACAAAGGCAAGCACAAATGATAGATTCTAGAGAGTGACAAAGCTGAAGAATTGGAGAATGCCTTCTTAGAATAGTTTACCAAACATTTGAAAATATATGGTGCTAGTGGAAGACTTTAACAGCCATTAAATCTGTTCGAAGTCAAAATCTCCCAAGAATGTGAGATTAAAAAAATTCCTCACTTGTCTTACAAAAATAATAATTTCCAAGAAGAACACAGAAAATAATTGATGAATCATGTGGAAGTAGTATAAAATATGACTAGAACTAGGTCCTTGGAATCCATAAGGTTTTGGTTCCAGAACCCCATGGTTACCAAAATCTCTGAATGCTTGAGTCCCATTATATACAATGGTACAGTGAAATGGTGTCCCTTATATACATAATGGCAAAATCAAGGCTTTCCATTTGAATTTTTTTTTAAAAAAAAAATATTTCCAAGCTGTGGATAGTTAAATGTAGAATCTGTTGAGGGCTGACTGCATATTATCCTTGGATTCAGTATAGAGATGAAAGGGGACATTATGTATTTAAGTGCTCATTCTGGGTTTCAAGGAAACTGATTTTGATAAGCTGAAGGAAATACTCCATGATCAGATATTAATACCCCTTGGTCAAAAATATTCAAAGAGAAGGAAACTCAGTTTGTTTGAACTAAAATACTGAAGGCACCATTTCAAACTATTTGAAAAAGGATGACAAATGGGAGCCATTTAAAGAATCCAAAGTACATGCAAAAACAGCTGTACTATGAGCTGAGATTTAAAGGGACATGACTGAGAAATGAGGAATGGGGCAATAACCAAGGAAGAATACAACTATGGAAGATGATTCTCCATTCTCTGAGGATAGTCACATATTTTGAAAGTTTTACTTTCAGGGTGGGGGGGGGGGAGGAGTGGATCCCTGATGCAATTTGCAAAGAATGGTAGACTCTTGGGAATCTTCTGAAGTGGCCCCCAACCCACGAGAAGGGAGTGTACCTGCTAGAACACTAAATGAGAGGATAGATCACTAAAAGCAACCTTGCAGATTCCAAAGTAATTTTCCATAGATCCCCACATTTCTTGCATTGCAGAGCATGACACCATTTCTTGCATTGCAGAGCATGATATCATTCCCATTGACTACTCATATATTTATTGTGTTCACATTCCCTTTGCGACTTTGTCTCCTTATATGCCTAAGTTAGGGTTGTCACTTGAACAGGAACAGGTACCTAAAAATAGGAAATTTTTCACAAAATAACATTAAAAACTTGAAAATCAAGTTTTTATGAAGTGTCCTTTATTTTTGTGAAAAATTCCCTATTTTTAGGTACCTGTCCCTTATTTTTAGATCAAAAAGTGGCAACCATAGCTTAAGTGCTATTACAAATGTTCAACTGAAAGTTTAAATTACTGTGATGCTAGAAATTTAGGGACTGAAAGAGGTGGCAGAAATTTTATTTAGGGGAAGAAATGACCTCAACCCTCTCCCCATAAAAACAACATGCCCCCCTCGGGTAGGCAGATGGCGCCGCCACTGTTAGGCTAGCTTATTCAGATCAATACTGAGAACTATCTGGCAAAACCTTTGGTGTTTTGTCCCTCCTTGGTCTTTTCCTGTGTCTTGGCCAGCTAAAGGAAACAACACAAATTTAAGAATACTGAATGACCTTCCAAGTGGAAAACATGCAAATATTGCTTTCTAGATTGATGGAGCAGATATATGGAAACAGATATTGTTCATGGATTTGACAGTCTGCTCTTTCTTTTTTTTAATAGTTTTTTATTGGTTTTTCCATATATACACATATTACACAGGGCAGTTGGGTAGGTAAGGTAGGGGGCTAGGGGGACGCGGAGAGTGCGGGGAGGGTCAAATGGGGGGACAGTTAAAAGTGAACTTCCCAAGGAATTCCCAAGAACTGTAATTTTGAGTTACAGTATCGTAGTCTCTTCGCGCCACCGTTTCTCCTTCTCCTCCATTCTAATGATTTATAATTTGTTTAGATCTATCTTAAATATGTTTCCTCTATTTTGGATGTAGGTCTTGAGTCCCAGCCAATCTGTCTTCTTTTTTGCGTTACTCAGTTTTTGAGAGAGCGAGTCCATTTGCACCATGTCTAGTACCTTTAGCAACCATTCTTCCAGCGTGGGGATTGTTTTTTGTTTCCAGTACCTTGCCAGTACTATTCTTGCACATGCCCCCAGGATGAACAGTAATTTGTCTTGATTGTTATTTAAGTTTCGGTTCGAGAAGCCCAATAGGTAGTGTTGTGGGTCGAAGGTAAATTTGGTTTTTAAGATTTTTTGTATTGCCCCATGTATGGCTATCCAAAATTTTTTGACCTTTCTGCATTTCCACCATTGGTGGAGAAAGGTGCCTGGTTCTTTCCTGCATTTCCAGCAGCTGTTGGAACACCCCTGTTGAAATTTGGCGATCTTCGTGGGATATAGGTGCCACCGGAACTGCATCTTAAACCAGTTCTCGGTTACTTCTGTGGTGGTGGTGTACTTGAGCTTCTTGACCCATATTTCTTCCCATTGGCGCAGTTGTATACTATGACCTAGATCCTGCGCCCATTTTATGTGGCAGTCCTTTATGTGTTCTTCCTCTAATGCCCATCTTAGAAGTAGCTTGTATAACACACTGATATTTTTCTTTTCCTTCTTGACGGTGGGTTCCCAGAGTTCATCTGTCGCGAAGCCTACCTTCTTGTCTATTTTGAATCTCTCATGGATTTGATGATACTGTAGCCACGATAGAGTGGGGTTTGCCTGCTTTAGTTCCTCCATTGTTTTAACTCTCCACTGGTTGTTGCCCTGTGGTTCGAGGATTTGTTTGTAGGTGAGCCATTCATTACTTGCGAGTTCTCTTTTCTGCAAGGCCTCTGTGGGGGAAATCCATAATGGTGTCTGGCGAAATAGTCTATATTTATGCCTTTCCCAAATCTTAATCAAGGAAGCTCTTATATAGTGTTGGTTGAAGTTCTTCTCTACTTTCCTACGGTCAAATCACAAATAGGCGTGCCACCCGGCTCTTAAATCGTGTCCTTCCAATGATGAGAGTTTGGGGTTTTGGGAAAATGCCCATTCTCTCATTGCCATCAGGCCGCATGCTTCATAATATATTCTGTAATTGGGCAATCCCAATCCCCCTCGTTTTCTCTCATCAGTCATGGCTTTTGTGTTTATCCTTGGCCTTTTGTTCTCCCAAATAAATTTCCTGGTGTCATTTTCCCATTTTTTAAATATGTGGTAGTTCCTTATGATTGGTATGGTCTGGAATAAGAATAGGAGTCTTGTTAAGATTGACATCTTGACTACTGCCACTCTTCCTAATAGCGATATTTTTTGGAAGTAGCCAATATCCATTTCTTTCATGAGTATTTTAATGAAGTCCCAATTGATTTTATCAAACGCTTTTTCCGCGTCAATAAATAATAAGGCCAGTTTTTTTCATTATGGCGCTCGTAATATTCTAAGATGTCGATAATAGTTCTTGTGTTTTCTTTTAAGTGGCGGTTTGGGAGGAAACCCGTTTGGTCTGGCGAGATCCATTCCCTGAGGAATCCTTTCAGCTTGTTTGCTATTATTGCGGAAAAGAGCTTATAGTCCGTATTGATTAAGGAGATCGGTCTGTAGTTCTTGACCTGATTCATGTCTGTTCCTTCTTTGTGTATTAAAGTAATATTTGTTCTTTCCCATGTTTCCGGGATGTTTTTTGTCTGCCTAATTCCATTAAATATTTCTAAGAGAATAGGGCTCAATTCTTTTTTGTATGTTTTATAGAACACGGCGGTGAAGCCGTCTGGTCCCGGGGACTTTTTGGGTTTTAACTCATCGATGCCTTTCTCTATTTCGACTAAAGTTATCGGGCTATTCAGAGCCTCCCTTTGTTTGTCTGAGATATTGGGAATGTTCAGATTACTGATATATTCTGTAATGGTGTCTTTCGGTATTTTTTCTTTTTTGTACAGTTCCTGATAGAATTTGTTGAAGGCCTCCGCGATTGCCCCCTCTTGCGTGAGGGTTTTGCCTTCATTTTCTATTTTAGTGATGAGTTTATTATTTTTTGTGTCCTTCAACTTCTTTGCGAGCCATTTGCCAATTTTGTTGGCTTTTTGGAAGTAATTGACTTTAACATATCTGAGCTTCCTCTCTACTTCCTCGGTTTGTAGGAGCTGTAGTTGTTTCTTTAGCATATTTAATTTATTTATGGCTCCTTTATTTGATGGCTTTCTCTTCAACATGCCTTCTTGTTCCGTTATTCCTTGTATGATTTCCTGCTCCTTTTTGTCTCTTTGTTTCTTTTTCCTACTATTTAATTGTATGAAGTTACCCCTCATCACGGCCTTCATTGCCTCCCATTGTGTTATTTTGCTTGTGTCCTCTCCTTTATTTATTTCCAGGTATTCTTTTAGTTGGTTCCCAATAAATTCCACATCTTGAGTATCCCTTAGTAGACAATCCTTTAGTCGCCACCTGAATTCCGCTTTTTCCCCTATAAAACTCAGTTCCACCGCGCAATGGTCAGAGAAGAGATTTGATAGAATTTTTACTTTTTTGGTTTGTGTGACCAATTGTTTAGACACCCAAATCATATCTATTCGGGTCCAGACCATGTGCCTGCCCGATAGGAAGGTATAGTCCTTCTCGGTGCTGTTTAGATGTCTCCACGCGTCTACTAGGCCCAGGCCCTCCAATGTTTGTATAAACTTTTTGGGGAGTTGGCTGCTTCCCCCTTTTTTGTTTTTCCCTGGCGTATGCCCTGTTGGTTTGTGGGTTTTGTCCACCGTAGTGTCTACCACCCCGTTAAAATCACCCAAGATAATTAGTTCATCGAATTCTTGTTCTTCTATCTGTCTCTTAAGCTCTCCAATAAATTTCATTTTGGGCCCATTAGGACAATAAACATTGCAGACCAGAATTGTTTGACAATTAACTTCAATCTTTATTCCCAGGTATCTCCCCGCCATGTCTTTAAAAAGTAACTCCGCTGGGAGTTTTGGATTCACATACGTCACCACCCCTCTTTTCTTCTCCTCGCCCACCGAGTAGAAGAGATTCCCCAGTTTGGGTTGTTCTAGTAGTTTTGTGTATCGGCTGGTGATGTGCACTTCTTGGAGGGCAATAATATCATACTTCTGTTTTCTTAGGTATTCAGAGACTCGTTTTCTTTTATTCGGTGAGTTCCAGCCGTTGATATTATTTGAGAAGATCTTAAGATTCGCCATATTGCAGTTCTTCGGAGCTGTCCTTAAGTGGACGGTCTTGGAGGGTCACCAGCTGGTAATTCTCAGGCGAAAAATTTCGCAGTCTTTTCAGGTTTTTTGGTAGGCTTCTTCCCGGGGAGTCTATTTCCTCCAGCTCTTCCATGTCTTCGTCTTCGTCTATTTGTCCTTCTTCTTCCTCCTCTGTGTTCTCTCTTTCCTGTACCGCTTTTCCCGTTATTTTTTCCTGTTTGTAGACTGGCCCTCTCCCTGTCTGCTCTTTCAACAGGATTTGTTTTAAAAATGTAGGGATGAGAAAGATGCACCAATTCTAAGCCAGAAAGAAAGTTGAATTTCCCAAACTGACACAATGTAAGGCGAGTGTTTTGCTATGAGAGGGGCAAAGTGAGAACATGTTCCCCAAGTAAAATATTCTGCAGCACAATTCACTTTTCCTTCATTTCTCAAATTTCCAGCATTGTAGAAACTTAAAATATCAATAATGTATTTTTAAATGGCTGAAATCTTTTTAGGTATCTTACATAATTTTAATTTGACAACATTGTAACCGATTTATATTTGCATATATGATTGAATAACTATTGTCACAACTGCAAATGCCCAGAAATTTACTTCAAATGCCAGTCAGTCATACCTCGTGAGGGAGTTCTGTGGTGTTGATGTGACAAACCCCATTTTGCCAATGGGCAATGGCACAAGAAGCAGAATCATAGATCCCTATAGGACCTGGCTGTAACACTTCACTACACCATCTGTCACTAACAGGAGAAAGCTAGTCATATCATCTTGCCCCCACTCCCAGTATTGCCCAGGGTAGCTGACTGGTTTTTAATGGAAATTTCAGGGGTTGGATCAAGACATGGAGCATAGCTACACTATTACAGCCATATCTCTGATCTCAACCATGCTTTAGGTACCCAAAGAAAAGGGGCAGGCAGTTCCCATGCAGAAAACAGGAGCCTAAAAATAGCAGGAGGAATTACATGGGGTGAGCCAATGAAAGGTAAATGGAGGTATTGAGAGATCTATATAATATGTAATAATGCTTGTATGAATAATAACCTGTGTGCAATATGAAGCTATATAAATAAATTAAGCTATTTCAGTGATTCAATGTTGGCTAAATGCTTCTATTTATATAAATATACACATGAATTGGACACAGTACCGATGTCCATATATACCAAACAACTGTTCACGGAGAAGCCTCCAAGTCTCTTCCATATGGGTAGGGTCAATTTCGTAACCCCAAACTGAGTCAACTCACAGAAATAGTAAAGAGTTCCAGTGTTGAGTTAAAAATGTATGTAGAAGAAGCAGGTAAGTAATCCTGGAGTTATCCAAGGTGAAAACACTGCTCTTGGGGAAAAGGTAAAGAGTTCCAGTGTTGAGTTCAAAACATATGTAGAAGACGCAGGTAGGTGAATAAAACTCAAAGGGCGAACTGCTAAACTTCAGAGAAGCACAACAAAAGGGGTATGTAGGCAGGTAGGTGAATCCCAGAATTATCCAAGGTGAAAAAGTAAAAAGTAAAATCCTGGCTGTGGGACCAGGCATTCGTACACCAGCACAAGGCAGCATTTTAGATTGGTTTTTAATGAAAGTGGGTGATTATGGCCAATGTTGTTATGGACTGAACATTGTTTTAATCCAGAGTGAATGTGTATGGTGCTACTGTAGTTGTATTTTAATGTATTTTAATGTATTTTAATTGTTGAAGTGTTTTGGGGTGTATATTGTTATTATGTGGGCATCGAATTGTGCCGTACTGTAAGCCGCTCTGAGTCCCCCCTTGGGGGTTGAGAAGAGCGGGGTAAAATCCCAAAATAAATAAATAAAATAAATAAAACCCTGCTTGTAGCTACATTAATGAGGAGAGTAAAATAACTCTCATGTTATATGAAGTCAGACGTCTGTTGAACACACTGGTGAATAATAAAAGATTTCACCAAGGTAATAGGCTGTCCGTGGCTACATTAGGAAATGGAGAGGAGGGTAACTCTCGTGTTGAAGAGTAATTGGCTCAATGCATCAAATATAAGACATCTGGGTGTGAATACTTTTTAAGGTTTCACCCTGCAATGCTAGACATGTGAGTATTGAAGGAAAATTTAATTTCTAGGGTTGAATTCTTGTTTTAAAAATCAATATGTTCATACGTGTACTAATAAAACTGACATTTTCAAATACTATGGTAAGAGATGTTGGCTTACATGCACATGCACGAAAACACCTTGTTGAAAAACATTGGTCATCAAATTGCCTAGAGAGGGAGAGATAAATAATTGTCAAAAGATTGCCATATCTAGGGGGGGACGCGTCTACAAAAATGACAAACACATTTGAAATGCAGTTGAATGGGAGTCTCAAATTTGTAGATAAAAATTGAAATATCCTTCACAAGAGGAAAAAGAACTAGGCAAGCTAATAATGAAAGGATTCCCCCATGTAAAATGCTTAATTAACTCTTTTTATGAAATGAAATGGTTGATGTCAACTGTGAATTCTACTCCTACAGCTGTGAAAAAACTCTTGGAACACCTGATGTTTCTATCATCAGTACAAAAAATGGGTGCCATGAAATTGCCAATTGTAAATAGGCACCATTCCTTGCAGTTGCTGATGAAAATAATACCATTAGTTTTGAGATTATTTATTTTGTGCCAGTGAACTCTCAGTTCAAGGCAATGTGCCCCTAAATGACACATTGTAGAGAGAAAAATACACACAAAACTTTGTGTACATGTTAATTAATAAATATTAAAGATGGAAGTTTTGTTGGATTTGACAGACTTGATGCAAGTGGCCTTTTATTTAATTTTTGCCTTCCAATACTTGTGAGAAAAGACATGTCTCATCAATTGCATTCATGAGTTTTGATGTCATCTCCAAATCATAGAATATATGCAAAACAATAAGCATATGTGAATGATTAAAAAGCATATAATTGGAAAAATACAGAAACATGTCATCCAACAGGG
Source organism: Anolis apletophallus (assembly GCA_030556195.1). NCBI lineage: Eukaryota > Metazoa > Chordata > Lepidosauria > Squamata > Anolidae > Anolis > Anolis apletophallus. The sequence goes on along the minus strand of JARBWK010000004.1, from coordinate 142,766,120 downwards.
AAACACTGTGCACAAATTCCAGTACTTTAAAAAAAAAACACAAATTCTCACAAACCAGTATAAAAACAAGGATGAGAAGAAAAACAAGCAGAATTACAAAAAAAAACCCAAAACAAATTGAGATTGAGTAGTTTTACTATTTATGCCGTCACACCAGGTCTGTTTAAAACTAATACTGGCAGATGTGTTGTCCTTTCTACCTGGTGGACTGCAGAGCGCTTGCTGAAAAAGCTAGGTGGTCTGACAACCCAAAAAAACACTCCAAAATAAAGTTGAAAATCAAACAGTTTATTCAATAACAAAGTCTTTGCAGGACTTGGCACAGCTTCTTAATGGTTGCAAAAAAACCCAGAGTGGAAATGCCTTGGGTTGTTGCTCAAAAGATTCCTACTGCTTCTTTTTGGATGGCAGGAAACCCGAAATTTCCCACCCTGGTCCTAGGTGTTTGGTAGAAGGAACCACTCCTTCCCCCCTCTAAACCTAAGCTCAGTCCAAAAGGTGACCTAAAGCTGGGCTGGTAACCAGATGTCCATCCTATACAGCATGCAAAGCCAGTCTCTGCAAGGTACCATAAACTCATCTGGCTCCAGCACTCCCCCAGCTAATGGTCAAGCAATCAGCAGGTCAGCATGCAGGTTAGCACCCAGTAAGCACCCAGTAAGCACCCAGGTTACGGTGACCCTTTCGGAGCCAATCCTGGCTGGCCAAAAACACATCTGGCTTCCTTCCCTCTCTGAAAGGAACTAAAACACTTTCTAAAATGGAGGCCAATCCCCAGGAAGAAAAAGGGGCGGACACCAACTAAAAAGATACATTTGCAGAGCTTTAGGTGGCAAATTCTGCACCAGGCTGCAACCCTGCTAATAATTAACAGGCAAGGTGCCAGTGTGTCTGGAACAGTCCCAGTAAAAAATGCAAAAGGAAAAATGCTGCCTTTTTAAACAAAACTATGGGGCAATGCATATAAAACGTCTGGAGGACGGAACACTATTCCTAAAAAGGTATACAAATATAAGGACAATTGGGGAAATGTGGATTAAAAATGAATATGAATGTTCATTTGGACTTGATATAAGCAGAGAATGGCAAGAGTTCTGGAGAAAGAGAACAGCCAAGGTCTTAGACGAGCTACTTTGTTAGGAATATTTAAATAATTAAGTATGCTTAATAAAGTAGCAACTTCCCATACCTGCATTACTGGACAGCAACTCCTGCAAACAACTGAGATCAGTTTTCCTGTTAATTGATCATGCTGATGTTTCCACTTTTCCACCTAGTGTTATTGCTGATGTTGCTGTTGTAGTTGTGTGCCCTCAAGTCATTTCCAAGATGACAGTTTTATTGGTATGATTTGTTTAGAGAAGGTGTGTCTTTTCTTTCCTATGAGGCTTAGGGAGTGTGATTTGCCCAGAGCCACCCAGTGTGTTTCCATGTTCAAGCCGCTCTGAGTCCCCCCTCGGGGGTTGAGAAGAGCGAGGTAAAATCCTGAAATAAGTGAAGATTTGAATCCTGATTTCCTGAAGTCATAGTTCAACATTCAAATCACCACACCATGTTGATTCCTCAGCTATCTCTGGTGTGATAATGAGAACCTGGGCACCAAAGATTCCTCTTTGCACCAAAGGTTGCTGGTAGGAGGGTGGAAATGTCAGTTTTGTGACCTAATTGAAGAGAGAACAGAGCTCCATTGCCTAACATGGTTACAGCTCAGTAAAGCAGAATCAGGTGACTTTAAAGATAATGGCAATAGTGCCACAATAGTGAAAACAAATACTGTATGAATCAGAATTCATAATTTTAATAGGAAATTTAAGTCAATGGTGTTTAACATCAAACTGGAACCACATAACAGCTACTGTTGACCCGCAGGTCATGCTATGGCACCTACTTCAGCATTTCCTGAGATCACCACCCCTTTTTGCTGCATATAGGTCCAGTTTTGAGCTTCAAACACCACATAAGCTATTCCATAATGTTGTACTCCTGCTATAATGCTAAATCCCCTCTAAGAGCAGGCATAACAAGTCACCGAAGCTTTGAGAAATTGTGTAGAGTCTCATCAGCCAGGTTCTGATTAAATACTTCCTTCTTGACACTGCCAGACTGTTGCAAACTGTTTGACAATTCTCTAGTGAGTCACAAGAAACAAGATGTTTTGAACAAAAGCTGTGGATGTTTTCTTCCTGTGGAGCTTTTGAAAACTTGTTTTTGACATATTTTGCTCCTGAAGGATGGATGTTGTTATGGAAGTTACACAAAAGGCAATAACAAAGGGGACAATAGACACTAGAGTGGATCATGTTGCCTTAATATCTCTAAAGCAAACATACATCTATATATTCACACACCGACAAATACATACGCTGAGAGAAGTTCTTTTTTTTACCCAGGAACCTTTTCAAAAAAGACAAATGACGCTTCATGCACATGAAATGGGCGCTTAATTCAGTTGGTTTTGAGAGAGGAGAAATAGTTTCCTTATTAATTATTGAAATTATAATAATTCCTGGATTTAACATGTAATCTGGGTGCTTGAGCTACAAATTATTAGAGGTGTGTGAAATGACTGAAATCTGATTAGGAATTCATTTTGGAGATTCATATGGCCCCCACTTTGATTAGTAAAGATCCAGAGGGGTCCCATTCCAGTTTGTAATTCAAATCTTCAAAGCTTTGAAATTGCTTCATTAAGATTCATTCCATTAGAGGCAATGGGGAATAGTATGAGGCTTGTTTCTCCATCATTTTTATAGATATCAGGATATAACTTGGCACACTGGTAGACAACACTAACAACTTTGGGTCTGCCAAGTTTCACAACATTTCAGTCATCCGCTCATTTTAAGGAAATTTTTTAAAGTTTTATTAAATATTTTGTTTTTTAAAAAAACTACAAAAGGTATGCCCTTGAATTTTCACAAAACGGGACAACATAATTAGCACATGAGTTCTGAAAAGTTTCAGAAAGGTTTGTTCATCTACTGATTTCTAAGTTTTGTTCAATTTAAAATTATATATTTTAAAAAAAACCATAAGAGGTATCCACTCAAATTGTGGCACAGTGAGATAGCATGAGTGAGATGACAAGCCTGCAAAGTTTCAACACAATCAATCTATCCACGGATTTTAAAGAATTTTTACAATTTAGAATTTTACAATTTAAGCACGTGTGAATAACCTACACTAGGGCTTTCCTAGATTTGGAGGATCTAAAGATGGTAGTGCACATACTGGTAACCTCAAGGTTGGACTGCAATGTGCTTTACATTAGGATACCTTTGTACCAAGTTCAGAAACTCCAATTGATTCAAAATATGGTGGCCAGATTGTTTACAGGAACATGCAGGAGTGAACATATTACAATTATCCTGAAGTCATTCCACTGGCTGTCAATTAGTTTCTGGACAAAGTACAGTGTTGTGACCACCCAGAGGTCATTAGCTGCCCCAAGACTGTGGAATGACCTGTTGGAAGAGCTCCAACAGCTAAAAGAACTGTTGGAATGTAAAACACATTTGAAGACCTATCTCTTCTTATGTTTAATCTTTATTCTGTGTATTTTATCAATATGTGTATTTTATGCATTGTTTTAGATTACTGTGTTTTTAGCAGTGCTATAATCCACCTTGTGTAAGCACAGTAAATAATCAAGAATGATTTTCTACTGCAAGAAAAAGGGCAATCCGATTTTCTACTGCGCTGATTTTTCTTCTGACTAAACAGGAGTACCTCTGTCTTGTCTGGATTAAATTTAAGTTAATTTGACCTCATCCAGTCCATTATTGATGACAAACACTGGTTTATAACCAAGACTGCTTTCTTTAGATGGAAATTAGTAGTAGAGTTGGGTGTCATTTACACGCCAAAACTCCAGAAGACCTCTCCTGGCATAACTAGGCCTAAAACTAGATTGAAATGAATCTAATTAGTTTCAACTGGAAACCTCTGGAGTTGGGAGGCCACCAAATGCTCCAGTAACTTGTCCAGAAATTGAAGGTTGAAGACTGGTCTATAGAGTACGGGGAAGGTTTCTTACCACAGCCTCCTCCAGGCATACAGGGAGCCTGCCTTGACACAATGAGATATTGATCACTTCCCTTACCCACTCCACCAGACCCCTTCTGACCTTGCCAGAAAGAACAAGAATCTAGAACACGTGTTGTTGTAATTGAGCCTGAGGCTGAGAGAGGAGTCTGTAGTTAGAAACGCAAAATGGTCTACTCGTGAGCAAGAGTCAGATGAGGAGCAAGAGAGGAAGAGATTAAGGCAACTACTGTGCAATTCTTCTGGGGATGAAACATTTCTGGGTTTTTTGGAGGATGATTGGAGTGGGGATGGGGACCAGGCAATGGGAGGTTAGGATGAGGAGTCACAGAGAACTGAAGATGACTCTAGTGAGATGAATTGGACTGATGTGCAACAGATATGAGATATCTGCTTGGAACCCACCAGTAGTGATTCATTTGTGGGGTTCATGGGAGATGGGTAATGGAAATGGAACTCATGAGGACTGTTGGGAAGAGTTAAGTCACCGCAGGAAATGTATTGCCTGGCGTGAGAGACAAAGGGCGGCACGGGCGGAGATGCTGGAAGCTGAAAGACATGGGGAAGGGGCATTGCCACAATAAAGCCCTGAGGAAGACTGAATAAATGGGGATTAAAATTAACCATTAGTTGCAGCTGGCAAGGCGTTGTTCTTGCCATCCAAGCCGCTGTCTCCTGTTCTGGATCGCTGCTGGACTGACCGTTTGACTGGCTGTGGACGTGGAATTCTGAATGTTGGTATTGTATTCCTTGGGATTCCACATCTGTGTATCCTATCTCTGGCTGCTCCACCTTAAATCCCTTCTATGCTAGATTTTGCTGCTCTTCCATATTGGGACTCCAGTTTGCCCTGACTTCGTTACTTCATCTATATTCCTCCTGGCTTGACTAAAGGACCGTTTGGGCCCTACTACGCCATCTGCATTCCTCCTGGCTTCACTAAATGACAGTTTGATGCTTCTACTCCGTGTTTGTTCTGCCTGGCTGTTTGTGACCTTGGACTGATCGTGCACACTCTCTTGGCCTTATTTCCTTTTGTGAAGAAGTCTAAGCTGGGCGTTTACTTTCTGTTGAATTTCTTTGTCAACTTGCTGTGCCTTTAGGCACACTTGAGATGCAATGGGGAAGTTTGGGACTCTTATGAATAAACTCTAACTGCTAACTTTACTGTGTCTGCTTATTAAGGTGGTCTGGATCATGACACATGTAGAGGCTATAATGCCCCCAATAATCCTGTCCACATTCTCTTTTGTGGTCCTGGAATCACCCCAAGGATTTCAATTTCCTCCACCTATTTTTAAATTTCAGAGTAATTTGGAGGCAGTTTTTAGAAGAACAGAATGCATGAAAACACACCACCTCTACAAGCCCCATACCATCTCTACAAGCCTACCAAAACTCTTTGCCATCTTTCAAATATCACTATACACTGTCCCAGAATACTTGTAGGATGTCAAAATACACACAAATAGTCTACGTAATGAAAAAAATAATACTCAAAGAGCATAAAGTATAAAAATATTCAGTACATTGTACACACGCACAAAGTACAATCACACATTGTCTTCTTACCTTGCTTTAAAAGGGTCTTTATTGCATATGCTTACCTGAAACCTGTATACACTGGGATCTTACAACTGTAATGTTTGAGAGCGATTGCTCCTTTTCACTTTTTCCCCACTGTATTGCTACTATTATGTTTGAGTGCGGTTGCTCTTTCTTACTTTACTTTGTGTGATTGTACTGAACTATGTACTGAATATTTATATACTTTATGCTATTTGGGTTTTATATTTTTCTTTGTGTGTATTTTGACATCCCTCAAATATCCCCACTTTCCGCTACAGGCACTTACTGTCATTATTTTGTGAGCGACTGCAGTTGAAAAGGAAGTTTCACTTTAAGAATAAAAAACAGCCATATGTTGCATCCAAACTTGAAAAATTGTAATTACAGATCCTGGTTTATTGAAACTGGCTTTGATTAGAAGAGTCTATGGCTCTCTGTGTCCATAAACAACACGGAGCAATGATAAGTTTGTAAAGTGAAAATGGAACCTAGTATCCCTTCCCCTGCCACCATTTTCCAGAAGCATGGTAGAATTAAACTGCATAAATCTGAGACTTATTTTGATTCACCCACAGTCACACAAAACCAGGTTACTGTTCAGTGGCACAAGCAGTTTTACAAGAAACAATCAACTTAGTAACCTGGATACATATTCTTAATCAATTGTGCAGGTCTTCAGATGATTGTTTCTTGATCAAATTAAGACAGCCACTGAGCAGTAACCTGGTTTATTTTCTATACCATCATACATTCCACATATTCTGATTTAAAAAAATAAAATGAGTGGAGTGGAATGCTACAGCGTCACATTCAAGCATTTGTTTGATTAAAATCATTGCTGCTGACATACAAATAACACAGTGGAAAAAGTGAGTGCCACGGACTAATTGGGACCATATCCTAAGCACAGGTCATTTCACAGAGTTAATTATACAAAAAGCATTCAATAATTGGTAATTAAATATCCAGGAAGCACAGGCTGTCAAAACCGGGGTGCTGAAATCATCTGTCATGCACTTTAATCCTCACTTTCTGAATGCATAGTATCACTGCTGTGCTAAGCGAGACATTGGCATCACTTTCCACACAACAGAGAGCTGGCAAAAGCCCAGTGACTGATTTAGCAAGCAACTGGTGTCTACTCAATGACACAACATAGTTTTCTTTCAAAAGGAGCAGGAAATATTGAATGTAATGTATGCTTAAGCAAATATATTAAGAAAACACATATTCTGTTGGATTGGCAATGCCATAAGGAAAACTGCTTCAAGATGGAATATTGGTAATGACCCTTTTCCATATCTCGATTGGGGGGTGGGGGAGGAAATGTACACATGAAATCTATGAAAAATATGCTCCATATAATAATTTATACTGAGCCTCTTACTATCACATGGGAAGCATGGTTAGAAAACTATTTGAGATCAAGATTGTATGGAGATTTTGGCAGAGCAGAAACAAAGGAGTAAACAATTTTACTGGGTATAGCTAGCTAATGCCCTTTCAAAAAGCTAGGGATACTTATGGATTACGATCTTTCTGAATACTTATGCAAAGTAACTTAAATGGCATGTGCTAGAACTTCAATCCAAGACTATAAGGCAGACTGGTTGTTAGACCATGAACAAACTTTAGTACTCCCAAATATTCAATTACAATTCCCAACTCTAAATGTATTTTTAATTTATGATTTCTTAAAATGTACATAGAGATGCATTTTGAAAGGGATTGCTTTAAAATATTTACATTGAAATGCTAATGTGATTTTAAAAGTACAGAGTTATGCAACATGAAACACATATGTGAAAACACTGCAACAGAAAAATTGATAAAAGATGCAGAAATTACATGGAAAAATACGGATTACATTGGAGAAAATAAACTACCGGTACCTCAATATAAAGAATTAAGAGAATATAACAATCACTTGAAAGCTTCTTCCAAAATAAAATTTTGGATGACTTTTTCTTACCAGCCTCATTTTTAATTGTGAATTCCATTTTGATGGCCATATGAACACATCTAGGGCCGGAGAGATAGCACAGTGGTAACAACAGCTGTGCTGGCAATCTGAAGGTTGCATGTTCGAATCCCGGGTTGGTTTGGACACCCAGCTGTGAGCCCTGTCTACTGTTTACCCAACAGTTCGAAAACAGCTCAGCTGTGATTAGATAAAACTGGGAACCGCCAAGCGGGGAAGGATTTTTTCAAGGACTTACAATGCCTAAATAAAGTAAGATTGGCTGCCTGAAGGCGGGATGCGGAAAACAGAGGCTGTCCGTCATGAGGATGAAGCAACAGCACCCCCCTTGTGATGTAATGATGCAATCACACCCTGTGACGCACCCTGTGATGCAGCCTGAAGAAAATCCTTCTAAAATTGAACTTGTATGTGGAACCGGCAGGAACTGTCTGCCACATGTGTGATGTAATCCGCTCTGAGTCCCCTTTGGGGTGAGAAGAGTGGAATATAAATAAAGTGTATTATTATTATTTTTAAGATAAGGCAGACCTCTCTCTCTCTCTCCCTCTCCCCCTCTCTTTGTTCATACATGCCCAGTATGTAGTTCAAGGTGTAGAAAAAAATCTCTTGTCTGCTTGTGGCAAATGGGAATTCCAGATAAAAATCAATCAGGGCCAGCTAACACCTCCAAACAAAGGATCCCCAGGCAGCAATCAGCCAAGCTTTAAAGCTGCAAGGCCATTAAATGCTAATCAAGATGGCCAATTGCAACATTCACACTTGCCTCAGGCAGAGAAAAGTTCTTTCTCCCACCCTGGACATTCTGCAGATATATAAACCTCATGTGCCTAGTTTCCAACAGACCTCACAACTTCTGATGATGCCTGCCATAGATATGGGTGAAACATCAGGAGAGAATGCTTCTGGAACATGGCCATACAGCCCAGAGAATTCACAGCAACCCAAAGTATATTAATGCCCAAAGAATCTGGATTAAAGTTGCAGAAATTGTGGAAGAGAAAGTCTTAAGAATCTAAATCGATAATTTGTTATCATCCAACACAATATATATTATCTACCTATACTTGACTGTAGTTCAAATAAATTTTTATATAAACTTTCTTTTAAAATCATCATATCTCCAATAGTAGTATGAAAATTTAAGTGCAAAATTCGAACATATCAGACTTATCAACATTTCTTAATGTTTTCCAACTAGCAAGCAGCTATAAACTGACTCTTAAATACTAAATATCGTAGCTTTCCAACCATAAAAAGTTATCAAGTGGCACACATCATTACATGCCAGCTATCAAGTATCATTCAAGCCAATCAAGCATAATACACTGAAATCAGATATTGGGAATCAAATAGAGACAGAAACTGCTTGGAAAATATTTGGCAAATATTCAGAAAATCATTAGGTACTACTGGATATCAGTTATCTTTGAATCTTACAATATTCTTACAAAAATCGTGTGGGGTAGGTCAGTGTTATCATACTGGGTCCAACACTGAGAGATGGTAGAGGATAATAGCCTGATGTATATGTTTGCAAGCAAAGGAGACAGATTCTATAATGTACTCTAATGCACAGAGAAGCTGTGGTCCTCCAAATGTTGGTGGATGCCAATTCCGATTACCTCTAGTCAGAAGGGACAGTGATTAAGAATAATGGGAACTGGAACACAACAACATCTGAAGTACTACAGGTTCTCCACTTCTGTTATCCCTTTGTAATGAATCTCACATGTTTTCCCCACCCAAAAATATTCCTGTTGAATTTTAATAGTTGAAAGTAAGGCAGAAAAAAGCTGGTAGTGATATGATTGGTGTCACCTTATTCCAAGTCCCAGTTAAATAAAAAAGCGTACTAAACAATAAAAGAATCAAACAAAGTTCTAATATTTTAAGAGACAGCCCCTTGTAGGCCGATAGTTTTAGCATACATAAACACACAAGCTGTTGAGAGCAAAGTAAAGCCCAAGTTCAGAGTCAGAGTTGCCGTGGTGATAACAAAAGAGTTTCAGAGTTCATTCAGCAACAAACAACAACCAGTCCAAGGTCCAGTCTGAAAACAACAGAGTCAGAGGTCCAAGGCAAAATCCAAAAAACAGCAGTGCAGGGTACAGTTCAGAATCAACAAAGAATTCAGATTCACACCACGATGCAAAGACGTAGTCTCCTTTGGCAAAGCTGCAGCCTTGAGAATCTTTTATCCCATGTTCGCTGATGACACCCAGCTTCTGCTGAGAATGGACGGCAGGCCGGACACCGTACCCGATTGTTTCCATCAATGCCTTGAAGCCGTGGGATGAGTGCCAGTTGTCTACCCTGGATGGCGAGCGACTTAGCCCGTCATCCCTTATTAAGAGCTTGGGTGTCCAATTGGACCCTTTGCTGTCCATGGAGACTCAGGTCTCCATGGTCAGCAAAACCTCGTTCTACCATCTATGACAGGCTAGGCGACTGGCACCCTACCTGTCCAGGAATGACCTGGCCATGGTGATCCAAGCGACGGTCATCTCGAGATTAGACTACTGTAATGCCCTCTATGTTGGCCTTCCCTTGTCGACAATCCGGAAACTTAAGCTGGTGCAGAATGCCGCTGCTCGCTTGCTGGTGGAAGCACCAGTGAGGGAGCATGTTACTCCCATCCTACGGCAACTGCACTGGCTTCCCATTGAGTACCGAATTGCCTTCAAGGTGTTGGTGTTAACCTTTAAGGCCTTACATGGTTTAGGGCCTGTGTACCTGAGGGACCGCCTTACCCCGTATGTTCCACCCCAGAAGAGCAGAATCTGCTACTTGTTCCATCTATCCGCTCATGCCACCTTTCCAAGACCAGTAAATGGGTGCTGTATTACAACTGCTACTTGTTCCATCTATCTGTGCTCATGCCACCTTTCCACGACCAGGCAGCGAGCTTTTTCTGCTGCGGCTCCTGCGTTGTGGAACTCCCTTCCGGACGACACTCGAGCCATTCCAGAACTAGTTCGTTTCCGGAGGGCTTGCAAGATAGCCCTTTTTAGATTGGCTTTTAATTAAGTCGGCCTGGTCTGGCATGTAATGTATGTGAATTTTATATTGTTTTAGGTTTTATTGTGTGTTATTTGCTTTTATTATACGCTGTTGTTTTATTGTATGCTGTGATCCGCCCCGAGCCTGCAGGGAGGAGCGGAATATAAGATTGAATAAATAAATAAATAGCAAGCAGGCAGGCCTAAGGGAAGACCTCTTCCCTCAGGTCCACCTCAGATTAGTCTTACCCTAATTGGCTGCCTGCCCCAGGCACACCAAAGCATGCATAGAGCAAACCCCCCAGGAGGAAGTAGGTTCCTCCAACATAGTGGGCAGCAGAGAGTGCCTGGCACTGCAACAAACCTGGTAGGTCATGCAGTGGCTTTCTTTGCTAACCAGGCAGACCTGTGAGTTGCAGTATGCTCTCATCTGTAGTCTAAAAGGGAGGGTGCATTTAACCCTTCAACTGCCTGCCCTGACGTACTGACTTCCGCTTGTGCTGCCTGCTGCGAAGTGGTGACTACAGCTGAAGGCTTCTCTTCTGCAATAACGAAGCTAGGTCTGGGAGAGATGGCTACTGGGAGCTGCTGGTCACCAACTCCACCACTGGCCCTTCCAGTCACCCCTCATCCTCACTATCAGAGCTGACCAGGACAATTGGGCTGTATACTTGTTAAATGACGTGTTGCAAATGTAACATACCAATTCACCCTAGATACCTGTCACAAGACTAGAAAGGGAGAAAAGTGAATTTGTGTATGTGTTTGTGCTTCCACTTCTGAAAAGCAGTTTTGACATTTCTCTTGTGTTTGGAGACAAATGATGAGGCATCAGTGTCAGTTGGGCACATTCTGTGAAGTCTTCTACATTGCAAAAAAATGTTGCCTGATGTGTAATGATTGGTAATCTCTATTCCCATCAATAAATGCAGGTCAAGAGCACTTGAGGTGCTGTGACAAGGCTGTGTTCAGCAGTTCTTTCGACAAAGTACCAACATCTGCTGTTTGCTCAGCAGGTCAGGGGTGCCATCAAATGTGTTTCTTAAGAGATTATAAAATGTACTTTAGCTATTGAAACACTACATGCATTGCAGTATAGTCACACTTTTTCTTCACTCAAGGAAGCCAGCAAAACCATAGTGTGTACATTAGGGCTTTGGGCACAATTTCAAGAATACAAATATGAATAGATCAAGTGAAAACAGGTACGTGTGGAATCATCATATTGTATTCAATTTGACCTGTGAGTAGGTATGGTTGGGAATTGCAAATGAACCCATTTTTGGCATGTTTCAGGAGGATAAGAACTTTGCAAAATCCACAAATTTCTTGATAAATTCAACAGAAAGAAAAACAAATCAGGGCTTAAGTAAAAAGAGTAGCTGTTTCATTACCAAATACACAAAGGTTAATTAATATGAAAATTAAATACAAAACAGGTATGGTGGCTATACAAACAAAACGTTTCCTGGACAGGCTGTTTATGTGATAAATACTCTAAAGAAGGGAAGGAAGTGGGGTATGAGAACATCATTAGAAACATGAGCACAAAGGAATAGAAGAGCTTATAACCAAGTCTCAATACCACGTCTCCTAAAACAAGGGAGATACTAGATCATTTATGCAAAAATGCTCATGGATATGCTAGAAGATTCAATGGTTTCAACAAACAACAGAAAATTGTTGGGAAAGGTAAGAGGCAGAGGTTTCTAATGCAAATGCCAATCCAGTTTAAAGCGACACTTTTTCATTTGTTCTGGTACTTGAATGAATGGACAACCAAAAAAACATACACAACGGTAAATGTGTATGTTACACTATAATATTATATATGATTTATGCCTGGTATTAATATACTTATTCTATATTCATTCTTGCTTATACTAACCCTGACTCTTATTGTTTAGACTTGAATGAATGGACACCATGTCCTTGGACAAGTCTTCAATTGGAAGCACACTTATTACTTTCAAGGAAAAATAAAATAATTTAGAAACCCAATGGTAGAACTCCCACATTAAGTGCAATGTAACCTCTCCAAAATTATTTGAAGCAGATCAAGATGGAGGGTGGATGGAGGACATCTAGCTGAAGTTTGCTCATTTTAAAAATTCTTTCTGAGATGAGCTGGACGTTATATGTACTCATGTGAAGATCGTAAAGTACACACAAGCAGATTTTTTATTCTCTTCACCTTATTCTAAATTCAAGCTCTGTTTAATATTATAAAGATCTAAAGAAAAAAATATTGCAGAGAGTTCTAATTGTTTTCCTACTGTGCTAAGATTGACCCACCTGTGTGTCCGTGGCTCCATTTTTTTGACAGCCGATCAGCTGTTTTGGGCTTTTAAAATGAGCTGGAGCAGTCCACACAGGGGAAAAGAAGGAAGCTACATGTTTTGCATGATTGCAGGGATATACAGTCATGTGAAGGTGTACATTTTTATTTATTTATTTATTATTTACTTTATTTTTATTCCGCCCTTCTCACCCCGCAGGGGACTCAGGGCGGATTACAATGTACATATTACATTTAGACACACAAGCACACAAGACAGACAGAGGCAATTTAACATCTGGCCACCAGAGGGAGCCATTTTTTGGCTGCAATCAGATTTTAAGCACACCTTTTAAACACGTGCTTTTCAGCTGTTAGCATGATTCCACCCGCACTTTCCCCAACCATTATTTAACCACCCCCACCCACTTTATCCTGGTTACTTCTGGGTTTTGCTGCATTTGTAGAAGGGCCCTCCTAATACAGCAGGACCTGCCTGAAAAGATTGCGAATGCCGCCTAAGACTAGCGTCGAAACCCCTCGTAGATTTAAACTGACCACTGACCACTTTGTTGTGAAGACGCAGCCTAAAGCATGCATCCCACTGTGAGAGGATCTTTTTTCAATTTCGCTGCCACCATATTAATTCTGGCTACCGATGTGAGGGCTTTGATAATAAACAACTTCCACAGATGTTGTGTTGAAAGTGTTTAACAGTTTATTTCACAAACGGGTACAATGCTTAGGTGGTTTCATAAAGCTCCGAAGAGGTATACACTTGAACTAATTTAACACTGGGGTATAACTTCCCCTGACACTGTGGTATAACTTCCCCTGACACTGTTACTAGCAGTTTACTACTACTCTGCTTCTATAGGTAAATAACCCAATAACCTGTTAGGTTACTTCCACTACTAACTATTCAGGACCAAACTTGTCCTCAACCTGGGTTTCTCTAAACCCACACAGAGCTCTGCACACTTACAGCTCTAACAGACAGCTGGCTATCCCACCAACCGCCAAATACCAACTGAACAAATTCAAACCTCTTCAGCATTCCAAGCTAGTCTCCTGGTTGGCTCCACCCACTGTCACTATGGCAACACATTCCCCTAGGAGAGAAATGCCTCCATTATCACAGTTAACCATTTAGGGTCTGTCTAACACTTAACCCCATATTCCAACAATAAAACAACACACACATTTTGACTTCATTACACAACCGTATCCATGAGGGTTCAATCTTGGCACCCCACACAGATACAGAAAAAGTTGATATGGGTGCACATGTCTCAGTGTGCCTGCATTGATATTGCTGCCATTTAAAATATGAGCCATGATGATCCACTACAGATTCTCCACCTTGTGAGAAAAATTAACATCAAGAGGGCTTTTCTTCAAATAAAGAGCAGTAGTTTTGCCCAAGTTTAACATCATTCTCTCTGTTTTCTGTGTTATTTATATGCAAAGTCATACAAACATAACTAAACAATTGAAATCTAGATGGCTATTTCTTTTAACTGCGTGGAGTCTTACTAGCTTAGAAAAAGATGTTTTAAAAATAACAACAATGCTACATCTTACAGCTAAATTAATAATTTTTCATTCTGCACATCAGAACCATCACAGAGGGAAATGAGCGTAATTACTCAAATCTAACATTCACCTTTTTTTGGGCTAAATGACCTCTCCAAACTCCAAAGGGTGCACTCCAAAGGGTGTATTTTAGAATCACATCATACCATAATTTTAGTGCTGAGCCAAAACCAAAGGGGAAGTTGCTTTAGGAGCTGCACCTGGAGCTTCTATTTCAGGGATGTCATCTCTCATTTAATTGCCATGGCTCAATGCTATGCAATTCTGGAATTTGTAGTTTGGTGAGGCATCAGCATTCTTTGGCAGAAAAGGCTCAAGGCCTTGTCAAACTACTGCTTCCATGGTTCCATGGAATTGAACTAAGGCAGTTAAAGTGGGTTCATACTACAGCATAGGTGCATCCAAAGGTTTTCTTTTTCATTGTGGGAAGCTTTGGTATTCTAACATTTTTGTTTTTAAAGAAGGATTCGCAAGCAGGCAATAACTGCAATGTGCGCCGTTTTTGCCCAAATTACAAAAAGTGCGCTTTTTGCTGCTGCGTATTACATTCTCCAGCAATTTTTTTAAAGAATTTTGGAAATTGAGGTGTGCATTAGATTCAACGGCATGTTAAATACATGTATGTACCCCTCTATCCCACTCTAATTCATTTCAACTATGTTACACTACAATTCCCATCATCATCCGTCACTCATTATGGTTAGGGGATTTGTACTGCAGCACACCTAGAGGGTGCCAGGCTTTAAAAAGCTTATGTATATTAAGGTAATTGCATTCACCTGCAATTCACCTGCAATTTAAATGTAAACCAATTCTGAGAAATTTTTGCCATCCTCCCCATCCATCCTAAAAATTGTATTAGAGCCAGACTTCATGGAGGTTGGGAAATTTTGCAAATTACCTATAAATTATCCTGATAGAATCCTTGAATGAGGCCACTTTGAGGTTTTGAAGCTGCCCCTTCTTCTTGATTATAAAGACATTTTTCATTTTCAGGTTGATATATTAATGTATCATTGATGCCAACATGAGTCGGCAGTGCAGTGACAGCTCCTTCAACATGAGCAGCATTACACTACACAATAATCTACTGAATCTGTGGTTTTCCATGCAACATGAATCTCAATTACAGCCCCCCTAATTGCTGTAAAATGAAGGCAATTGATTATTTCCCACAAGCTTCATTTTCCTCTCTAGCAGAAAGGATCTATTAGGTATTCAACCTTTTTACCTGTGAAAGAGCAAGCCGTTTACATAAATAAAAACATGAGGTTCTCTCTTTAAAAAGCTAGCTAGAGAAAGGAACAAAACATATTCTGAAATATTTTTTTCTCTAAATCTCTGTGGTGTGCTACTAGTTTCAAGTTGGCAGAATCAGACCTGAAATCTTATTGGTGTCTTACAGAGATGCAAATTCCCCCATGGAAGAGTTGGGCATTTTTGTCCAATGCAGAATGGCTGTCTTGATTTTAAGATTGCAGAAGCAAGGTGGCGCTTGTTGCACCATTTCACAAAGTTGGGTATTTTGATACATGTTTATTAGGCTTGGTTTAGAATCCTAAAATCGCAATTCTAAAATCAAATGGGGGGGGATTTTTTTTTGATTAGTATATCAAATACTTACAAAAAATTTTGCAAAAAGTTCTAAAATGTAACTTAATTACTAACGAAATTCTAAATTGGTTCTAAAGTCAAAAACAGTCAAAAATCAATGGGGGAACATTCCCCTTAAACTGTAGATGTATAACATAAATATAAGAGCTAGCTACTAGCTCTCAGTACAATTGTGACCTTCTCTACCCTCCTCTTTCATTCCTTCCTTTGCTCTTTGGTTCCCCATCCCTTCTTTTCTCTTTCCTTCCTTCCCTCCCCCTTCTCTACTTCTTCCTTTGTCTCCTTCCTTCCTTTGTTCACGTTTTATTTCCCTAATAGCAATTAAACAGAAATATATATGTATAATATATAGACTTTCTGCTGTGCTTTCTGCAACCGAACTTGCCTATCTCAGATTGGCCTCTTTAGTCATCAGCGCTTGTAAAAGCGTGGGATGAGTCCTTCCTGAATCTTCGTTCGTGAAGTAATGCCGAGAGAGAGATATGTATTAATGCAGTGGTTCCTCATGTTGTGGTGACCCCCATCCATATTTTCGTTGATACTTCATAATTTTGTTACTCTTATGAATTCTAATGC
This sequence comes from Anolis apletophallus, assembly GCA_030556195.1. Lineage (NCBI taxonomy): Eukaryota > Metazoa > Chordata > Lepidosauria > Squamata > Anolidae > Anolis > Anolis apletophallus. The sequence continues at coordinate 142,749,460 of JARBWK010000004.1, read as the reverse complement.
AAATATCTAATATGCAGGATGTATTTTCATTGTTACAAATTGACCAAAGTTAAAGCACAGGGATTAATCACAAAAACAATATGTTTGGGGAAGGATGGACAACGGATGATGGGATTTGCAGTACCTTCGACCAATTCAGCTCTGACTTCCACAGCCGCGACCCCATGAATGACAGACCTGGAACACACTTGGCACACCGAACCCCATGACCCACAGACAAAACTGGAGGGGTTTGGGAGGAATTGACAGTGATTTAGGGAGATAACTCTGAACCCAAACAATCCTGGATCAGGACCAAACTTGGCATGAATACTCAATATGCCCAAATGTGAATGCAGATGGAGTTTGGGGAAAATAGACCTTGACATTTGGGAGTTGTAGTTGCTGGGATTTATAGTTCACCTACAATCAAGGAGCATACTGAACCCCACCAATGATAGAACCAGGCCAAACTTCCCACACAGAACCCCCATGATTAACAGAAAATACTGAGTTTTCTCATGGGGTCTTTGGTGACTCCTCTGACACCCCCCCTCGCAAGCCCCCACCCAGGAGTCCTGACCCCCAGATTAAGAAACACTGCCTTAAGGACTACAAGTTGCTTTAAGATACTGTGGAGAGCCAAGCTGGGTATCTATCACAGGCATGGGCAAACTTGGTCCCTCTAGGTGTCTTGGACTTCAACTCCCACCATTCCTAACATCCTCAAGACCTTTCCTTTTCCCCCTCAGCTGCTTATGCAGAATAGGAAAGGAAAAGGACTCCTGCCTTCCACCGAGAACTGGGAAGCCCTGGCCCTTGAGCACTCTAATTGGAGGTCAGCTGTGACCAGCAGTGCTCCAGAATTTGAAGAGGCATGAATGGAGGAAGAAATGTGCCAAGAGGAAGGCACATCAAGCCAACCCTGACCGGGGACTGCCTTCCACTTGGATACCAATGTCCTCACTGTGGGAGAACATGTGGATCAAGTCACGAATAGGGCTCTCCAGCCACCTACGAACTGACCACCAAGACAATTCACTTGGAGGACCATCATCCTTCAGCTACGAGGGATCACCTAAGTAAGTAAAGAGTAAACTTCAGCCCTCTAGTTGTTTTGGACTCCAACTCCCACCATTCCTAACAGCTTAAGTGGCTGAGGGGGAAAGGAAGGGGGCCTGAGGCTGTTAGGAATGGTGGCAGTTGAAGTCCAAAACACCTGGAGGGCTGAAGTTTGCCCAGGCAGGCCAGCTTGGACCTGGAGCCCTGGGTGCAAACCTTGCCTCGGTAGAAAACTCCCTGAGAGGAGGGGCAAGAAGCCCTCCCTTCCCTTTAGCTCCACACCTGTAAAAATGGGGAAGGGTGAAGAAGCAGCAGCTGGGAAGCAAGACAGAAACCAGTGAAGGGTTGAGGGAAAGTGCCTCACGTGTTCCAATGTGTCTTTCCTCCGGAGCCAGACGCTGGCACTGTAGTCCTGCTGCTTGACGGCGCTGTAGAAGTTGGAGCCCACTCGGGTCAGGCTGGGCGAGGGCTCGCGGGCTTTGCTCTTCAGCCTCAGCTGCTCGAAGCCCTCCGGGCGGGACGACGAGGCCAGCCGGTCGCTCCTGCCTTCCATCTTGACATGACAGGGCGGAGAGAGAGAGAGAGAGAGAGGAACCCAGCTGAGGTAGAAAGAAGGTGCAGTAGGCTGCACGGTGAAGAGAACAAAGAAAGAAAGAAAGAAAGAAAGAAAGAAAGAAAGAAAGAAAGAAAGAACTGGGAGGGAAGGAGAACTGGATCCAGGCTAGAGAGAGGCGGAGAGGCGCGCGAGGCCCCTTTCCAGCTGAAATATAAGCCGACCCAGGGTTGGGTCGGCTTATATTTCAGCTGGAAAGGGGCCATCGCACCCCCCTCTCCGCCTCTCTCTAGCCTCGATGCATGAAGGCAGAGCACCAGGGAAGAGAAGGCGAAGGGGGGAAGCCTGGAGGACTACAGTTCCCAGAATGCATTGCCTAGCAGCAGAGTCACTTCCAGTTCCCCATAGAAATGCGGGAAAAAGAAGAAGCTTAATGAAGGCGGGAAGGAAATGAGCGGGAGAAGACAAGACAGGGAGAAGTGAGTACTACAATAATTAATTAATTAATACTTTAGAACTTCTAACGAACTTAACGCATATTGTTGACCTGAGGGACCGTAAAGGAAGTCTACTTCCTGGTTCACGACAGCGAGCCGTAAAACAACAAAAGTCCCATTAATTACGAATTTCTAACGAATCAATTAGATTTCCGTTTCAATTTTAGCATGCCTAATGTTTATGTGTTATATATGGATGGATGTACATTGTACAGTATTTGGTGACAGTGTGTCGCAATCCACAAATGAAGCAGTGTTTCCCAACTGCCATGATATTGCATTGTAAACTTTTGCATTGTCCTCCCAATGTAGGATCTTTTGACTATGTGGCAATTGTAGGTTAATCCTCTGACATCACAGTGGGAAATTATATTGTTTAGCCGGAATTGCACCACCTGACATCTGTTGGAAGTAGCTACCTATAATAAAAGGACCAAGGAATTGACATCTCTGGCCTATCCTCTGTTCAGATATCAGCCTGTAAGTCAATGCCTTAGAACAAGAAATAGCTTTCTAAGATCTACAGAGATACTCAGAACACTTCAGCAACTGAGAGTACAAAAGTGGCAGGCTAAAACCCAAAACCTCATCAATGGATGAGATTGGATGAGAAACTCCCTCCTGGGCATACAGAAGACAGGGTGACTTGAAAGGCACTGTACAGACCGTGGTTCAGAGCCAATTTTAAGAAATGGGGTTACAAAGTGGTGTCCACAACATGCGAGTGTGGAGAAGAGCAAACACAGACCACCTACTACAATGCTGTCTGAGTCTTGCCACATGCACAATGAAGGGACTTCTTACAGTGACACCAGAGGCACTCCAAGTGGCCAGCTTCTGGTCAAAATAAGTTTAGTATAATGTCAAATTTTTAATTTTGTGGTTTTTCTATACATTATAACTGTATTCTCAATTCACTTCTGACATGATAAATAAACAAACCACAATGGGACATTTCACTTGCACAGCATTATATTTTGTTGCTAAATCAACGCAGAAGTAACCTTACAATTAGGGATGTAAATCTTCACTAATTTTGTTATTGAAGGAAGCAATGAGTAATTTTATTAAGTTTTTTTTGCTGCTGCAAGACTGTGTCCTGCAAACTGAGCAGACTTTTCAGAACTGTTCAATTTTGTTCAGTGTACTGTTTTAAACATACTGTATTTTATGCAAAAAGCTGTCTCTAGGCTTTTTGTGCAGAAAACAACATTCTATGCAGCATTTTCTATGTAGAAACATTCTACACAAAAATAGTCTCTCATTTTTGCTTTTCATGTCTACAGAATGCAGTAATTTCTACACAAAATGTATATAGTGTTTTCTTGTATGGAAAAAACCATTTACGTTACAGGAAACAGCAGATCTATTTGTTTTATGCGAAGAAAAATGCTGTCTTCTGTGCACAAGCTATCACTGCAAATTGTGATCAAATTAAGTCTGGACTGCAAAGATTCCCATCAGTCCAGATAAACATGCCCAAAGAATTCTATTGATTTTTGCCATCAGATTTTTTCATCCCAGTCTATGTAATATATCAAAACAAAGAAAATACCCCTAACCTTCCCTCACCTACTCAAAGTCATAATGCTTAAAGCAGAACTGATGCAGCCTATTTGCAACTAGATTAGCTATACTTGGGAAAAGAAGAAAAACTTTTTTCTGGGGGTACTGAAATGCATTGCAGTAAGGAGACACACTATGAGCACATCTTAATGCAGCCTTTCCCTAGATTAAGCTAATTCGAGGGGAAACCTGAATCCTGCACCAAGATTTGTAGTCTTTCTTGACTTAGGGGTTGTCAACGCAGCTGGGTCAATTTCTAACTAGAATCTGTGGTGGCCATCTAGACTGCCATCCCACATTCCCTGGTCTCAGGAGGTGCAGAGATACAGCATGACATTCCCTTCTCATATCCTCCACAGACTATTTACTCTCAGTGTGGAATGGGAGGGGGAAGGGGGGTTCCCTCTTCTTGCCACCTTAGCAAGCATCAATATAGCTAATGTCAGCTAGGGTCATTTACTAGCTGGTTCAATGGGGGTCATGGCTATGGTCCTGCAGGACAGCTCAGGGAGTCCCAAGTAGGTCACCAAATGGCCCAATCCAGCATCCCAGGGCATGTCCAGACAGCGTCAAAATGCTGGTCAAATAAGTGGGGCAAAAAATCGCAGGTCCTAACAGCAAGTCAAAACATAGACCTGTCAGTCTCGGTAAATGGTCCCCCACTGCCCTGACACCTCCGTTTGTAGCAGATTTTAGAAATCCACAAGATGGACAAAGGACATCTGGCAGAAGTTTACTTTTTTAAAAATCAACACTGAGATGTGCTGGACCTCGTATGTACTCAGACCGCTAGCTATATGCACAAGCAGATTTCTTATTTGTCCTACTCCTACTGTAAATTCAAGCTCTATTTATTTTCATAAAGATCAGAAAAAAGGAAATGGTTGCAAAGTTCTCATTGTAATTGCTTTCTATTTGTGCTTCCATTTAGCCACCTGTGTGTCCGTAGTTCCATTTGTTTATAGCCCAAATCAGCTGTTTCAGGATTTTAAAATACATACACTGGAGCAGTCTATACCAGGATATACCAATGAAATCATAAGTTTTCCTTGACTGCAGGGATTATACAGTCATGGGAATATACACTTTTGGGCTGAAATCAGGTTTTAAGCACACCTTTTTAACATGTGTTTTTAGCTGTCAATGCGAATCAGCAGGTATTTTCATGAAACGTCATTTAATTCCCCCAAACACCCCTGTTTATCCCAGTTTCCTCCATGTTTTAAGGCATAGGTAGAAGGGCCCCCATGCTTCTGATCCTGCCTGCTTTTGTGGTCAGTGTAGAAGGGCCCTGAAATGTAAAAAACCCCAAAGCCCTACATTTCATTTTATTCGTTTTGATTTTGTTCCACTTCTTGTTTTCTTGATGGGGTAAATTATGTTCTGCACACATGAAAAAACCTGCAACATTTTTATACCCAACTATACAATGGACAAGATCCTCAAGGCAGAGTTATATTGTTGAATAGCAACGTCAGAATACTTTATGCTATTTCCATGTTCTAAGCATGGTTGTAAAGGCTGGACAGTGAAAAAAGCCGATAGCGAGAGGATCAATTCACTTGAAATGCAGTACTGGGGAAATGTTCTGAGGATACTCTGGACTTCCAAAACAACAAACAAATGCATCCTAGAGCAAATCAAGCCTGAACGCAACCTAGAAGTCAAGATGACTCAACTGAGACCTATTCAGAAGAAGCCATGTTGGCCATGCAGCAAAAGACAGTATAATTCAAAATCCACAAAACAAAAATACATTTTTGGGCTAAGTCAAAAAAATGAAATAGTTATCCAAATTTTTGCAGTTTCACTAGCTTCTTCATCTGGCAAAGACATATCCGGTATACAACAACTCAGAGTCAAGAAATCTATAAATCAGAAACAGGTTTCAGAGAGTTGTGATCACCAAGGTGTGAAGCAGTCCATGAATTGCAAATCTGTAAAGCATGCTTGCAGTATTTAGGGGAAATGTTCTACAGCTGCCCCATTCCCAATGTCTTGATTAAAGCCCTTTCTTCCATTTGTGGGGATGGTCTCAGCCAGGCTCTGTCTTCAGCCTCCACTTTTCCTTGCAACTGAATGGCTTGCGTTCCAGCTCTGAACCCACTTAACCTGCTAAACAGAAAGAGAACATGGCTGGCTTATAGGTAGCTGCTGTGGCTCCACCATAGGTAAGTCTGCTTTGTCTTTATTGGAGGATGAACTCTCAAAGTCAGGAGCATGGCATGTTAGTTTTGCTGGACCTCTTAGTGACTTTTAATATCATTGGCCTTGATAGCCTTCTGGCCTGCCTCACTAGGATGTAATTTAGAAATGCTGCTTAATAGTGTCTCCATTCCTCCTTTGAGGAGCAAACTCAAAAGATGGTGTGGGAGCATTCCTGATGGGTTTTTTTTGTCATTGTTCACTTTGATGTATGTTTAAGTTATGTTTTTTAAAATTGTATTCTGCCATGAGTCTTAATTTTGGTAGTGATAATGACTGAAAATATCTGCAGAGGAAAGCGGGCATTGTATTACACCAGGGGTGGGGGGATGTGGCTCATGGTCTGACCCCTATCCCCATTGGAACTGCCCATCCTTGAATTAAATTGAAGAGTTTTGGATTTGACTTGAGCCAAAACTTCTTAACTCAATTAATGTTTGTTATTCGGCATGTTAAGATGTACCTCTCTTTCAGGGGCATTTTTAATACCCTTCCCATATATATTGTACCTAAGGTCTTTTAATGTTGTTTGGCAGTCCTTTACCTTGTTGGTAAGCTCCCTTTCTGCCTTCATATTTGCCTTCACTGCCATTTAATATATTTGCCAATGGCAACCCCTCATGGCGTTAGCAGCAACATCACAATGATGCATAGGATGTGATGTCCTATGTGATGCATAGGATATGCACCAGGAATGTGGCGCAGCTGGCTACATGTCAGCTGCATAAGATCTCTCTGACCAAAAGGTCATGAGTTTGAGGCCTGCCCGGGTCGAGGTGGGTGCTCGACCTTTAAGTGTAGCCTGCTGTCGACCTTTGCAGCCCGAAAGACAGTTGCATCTGTCAAGTAGGAGATAAAGCTACCACATTAAGTGGGGAGGCAAATTTTGACTGAATTATGAGGCCATTAAAGAACTCCAGTAACGGTGAGGAATGTGGAAGGAACAACAAGGGAAGCTGGGAATGCTGAGAGATGAGTGTGTCAGCTCCCCCTGGTGGCCAGAGTTTGCCTCTGTTCATCTATATGTTGTATGTGGAAACGGCAGAGATTGTCTGCTAAGTATGTGTACCTGTAATCCGCTCTGAGTCCCCTTCGGGGTGAGAAGAGCGGAATATTAAATAAATAAATAAATAAATAAATAAATGTCAAGGATACCAATAGACACAGTCAGCCAAGTGAGGCTTTCTTTTCAGGTCACAATTTAAAAATAGTAATATATTCAGCATCACTCTTACCTGAATCATGGTCATAACTATGCCCCTTGTGATACAATGGCTCCCGAGGACACCTGCCTAGTAAAACAGCCAAACTCTCAAGCTTTAACAAGCAAGAGTGCACAGTTTTCTCAAGCAAGCAGTATCTAAAAGACTATTTTGACAAACTGTCATTCCCAAATCAAGACAATTCAAGGCCAAGACAATATTTGTTCTGGTGCTATGAAGTTTGGAGAAAGCATCTGTGCCTTGTTACTTAGAAGTAACTTTTCAAAGCTACGCAAATGCTCCCAGAAGAAATGAGGAGAGAAGGAGGTGGATGGCACACATGGTATCTTCCTCCTTTTCCAGCCTTGCTGCTTGTGCTTTCTCCCACACCCTCCTGCCTTTCTGCTTTCTCTCCCTGCCTGTGTCTTTTCCACTTAATGCTCCCCCTGCAGTCGGCTGCAGAATGGGACACTCTTGTTCCAAAGCCAGCCGGCAGCTGTCACATAGCGGAGGCAGCAAGCAGCCTGAGCAAAGAGTGAGCCCACTCTGTCATTTAGGATGACTCACAGGGAATTGGCATTTATTCTTCTCTTTCTGATAGTGGACGGAGCACAAACTCAAAGCTATACTGGACCAGAACAAGGTAAGACAGAGAAAGCATTGCTTCTCTCTCTCAGTCTTTCTCTTTTAAAGCCATGTACCTCTGAAGCTTTGAAGGATGGCTAAGAGACTGCTATTGGTACTCTCCACCTGGCATGGCATGCCACAAGTAATTCCTCCCTGGCATTAATGAGCCTGTACGGTGCCGTTCTGTAATTGCACATGCAATCCTGAATGACAGCAGGCAGCTTGCCGCTTGACAGATCAGTTGCTTTCCTTAAGTGGAACTTTTTGAGAGGGAACGAGCTCTAAAAATATGAAAAGAGCTTTACCATTTCTAAAAACTCTCATATCATGAAGTACTCTGGTGTCCAATTTTAGGGCATGCAGCACGGCTAGGGATTTATTCTGAACACAGCTGTGCATCCCTCCTGGTTTGGGGTTCAATCAAGCTTCAATTCTGGAGTTCAAAGAAGCACTTTGCCCCCTGTTCCACGCCCCCAGCAACCCAGAGCTTGACAGGCACAAAATAAATTTCCCGAATTAATGTGGAGTGTTTTGAAAGCTACAGCGCTCGCTCTCAAGCCATCTGAAAAAGCCCACAGAGCTATGATCAGCTACACTGTGCCGTCTAGATATCGATATAAACCTTGACAGTATGTTTTTAAAAAGAGATAAAACCCATAAAATGCATCTAGGAGCATCCTGAATTTTATGGGAAATAACTCTTTGTTGTCTTTAGCCATAGGGAATTGTTTTAGGTTCTTGGATCCATTTTTCTTTCCTTAGTTTGGTAATGTGGTCGTTGCTGCATCCAATGCTGAGACTTCCCATTTGGTTGATTTTTGATTTCTACTTCATACTTTTGTCTTGCCTATGTAATCTCTTGTGTTGAGTTTAATGCTTTTGCCACTAGGCAATATGTCTCAAATACCAAAGAAACTGTTCCTGAAGTGTGTTTAGTGCATGATGAGAAACTTAATATAGACTAATCATTTGATTAGTTCTCCTTAATGCATGTTTTGGATCAACAACGCTGAATAACTTCTCAAACTTTAAGTATAGAATATTCTGCTATCATTTTCCATGTTCAACTGGATTTGATTTGCATATAAATGGAGATGGTTTTTTGTTTATTTTTTACTTTATTTGGTTTACTTGGACATTTTAAGAACTTTTTAGGAATTGCCTTTAAGCAATTAAATAATGGACCAGAAAAAGACTTATTTGTAAAATAATGAATGCTGTAGGATCTTAGGGTTAACTGTGCTGGTAGTTTCACATGTTCTGCATGGATGATACAAGAGCAGAGAGGAATGCTAAATGCAGCTATTGGAATAGACAGTGAACCTTACATCCCGAATAGACTACTGCAATGCTCTCTATGTGGGGTTGCCTCTGAAGACTGCCCGGAAGCTTCAGTTAGTCCAACGTTCATCAGCCAGGTTACTAACGGGAGCAGGGTACAGGGAGAGTACAACTCCTCTGTTGTGCCAGCTCCACTGGCTGCCAATTAACTTCCGAGCACAATTCAAAGTGCTGGTATTAACCTTAAAAACCCTATATGGTTCCGGCCCAGTTTACCTGTCCAAACGTATTCTACCCTACGAACCATCAAGGCAGATAAGATCTTCTGGAGGGGCCCTGCTCTCGGTCCCATCATATTCGCGGCTGGTGGGAACGAGAGACAGGCTCTTTTCTGTGGTGGCCCCTTGGCTGTGGAACTCCCTCCCAACTGAGATCAGATCTGCCCCCTTACTCCTGACCTTCAGGGAGCTTTTGAAATCCTGGATCTGAAAATAAACATTCCCGGAATAATGGCTGAGTTTAATAATAGACTAAGTCATCGATTGTGAATGCGGACCGAAATTGGACATGTTTTTTATCTTGGCAATCTGGTTTATGTGTATTTTATGTATTTTAATCTACTTGTATTTTAATTTTTTATTGTTTTTATCATTTTTTAAATTGTAATTTGGCACTGAATCCTTGCTGTTAACCGGCCTGAGTCCCTCTGCGGAGATTGAGAAGATCGGTATATAAACGTTTTAAATAAATAAATAAATAAATAAATCTGCTGATTGTTGCTGTATTTGACTACATTTCTGAAATGAACAGTTATATTTGCCCCTGGAGGAGGATACGACAGTAACACATCCTCCTGTGTCCACAGGCATGATAGCATGCATGCACACCTACAAGTCCTGAAGATGATTCATACTATGGCTCTTGTCATGCATTTATATCTACATTATGCTTTTATCATTTCAATGCTGTTTTATGATTTTCATATGCTGAATGGTGCTTCAAAGATTCTTAGAAGAGGTAGAGATGCCTTGTAATTTTAATTACATTTATTCACAAATATCTAAATGTGAAGCCTACACTACCTCGTAAGTGGATAAAAACATTAAAGCAGACACATTTTTTAAATATGAAGCTTTAAAAACAGAATGAAACTTCTAATTTATCTTTGACTATTCTAGCTTTGGCAGTAAATCAGTCTGGACTTCTTCTTTTTAAAAAAGCCTCATGCCATTTCAAAAAAGTACTCCAAATAGAGTTTTGCTGAAGCTCCAAGGGAAGAAAGAACTACAGCTGAGGAGCAATCACAAAGAAAGCCTGCATGCTAACAGCACTTTATCACCAACAGTGCATTATCTATCTGTTGCTGAAATTGCAATCGCAACCGAATATAGGAAAGAAGGTATTATCCTTGAGATTTCATATCTAGCTCTTTGAGATGCCTTAGATTCCAAAACTAGGTACCGAATTGTGTTTGCTGGGCCTTAGGAAGCCAGAGTTGATCTTCTAGAGTTTTGAAATCCAACAATCGCTGTTGTCAAGATGCAGGCCACAATCTTCTAGAAGCCCTGAAGAGACAGAGGATCTAGTTTTAAGATTACAAGAAACCATGGAATTGTGTTGTTTTAAAAGCGGTACAATGTCTTTCTTAAAAATAAGATTATGAAACCATGTAAGAATGTGGGTTCTATGGAACAACTCTGTATCCAGAAGCTGCCAAAGTCTGTAAACTGGGAGCTTGAAAGTATCATGTATTAAGGAATATGGAAAACCAGAACCCTCTCTTTATGTAATGAAGACAAAACAAAGTTAAATTTCAAAAGTAATGCAGCATGGGGATAGTTTGGCGTAATGCATGCTTTCTAGTTACTTTTAAGAATTAATTGTAAAGGGATTTAAATTAATTTTTAAAAACAAGCAATACTACCAGTCACAAAAAATCTTTTCAATCAGTAATGGCACCAAGAAGCCACATTTTAAAAATAGCTTCTGTATAGGTCTAAGTAACTAGAGACAACTGAAGTATTTGATCTGCTCCAGGAACACATTGTTTCAGTATTGTTTAGACTCAGCTATGGGCTTTCTATTGTGTTACATATTAAATCAGACACGACCTGCAACAGAAACCTGCCTAACCATACCTTAGCCTCCTCTTTGCCTGGTAATATGAGCAATTACTTTTACATGTTGTTATTTCATCTGTGTTTCCATTTTTATATATATACAGCCTAAATGCTGTAAAAATATCCTATCAGATCTTAAAAACCAAACAGGGCCAGATTTGGTTAGTACTTGGATGGCATACCACCAAAAAAAATCAGCTGCTGTAGGAACTGACAAAGCTTTCTTGGATATTTCATACCTAAGAAAGCTCTATGGAACTAATGGGGTGACCGCCAAATGTTTACACGTGACGTGAAGGCACATCCACACCCACAGCTAATGTTACATGAGAAAAAAAGGAAATACACAACATGGAGTAAGAGTCGTCCTGGATCAAAGGAACAGTTAGCCTTTAAAGAAGCATTACTTCCCAGTTCCTTGAATTTGAAAAACACTTCAGTTGCAATCCTATCATAGTTACCAGGAAGTAAGTTCCATGGAATGTGTGATACTTACTTCTGAGCAAGCATAATCCGGGGAGGGATGACAACCCACAATGAGATGCCTCCAAGATGTTCTCATGCAGAGCTTAAAGCATAGAATCCATTTTTGACAGAAAGTCAATCAAGCATTTCTGAAAATCTGTCAGAGGCCCAAAACAGAAGGGAGACATCTCCAGATATGTACAACTTTACAAGCACTGTTTACATCAGTGTAGGACACATCTTGGAGCTTAAGACCAATGGGAGTCCATAATTCCCTTCTCTCAACTTTTCACCATTTAACAGTAGGATAGACTGTATGGAAAGGATGGATTAGGAACATGGGATAATTCTTACCATTCCTTTCCATTCACCTCATTGCTGCAGTCAGGAGGTGTGATGTGGGTGATGTGGGTCATGCTAGTCACTTGTTGGCTGAAGTTACACTGGTGGAGTGATGAGCGATCAAAGAAGGGAGAGAGGAGATGAGGGGTGTTTCCTCCTCTCCTTCTTCCCTCCTATATCACTCTGGCAAACCCAGACAATGTCATTCCAGATGATGAGTGACTGGCATGACCCATGTTGTTCTCTCTGGCCACCAACAAAAGGTGAACAGAAGGGGAATGGTAAAGGTGACCTTCCAGTGGTGCCAAACCAGTTTCAGTGCTGCTATATATTTCAGGACTCCCTCCTGCCCCCACAGCAGCTGCGGGGAGTAGGGTTCCCATATGTCCCTTATTCTAAGGGACGTCCCTTATTTTGGCCCTAAAATTTGTGTCCCTTATTTTCAGGCCCTGACCCTTATTTTTGACTAGCAGGACAGGACTGGGCGGGGTTGACCAGAGGAAGGTGCGCGCTGTGGTTTCCATGGCAAAGCCTGCTCGGGGATTCCAACTCGCAGGGCAGCCTGCATCCCCGTTGGAAGGAAGAGGCGATACAGGACTTTTTCAAAGTACAGTAGACTAATTAACTGTTACCCAAGGGGAATGTTGGATCATGTTGGATAAAGATAGTTTCTGGTTTGTTACTCTTAAAATAGGCCTAGCTGTGCATCCCAATACTATACAATGCTGTGTATCCTATACTATACTATACCATTAACTATTGACATAATAATCATGAAGATGTACTGTCTTATAAAATTTATTTTATGTTAATGTTTAGACATTGCACTTTTAAAGTCAGCAAAGCCAAGTACTAAATACAGATGAAGAAAATAAAGTAGTTCTAATAATGTTTTTTCTACATGACAAAGCATGCAGAAACATACCATGTACTGTTAAGAGGGTGTAAGTCAGTTTCTTTTGTGAGTTTCAATCATTATCTTATTCTGTTAAGAAAACTATTTCTACCTAATGTTAGAGTTTCAAGTTTTTAACGAAGTGTCCCTTATTTTTGTGAAAAAATCCCGTAAATGTCCCTTATTTCTTATATCAAAAAATGGCAACCCTAGCGGGGAGTAGCAAATCTAAACCATCCCAGTTTTTCCTTATGCTGGATAAGTGTTCAGTGTAGAATCAGATAGGTAGATACTAACTACATGCTCAGCAAAAGGAAGATATTTGTTAACAGTATAACTCTACATTCTGCACTCAGCATATTCAAATTTCCCTGCACTGTATTCCTCTTCATCTTTTATAGTAGAATGGTGTAATGATTGATTGATAATTGTCTTTTATCATTTGGGGCATCCCTTTGATAAATGCCACTTCTACCACAGGTTGCCATAACCATTTTCATATTCAGCAGGATCAATAGGATATGTATGTAGAGTTTTTCTTTAGGAAAGATTACAATTTACTGGTGGGTAGCTTTCAAACACCTTTTGATATCTAGATTGCCATCCCCATGCCAGAGAGGGGGGGGGGGGGGGGGAAGGAGTGAGCATGCTGGGCAGCAGTTATAGTTGGGTACAGTTGTAGGAGTTTATTTACTTGCTTCTGCTCCATCTTGGACATTTGAATGAGACTTCAGTAGAAATGGTGAGATCTGCTCCTGTTCACCAATGAATACAATGTAAAACCTATTCATAAAGGAATTTGATACTTATCAATGCATTATCAGCTGTTTTCCCCATGGTTCTTTTTCTCTTAAAAAAAACAAACCCCAGAGCCTATTGAAATGTAGATGACTCAGTGAGATAACAGTTCATTTGTAACTTGGCAACCAGGAGAGGGAAATGAATGTTGCAGTAAGACATCACCAACGCAAACCTATAGTTGTGTTGCCTGTTCTCAGAGAGATGAACCCTGGAAAACTAAGGCTGCAATATGATACTATGGTACCTGAAAGTCAACTCCACTGTATTCAATAGTGCCGTTCATCTGGAAGGTGATGATGGTTCTATAATACAAAAGCCGTCCCAGTTATTTTTTTCTAATTAATGAATTCAGAGATAGCATTGGGGATGAATTGCTAGTGAATTGAAACATTTGTTTTTCCATTGATTACTCTGCTGTTTATCTTGCCTGTTGCAATCAAACTTTATTTAGTTTTAATGCTTCGAGAAAACACGGGGAACAATTGAGAAGAACATGTCAATTAAAACTTCAGTTCCATTTCTACTCTATCATGACTGGGCCATTTTTAATCCATGACATTTCTTCTGTCCATGGTAAATAAAAGTGGTAGCTGGAAAGAGAGTCACAATAGAATATATGAAACAGTACACTTTTAAGCACCAGATAAAATAATTTCTTTGTCATTAATAAAACACTCAGCACTATGGACAACAGAGAAGGAATGGCCAGTTAAAACCAGCCTGAGATCATAAAAAGGGCTGGGAGAAGGAATCGTGTAGTGGTAGCAGCAAAGATCAGTAGATCAGGGAGAGACTTAACAGGCAACTGGAAATGGCATGATCTGACACAACTGGCAGTGACAGAAAAAGGTGACCCCACAAAATCAGAAGGCTAGTTGTATACTTACATCACTAATCAGACCTGACAGTTGTCAGGTTCTTCAAGTGAAAGTAGAGGAAACGACTAAACAGAGAAACTTCTGTCTTATAGCTATGCCTTTTTTCATGCCCACAAAGTATGCATTTGTTGTACATCTACTCTGTAGGATTAATGCAGTTTGACACCACTGCCATTTCTTAATATTCATGGGATTGAATCATGGGAGTTGTAGTTTGGTTTTGCTCCAGCTGTCTTTGACAGTGAGAGTTAAAGACCTTGTAAAACTACAACACCCTTGATTCCATAACATTGATCCATAAAAGTTAAAGTGGTGTCAAATTGTATTAATTCTACAGTGTCTCCTCCAACTGAAACTTTAGGCAAAACGAATCTTTTTGCTGAGTTGGTGAGTGGACTCCCAAGTGGCCCAATTTGCCATTTCCATGTTATGTACTGAGTAATACCACTACCCCCTCCTTGAGGTCTACTGCACAATACTTCTCTATAATTGGGTGATCAAGGATCCCTGAGATCTCCTGATTAAGAAAAAAATTGGTACAGACAGTTTGGAGTACAGATCGCCATGACCGGACTAGCAATGAGGTCTTTGGTCTTTCTTTCATGGAAAGTGGAGGAATGCGAGCTATACATTTCAATGATAGACCATGCCACTTTTGAGGAAGTTGGGATCTGATTAATAAGCAACTCTGCCTAATGCTATTTTGCCCTTCTGGATAACAGTTGGACAACATAAGTAGGACTACATTAAAAAATAATGTACTCAGCCCCGGGCATCATATTTTAAGGGAAAGGTAGACAAGGAGGAAGGATTCAGAGGACAGTTGTGTTGATGATAAAAGAGATGGCATCCAACCAAATAAAGGAAAATAAAGACTAGTTTTGAATATGCTAGAGAAGGACGAATACAGCTAAGGACATTTTTCTTCGAGTTCTTCACTGTCCCACTTTATGGAGACATTTAAATGGTATAGAAATTTAAGAAACAGAATGAATAAATGAAGAATGTAAATCTAAGATAATACTTGCTGTTACTGGCTTTGACATCAGGAAACACTTTTTGATATAACTGAAACATGATGATTTTTAAAAATCCCACAAAGTAGCACAGAGGCTGGACACCTGTCCTCACATTGATGCCAAAATTAGGGGAAAAGATCTATTGCAAGCCAATGTATGTTACTGTGAAACAACACATGTATCATATTACTAGATTCCAAGTATAAATAACTGCCAGGTCCCAACATTCTGTGTCAGTCCAACAGAACCAAGAAAGAGAACCCAAGTGAGCTCTGTGCAGAGGAGAATAGACCCAATTCTTAAAAAGATAGGACCTCTCTTTAATTATATCTAAACAATTTTTTATTTTGTTTTATGTGTCAAATGAATGACAGACATTCACTCTAAAATAAAAAGGGAAGTGTTGCCGGAAGGGAGAAGCTTAACATGTTCTTTTAATATTAGATATTTTCTCAAGAATGATTTATTTTGGTAATAAGTGGATCTGAATATTATGGGAAATAAAGAGTGTAGTGGTTTGAGTTTTGGACTAGGAGACCAGGGTTCAAATACAATGAAAGTCAGCTGGCTGGTCTTAGATATCCTTAGAGGAAGGCAATGCCAAACCTCTGACTAAATCTTGCCAAGAAAAGCTCATGATAAATCAGAGTCAGCTATATGGCAGACAACTACAATAATGATGGTGTATGTAGAGAAACCAGTATAAAAACAAATTGATAAATCAGAGTCAGCTATATGGCAGACAACTACAATAATGATGGTGAATGTAGAGAAACTAATATAAAAACAAATTGATAGATTATTTATACTGGGGTAATACATTTCCTAGAGGTGGTGGAGACATGCTAGATCACAAAAGCACACCTGCAACCTCTACAATGCTAAAATTTGATGCCACATGAAAAGCTGTGTTTTCCTATTAAAATAAGTTGAGTGGGAAGTGTGCACCTTAGTATAAACCTCCCAGAAAAACAATCATGTTTTAGAACAAAGTGTGTGCTCCATAAATGCTATTTTACTTGACACAAAGCATGTCTTGCAAGCAGTTTTTGTGCTATAAGACATCAATGCACTCTTTTAAAGGGAGAATAATGCAAAATGTATCAATGCAAAAATGAATACTAAAACCTATTATTCAGTTTTCATATTCACTAAGGCCCCTTCCACACAACTGAATAAAATCCCACATTTTCTTCTATCAACTGGAATATATGCCAGTGTGGACTCAGATAACCCAGTTCAAAGCAGATATTGTGGGATTTTCTGCCTTGATAGTCTGGGTTATATGACTGTGTGGAAGGGCCCTGGGGAGTCTACATTAGATTAGATAAAATGGGAATCAATCAATGATTTATTATGGTCTATGACCAGCACATAAAATGGGGCACAGATGCCCAAGGAAGGGGAATCGCAGTTCCCAAATAGGTCAAATAAAAAAGCAGATTAAAAACATGTTATAAAAAGAAAACAGATTAAAAAGACAAGTTAAATTACAATTTAAAGAGCAGGTATGTGTCTAAAGGAGGGGGGGGGCTAAAATAAGATATCAAGCTACTGGGAGGCTCGAGGGGGGATGAGAAGGGAACATTTACAGCATTTCAGTTATAACAAATTACTCTAGCTGTATTCCCGGCAGGAAGTTGTCTTGTGGGGTCAGTCATTGACCATCTAATATTACTTGCTGCCACACAGAACTTGGCAACACAGGAGTCCAAAAGCAGCAGGAAGGTGTAATATCTTTCAGTGCGGCCCGGGTGTTTTAAAAGCCATGGAGGGATAAGGTTAGTTCTAATGTCTCTGTAGAATACACATTGGAGGAGCACATGCTGAGTTGTTTCAATAGTCTCTCCTGAGCAGGGATCCCGGACTCACAAGGGCATAGTCAGTGTTTCTCCTGAGCAGGGGTCTTCTTGCATTTGAAAAGTAATTCATGAGTCACCTCCAGTACTGCAAGATTGATGGAAGGGCATGGCATCTTGCCAGAGTGCAAGCTCTTCAGTGTTTAGGCACCTCCAGGTTTGCTAACTTGTAAGCCATGGGGAGTGATTGTGTATCTATTATCTTCATCAATGTTGAAGGTTGGAGAGCATCTTGGCAAATCTGATTGCGAACAAAATATATTCTATACCCAGGATCCGTTGTGGCTGAATGAGATCCAATTATAAATTAAATGTATTTTGTAAGAAGATATTGTTATTATTAAGCTTGGTCTCCAACCCATACTTAGCAGTTGTCCAGCATGATATGTTTGACACCAGAGAAGCAAGACTGATGAATGGAAGAGTTGCAAGTTTTGTTGCCACTGCCTTATTCCACATAGACTGAAAGGTTTTTTGTCTTTCAGATCCGCTGTGTTAGTATCTATTATCTTCATCGGGCAAGGCCACATGGTGATAAAGACAGATGCAGCCAGTAAATGAGAATGGCTGTCCAGACTCTCCCCTACACTCTCACAAGACCTGTCTCTAATCACAGGGTGGCATTTGAGATACATCCTGGGAACCTGCATCACTGATCTTAGGAATTCTGATTGTACCTGCTCCAGAGGGGTGTAGTTTGAAAAGGGGCCGAGTTGGGCTCCATACAACATTTGTGCTATTGGTTTTGCCTCAAAGAGCTTAAGTGCTGCTGGTATGTAGTTGCCTCCTCCCGTTTTGAGAAACTTTAGGATAGCGTATGAGGTCTTTTGCGCTGTCTCTGCTACATAATCATCAATTGATTCCCATTTCAATGTAAATCTAGCTAAAGTCAATCTTTCTCTTTCATTCCCATTACAAGTTCTCATTGTCAGGCTTACATGAAAAAAAACTCCTTACAAATAGTACAATTTAGAGACACTCTCATAAAATACAACTGATGATGGTCACTCTTAGATACATGGGGTAAAGATGTAATTATTTGCAAATGTTATTCTCAAAAGCAGCAACATGTAATTTTAACAAATTTCCCCTGCTGCAAGATCTTTGAAGTCTATATGGATTTTGAAATTTATTCTGTGGAAAATGCAAGGGTGGGCATTATATGTGGGCAAATTATTTCTGCAGCAAATACTGTTTCTTTCATAGACAATGCTGCAGTTGAGGGGCATATCTACACTAACCACTTAGGTTGCTATAGCCCTATGGTGACTAAATGACACACAGGGCTGATCTGACTTAACCTGGAGCAAAGTCATGTATCACAACTTTACCCTTTGTTAAATTTGAGGAGGGTGGGGGGAATTTGACTCTGAACTAGGACTTGGGTTGTGCTCTGACTTATGGACAGTTCAGATGGTTGCATCCAGTTCCAAATGGAACTGGTTGCAGCTGTTTTAACAGCTACCCTATGCTACCCAAACTTGGGCTTTCCTGAATCTCTCCTCCATTTTCTTCATGAGTCATATGACCCAGTAGTAGGAAGGAGACCCCCAAAATAAGGTCGGTGATCATGTCGCCACTGTAACCAATAGGGAAATGGAGGGAGGGGGCTTGACAGTTGAGACCCTGTCCAGACAGATCAAACTGTTTTCAGTGTGGCTGGGCAGTGTGAATCCCTTCTTCCTCAGAACAGGCTCAGAGAGCCTCTATCAGGCCACAATGTTGGCCCAAGTGGAAACACTTTAGGTTTCCGAGGAAGATTTTTTTGTTAAACTCAAAGGTGGTTAGTGGAACTTGTATATAAAATAGCATTCAGTGCAGAAAACAGCATTTTCTGTACATAAAAGAATATTTGTAAGCATAGATATTATTTACCAAGCAGAAAATGTTGTTTCCTAAGCAAATTAATGTTGTTCTCTGGATGGGTGAATTTTGTGCAAAATAGATCTCAAATTACAATGTGTGAAATCAGTCTCTGTAGAAATGGGAGATCATGAAGAGCTGTCCAGAAAAGTACTCATGCACATGGAAGGGATCACAAATCATTTTCCAAAACCAGAGCAAAGATGTAATGTAGACCTTCCTTCTCCCCTCCCCTCCAAGATAGCCTTGGTGACTATCTCAACTCACTTTGCAAAAAGTGTACATATACATGGGAGCTACCAAAAGTGAGCCCCACACACAAGCCAGCTGCCATCTCATCCATCCAGTTTTGAGGGTGAACACAAGCAGTTAGACATACCAGGATTTGTAAGTTCTTTGACATTGTTTTCCTCCTTTGTTAGAGGCCTCACAGGACATAGAAAAATCTGTAACTTTGAGCCAAAGTTTGTCATCTAATTATCCACAAGATTGACTTCATAGTCAAGTATACACACAGTAATGCAGAGGAAATTATTGTGGATTGAGTCCATCCCCCCCAGATGTGGTTTGTAAGCTTTACTTTAGAAATTGCAGCATCCAAGAGTAATTTCCGAACCAGAACAATTTATATGACAAGTCTGAGAAACATAATTGCATTTTTAAGAACATTGTTAACTTTAGAAAAGGTATGTTAAAGGTGTTAAGAATTCCAGGTGCTGGCTGTTTATATTTACCTCTTAACAACACAGAAAGAAAATATTATATAATATACACAGGAAAACAGATTTCAAAGATTTTTGAAACATATCCATTCATTTATCCTCTGCTGTGATTGAAGATGCAGAAAACTTTCTAATTGTATTTGAATTAAATTTGAACTTGAATAGAGATTATGTTCATCAAGCGAATACACAAATAGTATCACACATTCATTTTACTGATCTATCATCTGTTGGGTGGCAAATACAGCCAACCTTTCATTGCCCAAATAATACCTAGGTGAAACAAAGGACAGGAAGATAATTTTCTTGGCAATCATGCTCTGAATCATATCGATCTATGACATTTTATAGCAAATCAGTGTTGGGCATGTTCACACATAGCAATTTCCAGCTGCAGCAGGTATTTCCTAACCCAAGAAATAATTTTGAGTTCTTTTGTGGCAATAACCAAAAGGAACTTAAAGGGTGGATATTTTTATTGCTATTCAAATATTTGTCAAGATAGTCTCTTTTTTGGTTTAAAATTCTGATGTGGATACCATTTATATTTTCTCCAACACTTCAACACTTTTCTTAAAAATAGAGATGGACAAATTATCCAGCTATGGAACATTAGACAAATATCTGGGCCTAATTTTCTTTTAAAATGGGGGAGGGGGAATCACCTTTTTACAGTACAACACACCTATAATGGCCGAGGGATCATGGAAACTGTAGTCTATAAAATATCTTTTCCAAGCATATCCAAAACAATTTGGCACAGATCAGAGTAGTGGCATAGGTCCGATGTGATATTGCTTCCCTACAACTTAGAAAATTAGATTCTGAATATATAGGGCAATATTCCCCACCTTGTCTTCCTCCAAAATCATGCCACTCCTCCACAAAGCCAGGAAATATTTTACTGCATCATCATAAGTAAGCCAGTGTCAGACATAGAGCAAAAGAGAAATGCCTCCTACTTCCATCCCTCCAAGATGGTCTACTAGGATCCCATGGTTAATGATCTCAAAGCCACTGGGAAGATTAGCAGGGAGAATTAATAGGGTAGCACTTCTCTGACTTTTACCTAGAGTGTTCGACCTAGTTCGACTAGGTCGTTTATGCATGGTATCACTACCTTTTTTATTGTTTTAATGTTTTATTGTGTAATGTGTTATGCTACTGTTTTATTTGTATTGCTGTTTTATCGTGTCCATTGTGTTGTGAGCCGCCCCGAGCCCGCCGGGAGTGGCGGCATAGAAGCTCACTGAAATAAATAAATAAATGAATAAATCATAGACTGAACCAGGTACAAATCTGTTTCTTTCAGGTTGTCCAGCTATCGTACAATCAAGCACCTTACTCAAAAAAAACGAACATTGCAATAAGATAGTATAGTTCACATATACCCAGGGTCATTGATAACTTCTACAGGAGGGGATGCACAACTGTCTACTTCAAGACATATAGCATCTCCTCCTGATATAGTGAGGTGTATAGTGAGGCCTGTAATAGGTGAAGTCACAAGTTCTGAATGAATGCAAACAATTTTCTCCTCAGAGTAACTAGCCAATTTTTCATAACCATGAGCTGTATACCATGAGCTGTGCTCAAAAACCTCACCATTTAAAATAATCCTACAGGATATGCAGTTAAGGATATAAACCTTGTAATGAGATATGATTTGAGGGCTTGACTCACAACTTCATAGTGGGCACAATGAAGAGATTTTGCTGAATTCTTACCACATTCCCTTTGATGCATACGTCACCAACAGTCTACTTTCCAGACGTTTCATGTTGGTGTCATGTGTTTTAGACATGCACAACGCAGTGCATGTCACAGTTTCACAACACAGTAATTCACTTTTACGGGTAAACCAGAGATTAAACCAACCCCTTATAAAAGTTTCATTATATATGTGTTGTGTGTGTGTTTCATTTACTGTATAAATGGTGCTTGGAATTTTTTTCCTTTGCACTTATGTACTACGATTGATTCTTGTGTTGTTTCCTCTGCAACCGCTCCATGTGGTTCATCACAAACTTCATTGTCAACAGATTTTCTTTTCTTAATTAGAAACTCATCTATTTTAGGAAAATTACTGCAACTCAATTAACAAATTGAAAAATTATAACAGGGCCTGCACTTGAATGACACCACTAGGGGTGGATATCTTCAATTTAAATACTTTGAAAACCGTTATTTTTCGGGTTTTTTAAATTTCAATGCTTTTTTACCCTGGAGGCCCAACCAGGAAGTATAATTTCTTTACCGAACCTGGGATGGCAATTTTTCTTTAATTTTTGTAATAGATCGTATTTTCCCTTTCTCCTCTCGCCAGCTCAGAGATTCTTCTAACAGGAATATTTATCTCCTCCAAAATTGCTTTTCAGAGTCACTTACAGACATCAGAGTCCTGTTCCTGCCTTCTGCCAGCTCCCAGGAAAAAGGGAAAGCACGTGAAAGCTTTGCCGAAAACCGCAGACCCGAGCAATGGATTGCCAGAGAGAATGGATCAGATCAATTGCTCTGGCATTCCATTGCTCGGTTCTGCGATGATGTTTAGGACTGATCCAGGCTTGCTCTCCATTCTGGCTGGAGAGACATGCACCTAAGCATATCCATCTTTGCATGAGGCTTCTACTACCTTGGATTTACAAAGGGGCTTGTATTAGCCAACAGCGGCGATATACCAAGCACGGTTTCCCCTTAAGGAGCATTCACCTTCATCCTTCTTCCGGGCACGTGGTTCGTCTCAGTCTCAGGAGAGTGGTGTGCCTCGGCCCACTCCCATCGCGAGACTCCGCGATACACGCAAGACGCCTCTGGGTAATGTAGTTTGGCAATATTCCGTCTTGCCCCATTGGTGGTTTTCCGTCTCCGTTTGTCCCAGGCTTACTTCCAGCCAGGACTGTATGTGAGTAGACTTTCAATGACTGTGTGTTGGATTTGGTACGGGCTACCGCATTAGCCACACCGTACCCCACACCCTGTGTATTTGAATGCGAATGGACTGACAATGGACTTGCCCGCATGTTAATTCAATGTATTATTTATTGTGATATTGGCCCATGAGGCTATTGAGGAATATTCCACATGTCTTGACATGTTAATACAGATATATTTGGCATTTTGATAAGTTGATTTATAAGTGGTTATTGGCACCAGTGTCCTAATTGTTTGTACTTTGTCCTCCATTCTTCCTTCCCAGCTGAGGTCACGAATAATAACGAATATTTGTTATTAATAACGGTTTAATCACGAACTTTTTGGAAATTTTTTTGTAAGTATTTCAACTACTAATCAAAAAATCCCCCCCCCCCCAATTAGTAGTTTAGAACCAATTTTTTTATGGATCAGCCACCCCTAGACACCACCCTTTGTTTGTGGGGGCAGGAGCCGTTTTTTATGTGACACACCTAGGGATTACAGGCAACACACTACTGTCTTCCAACACACAGTTTGGAAAACTCCCTTTGGGAAACTGATAGCTGCAGAGTCATAGCTGAGAATTTTATGTGGGACAGGGGCTGATGGACTGGAGGAGTTGTTTCTTTATCTTGCATATTGAATTGGATCGGATGCAGGAGTGTATACTGCTGGTAAATCCCTTTATGATGAGTTCATTAACTCTTCTGTAATATCTGGACATTGTACCTAATGCAATATCTGAATAGTTGCTAGCCTGGGGAGAGGGGGCATGTCCAGAGATGCTGTGGCTAGGCATTGTTTTTATACCACATTAGTATTTTGAGTTGCCTATTTTCTTCTCTTTTCCTAGGATGAGAATGCAGATGATACAGTGTGTTCTATTGGCATAGTGAGAGCATCCCTCCTTCAATCAGCATGATTCAAATGTAGGATGACTCTGCAAATGAGCATCAATTCACTCCTAATTCCACTTAAAGTGAAAGTGAAATTAAGTGAACTGAAGCTCTGGGTGCCTTGCAACCATTATAAAGAAGCACATAATTCTAAAAGATATTAATAATAATCAAATCTAGTTTGGACTATTTCTTTGGTTGCCTGGAGCTGATTCTTTTACATCATGCCAAACTATGAATTGTCTGTATTCATCGGCTTCTAACTAGAAATGAATCTTTCTCATGTTAAGAAAGTGAGAGTTAATATGTATCTGTGTCATGGTAGTATACTTCTACTGCCTACTGTTTAATCACAGGGACAATAGCTGCCCTTCAACAACTGGGACCTGTAGAGAGATATCTCAGTTATTACACAGAAATTTGTTTGCATCTCCTCTTAATATGATTTAATCTCCTGCCTTCTTGTATTTCTTCTTGAAGTAATATTGAATTTATCTTAGTTCTTGAGCTAATATGAAAACTATCTAAAATGTGAGCCAAACAAAACTGCATTGATTTAATCTGGTTTGAGTAGAAATATTTTGGATTATCATTATGATTATGGGTAGGATTAGGAATATCTGATTATTTTCTGTTTCTGAGAATCAAGGGATCTTAGAAAGGTTTTAAAAGATGGAATTAATAGTAGACACCACACAAAAGAAAAAATATTAAAATATAATATAATATAAAATATTAAAACAAATAAAAACAATTAAAAGCTTGTAAATTAAAACACAGAAAACACAACAAATTAAACAGCTTTCCCCCATTCACTCTTCAAAGGCTTACTGGGGGGCGGGGGGGGGATCTTCACTTGGATATTCAAAAATAAAATGAGGTCATCAGCCTAGGTTCTCTAGGAAAAAGAATCTAAGGTCTGGGAGCGGTCACTAAGGGCACATCTGCACTAACCATCTGGGTCAGATTGAAGCTGAATCGATTTTGTGACAGCTGAACATCACACGGAGTTAATCAGGGCAACTCAGCACATGGCCACATTAGCCTTGCCCAACACTAAGTGAAGTTGGAGGATAATCTGAACTCTGGACCAGAATTTGAAAGTATCCCTCAACTTTGGACTCACCTGAACAGTTGAGCCAGTTCCAGAATGGAACCAGTCACAATTCTTCCCACTGCCATCTCATGTTTCCTGGGCTTGGGCAGTTCAGGGAGCCAAGGTGGCTATTACCACCCCCTCCCACCCTCTGTGTCATAGCAGTCTCTGCGTATAACATAAGTGCTACCTCTCAGCCATTCTCTGCAGTGACATTGGCAGGGACAATGGAGCACTGGGAAGGGAGAGGAAAGAGGAGAGAGGGATTCTTCTCTTCTACTTCCACCTTCCTCATTGCCCCACCCAACTGCACTGTTGCAGCCAGAGATCACCATAAAATGGAGTGGGAGACCATAGAAATTGTGACTATCTAACAGCGTCAACTATGTTTGGCCCTGCTAGGTGGTTTCTGTAGTAGCTGGGAGTGTTTCTGTGTGACACATACCAGGGACCATCTGGTGTAAGTCATGCCCAATAGGTCCTGGATTAATGGGTCAGTGTAAATCCACCATAAAAAGGCATATTCCCGTGGTTCCACATAATGTCCATCTGAAGATGATGGTACAGTGAGATGGGCGTCCATACAAATATACAGTTAAGAATGTGACATTTGGAATCTTCCTTAGCTTCCATTTGAATATTCCATCTTCAATCTCCTCCTTCTTCAGTCTTACAGATTCACAGAGGAAACAATAATAAAAATATCAGGAAAATGAAGATACAAAATATTCAAAGTGTGTATTTCAGATACAATGTAACAATTTAGATTGCCAAATACCCTGAAATAGAATGTGCTGAAAACAAGGCAAAGTTCAGAAATTATTTTAGAAATTTTAGAGCAGAATTGGACCACTCAGAATGTCTCATATGAAGTTTATTTGTAACTGTAGAAAGGTTACTGCAAATGAGAAACAGGCTCTTTCAAAGTGACATCCTTCACCATTCTGCTACCCAAACTTTGTGGACGCCCACTTCTATTTTAGCACAGCAATATTTGGAGCAGAGAGGGTTTATCTAACTTGATGCCATAGAAAACAATCACATGCATGTTATGTTCAAAGGAAGAAATAATAAATAATAAAGTGGCATCACTGATAAAAGTTTAAAAACAAACCCAGCAAAATAACAAAAAGGAAGGGAAACCAGTTCACTAAAAGAGTGTTAAAACAATTTGCTCCACTTTCAAATGCCACTATAACCGCACCACCTGTTTATTTGTGAACTATCTCCTACTCACTAAAGTTATGCCTTTACTCCACATTGTTTTCTTTCACTATAGCAATAATGTTTGGCAGTTAATTCTAAAAAGCCATTTGTCCTCAGCACTGTTGAGTTCTTTTGAACCTTGGGAAGTACAGAATAAATTGATTTTAACACTGATTAACTCAGATATTCAAAAGGTTTTTAAGCACATGCACACATACTATACTACTGCCATCAAATAATATGTTCAGAACACTGAGCGATTGATTATAACTTCTGATGACAACATACAGAGGACCATGTGCAGGCAGCACTCCATTTTCCAGACTTTAACACAGTTAAATTGATTTTGCCCAGACTTTCCATTTCATTTTCCTTGGCCAAGTATGGAAAATCACAACCCAAAATGAATTTTTGAGATAGTTATGAATTATTTTAAAACAAGGGTGTGCAAAGATTTTGGCATTCAGTTATAATACCTCCTGAGGTAGAACCAGAAATATTTGCCTGCATCATTAACATACGATTATTTAACTGGGTTTTCTTGTTCTTTATTAAAGAATGTATACTGACAGTTTAACCAGAGGGGGAAATAATATATCTTTAAGCTTTCACATTAAGCAAAATCCAAAGTGTGATACTTCTCAAAATGTTTTTTTTTCCAAAAATTGATTTCATATTCTGTTTATGGGGGGGGGGGGGGATGAGGTTCTCTAGAGGCTCATGATATGCCTAAATACTTTATTGGACTTCAGAAATGAAAAGCTGACTTATGAAAGAGAAGATAATACCAAAGAAACTACAGAAATATTTGCAGTTCATGGGGTAATGCGAGGCAATGGAAGTTTGATGTCTTTTTTACTCTTTTACTTGTCTGAGTCTACAAAGTCAGTCTGCAAGATCTGCTTTACTTTAGATTTATTTCATTACCACCAAAAAGAAAACAAAACAAAATAATTATGCACAGAGAGGAACTTAAAAAAGAGACAAAAATAAAGAAAAGACAGAGTAAAATAGAATGAAGAAAGTGGGTTTTCATCTTCCAGTAGAAAAAAATGATTATTTGTAACAGTAAGAATATGCCAATTTTAGCATTAACTGAGATGTTCCCCAAAACCCATTTTTGTGCACCATGATACAGTGCAGGTTTGGATAATCGTCCTCCCCCACTTCCATCTATCCCTTCCTCCCATTTGACAGGATCTCCCCCACATCAGAAAAATCTAATTTATAGGTTCAAATTTCCTAAGATAAATATAATTCTGGAGCAGTCGTCTCTAACAGGGTGCCATCCAGATTAGTTAGACTACATCTCTCATCACTTTGTAGAGCATCAATTTGGGAGAATCTGCTGGAGCTAACACAGAATTAAATTAAAACTTTTAATCCTATCCCAGGTGTACGGGACAATAAATAATCTGGAAGGCTTCCCCCCTCAAAGCAGCTTACTCTATATATTCATTTATAAGTCTAGAATTTTTTTTGTCAAAGGACCAACCTTATCCATAGGTCAATGTGAGAATTCTACCTAAAATCTTATATTTAAAAGGTACTATCCCTTTCTCTGAATAGAGTAGCAAAAGTCAATAACTGATCAACCTGGAGGAACCTAAAAGAAACACCAACCCTTTCTATTCTCTATAATTTTGGCCTTCAAACCAGCCCTTGATTTATACATGGCTTTGACTTTATATGCATGTATTCAGTATTTGCTGGCTTTAATGCAGTGGTCTTCAAGATAAATATGTTCTCTTTTTTGTGACTATACACCTTAGTATATTGTTGAATTGACTGAATCTAACCACAAATGTGCCAATATTTAACAAAATAAAAACTTTTAGAAAGGGAAATTAGCAAAGTTTTGGAGTACCCTGCTAATTTCCCAGCTCTCAGACATACATCTCAAAGAGACGCTAATCTCAGTTTTTCAACATGTTTAGATGTATCCAAAGCTACTTACTTACAATAACTAGACTAGGGAAAAGAATAGTTCAGACCCTGGGGACATTAAGCTTGCTATAATTAGGTCAACACAGATGCAAAGACTGATAGAGAATTTGCTGATCAAGCCCAAAGGCAGACAAGGAGAAAGTTCTTCTTATTCATAATTTTTCACTGTAGTGACGTTCTTTCACTCAAATTGTTCAAATTTGTTACACATCTTGTTAT
Source organism: Anolis apletophallus (assembly GCA_030556195.1). Taxonomy (NCBI): domain Eukaryota; kingdom Metazoa; phylum Chordata; class Lepidosauria; order Squamata; family Anolidae; genus Anolis; species Anolis apletophallus. Next base: position 142,721,247 of record JARBWK010000004.1, on the reverse strand, counting down.
ATAAAAGAAATTCAGTTGTGCACCTCAACTGCAGCTAGGTTAAATTCATAAATCGGAGCACAACCTGGTTGCCTACACTCCCAAAATCCCTTAAGGGACCCTACATTTGCCAAACAATCATCTATATTAGAGATGCTATTGATATTTTCAAAGATGTGTTTTTCAAGAAAACTCTGGTAAGGAGAATCCTGCACTGACATGAATTTCGTGATGTATATAAATTTTCAAACACTGAGGGAGGGATTAAAGGGATGGCAAGCGAAGTCAATTGGCTGTTGGGATGGGAAACATGCTTGCATGGTCCAGGAGAAGATGTGAGTAAAGCCTTCATTTTCTTCTATGTCCTGCCATCCAAACATGGCCCCAACCTTTCTTCTTCTGTAGCCACAATCCACAAACTCAGGGATAATGTTACTAGTTAAGACATCAAATCAGAAGCATCACCTCAATCTAAACCACCTGGCAATGGTCATGGTACCAACACACAAGAAAATGTCTCTAAGTGCTACAAAAAGAAAAAGAAACTTTACATGTGCCCCCTCCCTCCGAATATTGATATGCAGAATTGGTTTTCTTTATTGAATGCATTTGTTGTCATGCTCAAACTGAAATAATCAACATGAGATACAATTTACTGTACAATCTCTGTCATAGGGAACAAGATGTCATCTAGTTTAAGAAACAGTTCTAACATTATTTATTATGCAACTGTCTGATAAAGGGTGAGATATGGTCATCATGAACAAGTCAGTCTACATGCAGGATGCTGAGAGAGAAATGTCAAATGCCCAGCTTTACAGAAATCACTCCAAACATTCCTTTGAAGAAGTTACTTGAAGAATTTGCCACTGGTGTACACAACTACATTAACATGGACAGACCCATGAGACAAAGTTGGCCATATTTTATTTACTATCCAAAATCCAAAATATATAAGCGAGGCAATCCAGGAAGACCTATTGTCTGAAGTATTACAATTCTGACTGTGGAATATCTGGATGTATGGACTCAGTTCTCAGGTCATATGCTATATGATGTATATAACTGATCCCCTTAGGAAAATCCTATCAATTCATAATTTTTCAGAGAATACCATCCTAGCCACTATAGATGTTGAATCTCTATACACCAACATCCCACACCAGGACAGAAGTAATCAAGAATACAATACTAAACAAGGCTACAGGAGACCTAGCAACCAAACTTTGAACTTGAATATGAATAGCTACTTCACTTTGAGGAGTAGTATGTACCCCTAAATCAATGGCAGATCCATGGACATGTGGGTCACCACAATATACAAATATCTTCCTGGAGGATAGAGAACAATGCTTCCTGAGCACATGCACCCAAAAGCCTCTTCTCTCTTTATAATTTATTGATAACATTTTGTAATTTGACCACATGGAAAGCAATCACACGAGGAGTTTCAACAACTCCCACTCTACCATCAACCTGAGCAATTCACAAAGCAAGTTCACTTTCTTGTCCCCACCGAGCAACTGCACAATGGACTTACAAGCACTATGCTCTATTGAAAATCAACCAATCGTTACACATACTTATATGATCTACACAGAACACAAATTTATTGTTTACCGTCAAGCCCTCTAACATAACTGAATCTCCTCAGACTCACCAGACCTAGGACCACATCAGACAGGCAGGGGAAAAGAAGGGGAATGTCTTCCAGGACGGCCTCTCATCTCACATGATTTCCCATCCTTTCCCTGCTTCCTCTTTGTATTTCTCAATGAAACAAAGCCCAGAATGGCCTTGGAGAAATTGGGTGTTACCTCCAAAGCCATTCTGGGCTCGGTTTTTGCACATTGTCAAAATAGAGCCCCATAAAGTCCCGCTGGAAGTTGCCCTGCATCGTGTGATGGGTTTCATGGGACTCAATTTCAGCAACATCCAGAAATGAGGAGAAGACACAAAGAAGACTGCAGCAGATAAGATCCAAAGACTCAAAACACTTTGATTTACAACAGGCATTTTTCAAGCTACAATGCTCACGTGAGAAACAAACCAATTTACAGTACTCAAAAACCAATTGCAGAATATTTCATTCTTTCTGGGCTCATACTAAGAGATTTACAAGTTGTGGTACTTGAACAAGGAAACTACAAAAGAAGATGAGAGATAGACAGTGCCCAATTGAATTATATTCACAAATTCCAATCCATTAGAAGACAAAAACAATAGCTCCATGGCACACGGCCTATATTAAGATTATTAAGATGTACTCTTATCTTTCCATAGAGATTTTGAACATTGAGGCTGACTTTTTGGTAAGCATATTTATTGCCTTTACATATCAACACTAACTGACCATTGTAAAGATCTGAAAGACCTATATTACCTTCCTCAAGCCTCTTCAAAAATTAGGGTAAGGTTAATGATTCACATTTTTCTGGATCCTAATTCCTTGTATCCCACTCCCACAACTGTATAAATAAATATGCTTTACGTCTGGAATTTTAATATCAATCAGTAATGACACCAGAGAAGGGAGTCATTACTGATTGATATTAAAAAATCCCCATACATAAAGCTCATTCAAAAATAAAAATTAGTCTTAATGGTGATGTTATACTTCTTTTTCTCCCCCCTCCCCCCCATTGCTTCATTTTTATCCATGTTGTAATGTAAGAGATGAACACAGCTGCTTCTTTTTAAAAAAAAAAAATCACAAATTGGTAATCCCAGTGAGTAGGAAAACACACTTGCAAATGTGCATTTATTTGAAGGGTAGTATCCTAAAGCACTGTAACACAGGACTGAATCAATATCAGCCCCAGCATTAGGCAGTGGGGCAGAACTGCTTAGTGGCAGGTGGTGGAGTAGCATGTGAGTGGTGAGGAGTAAAATCCTGAAATAAATAAAAATAAAATGTGTGTAGCTTCTGAGATCCACAGGCAACGTGGCCTGTTCCTCTTCCATGTGCTGCTAGCCAGGATAAAAGATGGGTTAATAAATAAATAAATATTGCAATGTGCTGTGGTGACATGTCATGTGCTGGAGGATACTATTCAATCTCACAGTTTCTGTTTGTGAAGTAGGCAACTGGAAGGCCATCTTATCCTTCATCTATAAAAATGTGTCTGGCCAACTCTGGTCTGAATCATATTTATGTCATTTTTTACATGGCATTCTCTTTAGGGGAAGGTTTTTTTCATGTCATGAATGACTTGAGAAACTGCAAGTCGCTTCTGGTGTGAGAGAATTGGCTGTCTGCAAGGATGTTGCCCAGGAGATGTCTGGAAGTCTTACCATCCTGTGGGAGGCTTCTCTCATGTCCCCGCATGGGAAGCTGGAGCTGACAGATGGCAGTTCACTCTGTCTCGCATATTTGAACTGCTGACCATCAGGCACAAGGGTTTAACCCACTGCGGGGGAGAGTTAGATCTAATGATAATACTATCAATATTTTCCATTGCCTGGATTTTGCATAAATGTTTGCCTCTATAGTTGGACTCCCAGTGTATCATTTGCCATGCCTCATTGTCTTTCCTCTCCCCAGCAGATCCAAAGGTCTTGAAATGGACATATGTTCAAAATACTTTGTGAACTGCCATTTTACATTCAAATAAAATATCATATCTATTTGCACATCCCTCCTGAGGAGCGTTTCCATAGTTTACATGATTTATGATGCTAATAACAAGGCCTTTTGCAGGACAGTTTGAACCAAGATCTTCACCGCTGGGCTCTCAATATGATAGGAAGTCATTTGTTATCTTCAGTCTCAATAAGTGTTGCCTAATTTAATTACATTCAATAGACTTCCAAGGCAGCTGCCAAGTGGAAAAAACTAAATTGCACAGACATCTACTGCAGATCATTAGAAATTAACATTCTGAAGAGATCACCTCTAATATTCAAAAACAACAGAAGGTAATATTTAAAATATTGAGATGAGGACAATCAGACAGACATATACGCTCTCTAACAAATCACAGAGGAAAATCAGAACCCTTGTTTCACATTAAATGCATTAGAAGTTCACGCGTGGTGGTGAATTGACAAAATGCTGTTTCCATGGAGTTTGGCAAAATGCCACAAAAAGACATTTTAAAATATCTGTGTTTCAAAACACAGCCAGACCTGAGAAACCATTAACCCCTTCAAATCTCAATTCAGCCACAAAATCACCAATTGGCCTAAAAAAAAGGTTGACCTCAGAGCCTCAACCCCTCCTTGCAGTCTGACAGCCTGAGAATAATTCACTGGGCTGTTGTAAGGAAAGAACACTCAACAATCAGGGGAATATTGAATGTTGCTGCTACACGGCACAAATGATGCATTGTCTTATAGCTCCCAAAGCACCCTTTTCAATCAGCGTATTATAAATTAGCACATGTCGATGCAATAAACATTAGTTTTCAGGCAAAATACAAAGTGTTGGGTTTGACCTTAGAACATAAGAAGAGCCATGCTGAATCGGACCTCAGCCCATCTAGTCCAGCATTCTGTATCACACAGTGGCCCACCAGTTGTACACTGGGATCTCGAGCAGAAGGGAGGGCAAAACCCTGACCTACTCCCAACCCCCCACAACCAATACCCAGGGAAATCCTGCCTACCTCAACCAACTCCAAGGAGGCACTTGAATGTCCTTTTCAGTAACTACCGATACACTTGGTATCCATGAATCCTGCCTTGAAGTTGTTCAGGCTGACAGCTGTCACAACCTCTTCTGGAAGTAAATTCCATAACCCAATGACCCTCTGGGTGAAGAAATATTTCCCTTTATTAGTCCTAATTTTCCTACCTTGGAGCTTCAGGGAGTGCCCTCTAGTCCTAGTGTTTTGTGACAAAGAAAATAATTTTTCTTTATTCACCTTTTCTATCCCATGCATGATTTTATACACTTTGATCAAGTCACCTCTTAAACGCCGTCTTTCAAGGCTGAAAAGACCAAGGCGTTGCAACCTGATTTCATAAGGGAGCCGCTCCATCCCTTTAAAGCCCTACAATCCTCTGAGGGGTATTTACTCCAACCAGCCAGAATCTGACTAGCAACTGTCACCCAGGGGACCTTTTCATCAGCCACTCCAAGCCTGTGGAATGACCTGCCAGAAGAGCAAGAACAGCTAAATAAACTGCTGGAAATTAAAATACATCTGAAAACTTATCTCTTCTGGCAGGCATCTCCATTCAGGTTAGATCATGAAATTTATACTCTGCTCTGTGTATTTTAATATGTATTTTTGGGAAATATGTTTTAGCATGTGTATTTTATAGAAATTCATTTTAATATGTGAATTTTATAGAATGTTTACTAGGGTTGTGTGTGGATTTTGTTTCCTCTGTTTCCTCCATTTCCTTCAGTACCTTCGGTACTTCAGGAGCCTGTATTGGTAAGGGCCCTCCCGGTACAAAAACCCACCTGACACAAAAGCAAGCAGGAGACGATCTCGGCTCCTCCTCCCTTATTTGGCATCGCAGTTGAATATTTTTGATTTTCCTTTATTTTCCTGATTCTTTTTATTTAATGGGACTGACTGGGAGTTGGGGACCTGGGAGATGGTGGGTAGGGTGTGCGTGTGCATTTTGGGGCTTTCACCCTTTAAGCTTCTTTTTCTCCTTCTCTTCCTCTCCTTCAAGAAATACTTCTAAAAGATTATTATTAATAATAGTAATCCCAGTGAACAAAAAGGGGATCCCATCTCTTCTCTAGAGTAGAAAGTAGAAACAGCTTTAAGTAAGCAAAACCCAAGGAGAAAGGAGATTGCAACCTTGCAGGAAAGTGAGGGAATTTAAGGTAATTCAGGGAGAGTAGCCTGACTGAGCTCCAGGTCATCACTCTTCCTTTTCCTGGGCCTCTTTAAAATGGCTTGGAAAGCTGGTAGTGCTGGAAGAGAAGAAAGCCCTCATGCCTGCCTCTCTTCTAAAGTAGAACAGCTTCAAGAAGCAGTTAACCCAGTCTCCTCTTTTACAAACAAAAGGGAAAGGATCCCAAAACTTACGAGTGGTAACTCTGATGCTCCAGGTCTTAATGAAAGATATAGAAGGGGAGTCTGTGAGAAATTCCCCCCCTCAATAATGGGCTGAATAGGATGCTTTCTTAACCCCGTTGTTGAGGCTCCCTTGAAGGGAAGAAAGGAAAGGCACCCATTCGATAGCATGCCCATTTTTAGGAGGTACTGGAAAACAGATATGAGGGGCTTCTGGTATCCGGCGAAGAGAAACTGATAGTGATTCACCCAAAATTCACAAGCCTAATGTTTACAATGATGATGTGTTTTTAACTATGTTGTAACCTGTCTCAAGCCACAGGGAGAAATGGGTAAGAAAAATAATATTACTATTATTTTTGTCATCATCATCATTATCATCAATCTTAGTTGCAAAATAGTAACAATTTCAGAAGCTAGCAATGACAGAGAGGCCATCCAGGAGAGATACAGATGGATACCTACCTTCACATGCTTCATCATTTGGTTCTTTCTCACCCCATATATATTACTCATTTAATAAGCCCTCACTTCTGTTGGTTTGCTTCATGAAGAAATTTCCGCTCTAGCACACACGCACCTCTGAAGGATATGGTGGGGAGGCATTGCTTGCAGGGCTAGGCCAACTCATTAAGCTGTGAGAACGCATCACTACTTTTTGCTTAGCTAGCACCAGCGTGAGGATCAAGTGTCCCTCTGTGTGTGTGTGTGTGTGTGTGTCAGGAGCAACTTGAGAAACTGCAAGTCACTTCTCATATGAAAGAATTGGTTGGGATTTCTGGAAGTTATAGGCCAAAATACCTGGGGACCCACAGGTTGAGATCCACTGGCCTAGGCAAGCCCAGTAGCCTTCGGAGGAGGTAAGCAGAGAGGGTGGAGGAGGTCCTTGAACAGAGAGTGGCGGGGACCACAGGGGCATACTTTTGGAAGAGGGGTAGTCTTAAACACCGAGTATATCCCTAACTCTGTATTTTATCTTTAAAAGTTTGGGGGGGGGGGTCGTCTTATACCCCCAATCGCCTTGTATGCCGGAAAATACAGTAATTTTGTTGTACAATGACAATAAGGTTTTCTATTCTATTCTATTCATTCTGTTGGAGATCCTACAAGTCCATAAAGCTAAAGAAGAGTAGGCTATGCGGAAAACTTCAGGGACTCTACAATAAGTGGGTGGCATATGTGTACGCATAGTTTCAATGGAATATATGCAATTCTGCGCTTCCTTTCCATATCTGCATTTTTCCTCTTCCAGTACATACATCAACAAGCATGGTTTTTACTGTATTTCAGTTGAGTTCAAAGCAAGAATCTGGAGGCACAACAAACAGTGCAGACAGAAACACGAGAAAAGGGGGGATCAACAAAGAGCAATTGTTTGCCTACACAATACTGGGAAGAGAGAAAGTGTGCAGGCAACAGGGGGTCCAAATGTCTTCCTTCATGGAGAGATGGTGACTTGTTATCTTTTTTCTGAAGAAAGCAGCAAGGAATGGGAACAGTGAGGAAGATATTGGCACTGGGTAGACATTGGCTGGCAGAATAAAGGTAACATATGCAGTCCTAATCAACTCTTGCCTCTTACCTTGAAGAGATGGAAAGGTTTAGTTGCCATGGGAACATTATTAACAAATTGCACCATAGTCGCTGAAGATAACACTGCTTGGGGTTATCAAAATGTATTCCTGGAGGCCTTGATTAGCAAAATTCACCGTTTCGGGTGTGTTTATTTAATATGTTGCCATCTCTGATTGTAGCTGGGTTGTGGGTTTTTTTAGATTCAAGGCTTTTTGATGGATTTTAACAAGTAGTCTCCACATTGCACTATCATCCAAGCTACACAATTCTTCCACCTGTGGAAAAAAATGGGAATTAAAAAAGGGGGGGGAACAATACAGATAAAGGGAATAAAATTGTTGGTTAGGAAATGCTGGAAACTCTTACACTGTCACGCACTAAATGCTAATACAAGTTACTTATCAGATACTAGTTTATTTTATCTATAAAATACTTGATATAAATACCATGGTATTAAATTGTTTGTATTACGCTGCTTGCCACATCTTGAGTATTAATACCACTGCATATCAAACAATACATTCTGTCAGATGCTCTGCTCTGAAATTGCAACTGTTGGTCATTAAACACTATTTTGAATGGAGCTGAAATAAATATAGATGAGCAAATAAATAATAACACTTAAATTCAACTCAAAAAATATTTACATCAAAAACACTTGGAAATTAATCAAAATTCACAGAGGATAATTTGAGTAGAATTATGGGGCCAAAGTTCTTCACTTCCTTGGATTTAAGCAATTAAGACATTTTATTTGATGACTTTTTAAAGAGGCAGCCATGTATGACCCCATCTACATTAACTATTGAATTCAGTTTCAGGACAACTTGGAACTGCAGTGGCTACAAAATGTATGCCACCAAAGCACCACATAGATTAAAGGTGTTAAAGTGTATTAAAGAAAGTCACAGGACAGTCCAAGTTTAACACTTTGATGCATTGCAGGAGATGCGTATCAAAAGAGGATATGGACAAATAGTCAATTGATAATGAGACAGTTTATATAAGAGGAAACTCAAATATGAAGAGCCACACTGTAATGAACACCGGATATCCATAAAGATGACGCGCAGGCAGCAATTCAATCTCACAAGATTTAATCCAGGTATCAGCACAAACTTAACTTATATACAAAACACACCCCCATCACCTGTCAATCATCCCAAAGACCAATCCCCCTGGCTTGCAATACCTAACAGAGATTGCATCATATCCCCTTTGACCCAGTTACACAATATCCAGTGGATATTTCCTCATATCCCTTCTGAGTCAGCAATGACCATGCCAGGGCTTCTCACGTTGGTGTGGTGTGGCTCAAGGCCCATTTCCAGCTCTGTGCGTCTTCAAGGCCACACCTGGTCAGGATTACTTCTGTTGAAGGTTCTAAGATTAGAGCACTCTTTGCTCTAATCGACGGATCTACAAAATACTCTCCTCCCTCCCCCCTGGGAGAAAAAGGACCCAAGAATATTATTCAATCATAACATCCAAATGTCATTTTAACACTAACCAAAAGCTGTGATACACTCCATAACAGGCAGCCATCTCAGCCACTCTCAAACAATCAGACACTCCCTTCTCACAAATGTCCAGCTTGTTCAAGGCCAAATCCTATCTCCAGCTACCCACCTAAATCTAAACAACTTCCTCCCTTCACTGCCATAGCAGAAGGGCTAACTCACAAACTATATATCTCCTGTAACTACTAACCACTACAAATCCCAACACCACATTGCGCAAGGACAAATCAACTGCGCATCCTTAGGATATAAATCAAAACCACACAATCAAACTTCCAAACCCCATAACTCCCAAAACCTACCACTGCAAAACAGGAGGCCACAGGCACAAACTACACAACCATACCTATCCTACTAGGCTATACACCAATTCCAACTCAACAACAAACCGGCCCCTGGAACGCAGGTATGAGCATCTGCGTCCAGGTATCCTGCACACATCTACTCCTGAACCCATACAATTCTCAACCAACTCTCTCCTGGCAGACTCAACAGGAAATCACATCATCCCCTACTAAACTAGCCCTGAAGCCAATCCTCCAACCAAATCATTCCACTTGGAACGTAAAACGATCTGCATCCACACAACTCCACTATCCTTGCCACCCTGGCAAAAGGCACTTGAGAAACCGACCAAAACTACAAATCCCTGAACAGCCAACCACTACACCATCCATCATATACCACACCAACCTAGTCTTCACTAATAAGCTGAACCCATTACACAGGACTATGTCAACTGTGTCCAGCCAATCACACGAAAGAATACATCTTGGCATAAGGCATATACCACTCTCCCATGCGGCCAAACACAGCTCTCTAAGCTATCTAGCCATTACACACATCCACACGACCCTCTTACTCCAACACGCCATCCCAGCACACATTCCTCTAGACAAACCACTACACCCTCACTTGGGGAAAACGCCCAGAAAACTACAACTCCCTCTACTGCGTGGCAAGAGGCACTAACCAAACCACAACTTTCACACAGGGGAAAACCTCTAAAGTCAGGAGACAAACCTTCACTCTAACAATCTATCCCTCTTGGTGCCAAGCCACGAGGTGCAGGAAAACTATAAATCACATCACTACAACCCCAAAACCCCAAGACGCAGGAACAAACCCTTCTGCGTACAATCAACTCAACCTTATCTACATAGGAAAACTATCATTCCTAACTAAACAGAGGCAACTCTAACAATAATTGCAATTTATATGGATCAAGCTGTAAACATACATTTAACCAATGCAACTTACTGGAATAACTTATACATCTCCCTACAAGTTAATACCCCAATATCTGAACTCTCTAAACATGACAAATACACATTTATACAGCAATGCAGTGAACCCCCACACATATCTGGAATACCTTCCCATCTAACACATTAACAATAAAATGCATCTTATACAATTTCACATATATATATGCAACTCCTACAAAACCCCTACAGGATCATATTAATAATCATAAGCTAAGCCTTAGCATCATGCAATCCTGATCTTAGCACCATTATCTCCAACCCCAACTAAACATAGTATATTTCTTCAAGTAACCCCACATCTCAATCCTGAGACCATCCCAGCTCCAGCCCCTCTAAAGACACTTCCCCATATAACAGCAACTTCCACAAAAGCACATTACCACTAAGTTACTGATTTTCCCCAAAATCAAAATTAACATGCTGGTTACTGAGACATTGGCCCACAGTTCATCCCCAAAGTTAAACTCGCTCCGAAGTCCGTCTTTCGATCCAAAAAAGGTTTGCGCCCACAGTTCAATCACCTTCTTCGAAAAATCTTGCTCTGGCCCAAAGAAACTCCCTCCCCCCGAGTGACCAAGGGGCACCCCAAGGGGCATTTCTGGGGTTTCATTCAGAACAAAATTAGCCAGCCCCATTTCTTCCACACCGGCTGGATGGGCCCCAAACAGCAACTCTCCCAAATACAGGATCTTGGCATCGTTCTCCTCTCTCACCACCAACTCAGCTCCGTCGCCCGTCCCCTCACCAACTGGCTCGTACTGGCAATCTCCGGCCGACTCTCTCTCTCTCTCCAAAGGAAAGGCTTCCAGCAACAGGGGACTTCTCAACTGGAATCCTTCGGCTCCTGCTTGTGCAACCAACTCCTGGACCTTTTCACTCCCACCTCCACCAGTCTGCAAAGCAAGCACCTCTGCTTTCGGATGGGAATCTTCACCCACTTCTCCACCGGGAAAACTGCACTCTTCTCCCACTTTCATTTCCTGAGCCGCTGGCATTCCAAGCTTATCTTGCTGCAGCCCTGTCTCCACGGCAACTTGCTCTTCTGGGAGCCTCCAAACTTGATGGGAATTCCCACTCCCTCTTCCAGCCACAGGCACCATAAAGCAGCGGATCAAGCAAGCATGACAGAGAGGCTTCGAAGGAAGGGGTCTTCTAGCCCCTTCTCCGTCTGAATAGCCTCCTCCACACTTTCTTTCTCTTCAGCAACTTCACTTTTCAGGAGGGGAGGCATTCCACCTTTATCTCTCCAACTCCTTATTCCAACAGCCCCATCCTTCACCGGAACAAGGGCCTCTTCCCCTCTCCTCTTTGTAGAATACACTTCAAAGACTTCAGACGCCCACTCGATTTTCACCGGTAAAGCACCCTCCTCCACGTCAGCAATACAGCCATTACAGAGGAGCTTCTTCTCCACAGGAACCTCCATTCCCTTTCAAGGGACAGCAAAATCACTCCCCAAACTAGCAAACTTCCCAGGGCTTCCACAGCCAACACAGTCTCGCTTCTCTCTTCACTGCAGGCAGGGACATTGAAGGACAGGCACTCCTCTGCCACTTCTCCTCCAGGAAGCTCCGTTTCCGAGACAGCCGACCGGCCCTCTCCCACCAGGGCAAAGGCGTCTTCCTCCAAGGCATCTTCAACCACCCACTCGATTTCACTTGGTAAGGCAGTCTTTGCAAGGGTTTTAACCCCACTTTCCGCTCCACGCGTGCTCCACACCTCCGGCTGGACTTCCTCCCACTCCGGAGCATCATCATAACTTTCTGCTGGGAAACATACCATAAGTTCCTGAAACCTCCGAACGTTCTCCTCTAAAGCTTCTGTTTTCCTCAGCAACACTCCCACGTCTTCCTGCCCATCTTGCAGGGCTTCCTTCAACTTTTGCAGCTCGCAAAACCCTCTTCGTAACTCCTGGACCACCTCTTCCTTGGTCCAATAAGGGGACTGGGCTTCCTTCTGCACAGCCCTTTCACCCACAACAGGGTCCACCGGCACTGGTCTGTCCTTCGACACAGCCACCGAAACTGGCCTGTCCTTTGGCGCAGTTTCCCTGGTCCCACATACATCTGGATCCACCTGAGCCGGCGTGTCCATCCGCACAGCTTCTCTGGTTCCCACTTCTCGAGCAAGGCTCCTCAGCCTCTCGATAGCCCCCCTGGGCGCATTCTGCTCCTCTGAGCCCCTTTTCCCCTTCCTCTCCCAAGAAGGGGCACCATCCACGGATTCTTCCATCACCCAATGAGGGAACAAGCCTTGCAGGATCCTCCTAGCCTGCTGCTGCTCCACCTCACTCGGGCCTCTTGAATCACCATGGCACCTACTAGCTTTGGCAGGCTTGTTCCGGCTACTCCTTCCACCATGGCGGTGTTGGCTCTTGGGCCTTGGTTGCTTTCGTCCGGTCCCATCTTCATCAGAGCCTCCAGACTCTCTGCTCGCCCCTCCAGCAGCTCTTGAGGTCTTGTTGGGGTACCAATATGTGGCTAGGGCAACCCCTGACGTACCCATCTTCACAGGACCCTTCCAACCGACAGCCCTCCACCACTCACCACTCCTTCCTGCCGCAGCTTGTGAGCTCTTAGAGGCTTGGAATGGGGCATCTTCTCTTCTAGATCCCCATCTGCCACCTCCATAGGGAATAGGGGTTCTCTAAAGCCCTCCTCATATTCCCCTTCGCAGTCTTCACCGGAATAGTCCCACTGATACTCTTCTTCCTCATCATCTCCCCAAAAGTCAGTGGGACTCACCCATTCCACTCTTGAATAGGGTCTCATCTTCGGATCTTCCTCCACTGCAGAGCTCACTCACACACCCTCAGTGGAAAGCCTTCCACGAAAGGTTTCTTTGCAGTTCTGGCTTCTGTAATGAACACCGGATATCCATAAAGATGACGCGCAGGCAGCAATTCAATCTCACAAGATTTAATCCAGGTATCAGCACCTATAAAGCCAGAACTGGCTTTATCAGCAACAAACTTAACTTATATACAAAACACACCCCCATCACCTGTCAATCATCCCAAAGACCAATCCCCCTGGCTTGCAATACCTAACAGAGATTGCATCATATCCCCTTTGACCCAGTTACACAATGTCCAGTGGATATTTCCTCATATCCCTTCTGAGTCAGCAATGACCATGCCAGGGCTTCTCACGTTGGTGTGGTGTGGCTCAAGGCCCATTTCCAGCTCTGTGCGTCTTCAAGGCCACACCTGGTCAGGATTACTTCTGTTGGAAGGTTCTAAGATTAGAGCACTCTTTGCTCTAATCGACGGATCCTTACACACACTGGGCTATAAATCACAAACAAATGAGTATAGTGCGCCAATGCGCTAATAATAGTGTCCAACTCGAGGGTGGGTAAATACCCGAGCTTAGTCCATGTCCCAAATACAGAAATCCAAATGGAGAACCACAGATGGAGATGAGCCAGCAGAGTGGAAGATGGCAATCCAAAAGTGACAACCCAAGTCGGGTGTATTTATAATCCACTAGGTAGGCTGTAGAGAAGGCCCACGAGTAGAAGTGGAGGATCCAAGGCTCGTTTCGACCCAGAACGGGTCTTTGTCAAGGCCAATATAGTCCCATCAGAGTGTGGTGAAGGTCATGGCTGGACAAGCCAAACAAGAGGAAATCACTCAGTAGCAGTGTCCAGGGCGTGTAGCTACAAAATGTATGCCACCAATGCACCACATAGATTAAAGGTGTCAAAGTGTATTAAAGAAAGTCACAGGACAGTCCAAGTTTAACACTTTGATGCATTGCAGGAGATCCCAGTATATGCCAGATCGCTGGGTGAATTCATCTCCGCAGAAAACAAAGCACACTGTAGGTAACCGACCATCCTTGCTGAAGCTCTTTGTGGAGTTTGGAATACAAAAACAAGGAGTCTTCCAAAAATACACCTAGCATGACTGGCTAGTAGGGTGCTAATTGACTCCCTGGAACAAGGAACAGATTACCCCCCCCCCCCATTCGCAATTATCACACACCCCTTTTTTCCCACCTCCTGTACATCCTCCTGCACTGGTACACATCTCTCCCAGAAATTGGGGCAAATTCACAGAGTTTGAGGCCTGTTTTCTTGGTTAATATAATCACCATCTTACATGAAGGCTGTGGCCTCAAACCAGTTCCAGACCTTTTAATCTAATCGCCCACATAGCAAAACCAGTTCCTGATCAGGGCCTTAAGGCCCTTCTGCACAGGCCCAAAACCCGTGATGGGTAATGGGCTTACCTGAGGGGTCCAAACAATACCACAGGCAAACCTGAATTAATCCAAAGTAAACTAGATTAATTAAATAACTCAGCAGATCTGGACCTTACTGAAAGGTCCAGGTCTGTTGAGATGCTGGGCCTGTGGGGATTGACTTCCAGAACCACATTCCACAATCCCAGGGGTCAATTCCCATTGCCACCCTGGTTCTTCTGGCTCCTAGAACCCAAAGGAGTGAAAGGGCACCCCCTCCCTCCCTCCTAACGCATCATTTCCAAGCATCAGGAGGACTCTTTAGAGTTGTCTGTGCTGCTGGCAGGCCCCCTCCAGTAAGTTTTGAGAGAGCAATGAGGGGCTGGTCAACCTTATGTTGACACAGGATAGCATCTAGCCACCCACTGAGGGAAAGTCCAGGGTTGTGCGAGGGCGTGGGGACTCAAACCCAGGATGAAGCTAGTTATTTTGTTTGAGACTAATCAGTCTTCTATTTCAGCATAATCTTTCCCAGTGAAATCCTACTTTTTTCTAAACCAAAAAGGCAACACATCATAGTATTGTAGTCCTTAAAAGCTTATGCTGAAATAAAATTGTTTGTTCTTAATTAATTGATTAGTCCTAATGGGTTGAAATGTTGCAAACCCCTTCCATCCTTGTATTTGATTAGTCTCCTGCCAGACTCATCACTTGCTTAAATTTCATCACACCATAACTTCTGCATGTGTGATTTTATTCAAATAAATGTATTAACATTAGTTGCTAAAAGAAAATGTATTCTATTTAATTATCTCTTAATCATAATGAAACATAAGTAAATGTCTCCTTTACCTGTCAACTCTTCAGTCATCTAACACATTTTAGCTGATTATTGCTATAATTTAATGTTAGAACTCCTCTTACACAAGGTTATTTCATCTTTGTGCTAAATACTAGAAGTATAAATTTCATCATTACTTGCCATCATTTTCTTATCCAGTATTATGGAAAGCTCAGAGAACACGACAGTCAGAATAATAGTCTGAAAATGTATCATCTCTCTTAACAGCATGGAACACAAAAACCTCTGATTTCCCTTACATTAAAACTAAATTCATTGTCATTTAATGCAGAAATAGAATAAAGAACTGAAGAAGACTCTGGTACAGTTCTCTTTCACTAAAATACATACAGATTGATATGGGGTGGTCTATTTTGTATCATTTCCATGAATTAAAAATGCTTCAACTTCTCTCTCCCTCTCCCTCCCCCCTCTCTCTCTTTGTAGAATCTTAGTAAAATACCGTAGTAACCATTAACATACTGTATGTTCTTAGAATATTGCTCAACTTGGCTGTATATTCTTCCAACAATGCAGTGATTCAAGTTGTGGTAGGCAGGGCTGGCTTCATCATTAGCTAAATAAGTGACAAATATTTGGGAGGCAGCAGTGGCCATTCCATGTATCTTGTGCCTCTGTGCCCATTCTCAAATGCAACAGAAAATTGTCCTTCCTAAACTAATCTGCGTAGCTTATATGATCTCATCATACCATCATAAAATTTAACTAGCAGTCCTATATCCGTATATAGAACTATGGATGAAGGCCACATTCACTTCAAGCAGAGAAACATATTAGTTAGCTCTGATGGCCTGAGAGCTAAATCCAATTGTTAGTTCTAAGTAGAGTGGACCCACTACATTAATGGTTGCCTTATCTTAGCATTCAGCAATTGAATCCCACTCTAGTTGGGATTGGAAGTTCGGCTTAGGCTCTGGAATAGATTTAACTTAATAATAATAATAATAATAATACTTTATTACTTGTGAGTCGCCCTCCACCAATGGTGCTCCGGGCGACTTACATCCTTTAAAAACATAGATACATCAGATTAAAACAGCAGATATGAGCCGTAGAAGGCTCTGCCATCCATCCAGTTCAGTCCCTGAAAGCCTGGCGGAAGAGCCAGGTTTTCAGGCCAGCCAAAAATCTGGCCGGGGCCAATGTGGCCCTGAGCGCAGGCGGGAGCGAGTTCCAGATCGTAGGGGCCGCCACCGAGAAGGCTCTTCTACGGGTCTCTGTCAGCCGGGCCTCTCTCATCCCAGGGATAGCTAACTGGTCGCCATTTATTACGCGTGCGGGTCTTTCGCAGCGTTGGTCTATCAGCTGATCACCCAGGTAGGCTGGTCCCATTTTTTGCCGAGCTTTGAAGGTTATCACCATGAGTTTGTAGATCGCTCTAAGCTCAATGGGTAACCAGTGAAGATCTTTTAAAATTGGTGAAATATGGCTCTTGGCCGATGCCCCGGAGATGAGTCTGGCCGCTGCATTCTGGATGAGTCTCAACCTCCGAGTCGTGGCCAACGGTAGGCCCACATACAAGGCGTTGCAGTAGTCAAGACGGGAGACCACGGTGGCATGAATCACCGTCCTCAGCGCCTCTGGTGGTAGATAGGGGGCCAACCGTCGGGCCCTACGGAGGTGAAAGAAGGCACCCTTGGCAGCGGCCTGGATCTGAGCCTCCATCATCAGTTTCTCGTCCAAGAGTACTCCTAAGCTCTTTACCGCCGGGGCTGCGGACAAGGGCTCGCCCTCAAAGGGTGGTAGTGGAGAGTGGGGGTCGGGTCGGCCGGGCCAGAGGATCTCCGTTTTCGCCGGGTTGATCTTTAGCCTGTGTGCTCTGAGCCAGCTTGTGACCGCCTTCAGCCCCGGCTAAAGCTTTCAGGTACCGACAGCACCCCTGGGTCGAGCTTCAGCAGCAGTTGCGTGTCATCGGCGTATTGATAACAGTTGAAACCGTGGCTTCTAGCGATACCGGCCAGGGGCTGGACGTAGATGTTAAAAAGGGTGGGGGACAGGATGGCACCCTGCGGAACCCCACACTCCAGCCCACATTTCCTGGAGACCTGGCCCTGCCACTCAACCCGCTGCGAGCGACCCCGCAGAAACGATCCTAACCAGGTCAGGGCCTTGTTTTGGATCCCAGAGGCCGCCAAGCGGCGAAGTAGCAAATCATGATCAACGGTGTCGAAGGCCGCAGTTAGGTCAAGGAGGACTAGGACTGCCGAGCCCCTCCGTCCAACTGGCGGCGGATGTCATCTGTGATTGCTACTAGAACGGATTCGACACCGTGGCCCGCCTCGGAAGCCTGACTGAAATGGGTCTAGGCCCCGGATCGTTCCAAGAAGTCCCGCAGCTGGTTTTCCACTGCTCGCTCAATAGCTTCCCCCAGGAAGGGCAGNTTAGCGACAGGGCGGTAGTTCGCCGGTTCATTGGGGTCAAGGCTCGCCTTTTTCAGAAGGGGGGCTAACTCTAGCCTCCTTCAGGGACTCGGGGAAGGAGCCTGTGTCCAATGAGAGGTTCACCAGATCCACCAGGGCGTCCAGTATGGTGTCTATGCAGGACTTGATTAGATGCGATGGACAAGGGTCCATGGGGCAGGTCGTAGCCCTTGCCCCGGTCACCAGCTTTTTCACCTCTTCCGATGTTAGGGGTTTGAATTCGGTGAAGTAGAGCTTGTTTGTCTGGGTTGGATGTCGAATCCACTCATTTCCTTCCTCCGGAATGGGCGGCAGGTCGCGCCGAAGTGCCGTGATTTTCCCAATGAAGTGCTCTTGGAGATCCTCTGCCGTCACCGTAGAGCTGTTGGAATCACTCTGTGGAGACCCCAGAAGGCTCCGGACCACTTTAAAGATCTGGGCTGTGCGGGAGCCGGCGGCTGTAATCTGGGCGGCATTATAGGATTTCTTAGCCTCTTTGATCTCACGTTCGTACAGCCTATGCAGTTCTCTGTAGGCTGCTCTATTTGCCATGCTGGGTTTCCGTCTCCAGACACCCTCCAATTGTCTCCTCCGGCGTTTCAGCTGCTTTAGGTTCGTTGTGAACCACCGTGAGCAGGTTTTCCGGGGATGAAGGGGGCGCCTCGGTGCCACCTGGTCGATGGCCTTCGAGAGGACGCTGTTCCACCTGGCAACTAAGTCCGCTAGTGATCCTCCGGGGACCTCCAGGGGATCCAAAGCAGCTATGAATGCCCTCGGGGTCATCGAACTCCTTTGGCGGACTAGGATGGTCTTTTGTTCCAACCTTTCTGTAAGAGGGGTGTCAATGTCTGCCCTCACGGTCAGGTGGTCCGACCAAGGCACTGTTCTGGATTCACGATGCTTTAAGGGTAGGCCGTGGCTGAAGATCAGGTCTAACCCGTGGCCAGCCTGATGTGTAGGGCCAGTTTTGGTCCTGGGGAGATCCAGAGCCTCCATATGTTGGAGGAACTCCCTTGCACTGGATGTAAGAGGGTCTGAGTCCGGGTGGATGTTAAAGTCACCCAGCACGATGAGCCGGGGGAATCTCAGCGCCCAATCCGCAATCAGGTCCAGCAGTGCAGACATGGCCTCCTTTTGGGCCCCAGGGGCTCGGTAGACCACCAGAATCCCCGTCTTTCCCCGGTTCCTAGAATTGCTCCCAGGCACTCTATGCCGGTCATCGTTGATGTCTGGAGGACCGAGGTAGCGACAGTGTCTTTTACGACCAGGCCCACTCCCCCGCCCCGGCCGGTGGATCTTGGCTGGTGGAAAGCTCGAAAGCCTGGGGGGCTAGCTCCTGAAGAAGGACACAGTCGCTATCCTGGGTCCAGGTCTCTGTGATGCATATGACATCTGCGTCCTGCTCTGTGATGAAGTCTCGCAGCGTGGCCAGCTTATTACAGATTGACCTCGCATTGAGGAGCAGGAATGAAGACCAAGGTGTGGTTGCTGCTTGAGGACGGTCATGGCAGGTAATAGGTCGCAGCTGGGTTGAAGAGGGTTTTTCGGCCCTGTTTGTTGGTGGGTAGGTTTCTGGACCTCCCCTCCCCTCTCCACTAATTACTGGGATGGGACGTGCGGGAGCGCTCGGGTGTTGACGTTGGGCGCCGGGCGCTGAGTTTGCGGCACTTACCCCGAAAAGGTGAAGTGGGGGGGTCTGTTTTTGGGAGCAGTCCGGAGGGGCCGTGCCAATAATGGATTGGGGGCCCTGCAGTGGCTGTGCCGCGGGAGAACTGGGGGGGCCCCTGGACTTTCTGGTCCTAAAGGGACAGGGATTTCTGGCCGGCGGTTCCCTGGGGTTTTTTTGTCCCCTCTGGATGATGGTATTTTGTTTGGGCCGCCTGATTGTCTCCTTTTGTGAGCCGCTGGTCTTTTCGTATGATGCTCCTCTTTCAACGGGATCCGATGACTCAGATTCTCCCGTAGGCTCTGGGGGGCACTCTGTCCGGATATTACTGGGCTGATCAATAAGAGGGGGACAGGGGGCACATGGATCTGTCAGCTGGGGTGCTGCTATCATCTCGGCACTTGCTCTGGTGGCGGCTCTCTTTCGCTGGCGCCTCAAGGCCTTCCCTGCCCTCCTCTTGGCCCGCCTATTCTCTCGACTCTTGTTGGTATCAGACCCACCCGCAGGAACAGGAGGGGGGGTGCGGTTGGAGTTTCCAGTTTGGGTGTGCCCCTTAGCTTGTCTTCTCCTCCGTCTTCGCCCCCGCCTTACCCCATCAACCGGTGGGGGAGGGGAGGCGGTTGGGATGCCGATCCTATGCTGGAGGGGGGGAGTTGGCCCTGTGTGCTTGATTCTGTCAGCTGGGGGGCGGGCTCGGGGACCATCCAGCCCCCCGGCTCGTCCAGCCTGTTCTCACCTCGATCACAGAAAACCTCAGTTGCTCTCTGGTTTTGGGGGCAGGGCTGGACTGCTTCCCTGGCTTCCTCCAGACTGTCACTCCCGTCTCGACGCTGGCTCCGCCCACAGCTCCACTCAGAGTGACGTGTGGCGGCCTCCCCCTCTGCTGACGGAGGGGAGGGGAGGCGAGACGGAGGCGGGGCTACGGGCGCCATTACGGCGTCCTGGGTAGCCGGCGCCATCTTGGCCTGGCCGGCCCACGCCCCCAACGACGAGAATCGGGAAGCCCTGCGTCGGCCGGCGCTCGCCCGGCGCTCTAGCCAGGATGGTCGCGATGTCAGGCGGCTCCTCTGGCTCCCTTTGCTCCAGGCGAGGTTCGAGAGCAGTCCGGGGTGCCTGGGGCTTCTCCGGCTCCGGCGGCTCCCGGCGCTCCAGGGGCGGCCCAGCCACTTCACAAGTCTTTTGAGTTTTTGCTGCTGTTGCTTCTGGCCGCAGCTGTTGCCCGTGGCCTCCGCGGGACCATAAACAGCCACCCCGTCCCAGGGACGCCAACGGGCAGTCATCGCCCAGAATGCAGTCCGTTGCTGAGTGGGTCTCTGGCCCTCGGGAAGACTGGCCCGTTGGCCTCGAAGGTAGGTGAATCGGAATGGGAAGGACTGGGCAGGCCGAAGGCATCTTCCCCAATTTGGTGAGCTGTGTGGTCGCCAGGCAGTACTGGGCTTGAATGGCCTGGATAGCTAGGCGATACTGGGCCTGGATAGCCTGGATGGCGAGGCTCTCCTTCGTGAGAAGGTGGACGTCTGCCTTACTAGGAACTCCGATGGTCCATCTCCTCCTGTCACTGGGGGGACCTTCCACGACCTTCCCAGGTCGGAGGTTCGGACCCCCAGGGGCCAATGGCAGCGAGGGCCCGGTGGGCTGACTTGCCTGGCTAGGCAGGAGCACCGGTCCCGTGGAGTTCAGCAGGAGCTTGCTCTCCCTGCGTCCGACCGCTGCCGCCATCTCGGACCTTTGAAGTTGCAATGGAGCAGCTGCAGGCAGAAGTTTTAAAGGCTCCTGCTCTGTTTGCTCCTCCTCTCACCTCCTCTTACAACTTAGATGTAATGAGATGGCCATTACACTGAGACAAAATTAATCTATGGGACCTAAGACTCCTGTATGTTCCTATATGCAGCCCATTCAATAAGAGACTTTCCTTCTCAATACAGTCTCAACACTCAACATTTTTTCCGTGGTCTCTATCATTTTACACTTCATCATTGTGATGGCAGCAGCCCTAAATGGAGTTGCTATAGTTATGTACGTCATTGCTCAGTCCAGCAGGAACCATGACAACAGTTTCCATGCTTCCCTTTAACCTGTATGTTGTTGCACATAGTTATAGCAGTCTTTAGGATATCAAATCTTGTAAAGGTCCTTCCTTGTTAGTATGGTTAGGTCTGGGTATATAAGAGGAAGAGAAGATCAGTCTAACAATGGGACATATATGACTTCCAAGTTGCCTGTTTATGGTCGTAGTTATCAAATATTTCGATCTTCTTTAATTTTATTTAGAAAAAAACACTTAAAATATCTATCAAATGGTTAGATTCAACTATCCTTTGAATACCAAAGTTATGTCTGTTCCCTGATTCTTTCTCATATATTTCTTGTTTTTATTTTGATTGATTGTGTTTCTATTTCACTTCTCCCAATCTATGATTACACCCTCCTCATTGTGTTCTTTTTACTACTGTTAAGGAGACTTTAGGGTCAGCAAATGTGGGTGTCAGTGTGAAGGCAGTCTGTGGGCAACATTTTCACCATTCTGGTCTTACGACTACATCATATGGGCTAATTGGCCAACCATATGCTGGATACTCTCCCCTTTCACCATGAAGCCCATTACTTCCACCTGGTCTCTGTGGTGAAATGGGTGAGTAAGTATCATAAACACCATGGCAGCAACTCAGGTGGTTTCCTGTGTTGCCTTTGAAACAATGGGGGGAAACCGGGCAGCTGACATTTCCCCTTGTGGGATGAAGCCAGCTGTAAATAGGGCAATGCAGGATGTGGAGTAATGGGTTCCCCACTAACACTCTACCCACACCCCACCAGGATGCCACGGATTCACCATGATGCATGGCGAATCCGTATGCCAATGTGATAAGGCATTTGAGAAGTAGGAAGGGCAGATATAGTTTTTCATTTATAGGTTATTAGGAAACATAATCATGTGGTTGTAAGTAGGATCCTCTCAATATTCGAATGAACTGGAGGGACGTAGGTGCTTAGATTCTTTTCAATCTATATATAGAGGGACTATAAGCATGCATGCTGCAGCTTCCCAAGTGTGAGCAAACACACAAGAACTGAATTAAACAGCAGGTTTCTGGTGACTCAGCCTTCCAAAGAGAAAATTATCATTGCTTTCTTACAGTCCTTCCCTTTTGTCTTAGATGTTTTGTGCACTGACAGATTTCAGGCAGTCAGAACATACAGAATCCTTCCCAAGGGAGTGGTTTAGCTGCAGGCAACTCCCACCCTGCTGATTATATAGAGTCAGTCACAGTGTCACTATCACACTCAATGATTCAAACATTTAACAAGGCAATTGTGACAAACTGCACCAATCTCATAGGAGGAAAATGCATACAATCAGACAACTAGAAGAAGAGACACCTGGAGACTTTAAGATGCATTGGTATTTCCCCAAAGCTACACATGACGGTGGCAGCAGTAGCGTACCATACATGTAGGCTAAATGTGAATTTAGTGCATAGCCCATAAGAACTGCATTTTTTTCACTTTGTGATGCAAACCCACCTAATTTATGAATATGAAATGAAGAGCTATTATTGTTTTTATATTAGCACCTCTTCCAATATCGCAGTGTAGTTCTTAAATCAATATACATTGCCTGGCTCTTTCCTTGTTGTGTGCCTTCAAGTTATTTCTAATTTTTGATGACCCTGCGATGAACTTATAATGACGTTTCCTTTGCAGAATTTCACCAGAGAGGATTGCCTTGCTTTCCTTTGAGGCTGGAGAGCGTGCCCAAGGTTACCCATATTTATGTATTTGTTACTTGTTTGTAAAGCTTGAAGTACCTTTAAAACATGTATATCCTGAGATACCAACTTCTCATTCAGTCCATGAGGTCATCTGGACATGACCTCCTAATAATGAATGCCACACGCTCCTACAGTTTGTTTTTTAAAAAAAAAAATTGAAGCAGGACATTTATCACTGTAACAGGCAATGGCTGCTATCTCAGATGACTCAATGCAGCATAGCAGTTCTGTATGATTATCCACATTAAGCTGAAATACTTACCATATAGTGCCTCTTCCCCCCCCCATCATGTAATGGATTGGGGAATGGGTTTCAGAGACTATATGGTAAGTATATCAGCCTAATGCGAAGAGAATAGCATCAGAGAAAGTTCTGGCTATAGGTAACAAATAGGCAGTGGACCACTTGCCAATATAACCATGTGAAATGATTATCACAATAATGAGATCTGCTGGGGCGTTCCACAAAGATCACCAGATGCTGGGACACAGCAGAAAAATAATAGCCTGAAGCGAGTAGCAAATACTAAAATGCTAGATTCAAAGTAAGGTGCATAGTATTAAAGTTAGTCAACATTATATACTATCAGAAAATCCCACAAACACCTCCCCCTTCCCTTTCAGTAAAAATAAAAAAACACAATTAAATAGATTACTATTTGCAATCAGTTAATGATTGAAACAGCCACCATATTCTACTTCATAAGGCTGGCTCCTTAAGATACTTCAAAGCTCCTGTTAGTGGTCTCAGTAGAGCTTTCCCTTGCAGTGTTATTTTATGATTTTGGAATTTTCTTTCATTTTTTAAGATTTATTGTTTTTCAAAGTAACCTGTTTTGAGTAGCTTCAGAATCTATTATGCCTTATGACCACTTGCCCAGAATTTGAAAGAAAATATAATGTACATAGGACATTGTGGAAAGGCATGGTGAATTTGAAACTATATTTTTAAATGAGTAGTCAGGGGCGGTCTAAGGTAATTTTAAATGGTAAGCAAACATTATTTTGGCACCCCCCCCCCCCAACAGTATTCCCCCCTCCGGATGCCCAGAAGCTCCAGTGCGCAGGCAGGACCGCCCCTGGAAAAGAGGAAAGGAAGTAAAGAGAGAGGGAAGGAAGGAGAGAAAGAACTGAATAAAGGAAGGAGGAGAGAAGGAGGGGGGAAGAGAGAAGGAAGGAAGGAAAGAGGTGGAGAAGGCAGGAAGGAAGGAGGAAGGAGAGGAGGAAAAGAAAAAGGGAAGTAAAGAGAGAAGGAAAGAGGGAGTGCAGTGTCCTATGATGATGATGATGATGATGATCCTCCTGCTCTTGCCACTTTCCCGCCTTTCCATTGCCTGGCGTGCCCCCTCCCCCTTCGCACCTGCAGAAGGAAGGGAGGAACGAAGGAAGGAAGGAAGGCAAGAGGGAGGCAGGCCTCAGCTTCGGCTTCTTCCCTGGTCCGTGAAGAGGAGGAGGGCGGCGGCAGCAGCAGCAGCAGGGAAGGCAGGAAGGAAGGAAGGAAGGAGGAGGCAAGGTGGCGGGCGGGAAGGAGGGAACATCGGCCCTGCCACCTTCCCAGATGGCGCCCTATGCGGCTGCTTACTTGGCCTACCCATAGGACCGCCCCTGTGAGTAGTTATACAATATTCTGAACAGTAGCAGTGAAATATATGAAAAGGATGTGAGTAAGGGAAAGGCAGTGAAGATCCCCATCCAGACAAAAAGGCAGTGGACATTATCTATTTACTAGGCATGCTAAAATTGAAACGGAAATCTAATTGATTCATTAGAAATTCGTAATTAATGGGACTTTTGTTGTTTTACGGCTCGCTGTCGTGAACCAGGAAGTAGACTTCCTTTTACGGTCCTTCAGGTCAACAATATGCGTTAAGTTCGTTAGAAGTTCTAAAGTATTAATTAATTAATTATTGTAGTACTCGCTTCTCCCTGTCTTGTCTTCTCCCGCTCATTTCCTTCCCGCCTTCATTGCTTCTTCTTTTCCCGCATTTCTATGGGGAACTGGAAGTGACTCTGCTGCTAGGCAATGCATTCTGGGAACTGTAGTCCTCCAGGCTTCCCCCCCCCTCCTCCTTCTCCTTCTCTTCCCTGTTGCTCTGCCTTCATGCATCGAGGCTAGAGAGAGGCGAGAGGGGGGGTGCGATGGCCCCTTTCCAGCTGAAATATAAGCCGACCCAACCCTGGGTCGGCTTATATTTCAGCTGGAAAGGCGCCCCGCGCGCCTCTCTGCTTCTCTCTAGCCTGGATCCAGGCTAGAGAGAAGCAGAGGGGTGTGCGGGCCTCTTTTCCAGCTGAAATATAAGCCGACCCAGGGTTGGGTCGGCTTATATTTCAGCTGAAAAGAAGCCCGCACACCCCTCTGCTTTCTCTCTAGCCTGATCCAGGCTAGAGAGAGGCGGAGAGGCGCGCGGGTTTTTTTCCAGCTGAAATATAAGCCGACCCAGGGCTGGGTCGGCTTATATTTCAGCTGAAAAGAGGCCCGCACACCCTCTGCTTCTCTCTAGCCTGGATCCAGGCTAGAGAGAGGCGGAGAGGCGCGGGCGCCTTTCCAGCTGAAAAATAAGCCGACCCAGGGTTGGGTCGGCTTATATTTCAGCTGGAAAAGAGGCCCGCACACCCCTCTGCTTCTCTCTAGCCTGGATCCAGGCTAGAGAGAGGCAGAGAGGCGCGCGGGGCGCCTTTCCAGCTGAAATATGGGCCGACCCAGGGTTGGGTCGGCTTATATTTCAGCTGGAAAGAGGCCCGCACACCCTCTGCTTCTCTCAGCCTGGATCCAGGCTAGAGAGAGGCGGAGAGGCGCGAGGGGCTTTTTCCAGCTGAAATATAAGCCGACCCAGGGTTGGGTCGGCTTATATTTCAGCTGGAAAGAGGCCCGCACACCCTCTGCTTCTCTCTAGCCTGGATCCAGGCTAGACAGAGGCGGAGAGGCGCTGGGCGCCTTTCAGCTGAAATATGTTTCGACCCAGGGTTGGGTCGGCTTATATTTCAGCTGAAAAGAGGCCCGCACACCCTCTGCTTCTCTCTAGCCTGGATCCAGGCTAGAGAGAGGCGGAGAGGCGCGGGGCGCCTTCCAGCTGAAATATGTCGACCCAGGGTTGGGTCGGCTTATATTTCAGCTGGAAAGAGGCCCGCACACCCTCTGCTTCTCTCTAGCCTGGATCCAGGCTAGAGAGAGGCAGAGAGGCGCGCTTGGGCGCCTTTCCAGCTGAAATATGCCGACCCAGGGTTGGGTCGGCTTATATTTCAGCTGGAAAAGAGGCCCGCACACCCTCTGCTTCTCTCTAGCCTGGATCCAGGCTAGAGAGAGGCGGAGAGGCACGCTGGGCGCCTTTCCAGCTGAAATATGCCGACCCAGGGTTGGGTCGGCTTATATTTCAGCTGGAAAAGAGGCCCGCACACCCCTCTGCTTCTCTCTAGCCTGGATCCAGGCTAGAGAGAGGCGGAGAGGCACGCAGGGCGCCTTTCAGCTGAAATATGCCGACCCAGGGTTGGGTCGGCTTATATTTCAGCTGGAAAAGAGGCCCGCACACCCCTCTGCTTCTCTCTAGCCTGGATCCATGCATCGAGGCTAGAGAGAGGCGAGAGGGGGGTGATCGAGGGCGCCGGCGAGCGCGGGGGGGATCCCAGTTTGGCCCAATTCTGTCATTGGTGGAGTTCAGAATGCTCTTTGATTGAAGGTGAACTATAAATCCCAGCAACTACAACTCCCAAATGTCAAGGTCTATTTTCCCCAAACTCCATCTGCATTCACATTTGGGCATATTGAGTATTCATGCCAAGTTTGGTCCTGATCCAGGATTGTTTGGGTTCAGAGTTATCTCCCTAAATCACTGTCAATTCCTCCCAAACCCCTCCAGTATTTTCTGTGGGTCATGGGGGTTCTGTGTGCCAAGTTTAGTCCAGGTCTGTCATTCATGGGGTCTCAGCTGTGGAAGTCAGAGCTGAATTGGTCGAAGGTACTGCAAATCCCATCATCCGTTGTCCATCCTCCCCCAAACATATTGTTTTTGTGATTAATCCCTGTGCTTTAACTTTGGTCAATTTGTAACAATGAAAATACATCCTGCATATTAGATATTTGCATTAGAATTCATAAGAGTAACAAAATTATGAAGTATCAACGAAAATATGGATGGGGGTCACCACAACATGAGGAACCACTGCATTAATACATATCTCTCTCTCGGCATTACTTCACGAACGAAGATTCAGGAAGGACTCATCCCACACTTTTACAAGCGCTGATGACTAAAGAGGCCAATCTGAGATAGGCAAGTTCGGTTGCAGAGCACAGCAGAAAGTCTATATATTATACATATATCTTTCTGTTTAATTGCTATTAGGGAAATAAAACGTGAACAAAGGAAGGAAGGAGACAAAGGAAGAAGTAGTAGAGAAGGGGGGGAGGGAAGGAAGGAAAGAGAAAAGAAGGGATGGGGAACCAAAGAGCAAAGGAAGGAATGAAAGAGGAGGGTAGAGAAGGTCACAATTGTACTGAGAGCTAGTAGCTAGCTCTTATATTTATGTTATACATCTACAGTTTAAGGTGAATGTTCCCACATTGATTTTTGACTGTTTTTGACTTTAGAACCAATTTAGAATTTCGTTAGTAATTAAGTTACATTTTAGAACTTTTTGCAAAATTTTTTGTAAGTATTTGATATACTAATAAAAAAAAAAATCCCCCCCCCCATTTGATTTTAGAATTGCGATTTTAGGATTCTAAACCAAGCCTACTATTTAATCACAGTGAACCTGTTACAGGCCAGGAACAGCTATGGTATCTGAAACATTTAGTTAAAATAAACTAAGGTTCTACTGCTTGCCTTTACTAAACACAAATTTATTTATTTATTTATTTATTTTGGACATTTATACCTCATCCTTCTCACCTCCAGAGAGGGACTCAGGATGGCTTAAAACAGGCAATCCACAGTGCCGATACAATCATTAAAAATCACAATACAATTGAGCATGCCGTTATGAAACAATTACTTTATAACAATCAATTTAAAACAGTTTGCCGAATTAAAATACCATCCAGGTCAAAACACTGTGGTAGTTAAAACATTACCGTCCCAATTATTCCAACTTATTGCTCAAAAGCTTGACCCCACAGCCAGGTTTTAAGTTTTTTTATGAAAGGTCAGGAGGGAGGGAGTTCCACAGCTGAGGAGCTACCACGGAGAAGGCCCTATGTCTCATCCCCACCAGTCACACCTGTGAAGGTGGTGGGACCGAGAGCAGGGCCTCCCAGGATGATCTTAGCATCCTTGGAGGTTCATAGAGGGTGATACATTTGGACAGTTAAACTGGGCTAGTGCCGTTTAGGGCTTTATAGGCTAATAAAGCCAGCACTTTAAATTGTGCTCAATATATGATAGGCAGCCAGTGGAGCTGGTGTAACAGGGGGGTTGTATGCTCCCTGTATCCTGGTCTGGTGAGCAGCCTAGCTGCCGATTGTTGTACTAAATGAAGCTTCTGAGTAGTCTTAAAAGGCAGCCCCACGTAGAGTGCATTGCAGTAATCTAGTCAGGATGTAACGAGTGTGTGGACCACCATAGCCAAGTCAGACATCCGAAGATATGGGCAGAGCTGGTGCACAAGTTTTAACTGTGCAAAAGCTCCCCTGGCTACCACCGAGACCTGGGATTCCAAGCTCAGTGATGAATCCAGGATCACTCCCAAGCTGCAAACCTGCGTCTTCAGGGGGAGTGTAACCCCGTCAAGCATGGGCTGTAACCCTATACCCTGTTCAGCCTTTCGTCTGAGCAGGAGAACCTCTGTCTTGTCTGGATTCAATATCAATTTGTTCACTCTCATCCAGTCAGTTACAGCTGCCAAGCACCGGTTCAAGACCGGGACAGCTTCCTTAGTATCAGGTGAAAGGGAGTAATAGAGTTGAGTATCATCTGTGTACAGATGACCTTGAACTCAAAAACTCTGCATGATCTCCCCCAACGGCTTCATGTAGATGTTAAACAACATGGGGGACAGTATTGACCCCTCAGCATGATGTCTAAGAAGGATATCATGATCAATGGTATCAAAAGCTATGAAGAACACAGTTTTCCTCTCTTCTTCCTTGTGAAGGCAACCAACAAGGCCTTAAATCAGATTATAATGGATCCTTAGAACTGGAAGGCCACAATTAACTTGTCTAAAGATGGAATGTTGAACACTGGGCCATAATTAACCATTAGAGGTGAATCCAGGGCGGACTTTTTCCAGCAAATGCCTTACAACTGCCTCCACTGGGTATTCTACAACCCTGCTTTGTTGTAAGGAATCACTGACTACACACTTGTTCAGTCCACTACTAAAGCCTTTAATGAGTCAAGAAAGGCTAATTAAAGGGCTTCTAGCTATCTGCCCACATCCTCAAACAGTATAAATTGAAAAGAATCCATAATGGACAAATTAGGGCCTCAATTACATTCACCAAACATATTAGCTATAATTCTGAGTCAGAACATAGTAAATGAATTGGTTCATCTATCCATTGTGATTGTTTCTAATCTGTCAATAACTGTTGAGTGAAATGGAACCTAACAAACTAAGCAGAGTTTTTGCCAAACATACTGCAAACTCTGTTCATACCTCAGGTTTGAATTACTAATTGGGATATATTGGGTTATTTTTCTATCTATAGATAATAGGCATGATAACAAATCAAAAAATGGCGATTCTAAAATCAAATGGGGGGGGGGATTTTTTTTTGGATTAGTATATCAAAGACTTACAAAAAAATTCCCAAAATTTTCGGAAATGTAACTTAAGTACTAACGAAATTCGTTAGAAATTCGTATGCCAGAGCATGTGCTTTCCAGATGGTTTTGGCCTACAATTCCCAGAAATCCTAACAGCTGGTAAATTGGCTGGGATTTCTGGGAGTTGTAGGCCAAAACTTGAATAAACCACACTGAATTCTAGATGGGACTCTCCAAATAGGAAGGAGGGAGGGAAGGAGGGAGGGAGGGAGGGGGTTTTCTATTCTTGGAAGCAGCAAAAGAAAAGGAGGAGGAGCCCCCTCGCTCCTCGCTGCCTCTCTCACCCCGATCCTGAGGAGCGAGGGGCCCAAGTTTGCCCAGGCTGAGAGGAAAGGAAGAGGCCTGAGGCTGTGAGGAATGGTGGGAGTTGAAGTCCAACACACGTACCTGGAGGGCTGAAGCTGGTCCCTGCGATGGGGCAAGGCAGAGCAACGGGGAAGAGAAGCATCTGAGAGAGCGCCGGGAGAGAGAGGAGAAGCGCGCGCGCGTGTGTGTGTGTGTGAAGCAGGCCTCTGCAATGGGGCATGCATGGCAGCAGAGCAACGGGGAAGAGAAGGAGGGGGGAAGCCTGGAGAGAGAGGGAGAAGCGTGCGCGTGTGTGTGTGTGTGAATCAGGCCCCTGCGATGGGGCATGCATGGCAGCAGAGCCACGGGGCCGAGAAGGAGGGGGGAAGCCTGAGAGAGAGGAGAAGCGTGCGTGCGTGTGTGTGTGTGTGAATCACTTTCCAGAATGCATTGCCTCTACCTCTACCTAGCAGCAGCGTCACTTCCAGTTCCCCATAGAAATGCGGGAAAAAGAAGAAGCTGAATGAAGGCGGGAAGGAAATGAGGGGGAGAAGACAGGGAGAAGTGAGTAGTACAATAATTAATTAATTAATAATTAAGAATTTCTAACGATCCTAACGCAAATTGTTGGCCTCACGGACCGTAAAAGGAAGTCTACTTCCTGGTTCGGGGCAGCGATCCGTAAAACAACAAAAGTCCCATTAATTACGGATTTCTAACGAGATTTCCGTTTCAGCATGCCTAATAGATAATCCGCCAAAATGTGTGTCATTACACATGCAAAACACGTGCCCTGGCCATTCCTACATATGCTGGACTTTTTCTCCTGATCAGTGTGTTGCCAGGAACACAAGCCATATTCAGAATAGTTGGGAGGCTTCGGTCACATCACCATCCTCAGCCCCTCTCACACACACACATTTTAACCATAAAACAAGGCTTTTCCCCCTTCTTGTGGCTTTCCAAGTCCTGTACAAATTGCAGCCCATCTGTTCATTCCCCTTTTCTGCTGCTCAACCTTGTTCCAACAATCATAGTACAGTAATATTGAACCATATTTTTTATAACAGAGACACCTGGTATGAGCGGCACAGTAAGTGGTGCCCTTTAATTATACGTTTAAGCCAGAATATAACAATATTATTGTTTTTCCCCCCTGGTAGTGGCCAGTTGGTGTTCAATTAAATATGGTATTCTCTTTGAACATTGTAAGCAGGTTTTGTTTTGTTCCTAGTCCATAATTCTTCTAAACTATGCCTTAAAGGGTCAGACTCTTGGCTCCTAGTGGTTCTTTCTCCTTGGCAGGCCAAATACCAATTGTTGATGGCTCTCTTGCTTGGGTCATGCTGTGCAACTG
Source organism: Anolis apletophallus (assembly GCA_030556195.1). Lineage (NCBI taxonomy): Eukaryota > Metazoa > Chordata > Lepidosauria > Squamata > Anolidae > Anolis > Anolis apletophallus. The sequence continues at coordinate 142,689,631 of JARBWK010000004.1, read as the reverse complement.
AACACAATGGTGCTGTCTCAGCAAGTACAATGCTTCCTAAAATGAAGTAACTGTAAAAAAAGATACTGTCACATTACATGGGCAGGTGTTATTACCTGCAGATAAAATTTATTTGTATTAGATACAATGATTAGACTATGTAAACTTGCAATTTCATTCGTTTCTTTAGTTCACAATAGTTTAGAACCAAGATGTCTCTTTTCTTTTTGTCCGTTCTTGTTGGAGTGTGGTATGGATTTAAATCTTTGCTGATTTTACACTTGCATATAAGACTCAATCATTTTAACAGTATTTTTGTGCATTTTGATTTCTCTGTGTTGGGACTTGTGGGGAAAATGACGATTTTGTGCTTCACAAAATAAAAAAGATTTGCCTGCAATTTTAAAAAGTTCCTAAGCACAAGAAATCTCATGCTATTGGATCATTTTTGACAGCATATCTTGATTTCTCGTGATTTTCTCTTGATATGGATGAGAAAAATTGAGTATTATAATGACTCTCAATTGATATGTCATTAGCCATGGTAGCTCGGATCTAAGCTGTAAATATGCACAGAAGGTCACATGCTCCAGGAACGGTGGGGTAATAAGAAAAGAGAGTAAGGTTTTGGGTTTATCAAGTCAGATAATCCACAATACCTGCTTTGAACTGGATTATCTGAGTCCACACTACCATATAATCCAATTCAATGTTGATTTTATACAGCTGTGTGGAAGGGCTCTAAGAACTTCGACATCTCTTTTCCTATATGCCTGTCTCGGATATTGGTGAAAATGAAGCTTTACTCAAGTGTTATTACCTGTTCCCGTAGAACACTTGTGTCAAATGCAAGGCCCATGGGCCAAATTTGACCCACACATTATTTTATGTGAGCCAGGAGGCTTTCAATGCCAGACAACATCAATAAATTTATACAGTCTTACAGTTATCGACAGTGCTTTGAAGGCAACAATAACAGTGATATTGCCCTCATTGAAAATGAGTTTGACACCCCTGTGTTAGAGGAATGCCATAGCCTGCATGATTATGCCCAGTCCCAGTGTCCCAGTGTTTACAGGCTCTGCCCCTAGGACTTGGGGGGAATGATTTTAAAAAATCCATTTCCTCCTTGATCTGCCTAGAGAAAATGTCACAAATAAATAAAATCATGAATATAATCACCCTTAGGTACGCTTCTAAAAATTCCAACCTTTTATGTGTAGTAAACTCTCAATCCCTATCTCGAATATAAATATTATGCAAGAGGGAAAAGCTGAATCAACATAGTCCTGCAGACTGATTTTTTTTCACCTACAACTAGAATGGAGTAAAATGTGGACAGATAGAGGAGAATCCTCGTCCTGCTTCTCTATTGCCAAATTCTATTCACATGAAAACACTGAGGTAGAGGGAAGAGCTTTTCATCCCCACACCCCTTCATTCATTTCGCAATGTGAGCTAGATTGTCAACATGGGCACCAACTGTGTGGCATGGACATCTGCCCACTCAGGCCTTGCCAAAAACTGTCAAGCCATTGCACAGACAACATGCTAAACAGCTATCAGGTGAAAATGAATGGCTATACCAAATCAAGGTGTGTATGGGTTCCAGGGGAAAATGGTTGGATAATTACTCAGGCTCAAGAGCAAATCTTTCTCATTATTACCAGAATCCCATGATCTATGTAGAAATGGCTTAGATCCAGTTTCTGAAATGACATCTCTAACTTAAAGCATACAAAGATGGAAATGTAGGCAAATTATAGACTAGCTAAACTTTTTAAAAATTGTAATGGAAATCTCTGCGTATCCATATGCTGGTATCATATGCAGAACTATTTTCACTAGACAAACATCCAGTTACACAGTTTCCTGCTAGGCACACCGTTTTCCCCATGCAAAGAGAGCAGTCTTGCTGTTGTTCAATTTGTAACACAATTACTGTTGCATAAACTTCATCAGACACAATGGGACCTTGGTTCCCACATGGGTGGTGTTCGAAAATTTTGGTGATTGTATTCAAATACATCTGAAACTAGTATGGTTATAGTCTTTGACTATGTCTTATACATCAGAAATTGCTCTTTGGGGTATATTGGCTGCCACAATGACTGTACAAGAAAGAGCTTCCTAAATCAGCCAATTTTTGGAGATGTAATATTGCTAATGCTTCCAGAATGCATGCTTTATAGTTGTCTCATAATAAAAAAAACATTTAGAGAGAAAGTAACTGAATGAGTAAATTTGGTTTTGGAAAAATGTTTAAACTGATAGCTTTTGATTAGTCAGAACTGCATATTCTAATTTTATATTCCATTCTTGCTTTTGTCCTCTTATGTCATAGTAATTTATAGATAACAATTATATCTATATCTATAAATAAGTAAATAGATTAGAACTATGTGGCAAATATTGCAACTTGACCCATATAAGTTGGTTTGGCTACATGATTTGCCTCAATGATGCTAGGGAAAACCAAAGCTGTACAGACTATAGTAAACATTTCACTTGTAGATACTACCAATTTTCATATCTGGGTTCTACCACAGAGTCGGTGTATGGTAAAGTTGCAATTGATGAGACAATATTTGCCACATAGTTCTAATAGGCCAATGGAGAACTAGCAGAGTGGGTGGTGATCAATGCCACCTTGGAACAAGGCAGAATTCCAATTTGCCTAAAGGAGGCAGTTGTGAGATCCATGTTACGACAAAACATCATTGAACCCCTCTGTAATGGACAACTATAAGCCAGTGTCCAACCACCCCTTTTTGAGCAAGGTTTTGGAGCATGTGGTGGGTTCTCAACTCCAGGGATTTCTTGATGAAATGGATTATCCAGATCCATTTCAATCTGGTTGCAGTCCTGACTATGGAACAGAGACAGCTTTGGTCGCCTAGGTGGATGCAGAGAGCTAGACAGGGGGAGTGTGTCCCTGTTGGATCTACTGGATCTCTCAGCAGCTTTCAATACAATTGACCATAGCATCCTTGCTGGGATGGGACTGGGAGGCACTGTGTTAAAGTGACTCCAATCCTTCCAGATGGACCACATCCAAAAGGTGGTGCTGGGGGACCCTTGTTTAAGCCCCTGGCCATTGACCTGTTGGGTCCTTGGGGTTCCATTTTATTCCCCATGCTGTTTAACATATACATGAAACTGATGGGAGAGGTCATTCAGAGTTTTGAAGTATGGTGCCACCTATATGCAGATGACAACCAACTCTACTCCTCCTTTCTAACTAAAGCCAAGGACGCTATCTTGACCCTAAACCAGTAATGGACTGGATGGGGGCGAAAAAATGAAACTTAATCCAAACAAGACAGAGGTGCTCCTGGTCAGTCAGAAGGCAGATCAGGGAATAGGGATCCAGCCTGTGCTGGTTGGTGTTACATTCTCCCTGAAAACCCATTAAGACCTGTATTGTGTCTTCTTAAATCAACATTATCTGTTGGCTAGGAGATTCATCACTTAGGTGTCATTCCTGCTTTGAAAATATTTAATTGTTAATCTAAAGAAGGGTAGAATGATTAAATTGATTGAACCCATTGGGTCAATACTTATATAAATCCTATTAGTTCAATAGGTCTGCTATAATTGGGATAATGATTGAATTTAGCATTTAGTTGCTCCACAATGAGGAGAAAAACTAAGGGTGAACTAAAACTATGGGAGTAGTTCTGCTCTACATTATCAGTTATTCTCCAAAGAAAACCACCTCCTTTCAGTTATCTTTCATATAGGCCCAGTCAGAACAGGTACTGGCTATGCAAGAGCCTGTTGCAGGTCTAACAGCTGCTTTTATGTCCATGTGTATGTGCTGCAAACACCAATCTTTACAATTTTTACTAGCAGTAAAAAGTCATGTAGCCAATGACATTCTGCTACATGGTGATATCCCCAAAGATGAATGAAGAGCAAGAGCAATTTTCTTGCTCTGTATTAGTTTGTTTATGCAGAGCAAGAGCAATTTTCTTGCTTTATATTAGTTTACTCTGTTGGTGTTGACACTGCCACATAAATTAACAACCACTAAGCATACAAACTTAAGGGGAAAATCATACTGTGGATTCAGGAGACATTTTGAATCCCAAATCCCAATTTCCCCGCAGAACGTTTAAAATCTGGATTATATTTGCCCAACTGTCATGGAACCCATCAGACATTTCTGATTATAATTGCTTGGAAAAAAAATACCTCTCACAAAAAAAATATGCTCTCAATTTGAGTATGAAGCGGTCAAAAACTAGAATTAAGGTTAGTTTTTTTCCCCGAGCAAATATTATTTATTATTTGCCTATTTGCCTAAAGATCAGTAGCTATTTTCTGCTCTTTAAAGCCTTTCTTTTATTTAGCTCATGTGCCGACTGCAGGCAAATGCAAACCACAGATTATTGTCTTCATCCTCTACCCACAGTGTAAAATATCTCCACTTGGCATGTTTTATTAATCATTTTCTCTCTTTTGCATTGTGTTAGGAACTAGCCATTTCGCCTATTATTTTCAGTTTCCCAGCTATCAGTCTTTAATTCTCCTTTTTAAAAGGAGCAAAGTTGATGTAGAGGGGAGCATAATCAAAGGTCCAAGGTGTTTCCTCCTTGACTAGAGAATTTTGCCCTTTTATCTCATTGCCACCATCTAGGACTGCCAGTGTGATATGCAAGATGCACAAGACCTTTCTCCACCACATCCAGCTGCCATTTTCTACTTCTAAGCTGCATTGTGCTCCATATCCTAGTCATTGTGCCATCCCCCTTGTTCCGTCTTCCAGACACCTGTTTTGTGTTGCTCCCAGTTCTGGATGGCAGCATCCTTTTGCATTTTCCTTTAGGGTTGCCATAGACCCTCTGGGACCCTGTTAGTCAATCATGTACAAGTTTGCAGCCTGTTTTGCAAAGCTTGCTGCTGAAGCCTTGCAAATGTATCCCTTTTGTTTGGGGCCCGCCCCTTTTTTCCCTGGGGATGAGTTCTCCATTTTGAGATCTCTCTTCAGTCCTTCTCAGGCTGGAGAAGAGCTCAGATGTGCTTGGCCAGTCAGGTTAACTGTGTATAGGCCACCGTAAGTACTGACTTAACGCTTGACTGAATTGCTTGACCGCTGGAGTTAGATAAGCTAATTATACCATGCTGTGGTTAGCACTGCTTGTTGTATATTGTAGTTATCTAAATGCCATTCCAGCATCGGTTTGCCTTTGAACTGGCTCTAGGCATAGATAGGGAAGGCATAGCTCCTTCTATTCAGTAACCTAGAGTCAGGGTGAGGAATATCTTCGGATTTCCTTGCCATTTGGAGGGAGCAAATGGAGACTTTGCAGTCTTAGTCAGCAACGCCGGAGAGAAGCAAGATTGCCAGGGAATTTTCATTATACCCTCGTTTCGTATTTTTTGCAACCGTTAAGCTTTGTGCCAAGTCCCTCAAAGACTTTGTTGCTGAATAAACCTATTTGTTATCTTCAACCTGGAGTGGTTTTTGGGTTGCTGGACCCCTGAGCTTCTCAAGTAGGCATCCTGCAGTCCACCAGGCATATAGGAAAGCACATTGCAGTTTTTATTTTCAAAAGGCACCTGGTGTGACGGCATACCCCTTCTTTATTATCTTATTTAGAAGACCTGAGAACCCTATCTTCAGTAACTGATTATTGTGTACAAATAGTGGTTCAGTTATTGCGATTATACTGAGAACTGAATTAGCACATGGGAATATGCCTAAACTGTTGCCTATGATCTGTTCTTTTCTTAATTAGCAATGAATAAATTAGGATCAGAAATATGTAAACTAGCTATGCCAAGTTTCAGCACATCCTTCTAACATGTGAAAATAGCACTGCATAAGAGTTATAAGTTTACCCTTGTCCAAATTTGTCTTACTTAATTAGTAGCTCACCTTTCATGAAAGTCCTTGGAGATTATTTTCAGATAAACCATGCCTTCATATCTTGGAATTCATTTATTATATCACTATATACATATTCTGCAGATAAGCCACTTCTCCCAAATCATGGCCATGGATTATAATAAATATCACTCAACAGGCTACATTGCTACTGATCAGTCTGCTAATCCATATCAGCTAGATCTTCCCTGTAAATGAGATTTAGTTGAAGTCTTTACTGAACAAACCTCAGTAAAGACCTCATTTACAACCCTCATTTTTAAAAGGTTAGCTCTTGAGAAAATAAGACTCTGTGCCACAATTTTATACACTGCTCACCATATAAAATCTCATTTTTTTCTTTATTGTGGCCATAGACCAACATAATGAGAGTGGGTACAATCTAGTTCGAATGTCTCCGTAAAACAGGCACAGCTGATGGGAAGGCATAACATTGTGCCAAGGTAGATGCCCTCCAATGTGACTGCTCACCATTTATATGATGGCTCAGTTGTACCAAAAAAAAAACCAACCTATACTGAGAGCCCTATCAATTCTCAGTATAATAATCACAATAACAGTAGCACCAAACCATATTTGGCACTGTTGGGCAGTCAGGATGTACATGTTGTGCAGAATAAATTCCAATTCAGGATTTTTCTCATCAGTGTTTGCTGATGCCCAGGAAACACATTTTAAAGATTTTTCAAATGTTATTTAATATTCTACCCATCCCTAGTTTGTGGGTTGTTTAATTGTCAATTGATGAATATGTGTGTTTGTGTGAATCACAGACCAGATTTTAGAAACTGGAAACTAAATCCAATTCATCATTCAAATTCCATAACTACATCCATTTTCAGCATGTTGTATTACTCACTCTGCAGTTGAAGCTGAGAAAACTGTCTTATGAATGAGGCATCAGCCTTAAATTCACTGTCACAAATGTAACTGAATACACAGAAATTCAAACACAGAAAAAGATAAACACACCTTTCATCCTTGAAGAACTTATCAATTAGATTGCCCCCCACGTTCACATATTTTTTCATCTTATCTTATTTGAGTCATATGAAAAAAAAAAACAAATGTGGATATTTTCAAAAACAAGAATGATCTAAACTAAATTTCCAGTCTTCTTTGGAAAAAATACACCAAAAATAGCCCAACAAATAAAAAAGTGATAGAGCATCTACCCATATATACTCAAGAATAAGCCGACCCAGGGCACCTTATTTTACCACAAAAAAACTGGGAAAACTAATTGACTCAAGAATATCATGTAATAATAACACAAAAGTTGAATCAGATTGGTCTATCACATACATAGTAAACTATAATAGCTCTCTGACTGAACAAATACATTTTGCAGCATTAATAGCAAACATAATTGTTTGACATGCGTCAGAATAATGACAGTCTGACAAAAACCAGCAATTCTTCATAGTTCTTCAAATAAAAAATGCCAGAATTCATCCTGAGAACCTCTCTCTTGGGTTCTGACATATGAACAAGTAATGAACAAAGTGAAATATCTCAAATTTTCCCAAATCACAGATTTAGAGAGCCATTGTTTTTATTGAAGCCTGCTGATATTTTCCATCCAATAATAGATATGGTTCAAACCTGTATTTCTATATATGCAATGCAGAATGAGACGATAGGAAAGCTTGGAGAAGATAGTGATGCTGGGGGAAATGGAAGGAAAAAGGAAGAGCGGTCGACCAAGGGCAAGATGGATGGATGGTATACTTGAAGTGACTGGCTTGACCCTGAAGGAGCTGGCGGTGGCAATAGCCGACAAGGAGCTCTGCCGTGGGCTGGTCCATGACGTCACAAAGAGTTGGAAGTGACTGAACGTATAAACAACAACAAAATGCATAGCTAAGCAAATATAAGTGTTTGTAGATATTGGGCTCTCACGCGGTCAATTTTGATCATTGATAGGGGGAAATCCCTGAAAATATGATAAACAGTGAAGCTCATATACCTAGTTCAATCTTTGAAGTTAATTTGTCTTTAATGATAATATGGATAATATATTTCAAGAGACAACTACTTCTTGACACGACTTGGCCTAATCTTCCTTCTTATTTATTCTCTCAAACAAAGTTTGCGGAAACAGTCTTCAGGCATATTCTGTATTCTCCTATATAATACAAAATAACTATCCTTTGAGATCTACTGTCGAAGCTGCCTCTGTCCTAAGGAAGGAAGCTGGCATTCCTTGGAGCTTTATAGAGAGACTTCAAATGAAACCTATTTTAACAGGCCTCCCGAGTTTTTCAGGTTGCAAATTCTTAATCCCCAGATCATGGTATCTTACTTAGGTGGTCCCTCGTCCGAGTATGATGGCCTTCCAAATGTAGTGTCTTGGCTGTGGATATGTAGGTGACTGTGGAGCCATATTCATGTTCCGCATGTTCTTCTACAGTGGGAACATTTCCAGATGGAAGACAATCCTACCTCTTGGCATGTTTCTCCATTTCACCCTGCCATTAATTTCACCCTCCATTCTGCCAGTACTACTGGTCACAGCTGACCTCCAGCTAGAGTGTTCAAGTACTTCTTCACCACAAGAAGGTGACAATCCCTTGAGGGGGAGATCTTTGTACCACATTGGATGTGGCTAATGGCTTTCCCAAGTAATATATTTAGTCTGAAACCACCTACCTTTGTCCTAAAATATAAAATAATCACAAAGGGGCCCTTTATTTCTTGTGTATATTACTTTTCTCTTCAGGAGTTGAGATGTCTAAGAATCTATCTCATTTACATGAAGGTAATTGGTGGAATAACTTTGTTCAATTTTTCTAATATCTAGTTTCAATTTATACCCCCAAAAGAGGACTGTCTACCACACACCATGAACTTAGAATTTGTATAACTGATTTAATATTTTTCTGCTTAGCAAAAGCATATACCTTTTTAAGACTTGTTAACTCAATGTTTCCTCATTGCAATATCAAGTCATCTGCATATATTAATATCATAATTTTATGGTTGTCAATTGCAGGGAGAATATATTCTGAGAAGTTTAATTCTATAACAATGTTATTAGTGCCGATATTTTCCAGTCATAGTACAAAACAACGAGCGGGCTGGTAAACAAAACCTGAGAAACAACAGTGAACACTGAATATATCTACCAGGTATATCAAAATTGAGGCTGTTAGAGAATAAACCACTGGATTATAAATAGACCACACTCTGGGTCTCCACGCTCAAACCACACAGGATGAAATATTGAATTACATAATTTATAAGACAACAAATCGTATGTATAATTGTTTATTCTCTAACAGCTTCAATTTTGATATACCTGGTAGATATATTCATTTTCCAGTCATAGACATTTCTCAAGCAACTGTCGTAAGAGTTTTTGAAGTTGTATTATTCCTAAACATGGAACAACATCCCCTTATCAATACAAATATTCGGACATGTAAATTTGTCCCCAAATTAGTTCTTGGTTTAACCAAAAGCTGAAAAGAAATGAATCAAAACAACAAACTGGCTGCTAGAAAGCTTAGTGGCATATTTATGATTTAGTTTGTAAAATACAAAGAAAAACAATCATTTCCTAAACTCAGTTTCTTCTTGGTATGTTACTTTCCTCTTTACTTTCTGATGGTTGAAGTAATAAATAAATAAATAAATAAATAAACTACACATACTGGAACTGATATCCAGCAAAATATCTGACCAGTAATTCTGGGTGTTATATTTATCTCTTTTCTTGTCAGTATGACATTCACATTTCATTAATCAGGAAAACATCCTACGTTATCAAGACAAATACATAATTTTGCTAACAGGGGTGTCACTATTCTAAATTAGTTTTAACATCTTCCAATGGGGATCATGCTCTCAACAGGTGCTTTGTCCACTGGCCAAGGCATACTGATTTATTCTTCTGTAGCTGTGTGCCATTCTGTACATCCTGCCAAAACCTGAATGGAGATTAAACCATTACTGCCAATGCTTTTTTCATTTCCAAAAATATTCTTCAAACAAGTATGCGAAAGACTAGCTGAAACACATGGCTCTAACACAGGGCTGGATCCTTCATCTCTTACAGTAATTGGGTCTCAAAATGTTCTCTCGTTATCCCATAGCTGCAAGATCCAGCTTTGCCCACTAAGCCAAAATAAATGTCACCACTTTCTTTTTTAGAAATTCCTATCATTCAAGCTAGAAAAAGCCAAATATTTTAATTCTATTTCCAACTTCTAATTAATTGATCCAAGTTCTTTTCAAGCTTTGTCTACATTCTATATTCCACCACCCAACCTGGTGAAAATCCAACAAGCATTTATGAAGTGCTATTGTTAGAAGTAGCTTTAAGGCACTAGTTGCAAGCAAATCACCATTAGAATGCAAGAGGGCTTCCACAATATTTTTCAATAATTTTAAAAGATAAGGGCTATTCAAATGTTCTTGGACTGATTAGCCAAAATATGTAGATTATTGAGACATTCCAAAGATGAACTTTTTTCCTACCACTGTGTGCATTGATATTGTATTAATATTTATTTCATTTCTATTCTGCCTTTCTTCCACAGTGGAACCAAAGCCACTTCCAAAGAGAATTAAATTAAACCTTAACAAAACATTTTTTTTAAAAAACCGAACAATTAATAATCATTTTATTAAACAGTATAGAATCATTTGAAAGTTTTTCAAAAGTTAAAAAAATTAAATACACATTAAATCAAGAAGCTTGGTTGAATCCTAACGCGAATGGGTAGCTAATGAAGAGACATTTGCTGAAGTGACTCCACACTGCTAAAAATATGCAAACTTTATTGCAACTGAATCTCACTTAAATTCATGGCCAAAGGTTGGTCACTCTATGTTGCACAGTCACAAATCTGAAAAGCCATGGGTTTTTTTCTCTTTTCAATGCAGTACTGGAACAGAGGTTATTGGCAAATATCCAGTCCCAGTGAGTGCAGTGTCTTCCTTGGACTCATAAGATCAGAATTCCCCAACCTTAGTAAATACAGGCAATTAAAAATCTCATTAACAAAGGTTGTGAAGAAGCATTGATTTCTAAAGAATGTATGCACTTCAGCAAAATGACTTGTTTTTCCCCCCATTTCTTTCTCCTTAGCTGCTAAGTTATCTTGCTGCATAAGGCCAAAGCAATACTGAAATATGCCAGGTTGTTCTGGGGAAAATTAGAAAGTTTCCACACAAAATAGTTCAATCAGGACAACAGTTACCTTCCTCTTTCATTTTACATTGACATCACAGCCTCCAAATCTATCCTATGATACATGTATTATTAAAACAAACTGTTATAATTGGAGAGGATTTCTGTTTTAAATAGATTTTCTCTGCAAAGTATTCCTTTATGTTGTGCTTGGAGACAATACTCCAATACTGACTTTTGTGCTGATGTAAGGAGAACTTATTGACGTCTCCCTTGACCCTTCTTGGCCCTGGTTACTGCCACAGTTAAATAATAATTCTGAACACCAAATTAGGAGAGGTAGCTATAATTCCAGAAAATGAGATCAGGATCCAAAGTGACCTTAACAGATTGCAGAGCTGGGCCAAAACTGACAAAACAAATGTCAACAGACAGAAATGCAAAGTACTGTACTTAGGTAGAAAAAAATGAAATGCATAGATATGGGATGACTGACATCTGGCTTGAAAACAGTACATGTGAAATCAATCTAGGAGTCTTTCGTAGATCACAAACTGAACATGGGTCAACAATGTGATGTGGCAGGTAAACAAATCAATGTGATTCTAGGCTGCATCAATAGAAATACAATGTCTAGAGGCAAACCTATTTAGACCACAAAGAGCTAGGGCAATCTGGAGTGGGGCATACTGGATCAGCATCACCATGGCCCACATGGTTCAGCCACCGAGCCAGCTCTGGAGCTAGTGAATGTCCACACAGCAGATCGCCTAGATCAGGGGTGCTCAGAACGGTGATCGCGATCACCAGGGTGATCTTCGGGCCTCATCCTGGTGATCTTCAGGCCCCTGACCAGGGGGGGGGGTTGCTGTTGGTACCCCTGCATGCTGCAAAGAAGTCCTCCGTCATTGCTCCTCCCCGCTCCCTGCTCGCGCGCCGCCTCCAAAAGCTCCAGAATCTAAGAGGCAGAATGGGCCCCCTCTTTTGTATTTCTCCTCCTCCCTCCGTCCTTCTCCAGCCACTCAGAGTCGTAAGAGACCAAAGGGGGCGGGCCTGGATAATGCGATGCATGGCTGGCCTCGCGCGCATGCGCAGAAGTGCCCATTCTGCCTCTTGGACTTCTCGTGAGCTCTTGGAGGCGGCACGCATGCTGGCGGCATGGAAATAGGAGCAACGACGGAGGAGAAGAAGAAGGACGCTTTGGGGTCATTTCCTTACCACATCTCAAAGGTTGGTCTTTTTACTTTAGGGTGGGTGCTTGATTGTTCTGTGACATGTCTCTTTGTTTATTTTTAATGTTTAAAAATGGCCTTTTAGCTCCAAAGCCTTTCTGCTTGTTTTGTTCCTTGAGAAATATATGTTGGGGTATTTGGAAATGTGGGAGAAATGGGGTGGGTGCTTGATTGTACTTTCGCATGTCTCTTTGTTTCCTTATTATTTTTAAAAATGGCGTTTTAGGTCCAAAGCCTCTCTGCCTGCTTTGTTCCTTGAGAAATATATGTTGGGGAATATGGAAATGTGGGAGAAATGGGGTGGTTGGATGTATTTTTGCATGCCCCTTTGTTTACCTTGTTGAGTATTAAATGGCCTTGCAGTTCAAAAGCCTCTCTTCTTACTTTCTGGCTGATAATATGTGTGGTAATATGGCAGTGTGGGAGAAATGGAGTGGTTGGATGTACTTTTGCATGCCCCTTTGTTTACCTTGCTGAGTATTAAATGGCCTTGCAGTTCAAAAGCCTCTCCTCTTACTTTCTGGCTGATAATATGTGTGGTAATATGGCAGTGTGGGAGAAATGGGGTGGTTGGATGTATTTTTATGCTCTGTTTTATATTGTTGTTATTAAATTGAAATGTTGATGTTTTATAACTTCATTTTATGTAAACTGCCCCGAGCCTGCTGGAAGGAGCGGTACATAAAAATGAATAATAAATATAAATAAATAAATAAGAAAATAGTTATACATTTTACATTTCTGGGTAGGTGATCTTTGGAACTTGGTTTTTTAATCAGTAGCTCCCATGGTGAAAAAGTGTGAGCACCCCTGGCCTAGATGGTCTAGCTACTAGATGGTGTCAGAACGGCCCAGTGGCTTTGGAAACAGTTCAGCACCATTGGACCACCATTCTTACCTTAGTTCCATCATTCATTTATACCCAGATCAACTCACTTGACATCTTTGATGGGAACGATCAAGGAAAGTTATAGTGCCACTCTATTATTCTTTGGTCAGTTCTGGACAGCACAATTCAGGAAGGATATTGACAAGTAGGAATGTATCCAGAGAAGGGTAACCAAAATGGTAAAAGGTCTGGTAGCCAATCACCATGAGGAGTGGATATCTTTAGCTTGGAGAAGAGAAGGCTGAGAGGGAATTATTATTATTATTATTTCTTACCCGCCTCTTCTCATGGCTTGAGGTGGGTAACAGAACTAATAAACCACATAAACACTGCAAAAACACCACAAATACGCATATTAAAGCTTACCTCTATAAAAGCTACACACCAAAATGTGTCTCTACAAAATACATATTAAAATCCACAAAAACAGAGATTATACAAATGATACGCATTTAAAATTCATGTTTAAAGACTCTCTGGGTAAAAATGTGATAGCCATGTTTAAATATTTGAAAGGATATCATATTGAGAAGGGAATAAGATTATTTTCTGCTACTGTAGCGATTAGGGGGTACATCTACACTGTAGAATTAATGAAGTTTTCCACTACATTAACTGTCATGGCTCAATACTATGGAGCTTTCTGAATGGTAGTTTTACACATCTTTAGCACTCTCTGGCAAAGAGTTCTGGTGCCTCACCAAACTATTGCTCCCATGATTTCATAATATTAAGCCTTTGCAGTTAAAATAGTGCCAAAATGCATTAGAGTGTAGATTCATCCTAGAATAAGAAGCAATGGATTCAAACTGCAGGAAGAGATTCCAGCAAAACATGATAAGAACTAGGCATGAGAAAAAAAGTTATGAAAATGAAAAGAAATCGGAAGGAATTCATATGTAATGGGACTTTCTAGTTTTTACGGATCGCAAGGCCAATCCCGGAAGTGGACTTTCATTTCCGCACTCTCTGGGCCCAAAATTTCGTTACATTATTAAATATTTCGGATGGCCACCCAACAGGAAAATTTCCCCCTCCAAAATAGCTTTGCAGACATAACTCACAGTCAAATCGGGGCCTTTCCAGGCTTGAAGCCTAATTAGAGTGGAAGGCCTCTCCAGGAAGTGATAAAGGAGCCGGAATCCATAGAGAGATCCAGATCGGCAATACTAGAGGGGCTGGAGGACTGACAAAAAAGTGATTTAAACACCCAGGAAGGGGTTTAGATAGAAGGACAGAGTAGAAGGACATTAGAACTGTTGAGAGAAGGGCAGCAGGAGTGAAAAGAGCACGGAGAGGAGAAGGAAGAGTTCAGAATCAAGAAAAGCCATAGAGTTCAAACGGGGGTCCTAGACTGCTATGGTAAAACTGAATGGAGTGAGGAGAACTCTACAGAGAGATTAGCAAGGCCTGCACCAGAGGTATTTAATAATATTAATAATAATATATTAATGCATTATATCTCCCTGCAAGGAAACCAAGGGAAATGTTGCCCCTTGATTTGCCTGTGCTTAAAACAGCGTCAGTCCTGTTTCCCTGCTTTGCCTACTTTAGAACTACTACAATTTCATTAGTAATTGCGTTACATTTTAGAAATTTTGGGAAATTTTTTTGTAAGTCTTTCTTTTACTAATCAAAAAAAATCCCCCCCCCCATTAGATTTTCGATTCTCTATTTTTGGGTTCGAAACCATGCCTAATAAGAACTGTTTGACAGTGCCTTAGAGTTTGGTGGAACCTACTTTTGGGTGTGTGTGTGGGGGGGGGAGTACACAGAAGCAGGACGGTTAACTGTTGTGAGTGCTTTGAGTGTTTATTCCTACATGGTTGGAGGTTGGACTGGACAACATTTGTTAGTTTCTTCCAACTGTATAATTCTATAAATTCTTAGATTTTACATCTGATTGTACTTCTATCACAAACTTTAAAAGTGTCTTTAAAAGAAATCAATTTATTAGCAGCAGCAGGGGGGAAAACCGGCTTAGTGCAGTATAGTGGTTTGAGGCCAGGTTTTCAATCCTCACCCAGTAGGTAAATTGAGCATGCCATGCACTCTAGACTCAGAGGAAAGTGCTGGCAAAACTTTTTATCGGATTTGCCAAGAAAACCCTGCGATAGGGTTGCCATAAATCAGATTCAACTTGAAGGCACATAACATCAAAATTAATTGGAACTGAAACCATCCCAAGTATGGAAAACGAACTTCACATTGTCATCCAAACAACATATGCCAAGTCCAATCAATCCTTTCACTTCTGTGGCAGCCTATTCCAGCTAAATATTCAGGACAAGAATGCTTTGGCTCTCACCTTTCAGTCAACACCAAGACTTGTGACTCTGGCAAGCTAGCCCAGCATATGTCGCCTAAGCAGTGGGGAAACCAAGACTCAATCCATCCCTCTGAAGCAGTTTCTCTGTGCTGCTTGTTTAATTGATGTCACTTGGCTGAAAATCCCAGCTGAGCTGGGAAAACAGAACATAAATGTTGTATGGTACAATAATATAAAAAATTGCACAAAAAAGTGAACTTACCAGCTAGGATGCAACATCACAAACATCACCCAGGAAATTTTTGAAGTGTAAATTTGGAGCAGTTGTACGTAGCACATTTTCTTGTATATTAATTCCCTTCACCCATACATTACCCACTACTAAAGTTAATTTTTAAAGAAGGAAAAAGAACCATAAGTTGGGACACCAGGAAACAATCAAACATATACAGTCATCTTCAAAAGTTGTTCCTTTTTCTGCTATTTGGGACTGTAATTCATTGCTAGATATACTCGAAAGTCTGTAGGTATTTACACTTTCAATTCTGCAAATCAACTAATTCAATTCAAAACCTATAAAAAGTGGAATATTTTTCTACAATGATTAGGTAACAGCATTTTCCGGAGTGTCACCAGTAAGTGAAAATTAAACAAATGGTTATAAGACTTGTTCTGATAACTAAATTCATCAGTGTGATACATCTGGTAAAGCTAAACTCCTATTTGACTTTATTACATTTATTAACCAGCCTTTGAACTTGGACTGGGTATGGATACTAGAATGTGAAATCCTTTAAAAAATGATTATTAGTTTCAATAGAGCCATTGAATCAATCTGATTTATCTCTGACTTGACTCCCCATTTCAATTATTGATAAAATAGGATTTTTGTTGTTGGGGATAATCAAGAGAATCCCAGCCTAGTTGTATAAGGAAATGAAGCATGAAAGTGTTATATCTATCTCAAAACACAAGCACAAAGATAATTGAGTGTTCAGTCTTTATAATTAAACAAGATCATTCTCTACTATCCAGCAATCATTTATTCAGTAATAATCTCAAACACATCTGGTGGGATAGTGCAAAATGAGTGATCTGAAGACTGACAATTTTACATAATTTTAAAAGGCTGGCACAGTTATACTATTAGGTATTTTAAGCTGCTGAAAATTGAGTCTAAACTTCAGATTCATTAAAGCAGCAACATTGTGCTATTGAAATCAAATGATCATTAAGCTCATTTATTGGCATTTTGCAGGTCTGGCTAATTAAAAAGATGGTGGTGTATTACAAGGTTAGTAAATTTAATAAACTGATAGCTATTAGCTAATTATCTGTGGAAAGGGGGTATATTTCTTGAGAGTCAATAGAAGTATTTGATTTGAATACTAAGCCACAATTACATAGGAAGAATATTCAGAATCATTACAAAAGTTGTCAAACCTTATAGAAAATGGCTTGTTTTCATTAGCATGTTTTGGAATAAATATACAAGCATTCTATATTTGGTGCCTTCCATACTTGGTGGTATCTAGCATTTAAGAGCATAAGGAATATTCAAACTGTCACAGGCCTAGATTCACAACTAGTACATCTGGTCAACTGTTTCCTAAATTAATCTTTAGATCTATCTGCTGGTTTCCTGTTCAATGAAGAGAAATGTGACATTAAATTATGGAGTACATATTTTTCCCAAAACTTAAGTGGAAAAATGTGGAAAAAAGTATCTTGATTAAAAATTAGATGCCAGATACAGCCCCATTGAGTTATATGCAGGGTTTGGCCTCATTCCTCTTGATCATACAGAGTGTTTCTGTAAACTATTTCAAGGAGAACAAACTTGTTGAAAGTAATAAAATAGTCTCAGCTACAGTAAAGTAAAATATTTATAGCCTCAGCTACCTAAATTGAAAATGTGGGTCATTGGCTTTAAAAGCATGCTAGTATCCTTTTGGCAAAATAGACTAACTTAAATGCAGGTAATTGATATAAAACAACAACAAAAGACCAGTTATTGACAAAATGATTCTGGAGAACTGCAAAAGCTGAAGAATTAATCTTCACATAACATATATTGACTATAAAAAAGCCTTTGACTCACTCCCACACAGTTGGATCATCAAGTGCCTAAACACCATCGGGATTTGTAAAAATATAGGCACTTTTATTGAAAATATGATGAAGCACTGGGAAACTGAAGTGTTAGTTGGAAATTAAAACTATGGACTAGTCAACATCAGGAGATAAATTTTCCAGGGAGACTCATTGTCCCCACTGCTTTTCATCATAGCCATGATCCCTCTGTCGACAAGAGGGCTATAAATATCTGGGCATACTACAGCTGTAAAAAGTGAAAAAGACAGCGTGTAGGCTAAACAATGAAGGGAAATACACAATAGGCAATTATATGAGCAATAATAGAGTCGTCTCTAGTTGATACACATATATATATATTGTAGAAAAGGAATACAAGCATGAAATATACATATATCACAAGGTGAATACCATCATAGTCAATATCAAAATAATAGCGGTGAACGGGCTCACGCGGAGGTGAACCGAGACGCCCAGGCTCAACGGAGGAATGTTGTGGAAAATAACCAGGCACAGTCCCGGACGCCCAATAGAGAAAATAGTTCAAAATAATGTAAAGTTCAAGTGAGTTCTCACAAAATTGTGGCAATCAAAAGGGAAGGTCGTCCTTGGGCCATACTACAGCTGGACAATATCAAACATGAACATGTGAAAACTGTGGTAAACAAAGAATACACTCAAAGGGTCAGGAAAAAATCTCAAAAGCAAACTCAATTGAGGCAATACCATCAAGGCCATAAACACCTGTCATAAGATATACTGCTGGCATCATAAACTGGATGCAAGCAGAACTGGATAATTTGGACAGAAAAACAAGAAAACTCATTACCCTTCATAATTCACTGCATCCTTGGAGTGATGTTGACCAGCTATATCTGCCTAGAAGGACTGGTAAAACAAGCAGTCGAGGAAGAAAAACATGCCCTGGCAGAATGTGCAAAGGAAAGTGAAGAACCTGCTCAATAATCAAAAATATCTCAAAGCACAGCAGACAAATAATCAGTACTAAAAAAACTGCACTACAAACCAGAGCTGACAACTGGCACAGCAAAGCATTGCATGGGCTGTTCCTTAACAAAATTGAAGGAAAACTTGACAAAGAAAAGTCCTGGTTATGGCTCACGAATGAAACACTGAAGAAGATAGAAGGCCTGATGCTTGCAGCCCAGGAGCAAGCCATCAGAACAAATGCAGTTAAGGCTAGGATTGAAAAATCATCTGATGACCCAAAATGTAGACTATGCAAGGAAGCTGACCAAACACAGATACAGAATTGACATATAGTAGCAATAGAATGTAAATCAAAACTCATGATTGAAAGTTGACCGGGTAGTCTGCCGGAAGAGATGGGTCTTCAGTTGTGTTTTAAAGTTCAACAGCTTGTTTAGCTGTTGGAGCTCTTCTGACAGGCCATTCCACAGTCTGGGGTAGTCACTGACCTGATGCGAGGATCTACATGCTGAGAGTTTGTTATGCATTGATATACCGAATGGAATATATATTTATGAAGTTTATCTGGACGCTGCTTATTCTATACCAGCCCTGAAGAAGTTACTCTGGGAATGAAACGGTTCTGTCAGCTTTAAAAGGATTATATCACTTCACCATCGGCTG
Organism: Anolis apletophallus; assembly: GCA_030556195.1. Taxonomy (NCBI): domain Eukaryota; kingdom Metazoa; phylum Chordata; class Lepidosauria; order Squamata; family Anolidae; genus Anolis; species Anolis apletophallus. The sequence goes on along the minus strand of JARBWK010000004.1, from coordinate 142,670,524 downwards.
CTTCGTACAGCTCCAACCTGCCATGGGCAGCAGCCCACCTGCCCGACTGGGTGTTCTATTAGCGGCATGGTTTCTTTCCTTGGTTCCTCCACTTTACTTTGGAGAATTAGTGCCGATTTCGGCTTTGGAATTGTTCTTGGCATCCCTTTGAATCACGTGGACAGCGTCCTTTGACTTCCTTCCCCTTGTGGATTACAAACTTTTGGATTTATAGTGTTGGCTTGCTTATTCCTCTTCCTAATTTGAACTCATACACACAAGACTCTTAATGTGAATGATTGTGTACTTTACATAGCTAACTAGGATCTCTTCATTGATGGATTTCCAGTTCATTTCCCTTATTTCATAAAGGTTTCAAGATCATTGTTGATGCTATTCTTTTCTCTGCCTTATCTATAGAGTATAGTTTGTACTTTCAATCATCTCTAGGTGTATATTCAAATGGTTTCTTATTATATTGAATATTATATAATGATATTGATGAAAGTATAGCCCTTAGTGTTGTTGTTCTGTAGTTGATGAAAAGGTCCTCTGGGTGATAGTCACCAGCTGGATTCTAGCTGGTTGGAGTAAGCGTTCTCCATAGGACCTAAGTGTCCTAAAGATACAGTCAGCCCTTGACTTTTGCAGGAGTTCGGAACTACTCACTGTAGCCCCAGGAGGCTCCCTTGTCCCCCTGCCTTTTGTCCCCCTGCCTATTCACTCACTCACTCTTTCTGTACCTGCTTGCTCGTACTCACTATATTTCTCCAGTTGCTCACCACTCTTTCTCTTACAGCATATGGAAGTGCTGGGTACAGTGGAAGGAAGAAGCCTGTGAAAGCAGCCAGAGATAGCAGAGACCTTCATCTGCCTTTTCTGCAAACTGGTTCACAGAGGCCAACACAGCTTCACTGGGTCCTCTCTGTTGCAGGAAGGGTCCAGGCAATGCCACTGCTATACCCAGGCTCTTCACTCTCCACAGTTGCTGTGTGTCTTAGCTGCTGATGTTGTTGGTGTTGCTCAAGTGAAACAGAAATGTGAGATATGCAGCATAAGAAGGAAAAGCCGACCCCACACTCCATTATTTCAGTTGTCCTATTCACCCAAGCTCCTCCTTGTCTTCCTATTGCTTTATGCCATGTATGTCTCTTTTGCCCGGGCAAAGGAAGAAAGGAACTGGGCACTCCTTGTTTTTCTCACCTTCCCTCTTGCTCCCTAACTTTCCTGCTTGGCTGACATCATGAGATTAGCACATCAAGTAGGTACAGAATGAAAAAGATCTTATAAAGACAATAAATTGTGTACAAGCTGTAGGCAAAGAGATTATTTGAGACTAATAAGACAATTTGGCACCTTAAAACCCAAGGATTAGCATCTTCCTTGAAACTCTGGGTGGTAGTTCAAAATCTGTAAATCTTTTCTCCATGACTTTGGTAATGATAGATCAAATTGCAGGAAACAAACAACAGGAAACCATCGGGCCAGCATTATGAGCTGCAAAAGTAGAAGAATAGTAATGTGTGGATTTGTTTGGTTTTGTCTATTTATTAGAAAGAGGGTTCTCAGAGAAAGCTTTAATATTAGGTGCCAATTCCAAATTGAGTAGAATACTGAGCACACTGGAGGGAGGGCAGATTAACAAGGATAAGCACATTACAGATTCCTAGATTTCTTTTGCTCAAACAGGCTGATACTGAATAGTTAATCAGAAAACCCAAAATAATTTATTTTCTTAGGATCAGCCTTTTCTTTGGATTAGCATGCACTATGGATCCTTTGAAGTTTCAGTAGGGTTTCTCTTGGTTTATGAAGCTTTATGAAGCTGATGACACTATTTGAATCCCTTGAACCTAAAATGAACAGCTTAGAAAACAAGAAAATATACAAAGAGACAAACACAGGAAAACATAATACCTTGGAGAGTGTGCTCTTTGCTCTGCAAGTAAAACATTTCACTTGATCCCATCTTTCATGGGGGCCTGGCAAACACTCAAGCCCGTTTTTAATTATTCCCATCTGTGATCGAATCCATACTAACAAAGTGACTGATATTATTATCCCATGTAATTTGCGAATAGAACCTTTTCTCAGAGACTTTGAAATCAAATCCATCAAAGCATATGACTTTTCACAAAACTGGCCCACAAATAGATAGTACTGTCACAGCTTAGTGTGGTAAAAAAATTTCTCCCAAAGCACAACTGAGTACAAAAAAATACATTCCCATGTCAGTGGATGGGAATTTATTTTGCAAACTGAAAATAGTTATTCTAATAACCCAAAATATTGTTCATAAGAAGTTGGGAAATTTTTTTGTTTAGAAACAACAAAGTCTATATTTGGTAGTTAGCAACAATCTTCTCATGTGCACATCTTCTAATGAAAGATATGCCTTCTCATCAATGCCATTTGACACTCTACATTGGGCAAATAGGCCAGTCTCCAAATGAAAAATAAGTGGACATAAATAAGCCATTAGAAATGGGAATACATAAAACCCAGTTTTAGAACATTACAATCTACCTGAGCATGCCATTCCTCAGAATAGCTGTCTTTGAACAAAAAAAATTCTAAAAAGGAAGATTGGAAAGAGAAACAGTCAGAATGGATTATATCCACAAATTCCAGTCCATCAGCACTGGGTTGAATAAAGGAAATGGTTTCCTGGCAAATGACATATATTAATTCCCCAACCTCATGATGGCTCTCTTGGACAGTTTATCACATCTTTGTTTTGATTTCCAGCTAGCATAACACTACATGCCAGCAACTCTACCATTCATATGATCCACCCATCTTGCCCTTGGGCAACATCTTTCCTGCTGTCTTTGTCCTTCAATGCCATAGTTTAAACTAAACTTGTTACCTTTGAGAAAAGGAAGGCTATACATTCGACATAGCTAGGTCAACTATAGATGTGTCCATTCTGGAATATAGACTCAGGGCCCATCCAGACAGGGCACATTTCAATCTGGCTTCTGTCCCGGACACGGGACCAAGACTGTTCTGGTGGCCATCTCCGATGACATCAGTCACCAGCTAGACGAGGATCTAGCTGGTGTTGCTCGACCTCACCGCAGCTTTCGATGCAGTAGACCATGATCTACTGATCCAACAATTAGCTGCTATTGGAATTCAAGGATCAGCAATAACATGGTTCAACTCTTCTTGTGAGGGCATAGCCAACGAGTGAAGTGGCTGGGCCAAGTATCTGAGAAATCCCCTCTCGACTGTGGAGTACCTCAAAGCGCTATTCTATCGCCAATGCTGTTTAACATCTATGTTTGGCCTCTCGCCAAGCTAGTCCGAAGATTTGAATTAGAATGCTTCCAATATGCTGATGACACCCAGCTTCTCCTAAAACTAGAACCTGGAACAACTTCAGTACCAGATAACTTCACCCGGTGTCTTGGAGAGGTGACAAGATGGCTACGTACCCATACATTGAAAGTAAATCCGGCAAAAACTGAAATCTTGTGGCCTGGCTGCCCATCAGAATTGGTCGGTCTATTGCCATCTTTTGAAGGGGAACCGTTAGCTCCATCCCCCACTGTGAAGAGTCTCGGCGTTATCCTGGATTCCAAAATGACGATGGAAGCCCAGATTGCCTCCACTAGTAAAAGGGCCTTCTTTCATCTACACCAAGCGAGGCAGTTGGTGCCCTATTTACCAACAGAGGTGCTGGCTATGGTAATCCATGCCACGGTTACGTCGAGGCTGGATTACTGCAATGCTTTGTATGTGGGCTTACCTCGAGCAGCAATTCACAAGATCCAAATTGTGTAAAATGCAGCTGCTAGACTCCTCACAAAAACATCAATGAGGTGCCATATAACGCCGTCTCTGCAGCGCTTGCATTGGCTGCCAGTTGAACACAGAGTCCTCTATAAGACCCTGGTCCTAGCATTCAAGGCCTTTTGAGGTCAGGGTCCTTCATATCTAAGAGACCGTTTAATGCCACTCCACCACCAGAAACTGCCACGGTCAGCTCATGAGAATCTTCTCTATGTCCCTGGCCCTAGAGATGTTCATTTGGAGTCCACAAGACAGAGATCCTTCTCCATTGTAGCCCCAATCTTGTGGAACTCCCTACTGCCAGACCAAAGAGCCACTCCTGATCTACATACATTTTAGGGGCACGTAAGACATGGCTTTTCAGAAGAGCCTATGATTGTAAGTAACAAGTGGTGGCTATGTAACCTGTTTATTTTAATCGTGTAAGACGCCCAGAGCACCTTTGGTGGAGGGCGACTCATAAGAAATAAAGTTAGTTAGTTAGTTAGTATATGAACAAATTATCTATTATCATATCCACATGTTTTGCATTTCTATGGGTATTCATACAGTCTGCCATAAAGATACATTCCTGGGCAGTAGTTTATGCATATGATGAAGTACACTAGACAAAATACTCCAAAGTAGTCTGCTCCAGAGCTGCCCTGTGGAGTCCACACCTAACACTATGAAAAAGCCCTAAAGCCCTTTTTCTATCTACATGTCTAGGCTGGCTAACAAGCACCAGTGTCCCTACCTCCTCAGGGCCACCATCACTTCACACTGGCCAGATACAGCTCCTTGAGAGAGCTTTGCTGACAACTTTGCTTCTGGTGAGGTCACAATAGGGCACCTCATAATGTGATCACTAGAAGTGACTTCACCAGCAAGGCTGTGTCTGGCAGGTGAAACAGCGGTGGGTCTTTTTGATGTATGGGCCCAGGATCACATCAGATATAAGCCGATCCAGCTATTCCCATGTGAAAAACACTCCAGAGTTTGTTGGAAGCTCCAGAGTTTGTTGAAAGCTTCAGAGTAATCTGTGGATTTCCCTTCTCCCCCTCCTGACAAGTTATTTCCGAGCATCAGGAGGACTCTCCAGTGGAGCCTGCATTGTCAGCAGGCTCCCTTGAGTAAGTTTTAAGGAAAGAATGGGGGACTGGATGCCATCCTGGGTCAACCTTTGGTTGACCAAGGATGTCATCTAGCCATCTGCTGAGGGAAAGTCCGGGGTTGTGGGAGGGTGGGGATTCCAACGCAGAAGGAAGCGGGTTACTTGAACCTGTTTCCTACTGGGTTTTAGGTAATAGGCCCTCACGGACTAACCTAAAATGCACTAAGATTAGAATGTGTTGAATTGTGAGGTTTTCATTTTTGCTTTCTGAAAAGGGTTGAGGTTTCTTTTTTTAAAAAAAAAACCCCCGAACAAATAAATAAATTAGAAAAAAATGAATCCATTTCATTTCATCACCAAAGTGGGGGGAAACAGAGGGAAACACCTTCTTTCTGTCTTCCAGGATGGCAGCCATCCCATGTCCTTTCCCCAACTGTCTTCACTTCCATCCACCTGACTCCTGAAAAGGGAATCTTTCCTCTGTTACCTTGCACTGCCACAATGGAGCCCCACAAACAACCATCAGAGAAGTGGAACTCTGTTTCAGCAGAGCAGAGAAATGGAGAGAAGACTACATGGGATGAAGTCCTAGATCAGGGACTTCCATATTATTCTGGTAGTTAGAATAATTGCACAAAAATAAATTCTGAAGTTAAACTTGGATCAAATTTGGTGGTTTCTGCTGTGAGGAAAGTGTGCATATTAACTACTACTTATGCAGAAATACCATCTTAAGCAAATACCTTCTAAAAGTTTTCTATAAAAGTAAAGCATACAATGAAGATGCATGGTAACTGACCCTTATATTCACCAATGTAAGTGTTGTAAGTAGCAAGCTATGAGCTAGATCCACAACAAAGACATGCTCATATCAGCAAATTAGGAACTTTTGGTGATTTCAGACTTACGAGTATTCTCAGACCCAAAGCTTTTAGACAAGACCATGGACTGCATGGTTTCTGTATTCCAAAGACAATGAGCTTTTCTTGTCCTAATTCTGGGAGTGTGATTCAAAGCAGGGATGAAATTATATGTCTTTCTCTTCCCTGTGCATGTTAATGTTACATATGTCTCATTTCCATATGAAGAGACAAATTATGGCACCAAAACTACATTTCAGCAAGCATTTAAATATATGTGTTTTTATAAATTGCACTTTCCAATACATCTTGGTCTATTTTTGAGCTGAAAATCACATAGCAAAATATAATATCCGAGACAAAGTTAGTATGTCTAATTTAGAAAGTATAGAGAGCCCATAGACTGAATGAAAATAAAATGATATAGCTTCTTCTTATGGAGGGAGGGAAATAACTGTATGTAGTACTAGTAACCAGTAAAGGATCTGGGGAAAAGAAACCTTATATATTTGGAAGCAAAATGTAGATCTTGTACCTACATACCATTTAAAAAGATATATGGCTTCAGCTTACTAATAAGACTTTTCATATATGTAATTTTGTCCTTCAGCTTCCAGCAAGTAACATGGGAAGTTACACACTTAAACATCTCACAATGCCCTTCATAAAACACATCCATCTTAGCTTTAAGTACATGGGATAAGAATTTGCTCTCTAGATCAATTTAAAAATAGACCCTATATGCATGCACACCAGATCTAACACTTGTTTTCAGACCAGCTGGACCATCTTTTTATAAACAAAACAAATAACTATCAAGCTTTTTTGGCAAGGAATTATTTCTTTTTAGTCTGTAGGCTTTCGACTCTTAGCACTTCATTAAACCTATTTGCATATCTGGCAATTGCACACAGAATCAAACTATGCAGAAAAACGCAAGATGTTAAACGTTGGGCAGTGGAGTTTGAGACTGTCAAATGGGAGGCACAAAGGCTCTGAACAGATCGGGATACAGCCCAGGGCTCTGCACCTGCAAAAGCTGTGCGTAGAAACATTTCAACAGATGTTATTTCCCTTGCCAGATCAAGACTTGCTAAGAGAGGTCAGGACTTCCTGGGCATTCTGTGGACACAAAAATTTAAGTAGCCAGAAAACATTTCAGGAGCAATCACTCAAAGTGTAACACAAATCAATAATGGATATTCACAAAGCTCTACACTGTGGTAATGACCAGGCATTGAACTGTGCATATTTTTCATTTCTGTAAAAGCACAAAAAGCAATCAGCTCTGCAGCAAAAACAAATTTCAGCATCTTAAGAATATCCACTTTTTAAAGCTACTTTTTAATCTTGATAAGACTGTGAACCCTATGAAAATTAATGATGGGTGAACATCTCTCAGCTCAGTTCAAAATTGGCTTGGCAATTGTTATCATCATTGCAAAAGAGGGAGGGGGAATTCTGTCAGATGTAAACTGGCCCCCCCTCCCAAAAGCATGTTGGGAACTGCAGTGTGCGGAGGGAGAAAATGACTGCAGTACAAACCAAACCTGTGAGTTCAACCATCCCCTTGATATCGAGGGAAACCCCCCTTCTCTGAGCTCTGTATAAGATAGTTAAGAACCAAGGGATTCATTGTTTCACCCAGGGCACCAGATGGGAGTGGTCCACTAATCCCCTATTTCCTCTCCATGTGGGAACCTAAGGCTCTCCTCTTGGCCCCACATGGCAATGTTTTCTATAACCCAAACACACCAAGTTATCTCCCTTTATGTTCACTTTTAAGGACATTTCTTATGATTTATAGATTCCAGAGGCTTGTGCCCCATGTGGGTTTGCCTTATGCTAGTCCCAAGGAGCCCCAGAAAGGCAAGATGGCTTGGTATGTATAGTTCACTTCTACCTCCAAGGACAAGACTTTTCCCTCTGCACATGCTTTTTCAATTGATCTCCAAGGACTCTCTAAAGACTTATTTTCATGAACTTTTCCTGTAATTCAATGACTCCAGCTCCTGATTCATCATACCAACGTTTATGGACACTTCCATGCAGCATGCAGACTTGCTAAGGACTTTTCTTTCCCTTTTCTAGATCATATGGACTTTCTTTCTACTCCCTGAATATGAAATAATTGTTTCCCTGGACTCTCTCGCTATGAATGTATGAAAAATGATATTTATCCTCAATGTATTTTCCCTTTGCATGCTCCACTTTTTCTATGAAATGTAACTTTAAAGAAATAAGAAAATTGATAATGTAAGGAATGACTCAGACATAGGGAAATCTGGATAATCTTGCAAACTGCAATGGAAAATTGACTTCCAGGTAGTTAGTTATTTCAAAAGGTATTTGTGGGACTCTGATCCCTGTGAGCTGAAACCCATTAACTTCACCCCAGGATGTCCCAGCCACTTCATTGTAGCACAGGAAGGGTCATTTCGCAAGACCAGGTCTGGCTTCCTAGGAACAAATCCCACTATTTGCCTCACATATTTACCTGACAAAAACACCTTTAGAAAACATGCCACAGCCAGGGATCATGCAATCAGGAAATCATCATTTTTTTAAAAAAAAAAAACCACACATGCATTGACTCTCACAAAGACAATAACAGGCTGGCTTGAAACCCCATGGGCAAACACATGAGTCATAAATCCATTCACCTTTCCTTCCTGGCTCAATTTCCCCTGCTTGGACCACCTCCTCTGCTCCCACTGAGAGGCACGGGCTTTCTGATTGGCTGAGGCAGGGCCAAGCTGGCAGTGCCTCCTCCCCCAGCTGATGACTCCATCAAATCAGCTTGAAGCCAGCCAGGGGGCGGGAAGAGGGTAATTTGAATCCATAATTCTATATAAATGTTTACCAATGTAACTGCATGCATGCAGCATGGGCGAACAATTGCGGCTGTCATCCTTTCCAGCTGGACTGAATAAAACCTCAATGGCACCCTCTTCAGGCTTGATGAGATCTGTTAATTGAGACATTTTAGGGAAAATATGGGATTGGTTGCTTCCTTCCTCACCAGGTTTTGATAAGGGCCTTCTTTGGTGGGTCTAACTGGCCTGCCTTCATGGCAAGGCCCCCAAAATTCTGTTCGCTATCATCCTACTTAACAAAACTAAAATACAGAAAAATTGGGGAAACTCGAATCTAAAGGGAGGCAAGAGAGAACATGAACAAATAAAGAAATTATTAATCAATAACTATTGCTTGTTCACAGACACTGGTAGCTTGATCATAGACAAACAGAAATGAACACATAAGAAAAATACTTCTCCAAAATCTTCCTGGCCATGCTAGCTTGGAGATTCTGGCAGATGTCATTGAAAACACTGACTTTTCCCATCTCTGATCATGGATTCAAAACTTTCAGCTGGTATGTCACAGAGCGTGCAGGTTCCAATACACATTTTTCACATGTGTTTTGAAGCTGCTGGACACCTGCTTTACTGAACGCCATGCTGGGAATCATGCTGGAAGAAAAACCAGTCAGAGGAAAAATGACCTTGCTTACACAGGTGTGAATGAATGAATCAGCATTGGTATCACAAGACAGCAATAATATATTCATGTTAATGATGAAAATGTATCAGCTGTAATGTTCAGTTTGTCCAGCGTTTTGAGATTAATTGCTCCCACAAATCTCCCAATGCATGGTGTTTTCTGTGTAGTTTTGCTATTCAGATGATGTGCTTGGAAAGTTATTTTTACTAATATGAATTTTATTGTGCAATCATTCCTAATATTTTCACATCTTTGACTGGTGTGAATATTTAGGGATAATTACGTTTTGACTCATTGGTTCCAAAATGTGAAATTAGTAAGTTCACATTGAAAAATGAACAATATGATTTTCTCCTCCATGTCTACATAATGTGGAGAGCCCTCCCAAATAATGACTGAATTGGTAACACATCTGTGAACCATGTCTAAGGAACTCTGCAAATAATCTTGCTTTCATTATTTTAAAATCCCACATTTTTCTTTAACAACTTCATCCAATGCATGTACAAACAAAAAAGGTTAGCATATTCTACATATCATGGTTGGTGAATCTACAGCTGTTACTGGCCCCATCTACACTGCCATATTAGCCTGGGACATTGAAAAGTTTAAAAAGTGTAAGATCCCAATTATTCTGGCTACTCTGGCAATGGATACTGCCATCTGGGGAATCACCATGCACAATCCCAGATAGCATCCTCTCAGCCATCCTGCACTTCCCAGGCTTAGGCACCCCAGGGAGATGGGATAACAGTGCCTCCTGAGCCTCCCTGCATCCTAATCTCCTGCAATAGTCAAGGGAAATCACCCTTACTATTGCAGGAGAGTGTCCTCTTCTTTGTTCCTCCTACTGATGACACAATGAATCCCAGGGGCTGGAAAGCGACTACTTCTTCTAAAGCTTTGCTGCAGAATCGGTGAGGGTAATTCAGGAAGAAAACAGCCTCCACAAACTGTAAGGACATTTCCCTGCCATTTCTGTGGGGAATCAGAGGCCAAGAATACTTGGATGGCATTGCCCATGCCCAGCTGTGCTGAACTTGTGAATCCCATCAATAAGACAGCTTTTAGCAGCAATGTGTAGCCACAATGAGGCCCAGAACCTGCATTCTTGTTCCAGTTCCAGCCACATTATGTGGCTGAGTCGAAGCATCAACAGTTTCAGACCATCCAGTTGCCATCAGCCCTGTCAAACTGGCCATTTGGTGGTCGATGAAAGAATATTATTTCATCAACATCTGGATTCCCCAGGGCTGTTGTATATATGCATGACATAAGTACTGATATAACAGGTGTGCATGACATAATAGTGTCCTGCTGGGGGGGATGGGATGCAAGGAGTGTTTCCAGCTGAGTTGAATGTTTTAGATAAGGCAACCCCCAAGCTAAATTAGCAAACCATCATAGACTAAGTCACACTGAGCATATGACAACATTGCCCACATAATGTGAAACCTATTGGAGAATATCTCTTGCAGATCATTAGAAGTAATATAAAGAAAGGATAAACTCTATAATTCCTTGCTAATTCCAATTTCCAGAAAAGGTAGCAATAGCATAGGCAGGAATGTCTTATTGGTAGTCTAGCAACATTATCCCAGCAGGGCTTTAAAGTGGGCAGCCCCACATTTCTGCCGCCTGCAGAATTCTGGGAATTCTCATATACAGAGGTCCTCACCTTATCAAATTACATTTTCCCGAATTCTGTAGGCAGCAGAAATGTGTGGCTGTCCGCATTAAAGCCCTGGTGGGATAACATGGTAGGGCTTTCAACACAACCTAAGCCAAGGGTATTTACTAGAGTGAATGGGGATATTGAGTTTTCTTTGCCTGTTCAAGTGAGACACAGAAAAAATATATTTAACCAATCCAAGACTATTTGACTCTTCTTCTCACTCTATACATAAAGACTGCCAATTTTACAAATTAAAAGCACAAAAATATTACATACAGCACACACATTTCTGGATTGCTAAACATGCCGTACAGATGTTCCCACAGATGTGGAATGTATTAGATTTTCATTTGTAACAGCTTAAATTAATAGTCCCAGAAAAAAGTTTTCCAGGAATTCATTCAAAAACTCTGTAAAAGGCACACACAAACATCTTTATTGGAAGTCTTGCTAATAGCCTTTTGGAAGAAGCAAATGTGGGACAAAGGCAGGATTCAGGTGCATGTTATCACAATTAAAATATATTTACCTCAATTACTTACAGTACAGAGAAAATGACCTTTCAAGAGAATGTAGGAAAATGCTAAGTCCATTAGTAGACTTATTCCTTGTTCTGATTATAAAATAGACATTAAAAATATTTTTAGCACAACACTCATGTGTCTTTTAAGACGTCCATCTTATACGATTCGATTGGGCTCCCTTTCCTATAAATGCGTCTGACATTGCACCCTAAACTGAATTTACCACCTTAATGTCACTTACAGTCCTTCTGTTGAGGGCTCTGCTTTATCAAAAGCAGAAAATGTAGTGTTTGTAGTAATATGTTCCTTTTAAAGGGCTCCACTATACAAAAGCTCTGAGAAAAAAAGAATTTCAAATCATACAAATAGTATTATTTTCTCAAAAAGGAAGGAAAGAGCTCAGAATCTCATTATATGCATTGTATGTATTAAAATGGTGTCCCTTATATGAAATGGCAAAATCAAAGCATTAATGTTTTAAAATTTGGGTTTTGAAGATTATTTTGACTGGTGAACCAAGAGACTAGTAAGCCTTGATTACTACAAAAATGCCCACCCCCAAGTTCTAGAAGGAGATGTCAGCTATTTTACATTTTCTTAAAATACTGTACTGTATATAGAAAATTTTCTCAGTTGAAGAAAATGTTTCTGTTGCTATAACCGGAGAACTGATTTATTGCAGTGCACCTACACAATCACCCCAGGAATTCATTTCAAGACAGTGGCCACAGTATCAGCTGAATGCAGATAGCAACCAAATCCAGGAACTGTAGTATCCACAGCTAGACAACTCTGGGAAAATGCAGGGTTTTCTCTCTCTTAGCCAATCCATTGAGTTGTGCTGCTTCACATATCGATGTCCATTTGGGATCACCCATTTCAAGCCCTGCATGGGATATACTCTGCTTGGATGCAGCAGATTTTCTGGCTTATTCCAGATGTTGTTGTTTTTTAACATGCTGCTTCAGGCTTAATGCATGCTACAGCTTGCATTGAGGGTGCATGTTGTGTAGACACCTCAACTTTGATTAGTCTTAATGGCGGTGTCGAACAGCCCTCAGCTTCCCTATATTAAAGTATCTCCTTTGAATGTGGATCCTGGATCTGACTGCTGGAGGTTCAAGGAATGTTGCAAAGCTCTGACTGTCTGGTCAATCCACACTGCACTCACAACCCCGTTTTCAGGTCACGCTCCCATTGGCCGGGTGAAAGGAAAGCTTCCAGTGCAGGAATTTTGCAACATTCCATGGATCCAATCAGATGCATTTGGCCTTTTCCTTCCTCGAATGCCTTCTTTATTTTTACAAGAGATTTGTGCTAGTCCGGCAGCAGAATCCAGGTCCTCCCATTTGCTTTTCCCCATCAAATTTCACACTACAATACAGTAACAGTTCCTTGTAAAAAGCTCATTGAGTGCTGGATGCGTTACTATCCTCCTTTCTTCAAAGGTGGAGGTGGAGATAGTGGAAAAGAGAGGCTTGGAGTATTTTGAATTTCTGAAAAAAATGAGTGACCCTGTATAAGCAGTTTGACAATTCCTCCTCCCACTCACCTATCCCTCAAACAACGCAACAATCAGAGTCATCATACCCTTCAGCCAGGGTCAAAGACAAGAAAAACAGAACTTTAACATATTATTTCTTTATTGTCTCTCCATTTCACTACCTGAACATATCAGGAAGAATAAAATACCCTGTGTGTGTGTGCCTGTTTTAATACACACGCAGATAGAGACCTGTTTTTGTATTCCCTTTAAATGGACTTTAGGGTGAAATAAACAAATCAATATGGATTTTTTTTTACAGATAATCAGTTATTAAAGAGGCAAAATTGAGGTGGAAAAGAAAAAATAACTATCAGAGCAACATTGATTAGGATAATCATCGCTAGTTAGAATCAATCCTTCTCTGAAACTATCATCAAGCAATAAAACACAGATTTCCATATAAAAACAAGAAATATGAGTGAGCAAAATAGTATTTGCCAGCAGGGGTGTATGGTACTTTGTTTCTGTTTCCCCTCCTAACAGACAATCCATGCCCCCCTCATATGTCCCCTTTCACTCTAGTTGTCTCCCAGGCATGCTAAGTGCTTTGAACACAATAACCACAGTTCAGACAGCTGGGTTCCCAGCAGCACCAAATGCACAGGTGTCTAATAAGTAAGATATACGCCAGCAGATTCTAGTGATCACAAAAGGTTATTTACTGTGTAATTTTGGTTCACTACAGTTCTAGGTACACTGACAAATCTAAAGACTTGCTTGCTTTTTTATCATGTCAGAAGTAACTTGAGAAACTGCAAGTCACTTCTGGTGTGAGAGAATTGGCTGTCTGTAGGGACATTGCCCAGGGGACGCCCAAATGTTTTACCATCCTATGGGAGGATTCTGTCATGCCCCCACGTGGGAAGCTAGAGCTGACAGATAAGAACCCACCCTGTCTTGCAGATTCAAATTGCCGACTTTCAGGTCAACAGTTCAGCCAGCACAAGGGTTTAACCCATTGCACTACTGTGGCTCCTATTTGCTTGCTGCTAAGTGCACAGATTTCTCTGTAACCTGACTTAAGATCTTTTGCCTCTCCTTTTTGGGGTGTGTGGGGGAATAAAGACATCAGAAAATTATGTCATAAACCAAAACCAAAGAAAGGACTGCTCCTGGTGAATTCATTGCAAAAGCACGGATGATTATGTCAGCAAAAGTAATTTCATTTAGAGCAATTACAGATGAGGCTCTTAGCAGGCCTCATTCACTCAGATTCATGGGGATCCCAGAGTACACTCAGTTTTGATCTTGTTTTTCTTCTCTAAATGTATTAAAGGTTCAAAATCCATGAAGGAGAAAAAATTTTTATTTTCTAACAGTTAGTATTTCCATCTGGAAGTATCTTTGGAATGTTTGATGTACTTCAGCAGACTTGTAATTAAAATTAATTATCAGAATGTTTGGGTAAGTAAAAAAAATCAAACTAAATATTTAGATTTATCCCAAACAATTAGATGCCCTCAATATTCTGTAGTTTAATACTGATCCAAGAAGCTCATAACATTGGTTCAAACTTGGACTTCAGCATATTTTCAGTAGTAGAAAACTCTGTAACTGATTATGAGGGAAGCAGAAAAAAAGCCTTGGCTTTCTTGTTCCCATAGACCACAGGCATTGCTAAATGTTTCACAGACATCTTCTTAAAGAGAAAAAAGTCATTCTGTGCACAGCACTGAGAACTGACAAGTGGGGATACCTCTAAATCTCCCTTAGCCGTTTTCCACTGTCAGGGATCCAAGTAAATGCTCACCTTTGAAAATGAACATTTAGAAAGGTGTGAAATGTGTGATTTTGGACTAAAATGCAGCAATTGTGAGAAAAATGTGCATGACCGCACCCCTCTTTTGTTTCAAATATCTGCCCCACTCCAAAGGAGATTTTTTTTCTGAAAGACCAAAGAACAGCCTATTTCTCACATAGTCAAATTTAATTTTTAGAGTTTCAATAGTTATTTTATTAGTGATTACATCAGCAGAGGTGGTTTCTATGTGGACCAGTAGATTTTAGATTGTTGTAAGCATTCCCTTAGCATATGGGCCTTGTCCTTTTAATCCAGGCAGAAGTACAACTAGGTCTGGTCCACTAAAATGAGGGTTTAGGAGCCTGGGAAATCCTCAAACCCAGTATCTTTACCATTACTATCACTATCTTATAGAATTGCCAACTCCAAAGCATCTCAGGCCACAAGATTTCACAGGAAGACACCTGAGATCTTATAAAATTGCCAGGTCAGGAGCATCTCCGTTCTCTGGATTTCACAAGAAGAATTCTGAGACCTATGAATGGTCTTTGGTGATGTTTGAGGTGAGAGGAGCAGTGTATCAAGTGAACTCCCTGGAGAATCTACAGCAGGCTTCCAAGAAATTTGCAGCATGTCAGCAATAAAACACTTTCACACTCCCACCACCAGCCTTAATTAATTTTTAGAATAGGGACTTCATCTTACTAGCAAAATTGGCCATCCTACGACACTTGTGCATCTCTTCAGGCATGGAGAGAGGTACAAGCTTTACAGGAGGCTTGTGTTGCATTGAAAACAACAGGGGGAAGCCAGGCAGTGACACTTCCTCCCATGGGATGAGGTGAGGGGAAAGCAGGAGAGGCACGGCACGGCACCAGGATTGACCCATGGATTTGCCATGGAGGCTGGTGAATTGCCCCGCTGTTGTTTTCTCCCGATGGCCTCTTGGTAGCCACATGATTCCAAACACAGTCTGCAGAGACCAAAATGCCAGATATGATGACAGCTTTGCTCTACTACAACATGTCCAAACCAACAGTTTAATAAAAGAAAGAAGAAAAAAATATTGCCCCTTAGAAAAGGAAATGAATGTGAGCAGGGGTGAGACTGAAAAGAACTCAGGCTATGAAAGGAGATATAACATGGAAGGAGTGTGTGTGTTGTTTGGGGCAGGGGAAAATACAACAATCCCCACGTTATAAACAAGATAGGTTCTGTAAGTTTGTTCTTAAGTTGAATTTGTATGTAAGTTGGAACAGGTACATTTAAAGTGTCACTCCAGGCAAAAATATATTATTTGTTAGCTTTGGGTAGCAAAGGTAAGGGTTAACACCCCTGTGGTGGTTGGTTTGCTGTCTGTGTCATTGTTCAGAAGATTTTACCTCACTTTGTATCTCTGTGATAATTGGATTTTGAAACATTCAACTTGTTGTGGGAACAAGGATTCAGTGGAGACACCCTTTCCAGGAGTGAATTTTCCTTCCAAGGGTTAGATTTCTTTCACTTCCTGTAGTCTCACCCTCCCCCAAATTCTTAATTATGAGTTGTTTGTAAGTTGGATGATTGTAACTTACGAACTGCCTGTATATGGAAGTGTACTCAGAGATTACCTGCCATAGATGTGGGTGAAATGTCAGGAGAGAATGCTTCTGGAACATGGCTATACAGCCCGAAAAACTCATAGCAACCCATTGATTTTGGCCATGAAAGCCTTTGACAACATGGTGGCATATGCTTTCCTTTTTTTTTTTTTAGTAAACAGAGTTTATATTCAAGGAATTCAGTGGCAGAAGGATGCTTCAAAATACTATACCTTAAATCTGATTTCAACTTCCTTATTTAAAATAAACTTTCTTTCAAAACCTTTTGTTAAACTGCATTGGTGCTCATGGATATTTGGCACACAGGATGGATTCCTCCCCAGGCAAAGAAAAGGGGGAAAGGGTGAAGGAGGTTATTTTGATTTAAATATCATACTTTTAAATATCTTGGAAATGGGGAGAAGAG
The DNA here is from genome assembly GCA_030556195.1 of Anolis apletophallus. Lineage (NCBI taxonomy): Eukaryota > Metazoa > Chordata > Lepidosauria > Squamata > Anolidae > Anolis > Anolis apletophallus. The sequence continues at coordinate 142,653,797 of JARBWK010000004.1, read as the reverse complement.
GGTACTGGGAACATGTGTATAGTAGGTCAACATAACTATCCTTTCTTTGCCCAAGGGATAGTAAGTTGGATGTGTTACTATAGCTGCTATAGCAATGCAATTGTCTGTTTCACATCCTGATCTGGGCAAGATACTCAGTGCATGAAAACAAGAATTCATTGTAAATACTTGAGTTGAAACAGAACCAATTAATGCCCCCTCAATGTCCTCAAGGCATGTTTAACATCATTGTGTATCCTTTGAACAGTGAATTATTAATCATTCCAGGGAAGGGTAAAATAATTTAAAAGATCCTATAAAATATATAGACTTCAGCAGAATGAACATTTCAAACAGGTGGGCAGGGTGGGGAGGAGGAGAAGAATAAATTGAGAATAAAGCAACAGTGGTGGCACCATCACTATTATTAATATCCACTATTCCTCTGTTAGCTTTTCTGCAGCCACGGAATGACACAATAGGACTGCTAGTCCCAGAAAGGTCATTGTAATAAGGCAGGCCAAGAACATCAAATAAATGCCAAGCAACCATGATATATAATTTTACCTCTTTCATGTGAATTCAGATTCTTTCCACTTCGGTTTGTCTGCTTTTCCATGCTTTCATCCAAAGCAAGATATGTTTCCCATGGGTAGGATGGCCCTAATATGCACACCCTCCTGCTTCTTCAAGTGGGGCATCCAGATGATGCCCAACATAAAAGTGACTGCAAATGGCATTAAGCAGGGAGACCCTGCTTTGTGTCAAGATTATTTGTTAGCAGGAAAGATGTGGGTCCCTGTCTTTAGCCCACAGGTTAACATGAGGAGGCCGGGAATGGGGTGGACAGCCACCTATTCAGCAGCCAGAGAGCCTTGCGGTGGAATGTTGTTTGTACCTGTCAGGTTGAATTAAGCCTTCGTTCTTTCTAGCCCCCTTTTATGTAGTCACTTCTCCACATTGAGATGCTGCTTGGACTGCAATCTATGAAGGACTTTGCATGGTTCCTCGCTCTGCCTTGTCTCCTCCTATCAGAGTGCATAAGGGTTTCCCCACTTCTTCCCATCACAGGAATCGCCGCAAGTGGAAAAGTGGAAGGACCCTGCCTTGTTCTGTATTGGCTGTGTTTGAACCCTGCCTTCTTCTGTAACTGGGTGTTTCAATGCGGGTTGCTTCTCTCAGCCTGAGAACTGGGGGGGAAAGTCGGCTTTCCCCCCAGTTCTCAGATCGAGAGAAGCAATCTGTGTTACAAGTTTGAATGCAGGTTGCTTCTCTCGGCCTGAGAACTGGGGGGAAAGCCAGCTTTTCCCCCAGTTCTCAAGCTGAGAGAAGCAATCCGCATTGAAACACCCAGTTACAGAAGAATACAGGGTTCAAATACAGCCAATACAGAAGAAGGCAGGGTCCTTCCACTTTTTCACCCGTGAGGATTCCCATGGGCCGGAAGAAGCGGGGAAACCCGCATGCATTCTGATAGGAGGAGACAAGGCAGAGCGAGGAACCAGGCAAAGTCCTTCACAGATTGCAGTCCAAGCGGCAGCCCAGTGCGGAAAAGGAACTACACAAAAGAGGGCTAGAAAGAACGAAGGCTTAATTCACCCTGACAGATACAAACAACACTCCACCCCAGGGCTCTCTAGCTGCTGAATAGGTGGCTGTCCGCCCCATTCCTGGCTTCCTCATGTTAACCTGTGGGCAAAAGACAAAGAGGAAAAGAGGCTCCCTCCCTCCCGGAAAAGGGACAGGGTTACCACTTGGCATGTCCGCCATTAACAAATTAATTCCAAAATTTTGGAATTTTTCCGAAGTAATTTCAATTTTTTTTGGAAAATTTTCAGAAGACATTCAGATTCGAAGCGCCAGCACCCCCTACATCCAGAACGAGTTTTGAACCATTTTTTTGGTGGATCAACCAAGCCTAGTAAACAAAAATGGCAAAGATAATTTCTTAACCTGCCATTCAGTCCCATTAAGGAAAAAAACCCCAAAGGCCCCAAAGTGCTCCATAATCTACTAGGGATGAGTAAATGACATGATTACAGTTAATATTTCCTGGTGTTTAATGTTTAGATAGCAGAATGGAAGTTCACATTGAAGGAGACGTATTACATGTATTAAGACCATGGGGAGAACATGGTGAAAGCATTAACCAATTTCTTGACATTGGGGTTGCAAGGAAAAACACCTTTCCCTAGCTACCCAAGGGTCAAATGGCTAATATTATCTTATATTCAGGTAGCACTACAAAAGCAGGCTGGAATGCATTTGTCCCAATTTAGAAATTATGTACTGACTAACAAGGACCAGAGAGAAAGAACAAGTGAGGTTGGGGGAGAGAGGGGAGAAACACGATCACTGCACAAATCTATCAGGAAACAAATAAGCCTGGAGACTGCTGAAGATCCCTGTACTTACATTGGTGCTTATGTTGTCACACAAGCACCAATTGAGATTCTCACAGTAAGGTAATGAAAGAACAGCAGTAAATTAAAACATTAAGTCATTATCATTAGCTGAGATCAGCTATTGATCTTCACCAATCTTCTCTTCATGCTTTAGCTGTCCTCATATGTCAGTGTGTATGTTGGTGATATAATTGTTTGTCCACTTAATTACTTTCACTAACAGTTAATCTCTGGAACCAACAGATATAAAGTAGATGAGAGATCAATTAGATACAAAGCAATTGGACATTGGATTTTAGGACCATCCCTGGCTTTGCCTGACTTCTAAGACAAAGTTACTAAGAAAAGAAAGGCATGATTTCTATCTCATGCCTATATTACTAATTAGGGGTGTTTGACCTCAGTGCAATCTGGATTACAAATTGTGCTAAAATAATGATTAAATAGGTAAAAACCAAGTATGGGAAGTATATTTGAAAAAACTCCCCCACATGGTCAAAACATGCCTCCAGAAACACTGCTGGGGACAAAACTTAACTGCACAGAATCTTCACAGATATATATTCTGTGCAAAACTCACTCAAAGATTTTGTAAAGCATTTTTCTGTGTAGAAAATAGCATTTTCTATACAGAAAACAATAAGTATATGCAGGAATATTATTTTGCATGAAAAAAATGCTGTTTCCTGCACAGAAAAGATTTATGTAAATGCTGTGCACAATAAATTCTGAATTGTGAAGTCCTCAAGTTGACCATTATTGAAGACTCCCACAGTAGGAAGAAAATAGCTAAAATGACTCACTACATCAATCAAGAAGAAAATAACAAAAAAATCAACCCTAATGTAAGAACTATCAAGGACAAGAAGACAGAGTAGAAATAAAGAAATGTATGGAAACTAGATTAAAACACCCAGAAGGCCAAGTATTTCCCATTATGGTGGATGTCAGAGTGCATATTACTGACTTTCTTTCTGTACCATAACATCACAAGATAAGAGTTGGCACTACTTTATAATAATTACTAGGGCTGGTTGATCAAGGAAAAAATGGTTCAAAACTAATTTCGGAGGTAGGGGGCACTGGTGCTTCAAAACTAAATTGATTTCTGATTTTTTAGGGGAAATGGTTCAAAATTTCCAAAATTTCCAAAATTTCGGAAATCCTTTGTTGATGTTTAACCCAGTTTGGATGCAGCCTTGCTTCCTGACACATGAAGGAAAGAAAGCCACACCCAAACCGGGAGTTTCACCTGCTTTAGATGCAGCTTTCCTTCCTGCCTTGGAGGGAAGGAAACCACGTCCAAAGCAGGTGAAACTCCCAGTTTGGATGCGGCTTTCTTTCCTCACAGGCGGGAAGGAAAGCCGCACCCAAAGCGGGAGTTTCACCGGTATGGACATGGCTTTCCTTCCTGCCTTGGAGGGAAAGAAAGCCATGTCCAAAGAGGGTGAAACTCTCAGTTTGGAGGCGGCTTTCTTTCCCTCGTAGGCGGGAGGGGAAGGGAAGCCACGTCCTTCCGAATAACTTACGAGAAATGGCGGAAGAGCTTCGAAATAGGAAGTTCACTTCCGGGTTACTTAAACCTCTTCAAATACACTTCGAAACTTATCCGAATATCCGAATTCATTCCGAGTTCCAAGGACATCCAACGAACTTAACCAGGCCTAATAATTACCCACCTCTCCTCACAGCTCAAGGTAGGGTACAACATAGTTAAAATAAATAGATAAAACAAAGAACTATAATATCCATATATTTAAAACATAGAAAAAAAGATTAAAACACCACTACTAATAAAAGGCTCATGGGACCTAATTTGTTGTTTGTTTTTTTTTACTAAAGCCCAAAGATTCACTGAACAAATTAGAAAGATTTAAAATTAAAGTATTCTGAGCTAATACATTTGTTCTACTTCTAAGAGGAAAGTGCTGCTGAGAGACTTTCAACCTACATTTTCTTCATTTTAAAAGTGTAATGTATTACAGGTGGATGGTCATTTATGATATCTACTGACATATAAGTTGAGGACAGATTTTGGGGGGAGGGATGACTCAAAATTTTAGGTTTTGATATGATTCCTATATACTTTGAGGATTATTCCATGAGAAAGGAAAGCACCAATGCCACAACTGCCACTACCCCAGCCAAGTACTCAGTGAGAGTGTGTCTGAAAAATCACAGCAAAATGGTGTGGTGGCCAAAGAAATCCCCTCCTCTTCCACACCATACACTAAGGACTTCATCCCATAGTTTCTAGGCTCTGTTTCCATGCAAATCAGAAACGGAGTCCCACAGAGGCCATGAGGTAAAGGTACTTCAGGTGGTACTCCATGGGGCTCAGTTTCCTCAGTACATGGTAATGAAGCCTAGAAGCCATTGTCAGGGGTTGTTGTTACCTGACTCCAAAAGGCAGAAAGCTGGGGAAAGACGAGCATTGATGCAGTAAGCACATGGGATGGATGGCCATCCCAGAAGACAAGGAAAGACCGGAGGGAACAAGATAAGATGGTTCCCTCCACTTTCCCCCACTTTCCCCTCACTTTCCTGCCACTCATAGGATGAGATCCTAGGTTCGTGCATACATTGTCAGCATTTCTCCCAAAAAATAAGGAATGGGACTTCTGGTCTTTCAATGGTTGTGTGGAAGATAAAATTTCAGCAGATATTTTACCTGGCAATTCTATGGGAAGGTTGTAATACAAACCACCAAATCTGTGCAGATGTGCCTGTCTTCATCTTTTAAGGTCCTTTAGCCTTACATTTTGTGTCTGAACTGTCAATATGGAGCAAAACAATACAATATTATTCTCCCTTCACCATGATCATGCATTTCCTCACCCAATCTGATGGCAACCTATCCAGGACATCAAAGAAATGATCTTCCAGCATACATCTACACAGTAGAAATAAGGTGGTTCAACACCATTTTAACGACTATGTCTCAATACTATGGAATCATGGCAGTTGTAGTTTTATGGGGCCTCTGGCTTTCCCTTCCAAAGAGTTCTGATGCCTAACCCAAATACAACACCTAGAATTCCATAGCACTGAGCCCTGGCAGTGAAAGTGGTGTCAAACTGCATTAATTCTGTAGTGTGGATGCACCATCAGTCCTGATGCTTAGAATGCTTCAAGAGATGAGGTGTGCATGGGTCTCCAGATGCAACATGGTGACACCTTATTTATTATAAAATAGCTATCAAATATTGGAACATGGTGCACAAAAATATTCAGAAAATTCTGCAAACAAAACTGCTGTAAAAACCAGAACTTTATTTGCTAAATATTACAGGACAATTTAAGAATAAAGATACAGAAAGACTGGTGACCTACCTGATTACCTCTGCAAGAATTACATACACAAGGTATTGGAAATCAACTGAGATACCTGACAAAGACGAATGGTTTCTAAAAATTTTGGATACAGTGGAAAACGACAAATTAACTTGTCTACTACAGGAAAATTCCTCAAAAAAATTTGAACAAACTTGGACACCTTTTGTAAAATTTATGAAAAACAAAAATAATATCTTACTGAAAGACATAAAAATATAAAGTAACCAGATGAAATGTTGTGAAATGGAGAACAAACATAGATCTTGTTTTATATGAGATGTGAAGATGTCTTTTACTCTTTTCAGTTTCTTCTATACCCCTATTACTATACCTGCTCCCCTCTCCCACACCACCCCATTCCCCCCCATTCCTTTCTTTTACTCTTACTATTACTTACATATAGGCCGGAATGTCAACTGTCCTATATAACATGTACTTTCTGTTTTTATATATTCTTAATAAAGATTTTTTTAAAAGAAAAAGAGATGAGGTGTACATGGGTCTCCAGATGCAACATGGTGACACCTTATTTATTATTTATTTACTTACAGTATTTATATTCTACCCTTCTCACCCTGTAGGGGACTCTGGGCGGATTACAATGCACATATACATTGCAAACATTCAATGCTATTAGACATACAACATATATAAATATGAAAGCAGTGGGCAACACCGTAGTATCAATGCAAAACAGCAATTCGAGTATGCAAATAGGCAAAATCAAACAATGATAATAAAATCAAAACAATTCATTCAGTGGTCAAGAATATAGGCTCCACAATGGGAAATATACATCAATTAGAGTGGATAAACCACCATAGCAATGTCGCTATACAGTATGCTCAATACAAGTCAAGTAATCAAAAAGGCACAATGGCATATGCAAATAAATCAATAGAGGAGTCATTCAATACAGAAAGGAAAAAAGTTTAACCTTCCTATAAAGCTCAAGGCAATTCAAAATGTCACAGTGGACAGGAACGAACCGCCAAGGTGGGAGAATCCCCGGTGTTCCGAGTCAAGCGGAGGGAAAAGGCTGGTGACGCTCAATAGGTCCCTGATGCTGTAGCACTCTTGCTGGCATGCGCAGTGGCTCGCCGCTATGGGTTGTGGGCGTTGTAGTCCAGCTAGGCTCGCTCTGTTGTCCGAACGCGTCTGCGCATGTGCGGGAGCGTACAGTGACGGCCCGCAAGGGGTGTTGGGTAAGGTAGTTCGGGAAGAGTAACAGGGCGTCCTGGTCGTGAGAGGTATAAGGCGAATGCCTGGGTAGAAGTAGAGGGGTCCACTGCTCGCCGGGTGGGTGTGGGCAGTGGAGAAGGGGCGCCTGACGGCGGGAGCTCTCTCCTGAGCCGGCTGAGGGCCGTTTCGTCGTAAAGACTTCCTCAGAGGCGAAAATGATAGCGTCCTCAATTAAAGTGGATCGTTCAGAGTTGTTCAGACATCACGGAGGACGGACCACTCCTAAATCCGGAAATGGCCAAATTGTGGAGACTATTACCTATATTCTTGACCACTAAATGAATTGTTTTGATTTTATTATCATTGTTTGATTTTGCCTATTTGCATACTCGAATTGCTGTTTTGCATACAACATATATAGACAGACACAGAGGCAATTTAACAGTCCAGCTTTCCAGCTTCATGAGGGTATGCTAGATCCTGGTCACAGGCGAAGCTGCTGCTTCACCATCCACTTGTGACACTGAGTCCTTGATGGAGTACTTCCTCATTCTTATGCATGCTGCTGGAAGGTTTTTAGGGTGTCGTAAATTAGTTAAATTAGCTTCCTCACATAAAGCGGTACCTAAATTTCCTACTGGACAGATGCCTTTGGGCTGCATAGGTCAACAGCAAGCTAGACTATTACTGGCCGGGAGCTCACTCTGACCCGGGCTAGCTTCGAACCCATGACCTCTCGGTCAGTAGTGATTTAATGCAGCTGGCTACTAACTAGCTGCCCTACAGCCTGGTCCCTTGCAAGATCCCTCACCATAACCTCTGTTAGCTAAGATAAATAGGAATTGCAAGTCCCTCCAATAGCATTTAGAGAGCCATATATTATTTATATTTGCTATCATTGAAAATGCATTGGATTCAAACTAACATCTTAGTTATGGAAAGCACATTCCTACTCGACTATAGCCTTTCCCTCCTCATGCCAACTATCAAACATCTTCCTTGGAGCCAATAGTCCCTGTGGTTTCTTCCTCCTTGGGAACTGCTCTCAAGGTTCTCTCTTATGGGAACTGTTCACAGTTAATTGGCATGTACCCTAAATCCCAATACACATGCAAGCATCTTTACTGAATAAACATAGCTATGCAAGCAACAGGTTACCAGGCAGCCTGGCAAACATTAGTGTCTATGGAGTAAATTCAGTGAGCTCACCGTGAGCTAGGGGTATGTATTATTCATTCATTCCCCAAATCATGCACAGAAAGACTCATGGGATTCCTATCAACTCACTGCAAATGTAAGCCAAATAATAGCTCAAATGAAAGTCAAGACTTAATTGGAAGTGAGAAAGGAAAGAGAAGCCAAAAAGAGGAGATTGGCTGTATTTCAGCAAGAAATACATGATCAGTCCTTGTCCATGAATTCAGGTAAGTACTAAGGTAGACATCTGACTTTTAAAGAAGTCAGGAATTAATGTTTAGACTGCAGAACTTGCATAATAGCTTATATGTGTGTGCGTTTTAGGTGCTCCTCCTGGTAATATTTTACTACTATCCATATATGAGATTTTATACAGGATTCTGACTTCCATCGTGCAGTATATGTTTCTGTTGTGATAAACTATTCATTTCAGAACAAAATACTTCTATGCCAATTGGTGCCAAACATATTTAAGGAAATGGCACTGCCTTTAACTTTTATGCAGATTTTGTAAACATTGCTTTAGGGACTACGACTCTCATTGGCTATACTGGCTGCGGGATTCTGGGAGCTGTAGCCCTAAAGAGTAACAATTCCAATAACTGTTTTTATTAATAAACCTATGGAAATATATGCACAGTGGCATGCTTGTGACATTTTATAAACATTCTTAATGGGTTGTTGTAGGTTTTTAAAGCTATATGGCCATGTTCTAGAAGCATTCTCTCCTGACGTTTCACCTGCATCTATGGCAGGCATCCTCAGAGGTTGTAGGGGCTGTTGGAAACTAGGAAAATTGGGTTTATTTATCTGTGTAAAGTCCAGGGTGGGAGAAAGAACTCTTGTCTGTTGGAGCTAGGTGTGAATGTTTCAATTGGCCACCTTTATTAGCATTTGATGTCCTGACAGTTTTTAGGTGTGGCTAGTTATTGCCTGGGGGAATCCTTTGTTGAGAAGTGATTAGCTGTCCCTGATTGTTTCCCCTCTGGAGTTCGCCTCTGTTTGTGTGATGTTCTTTATTTACTGTTATAATTTTAGAGTTTTGTTCATTTTCATGGTTTTTTTCCTTTCTGTTGAAATTGTCCACATGCTTGTGGATTTCAATGGCTTCTCTGTGTAGCCTGACATGGTAGTTGTTAGAGTGGTCCAGCATTTCTGCATTCTCAGATAATATACTATGTCCAGATTGGTTCATCAGCTGCTCTGCTATGGCTGACTTTTTTGGTTGAAGTAGTTTGCAGTACCTTTCATGTTCCTTGATTTGTGTTTGGGCAGTGCTGTGTTTGGTGGTCCCTGTATAGACTTGTCCACAGCTGCATGGTATATGGTAGACTTCTGCAGAGGTAAGAGGATCCCTCTTGTCCTTTGCTGAACGTAGCATTTGTTGGAATTTCTCAGTGGGTCTGTAGATAGTTTGTACCCTGGCAGACCGTGCAAAAAGAATCTGTGAAACCCACCTCCTCCAACAGACCTTAAACCTCTGAGGATGTCTGACATATATGCAGGCAAAATGTCAGGAGAGAATGCTTCTAGAACATGGCCCTATAGCCCTAAAAACTACAACAACCCAGTAATTCCAGCCATGAAAGCTTCGACAATACATTGAACATTCTTTATCTTTCTGCTAATCAAGTCTACATTTAGTTCACACTGCCCTGATTAATAATAATAATATTCCCACAGATAATCCCTGACACAGATTTTTCCATACTCAGACTCTAGTCAGATTCCAACTATAAACCATTGTGAGACACCTTAACACTCTTTAGATCCAACTTGCTGAACATTAGCTCTTCAGTCTTGCTCTTAATGGGTAAAATGGATAATAATAAGCTTGGAAGCAACACCTTTCAAACTTGCTTACTTTCTACAGGTGCTTTTTAATAGTTTAACATTATTCCTACCACAACTGATTGCTTGCAGGGGGTTGATTCTGTGAAATTTTAGTCTTTCAGCCCAAGATTTCCATTTTTTACACTGAAGGCCAGTCAACTTTGTCTCTTGAAATCCTCCATGAAATGGCAAGCTGTTCAGATATTCCAACAGAAAATTAGCTAGCCAGTTTAAGAAACACATCAGTGAATATCTACACTAAGTACCAATAAAAATGTTCACCAAATGATAAAACCCAGACTCCCATCAACAACTGTGTTGGTCGCAGTTTTCTTATTTCAAAAACAGATAAAGATCTGGTTGAGTTCTTTAAACAAAAGCATTTATACCATTATCAAGGAACTAATAGGAGGACTTTCTTTTTTCTGCTCCACAAATGTGACTGGTATTTAGTAGCCCAGAAACAATTTTTTAAAAGATGAAGGAAAAGATAACTTGGGATCTTATATGTCAGCTTTTAGACTGGTGGTTGAAACTGCTTGACTTTGTGATGAGAAGAGCTTCACCAGTTAAAGAAAGAGAAGCAGGTTAGGCTGCAATTCGCAATGTTCCTTATCCATCAAGTACTCATTACCAGTCCTGAAAAAGCAGGGAGAGAAAAAGGGAAGAAGGCTGCTATAGTGAAGAGATTACTTGCTTTCTGACTCAAAATTCGCCAAGAATGAGAATTTTCAGGACAATTGAATTTTTCAACTTATCTCACCGAAATGTCAGTCTAGTCACCCCATGACATATAGCTACTGACAGGGATGCAGGGAATTAATTTTTCCTTCACTCTCCAACTTATTTGCCCCTTCCCCCTCTATAGGTTCACTTCTGTTTTCCCACTTTTGTCAGGTTATCAGAACATGTTTGCCAAGTTATAGGGTAGGAAAACAGATCAGTTATTGTTTGGTTCTACTCAGTTCCTGTTAGCTCCAGCCAATATGTGTGATGGCTAAAGAGTTTTTCCAGTAATTCACTTCCATGGGTGTACTTACCCATGATGGTTACAGATTTTCCATATCTGTATTAGAAGTAATCTTAAAAGCTTTCTGCATCATTATCTTTAATCCAAGAAAGTCTACTTTCATCAGTGAGAAAAGCTTTCACTTGCTGAAATTCTCTTTTGCACCATCAGTACAGATTTGGTTTAATCACAGCTCTTTTGCATCAAGGTGTCTTAGCAAAAGTAACGTTAAAGTGGGCTTATACTAAAACAGAAATATGAGCAGGTGTGTGCCCAAAAACATGTGTATCTGTATATTTATATACACCCACACTGCAAATGAGGACAAATTACCCTGCTGCTTTTGGAGGAGGAGTGGGTAGCACTATGATATCCCAATTATGAAAGTTTTCTTGTTGAATTAACTTGAGGCAGTCTTTTTCTCATAGCCAACTTTCCTCTAAGGCAGTGTTTCTCAACCTGTGGGTTCCCAAGTGTTTTGGCCTACAACTCCCAGAAATCCCAACCAGTTTACCAGCTGTTAGGATTTCCATGACTTGAAGGCCAAAACATATGTGAACCCACAAATTGACAACCACTGCCATAGCTATACATTAGTATCTGTAGGGGGATGTTCCAGCACATGAGTGCTAAAGTCCCACTATATACTATTATAAATCTATGGATTACCAAGTCCCACTACATACAATGCCATAGTAAAATAAGTGTTCCTTATATAAAATGGCAAAATCAAAGTTTGCTTTTGGGGGCGGGGGGGGGACGACAGGAAACCGTGAATGATTATATCTGTGAGTGAAGAATCCATGGATATGGATGGCTAAGTGTACTTATTTACTTCCTCCACAATTTCCAAATATATAAGATGGCAGAGATGTCATTCTTTCCTGATTAGTTCTCTGGTAGGTGCCCTTTTTGGGCTTTCACCTAGTGATCGTGTCAAAGGACAACTGCAATACTTCAATGGTCAGAAAATATTTCATGATACTGGCACCCTACCTTGCTAGTCCTTGAAGAAACCTCTTCAATGTTTATGTTTTCAAGCAAGACTCAAGGCTTGTCAACTATGGCTTCCATTGTTGATAATTCTATTGGAGAATTCTATTGTATAGATGACTGAATGCCTATTTCTCAAAAAGTAGGAAAGTGGCCCTTCTCTACATTTCAGACTTTTACTGACATTATAGTAATCCTCCTGCCCAGAGAAATATACCTAAGACACCTTAGGTTTCCTCCTATCTTTATGAAAACATGTAAGAACAACCGTCATAGAAAGGAAAATTGAGCTAGAATAAAACAGATGTATTGCCTGATTGGTGGGATTTTGCCTGGGTTCTAGACTTGCTACCGCTGCTTGTTCATACCATGAGCTAACTGGGATTCCAAGCTTTCATTTTCAGCTAACCCTTCTAGAAACATGTGAGGAAGTAAAATGTACACTCATCTTTTTGAAAGAAGCTAGCCTGTTGCTGCCTTTCAGTATGTTCAGCCAAAAGAGCGAAACTGTTGACAGTTTCTATTTACAGGAACTCATAGATTTATAATTGAAGAATGATACATCGATGTCTGTGCTACAAATGTGAACATCCCTGGCTCTGATATACAGAAGGAACTCTGCACTCCTCTCTGAAAAAGCATTTCTGTTCATTTCATTATATGAAGAAAAAAAAACCCTTTCCAAGGAACTTTTTCAGGCCACAGTCCATTCTGCACCCACTCTCCAAGTATTCTGCACCCACTCTCCAACACCATTGTACTTGTTTTTAAGAAGACATATAATGGGATTACAGTGATAATTGGCTTTTTACACAACACCTTTATGTGTAAGACAGGAAGGTCTCTACAGATGTTCAGAGACAACGGCTTCGCAAATCCATTTTTGAAAATAGGAATTCTTTTACCAGACAACTAAGTACCTCATTATACTGATCCCCCCCCTTTGTTCCATTTTGCTGGCAATCACTGGTGAAATGGAAGGTGTGTGTGGTGTCTCACAGAGGCTTACACACCCTCCTTCCTTCCCCCATCACATGGGAGCATTGGGGCAAGGCACATTGGCACCCTGTCCCATCACCGTCACCCCCCCCAATCAGATGAATTAAAAATTCAAAAAAATTCAGTAGCTATGTCAAAACTACCCAAAGTTAATTTTCTTACCATGGTTGGTGAGGAAGCGACTTGCAACTCTTCCTTGCCACTTTGGCCATCAATAGAACAGGGCAACGGCTTACATCATATGATGGCATTCAGCAGGATCAGTGGCTGAAGAGGAGCAATGAGCAAAAAAACCCCCATATGATGAGGTAGCGATAATATGCCAGCATGATGTTGTTGTTTGAGCACTGGAGTACATCTCAGGTTAAATTCTCCACTTGGCTGTGGAAACCCACTGGGTGACCTTGGGCAAGTGACACACTCTCAGTCCCAGAAAATCCAATGGTAGTTTCACCTTAGGATTGCCATGAGTTGGAATGACTTGAAAGCGATATAATAATGCTGACCTAGTTTCCACATTGCATTAATAACTACATAAATGTAGTTATTAATGCCCTGAAAAAGACCTCCAAAACATGCCTTAAATTTGAGGGAGTCATTTCATATGATGGATGTCTGTTACATTGAGAAGTGGGGTGTTTCAGAATAAAGCTAATAGCTCGCTTCAGTTCCTAAGCCATAGTGAGATAGACCCTCTCCTGCTCCTGAATTCCAGTGCACTGACCAAAAGTTTCTGCTTGTCTTAAAAGGAAGCCAGCCACATAGTTATGAAGTCTTGCACTCACTACAGATATTTGTCATACAGAGTAGCCCTGCCAAGTTTAAGATGGCTTCAAGAGTGCATTTACAATCCAAGGCTGTAGCCAAAGTGTGTGTGTGTGGGGGGGAGTTTAAAAGTTTAACCCTTCCCTGAAATGTGTCAGGTTAAAAAAGAAACCTGGTTTACTCATAACTTGGTTGACCAGTTAAAACTCTTGAGTAAACCAGGTTTTTTGGGGGGAGGGGGTTAGAACCCTTAACCCCACCCCCATCTAGGAACCTGGCAGTAGTGGTGCAATTGTGAATATGTACCATGGCAGTTATAGACCTGTAACTCTGTATTACACATCCATAAATACAATACAGGATGACAGTGGAGAAGGAGCATCCTTAAAATTATTGCTATATACTACTTTACTCAGTCCACCTGTTTTTGAAACCCTTTCTTGTTTAACAGCTTGCATATTCTGTGACTGGAACATGCAGTTATCCCTTATATCTCGAAACTCAGCTCGAAAATGGATGTTTGGAACCATTTTTGTTACTGATGTTCACTTCCTCAAACATCGTAGTTCTAAAAACCTTTTCTTTCTGTGAAGCGGATGATCACAACTTTTCATATATTTTTTAATTCACTTCTAATTCTCAAAGTTTGGAAACTAATAAGATGGGGTTGTCCCATCACATGATGTCCATAATGAGCAAATAACTAACATAATATTCAAATGAGGCTGCAGTATTTGGAGCACTACAATATGACAATCTTGTGTTACAACTAATCGTGTTACATGGTCCATCCAGTTACATGGTGCCAGTTCCTTTTGAGAGAGAGAGAGAGAGAAACACCCCCCCTCTCTCTCTTTGAAGTACGGGACAAGTGAGATCAATATTGTTGTGCTCTTCCTGGCATTAAACACAGTCTCTGAGTCAATTACTCCAGCTACTATTGATTTCAAGCCAACGTTTAAACTTGAAAATGAGCTGTAAAAATAAGGCGTTTTATCAGAGTCTGGGAAGCATCCTCATCATACTAAGTAGAAAGCTTGCTGTATGTCTTTCTTAAAACAAATGAGGTTGGCCCAGTGTACCTCAGGTTCTTGGCTCCAACAGTCTCTCACTGCCCAATTCTGGAGAAAGCTATCAGATTCCTTTTCTCAGCTGCTCTCTTGCCTCCCTACCTCAAGCCTTAGGGGGGAAGTATCATTGCCTTCTGTTGATATCATCACCCCAGCAACAAGTCTTCAGTGTTCCAGAAGCTAACTGCCTCTGCATAAAACCCATATCCATTTTCTCCCTCATTCTCTCTCCCTCTCCTTTTCTCAGTAAGTAATAAGACTCTTTCTGGACTGCTTTACTTTCATGATTGCGTATTCCTGGTATGAAATTCTCAATATTGTCCTGTTAAGAAAAACATGTGCAGGAAATGCTGGAGGGAGCGGGACATGGATGAGCATTATGTTATGAAAGCTGTAAAGTGAAGTCTAAAATAGTATAGGATAGAGACAGATTTGCTTCTTCAGTAAAAACTCGGCCTTTTGTAGATGGAAGGTTAGGCTCACCACAATAAAGTAAACTGATCATGAATGTAGCCCAAACGAGGGTTGTAATTAGTGGCTAATTTCATTCTTCAAAGAAGCAATGAGTAATTGCAATTTTCTTCTAGCTGTAAGAGAGTCTTCAAAAGCAGGTTTGTTCTCTGCAGTCCTGAAGGTTAGGGTCAGGTTTACTGGTCTGAAGATACAGGGCAGTAGATTTTGATTGAATATTAGACAGGACTTCTTTACAGTAATAGCAGTTGAGCAAAGGAATCAACTGACCTTGACATTTGGGGGTTACAGTTTCTGTGATTTATAGTTAACACACAATCAAAGAGCATCCTGAACTCTTGCAACAATGGAATTGAACCAAACTTGGCATATTGAACTCTCATTGACAACGGAGGGGGCAGAAAGTAGTGAAAGGGTTTAGCAATCTGAGAATTGACCTTGAGTTTGGACAGTTGTAGTTCACCTACAGTGTTACATTCAGAGCACTGTGGACTTAAACAATGTTATGCTATGTTGTTGTATGTTTTCTATCCAAAATCACAATGTTGGAACGAGGCTCACCACTTTAAGGTCCCTAAAACAGGCATGGGAAAACTTCGGCCTTCTGGGTGCTTTGGACTTCAACTCCCGTCCTTCCTAACAGCCTGAGGCCCGTTCCTGCTTAAGTGGCTGGGGGGGGGGGGGGGAGGAAAAGGGCCTGAGGCTGCTAGGAATGGTGGGAGTTGGAATCCAAAACACCTGGAAGGTCCAAGTTTGCCCATGCCAGCTTTTGACAGAGTCCTCTTCCTCCCCCTTCCCCTTCACGCCCTTTCTTCCCCCTCCTGCCGAACACTTACTTTTTCTTGTCCACTAGGGCTCCCTTCTTCCCAGCCTCTCTCAGCTCGCTTTGCCTCGCTTTGACGTGACCCGTGCGGGCGCTACTGTGCAGACTTGCCCCACGTCTTCCTTCCTCCCCCCTCCCCTTCTGAACACGCTCACGCTGCTCCCTCAGATCAAAATGGCGGCAGAAGCGGTAGCGTGGGCAAAGCGAGCAGAGCGAGGCTGGGAAAAAGGGTGCCCGAAAAAAAAAGAAGAAAAAGTGTTCGGCAGGAGGAGGAAGAAAGGGTATTGGAGGTTCCAATTTCCCATGGCACACCTGATGATCGCTCACGGCACACTGGTTGGGAAACACTGGTCTAGAGCAGTGATGGGATCTTTTCTCTGATCATCTTCAAAGAGAAGCTGGACAACTACCTACTTAGGATGCTTTATCTGGAGATCCTGCATCGAACAGAGGGTTGGATTACATGCCCAATAGAGTGCCTCCCCGCTTTGTGATTCTATGTCTTAATTCAATTTTTTAAAGTAATAACATACAAAATTCTTCCTAAATGGAACAGCTAATACTTGAAATTCGCACATTTCAACAGAGGCACTGGGTGCTAAGTTGTCAACTCTTGAAAGATTTGAATTGAAATCTTCACTCAAGTTTGTGATACTGAATTAAAGTTGTTGACACTCCAATCTTCTTAAGGATGTTATTCAACAACTATATGTAAGCAAAGGTACAACACAGCCCTGTATGTTCTAGGAACAGCTGTGCCTGTTGAATTTGGCTGGTGTAGGTGGATATAGATTTCATTCTCTTATGTTCTTTATAAGAACATACCAAAATATGTAAAGGGAGGCAAAAAAACCTGAGCTGCTGCCTGTGGGGATTATATTTATTTATAGCCCACTTTTCCCCTACACTGAAGCTCAAGGTTGCTTACAAATTTTAAACAGACACAGCTATATTTCATATATCATCTGAAATGTAAGATATAGTTAACTATCAATAAAAAATCAATTAAATATGTACAATAAAAAGAACAACTGGAAAGCATAAATATTAAATATATAGAGAGGGGGGGGGGCATTTTAAAACCATAAAGCAACTTCATCATTCAGACAAACACCAAATATAAACAACATAGTATATGAAATCTCTCCCCACTGCAGTCAGTCCCCAGGGGCCTACTGAAACACAAAGCTGCTGTTGTTGCTGCTGCTGTTATTGTTCAACTTCAAACCATTTCCAGTTTATGGCATTTATCACAATTGCTATTTTCTTTGCAAGATTTGTCCTCTGAAGCTGGGAAAGTGGGATTGCCCAAGGTTACCCAATGGTGGCTCCTCGTATTGCTACGACAATTCGTAGTGCTAATAGCGTTCAACCCCCGATAATCGATGCATAATCGCAACCTCCCATCCTTTTTCTCCCGGAACAAAACTGGTGCTGCGATAGGAGACTCAGACCTTTGAATAAACCCCTTCTCTAAATACCCATCAATCTGCTCCCTCAGAGCCACCTTCTCCTGCACAGCCATGGCATATATTTTCGGTTTAGGCATGATAGCCCCCTCTTTAACCTCTATACTACACTGTACATTTCGGAAAGGGGGAAGACTTTGGGCCAATATAGGGTTAAACACATCTGCATAATCCCAATATTCCACAGGCACCCCCTGTACCTCGTCCAGAACCCCTTTCCCCACATTTGGCTCACATTGCACCTTCCCAGACTTCCAATCAATTTTGGGATTGACTTGCTCTAACCAAGGCAGTCCTAATACCACCTCATGTCCTTTAATGGGGCCACTACAAAATCAATACCCCTCCCAAGGTCCCACCCGACCTTTTAAATCTTTAGTGCCCAAAGAAAACGGCCCACCCTTAATAGATGACCCGTCTAACTGAGTAAAAGTAACAGATGTATCCAAAGTTTTCATGGCCCCTCCTAAATCATCTACTAACTTAGGGGACATGATATTCTCCGAACACCCACAGTCAACCAATGCTTTTTTCTCAATAATTTCCTTCCCTTTAAATAAACCCAGGGTGCATTGTACACTTGGGGACTCCCCCAACACTTTTCGAATCAGTATTGTCCACAAAAGCCGCCTAGCAGATGCTACTTTAGATGGATCCAAACGGATAGGATCCTGCACCGGCTTCTGCCGGCACTGGGGATAAAATGGCCCGGCTGGGAACAGATGAAACAAAGGCCACGTCCCATCACTGGTTTCTTCATAGCACTGGCTCTGCTATCACCGCCGCCACGACGAGGCTCTCCTCCCCGGAATCGGCCCTCAGCACCCTGGATCTCGTTGACTGGAACCGTCGTCGCTGCACTTGGGCTAAGATCCCCTCCACGCTGCCAGCCAACTGGATCCAACCATCAACGTCACCTGGATCTCCGCGATGCAGGCACCACTCTAAAATCTCCTTCCGCAGGCCATCTTTAAATAGTTCAAGCAATGTTGCCTGGGACCATTCTGCAACTTTTCCGGCCAATCCCATAAATTCCTCTGCATATTCAGTGACTGAACGGGATCCCTGGGATAGACTTCAGAGCGCTTCGCTTTTAGCCTCTCCAGAGGATCACGGAAGCGGTTTCTAATAGCTTGCAAGAAGGCCCGGACCGATGCTAAACATGGATTTCTCCGGTCATGGCACTGCACATACCAATCAGCGGCCCTTCCTTTAAACACTCCTCCAATGGCTCGAACTCTGCTACCATCGCTGGGGTAAAGATGACCGTAGTCTTCCATATGATCTCTCACTGCGGCGATAAAGAAAGCCACCTTGCAAGCTTCCCCTTCAAATTCCACCCTCAGAGGTTCTTTCTTCAATCGTCCTCCAAACTCTTGAGATTGCACTCTCCTCCCCTGAGGGGCCTCCAGCCTTGAGACTCCCCTTCCCATCCCTGCCGACTGCAGGGGCCGGCTCACCGGGACCGGATTCACCTCCTCTGACGCCAGATGACCACCATCCGCCCACACTCCCATGGGAGATCTAGGACGTCCAGCTGCTGAGTGGTGATTCCAAATTCTCGCTCAGAATCCAGAGCGACTTTGGGTCCTTGTAAACACGGCCATCCAGTATTCCCCAGGCTATGACAGCCTCAGAATATGAGATGGCACTCACTATCTCCCTCCTGTTCTTTTATAGTGGTGGTCAGTGGGTGACATGACTACTGTCTTGTAGCACATCACTTAGAATGATGTTGGTCAAGGTACAAGGGTGATCAGAGAAGAGGAGAGGGGGGATTCCTTCTCTCCTCCTTCTACATCACTCTGGCACTCTATCTGACATCACTCCAAGGAATGAGCAACTCACATGAGCCATGTTACACCTGCTGGCCTCTGCTATAATAAGAATAAGAGGGAAGTGATAAAGGTGGCTGTCTGGCAGTGCTGAACCAGGTTTGGTGCCACTGGACCATCAGGACACCTTTCCACCTCTGAAGCAAATAGTGGTCTAAACCGCTCAGGGGCCAATCTGGAATCTGACACTCTGGATCAGTCTCAGAATAAAGGGTCAGTGTCTCAAGTCTCAGCATTACTTCGCGAACAAAGATTCTTAGGAAGGACTCATCCCACGCTTTTTACAACTGTGTTGATGACTAAAAAGGCCAATCTGAGATAGGCAAGTTCGGCTGCAGAAAGCAGAGCAGAAAGTCTCCTTGGGTGATGTTGTTTCCAAGTTGCGGTTCTTTCTGCATTGTCCTTTCTCTTTGAGACCCATTTGGCGTGTCTTCTCGAAAAAGGCCGCAGCATTGTGGATAGTGCATCTCCATGCTTCCCAATGTGAGGCCAGGGTGGACCATTGTTGGTGATCAATCTGGCCGATCCTGAGATGTTGTTTCAGGGGGTCCTTATATCTCTTTTTGGGAGTGTCTCTCTTGCGCTGACCTGCGGCGAGTTCACCATAGAGTAGTATCTTTGGGAGGTGGTGGTCCTCCATCCTAGAGATGTGCCCTGCCCAGAGCAGCTGTGTTCTCAATAGCACGGCCTCAATGCTGGTGATCCCTGCTTGCTCAAGGACAGCAATATTAGTCACATATTTGGTCCAGTGCATATTTAGGAATTTGCGAAGACAGCACTGATGAAAGTGTTTGAGGAGTCATAGGTGTTGGCGATAGGTGACCCATGTTTCAGACCCATAGAGAAGAATAGACAGTACGATAGCTCAGTACACACTGATTTTGGTGCTTTGCCTCAGGTGCTTGTTGCTCCAGACTCTTTTGTGAAGCCTTCCAAATGCACTCTATGCCTTTGATAATCTGTGATCTATCTCTTTGTCAATCTTGGTGTCTGAAGAGATGACGCTTCCCAGGTAGGTGAACTGCTGAACGGACTTAAGCACAGATTTGCCTATGGGGATGGTGTTCTTCCTGTAGTGCGGGTGGTAGAGGACTTCCATTTTCTTCAGGCTGATTTCAGGGTCAGTGTACAGCTGCCCATAATCCAAATCTAAACCACTACACCATAATTTCAGCCACCTGCAATAACAGAGAAGGTGCCAGTTTAAGAAAGTTTCAAAATCTAGCAACAACCACACCCCCCCCCCCCCATTTTTCCAGAAGATGTACATATGAGGATATTGACACTGAGAGAAAGGCTTCCCCAGAAGTTTTCAAGACACAGGCAAGCTCAAATAGGGTGCTATGATCTTTCAGATAACCTGGACCTGAACTTTATAGGTCAAAGCCAGCTCTTTGAATTGTAGCCAGAAACAGCCCAGTGAGTATTCCCTTTAAGCAGACCTGGTTAATAGTTTGAATGCAGTTGTTTGGATCAGCTGAAGTTGCCAAACTTCAAAGGCAATATCCTATCCAGCACAGACTCTATCTTTATTTCTTGGTCTCATATGCCCTGACTTGACTAGGAAGACCTCTCTGTTGACTGGAATAAACCTCAACTTTCTTACCCTTGTCTCATTCATTACTAATGGCAAGCAACATTGACAATCAAATCAACTTCCTTAGAATGATGCAAAAAAAGGAGTAGTAGAGCAGAATGTCATCTGCATACAGATGCCAGCAAACCCCAAATTCTAAACAGCTTCTCCCAGTATTTCTGCGCACATGCTAAATAGTCTTGGGACAAAACAGAACAATAAGGGATCTTATAGGTCAATGCCCAAGGAGATCACTGCCTCTATGCCTCATC
Source organism: Anolis apletophallus (assembly GCA_030556195.1). Lineage (NCBI taxonomy): Eukaryota > Metazoa > Chordata > Lepidosauria > Squamata > Anolidae > Anolis > Anolis apletophallus. Next base: position 142,632,583 of record JARBWK010000004.1, on the reverse strand, counting down.
TCAGAAAGGTGTCCTAGAAGAATGTGTGGTGACAAGAGACATATAAGAACCAACAGGGGCACACTCCCTCTGTCCGGATCCCAGTGTAAATCATCTCCCAAGGCTACAGTACCTCTGTTCCATAAACAAATTTTCGTAACAACTGAATGTGGACAAAAATGAAATTAACAGATTTATCTCTCCCTGAACTGAAATTTCAACAGAGCTACACTGTGCTTCTTTTCACACTAGTGACTTTAAATAACTTACTGGAGTCCATATACTTTTAAAAAAGGAACCAGATATAAAAAGGGACAAATGTTAAATGTTGTGCTCTGTATTTTGAATATGAATTATATACACTCTAGTGTTTCAGAATGAAAATTGGCAAAGGATTATGATTTCCATTTTATTTGTAGATACATTGTAAACAATTATTTTTAATTATCTGAATGTCTAGCTATTAGATCAAGAACATTTCCCCCCAGGGTATGTAATCTATCCTTGAATGTTGCAAACCTACAGAGTGAGGAATAAATTCCACTGAGCTCACTTGAATGTAATTACAAGTGGTAGACATGCCTTCGTTCATCATAACATTTCCCATGATCATCACATTTGGGGATGGTGAATGAGGAGCATAGATGCTTAAATATTCATAATTGTGGGACTAGTGAAGCCTCTTTAGCAGATTTATTTCAGATCAGATATTTATATGATGCATAACAGAAGAAAATGTTTTCACATTCATATTTAGACATTCAGTTTGGGGACTAACTTTGGAAGATATTTAATTTTTAAACTATTAAAATATACTGACTGTGAGAACACTTGTTTCCCTATATCTATATTTATGTTCCCTTTTGAGTTATCAGTCTAAACATTATAACTCACGGAGAATCAAAATGAAATGGAAGTAATGGGACCCATGTGGTACCATGGGTCCCAGGTTAATATATGCATCTGAGTTATTTCCTAGGCCAATGGTTCCCAACCTTTGGTCCTCCAGGTATTTTGGACTTCAACTCCCACAATTCCTAACAGCTGGTATATCATGATCCTTGTTAGACTTCAGTATACCTGCATGCTGCAACTGGAAGTAGATGCCAAGTTGTAAAACATTTCGTTTTGGCATAATTAATGACAGCATTCTGTATTCACTCAATTAAAAATGGTTGGAAGTCATGAAAGACTGAATGAGCCAAACACGGAACAACTTAATGGGTTTTTGCATACATTATCTGCCTGCCATAGTTACCAAAAACTAAAGATACTGGCAGAGAACAAACATGGTGTAACCAATTGTGTGTTGGAATATGACTCTGGAAATAACTCTTTGAATTTCTGCTCAGCAATAGAAACCCATTGGATGATTTGGGGCAAATCAGAATGTCAGCTTTAAAGAAAGATAAATCAAAATGTGGAACATTCATATCACATAGTCATCCTGGATTGTTTCTTGATTTCAGGGCTGAGAAGGAATGTTGGGAACTGATTTTTACATAAACAGAGGATAGGAAGAAAAAAATTCCCACACAGTTTGATGTAGGCTTGGGCCCAGATCAGTTTGACCAAAAGAGATTTGTAGTATTTGGTGGTCAGTTTTGTGTAATCCCCCAAAAACAGAATGGGGAGAATAGAACCAAAAGCTGGGCAAAACAGCTCAAGAGAGCCAGATTTTTCAGCTAATGGAGAAGATAGAGTTAATTCTGGATTATACCTGAGACAGTGGTCTGCCACAGGGCTCCTGGAGAAGATACTGCAATTGAAACAACACTGTACAATAAATGCTATCTATGGAATAGCTACTCTGTATAACAACAGGGACAAACGGACCACACAAATGTGTAGTCTGAATCTCAAAATATATTACAAGTCAATAAGGGTCTGTCTATTAATATTTCAAAATATCAAAATACATATCAATAATTATATCCAACAAATATATTAGTGTATAGGAAAACAAACCTTGGTTTGGCGCTTACAGTTCCTGTGGGGAGTTCCCTGCGATATATAAGGAGTACTTGCAGTCTTTAGTGGCACAAATTCCCAATAATGTCCAATAAATCAACAGATCTTATAATGATCCATAACAACACAATATCAGAGAGAGGTGTGGTCTTCACACAGATATAAACCACAGAAAAAAACTCCATTGGTAAAGTAGCACTCTGTAGCAGAGGGAGGGAGAAAAACACGCAGCAAGCATGATGAATAGCAGTGATTCAAAGGGTAATCCGAACCCAAGTGGTTGCTGTGTGCTGCGGAAAGTTCATGTTCTCCAATGTAGACCCGCGAAAATGTGGATTATCCTGGGAAAATATCCACCCCCACCAAAATCTGGGGGATAGCCAAGGTGCCTGTCATGTAAAAGGCTGTGAGTGAAGAAATCAAAGTACCCGGAAGGAAGGACGTAGCCTTTCCAGGACGGCGCAGCCAAGGTATATCCCAGTGTTTTCCATACATATTAGGAGAAGCCCATCGCCAATGGGTTTGAATGGACAGGATCCACCACGTTTCGCTCAGAAATGAGCTTCCTCGGGGCGTTAGATACTAAGGCTTCAGAAAGGATGCATTTCAAATATCTATATAAAATAAATATTATTATAATAGTGTAAATACACTTCTCCCAAATTCCCATAGATAGCTGTAGGATTGATGCTATCTGTAGTAATCCACTTACCATACATAAAGAATCTGTGAACATCACTGATGTACATGACCGGCGATAAGGTAAAGTATAAGGTTACATTGTTTTAACATTGTTTTAATATATAGTGTCCTCAATAACCAGATAAGTTAGAACAACTTCGCTCCCACCTGTGGGTCTCTCAATGTAACTAAACGGGAAATGTGTTCTGCCTGCCGATCATTGTCATATGAGTTTTAAGGAACTTGTAATTCCTAATATTTTTAACATTTGTTGTATCTTGGTGTTTTTATTGTACGCTATGTGATCCGCTCCGAGCCTGCAGGGAGGAGCGGAATATAAAATGGAATAAATAAATAAATGTGATCTTAAAGGGCTAGATTAAGATGTTGCTTACACTGAGGAAGTCATTGAGCTGTTTCTCAGCCAATAAAAAGCCTGGTTGTGTCCATGTTCTGATTGGCTAAGAATGGACACAACTGGCAACTACAATTCCCAAAACCCTCTCTTGCAGTTTGTCTTATTTTAAAAAACATTATGGTAAAAACTTAAAATAATTCTAAAAAATCAGTAAATTGGTGAATTGTTCTGACACTTGGCAGGCCCGCCATTGTAAATGTGGTCTAAAATGGAACTTGGTTTCATACAGATAGGCCTTAAAATGACTGATGATTGAACTTTCAAAGTTTCCCATTGTAGCCAATGGGCCGAATCTTTGCCAAATGAAAACAGCAACACTCCTCCTGATTCGAGTAACTTCTTGGTAAACAGAATGAGGGATTAGCTGAAAATGGACCCCAAAATGGCATGCCTTTTGGCTGAATTGCACAAACCTAGCTGTGAATCAGCAAAGTAGGCCTGTCTTTCTGTGCATATGATTAGCAATTATATGCACATCTATTCCAAAGTGCTCCAAATCCTCCCTTTGTGGTAGTTGGTAGGATGCCATCAGCTATATTGAGTTGTATGCAATCCAGATTTGTTGGTCAAGAACATTAAAGGAAAAATGACACTGTTTTTCAATATGAAGATCATGCATTATTTACATGGGAACATTTAGCCTTTCAATATCTGTTTTTAATAACTGTTATTACCAACCAGGATTCTTTTCTGAAAAGTATAGGCTTTATGCATACTAAACTTGGGTAACAATTTGGAACAGAAGATCCAAAGGAATTTTATAACTTCTCTCTGAAGAAATAGTAAGAACTGTGTGCCAAATTCAAAATCTGGTGAAAAGAAACCCTACCAGTTTTGATTGGAAAAGCATGAAAAATTGTATTTTCCCATCAGGAAGGCGATGAAAAGCAAATTCAAACGCTGCCAATATTTAATTCTCAACATTAAGAAGCCATGGTTTTTATCTGGGGAAGAGAGCAGCTGCAGAGGGAAAGAGAGCTGAGAAGAACAAACATTTTAAGGACATATTTTGCTAATTCCACACAAAGTTTTGTGCAGTCAATAATTAAGATAATAATGATTCTGTAAGATTATGCAGCTGGAGAGATGATTTATTTTATTCCTAGACGTTTCTAGATGGATATTATGGTGCATGCAACTTGGATTTACTAGAAAGTATTAGAACAACACAACTGGATCATAATACTTTGCTTTCAAAAAATGAACAGAAGATTCTGAGGTAATAACACCTATTTGAATTTTGCAGGGTGTTTCTTTATTTATTTATTTACTTCATTTCTATTCCGCCCTTCTCACCCCACAGGGGACTCAGGGCGGATTACAATGTACACATTACATATAGACACACAAACACACAAGACAGACAGAGGCAATTTAACATCTGGCCACCAGGGGGAGCTGTCACACTCCTTCATTCCTCAACATGTTTTCTGGAGATCTTTTTAATGGCCTCATAAATCAATTAAATTTAGCCTCCCCACTAAGTGGTACCTTAATTTCCTACTTGACAGATGCAACTGTCTTTTGGGTTGCAAAGGTCGACAACAGGCTACACAATAGGTCAAAAGCCCACCTCGAACCGGGCAGGCCTCGAACTCATGACCTTCTGGTCAGTAGAGATCTTATGCAGCTGATACCCAGCCATCTGAGCCACATTTCCGGGTGTTCAGAATAACTTCTTCTCAATCAAATCAGTCGTAAGGCCAAACAGGGCATAGGGTTACAGCCTGTGCTTGACGGGGTTACACTCCCCCTGAAGGCGCAGGTTCACAGTCTGGGAGTGATCCTGGATTCATCACTGAGCCTGGAACCCCAGGTCTCGGTGGTGTCCGGGAGAGCTTTTGCACAATTAAAGCTTGTGCGCCAGCTGCGCCCGTACCTTGGGAAGTCTGACTTGGCCACAGTGGTCCACGCTCTGGTTATATCCCGAATACTACTTGTGCCGTCTTTGCAAAGCTTTCTGTTGCCCTAGAGGTTTGCAAGCCTTGCATGCAGCCTAAAGGCACAGCTAAGCTAATGTTTGCATTGATTGGCTAGTCCCTGCTTGAGTTGGTCCCGCCTTTCTTCCTAGGCTGCAGCCTCCATTTTGTACAGTTTTCCAGAGGCTTCCTGAGAGTAAAAGATTATAGACGTGTTTTAGAGAGGTCCACCAGGCAATCCCTTGGACAGGCTACCTCCTAAAACGAAAGCAAACCAGGACTTAAACAGCATATTTAGTACATCGGATGACTAAGTGATGCTGAAAGGAGACCTGGACGCCTTCTACCCAGCTACTGTGCCAGGTAGTGGATGGCTTGTACATCCAGCAGGCCAGTCGTTGGTGGCTTTGAATGTCCCCTGACTTCATTGCCAGAGGGAAGAACTACTTTGGGGAGACTCCATCTCTTTATGTGGGGTTGCCTCTGAAGACTGCTCGGAAGCTGCAATCAGTTCAACGTTCAGCAGCCAGGTTACTAACAGGAGCAGGGTACAGGGAGCATACAACTCCCTTGCTGTGCCAGCTCCACTGGCTGCCAATAAGCTGGTTTTAACCTACAAAGTGCTGGTTTTAACCTACAAAACCCTACACGGTTCTGGCCCAGTTTACCTGTCCGAACGGATTCTCCCCTATGAACCATCAAGAACAGTAAGATCCTCCGGAGAGACCCTGCTCTCGGTCCCGGCGGCTTCGCAAGCGCAGCTGGTGGGGATGAGAGACAGGGCCTTCTCTGTAGTCACCCCTCGGCTGTGGCACTCTCTCCCAAGTGATGCTAGATCTGCCCCCTCTCTGTTGCCCTTTAGGAGGCTGGTGAAGACCTGGATGTGGAACCAAGCCTTCCCAGAATAGGCTGAGTTTGGCTATTGTCTGAATGTATGACCACGTTTACAGATTGAGTGGAATTGTTTTAATGGTGATGTGGTTTTATGTTGAGTTTTTATGTATTTTAATATGTTGTAGTAGTTGTTTTTAAATTTATAGCATTGAATTTTTGCTGTTATGCTGGTCTGAGTCCCTCGATAGAGGTGAGAAGGTCGGGGTACAAAAGTTTTAAATAAATAAATAATAAGCACACTTTTGTTATTAGAATTCTTGAGTGATTTTAAAAATTCTGTTTCTCATAGCAAAAAAAATGTCAAGAGTTTCAGGAATTGCAGCTGAGTAAAACACTCACAAATGGTGAGATTGGATTTACTTTCTAATGGTGGTAAACTTGATTAAATACAGAAAGTCTTCCTAAATTAGCTGTGTGTTTTACAGTCCATCATCATGTATTCTACCATCCGTGGGCTTTGTACCTTCAAAGAGGCTTTAGCTTCTGCAAAGTGACAGGAAAGTGACAGAACTTACAAAGCTTGTACAAAAAAACCCCTTGACTTTTGCCAGGATTTGACAGCTATTGTTACCTCTGCATTCACTCATTCTGCTTCTAGCATTTTCTTGCATTTGTATTAGAACTCTCTTCCAAAGGTTTTAATAATAATAATAATAATAATAATAATTGTTCTGAGATGGATCTATGGCTCCAAGGGCAAATTTTCTTCTTTCTGAATTTTTTAAAAAGAGTTAAAGTGTTGTAATGCAAAATTTTCATTTTGCTGGTGTGTTCATATACTATAACTCAAAAAGGGAGGGAGAGAGAAAGGATCGCAAGTAACTTTTTTGGATCTGATATGTCTCAAAATTAAAGAAACCCATCTGAGGGCGGGAATGAAACATCCCAGCTGGTGCCAGGAATTGCAAGAAAATAGTTAGGCCCCATCTACACTGCCATATAAAAACCAGATTATCTACTTTGAAGTGGATTATATTAGTCTGCACTGCCATTTAATCCAGTTCAAAGCACATAAACTGGATTTTATATGGCAGTGTATACAGGGCCTTAGAGACAACAAAAATACCATCTAGATTTTTTTGAAAAAGATAAAGCAATAAATACCCCAGCCTCCCAACATATATGTGCCATCTGGAGGGCACCATTGTGTATTTCAGCCTGGTCTCCTTTATCTTCTATTCTTCCATGGCCATGGGATTTAAAGTAACTACTTCCATTTTCAGTTAATCGTGGCTTGATGTCTAATCGAATCCACAACCTACTGTGATTAATTTTAACTATTGTTTATCCACACAAAGAGAGTAGAAAGCACATTTTCTGGGCACTTAAAATATTCCTGTGAATACAGACTATGTGTTGGCACAAAGGACAAGGAGTGATGATATTGATCACAATCACGTGGATAAATGTCACAAATGTTCTTTTTTAAAATTCGATTTAAAAACAAATTTCAACCCCTCTGGCTAAAGTCTTATGGTGCTTAGTTTCTAGATGCTGAGGTGGAATAATGAGAGACTGTATGTGTGCACAGATGGAAAACCCATTGTGATTGTCACAGTAAGATATGAATTTAAGTTTGTCTGGAGACATGTACACTATATGCACTCTTGGTTCCAATGTTTTTCACTAATGCCTGTAATTTTGGCAGGAAATCTCATGAGGGAAGATCATCTTGTCCTCATATTGAATGCTGTCCATTTCCCCATCATGTCCAAATAGCTGAGCATTGCCTCAAGGAATGCTGCACATCCAGGGCTCTTTGGAATGTAGGATATCAAGACCATTTTCATGTGAGAAATGTCAGGAGCACATGTCAGAACCTTCCAAATATGATCAAAGGGTTCTTTTCTTTACTGAACTCATTTGTTCCTTCCTGTCTCGCAACTGAAAGATTGTTCCTATATATGAAGACGGCAGCATCTTTGGTCTGTAGAGTAAAAGACTAGATAAGATTTATGCTCCAAGCCTGCACTGGGATGACAGGAAGAGGAGAGGTGGAGAGAAAGCATTATTTGTCTCCCCCGGGGATTAAAGTGGGAAATAATAAAATATTAAAATATGCTTAACACCAGTTAAAAATACGTATTACAACAATAAGTACTGTTCTGTCTTCCAGACATCTGTTAGAATTGCCCCATAGTTAAAAGGAAAAGCATCCTTTGCAATCTTTTCCAGGGTCCATTACAGACTCTGTGGCACCCTGGTGGTTAATCATTAACTAAGTTTGCAGTTAGTTTGCAGGATCTTTGCAGCCATTGGCCTGCTGAAGTATCCTTTTGATCTAGAGCCCACCCCTTTCTTCCTGGGGATGGGTTCTCCATTTTGAAGGTCCTCTCAGTCTTCTCCAGGCAAGGGAAGGACTCAGATGTGCTTATGTGGTCAGGACAGGCCAGCTTGGTCAGGGCATTGTAAGTAGGGAATTTCAACCTGCTGTTTTGTTGTAGTTTAGATAGCTAGCCAGTTATATACCTTGCTGAAGTCCTGCACTTTCCTGCTGTATTTTTGGGGCTACCTAGCTGCAACTTCAGTGGTTTCACCTTTAAAACTGACTTTGTGCTAAAATAGGGGAAGATCCACTCTTTCTAAATAGCCAGCCAGAGTCAGGATAGGGAATATCTCCGGATTTCCCTGTCATTGGTGGAAGCTAAAGGGGGATTTTCCAATCCTTGTCCCAGCCACTAAAGAAGAGAAAAAGAACCATCAAGGGAAATTGCTTCATTCCTTTTGTTAGTTGAATGTTTATCTTTGAATCATTTTGAAACTGATAAGATCTGCACCAAGTTCCGCCAGAACTTTGCTCAAATAAAGAACTTTGTTTTACTTCATCCTGAGGTGTTTTACTTGTTGGGACCCCTGGGCTTCAAGAGAAGGCACCCGCAGTCCCCCAGGCTTTAGATAGAGAGCACATTGAAGTTTCAGCCTTTGAGTGCCTGGGCATGACGGCACAAGTACATAGTAGGCCTGTTAGATTAAAAAAATGTTCAAAATTCATTTCGGATGTAGGCGGCACTGGTGGTTTGATTTGGAATTGAATGCTGAATTTTCAGAAAATATTTTTGGAACTTTTAGAACTTTCCAAAATTTCTGATTCGCTTTGTTAATGGCGAACGTGATTGCGCAATACGCAAGACTTTAAAGTATGGGATTTGTAGTGTCTCCTCAGTGGCAACACAAAGAAACTATATACACAACTTTAGGAAGGATAATATTTTGACTATTTGGCAATGCAAAGCAAATTAAGGAAACAAACTGCACCCTCACACCCCAATATTATACTCGCTCATACGTTGCCCACCTGTCCCAAACCGTAACAGCAAACACACACAAGCGGCTGCAAGACAGCCCAGGCAGGCAACAGCCCTTGTCCCTGCCCTGGTTCTCTGCTGCCCGGCCCCGCCCTGCCCTGCTCTTCTCCTCCCTCCCACAACAGCTACAACACACAAGTGGCTGCAATGTACACAAACAACAGCCCTGCTCTCAGCCTTCCTCTGCTTGCCCTGCTCTTCCAACCTCCCTTCACAACCTCCCTTCCCTTTCTCTTGCCACTTCCCTTCCTGGGCTCACAATGAGCCTCTGACTCCTGTGCTGCCCTTTATATAGTGCAATGGCTACCATGCTGAAACCCCTCCCCTCCCCAAAACTTCTCCCCTCATTGCTTGCCTACAAGTTGTCTACAAATGCTGAGTCACTTCTGACTCACTTCCTGAGTCGGAAGGAAAATGGCGAGACTAGTTTTGGAAAGGCAAAGGGACTTCTGGTTTCCTAAAAAAGTTTGAAATCACTTTAAAAATGTCATTTTTCTGAATTTATTCCGAATTACGAAGATTCCGATGGTACCTAACAAGTAACGATGCCTAGTACATAGTTCAATATTCACAGTGCAAAAATCTAATTTTAGGCATGCTGGAAGAAACGGGTCTTTAATGTTGTTTTAAATGGAGACAATGTATTCAGCTGTCAAAGTTCTTCCAGCAGGTCATTTTACCATTTAGGGGTGGCTAAGGAAAAATCCTATGGGTGATTGTCATGTTATTTCAGGTGACTGAAATAAATGCCCCCCAGACAACCTGAACATACAAAGTGGATTATACAGGAGGAGACAATCCCTTAGGGAACCTGTAGGACTTTTGAAATACTTTATTGAATTACATTAAACACTGTATTAAAGGTAATAAACAACAACTGAGTCCAGTCAGTTTTGCATGCCATGCTCAAATTGGTCTTTTCATTACTCACATTAATTTCCCCTAGGCATGAGATTTAATTTAAGAAAACATAAAGTCATTTTTATTGATTTGCAGAGCTGTGGCTTAGAATGTGGCTTTAAATATAAATAGTAATGCACTTATAGGTCACAGTCCAGCCAAACTGAAACAATTTTAAGTTCAATGGACATGTCCGTGGCACATAGCTAAGGCTGCCATATGTCCAATTTCCTAGAAGTCAGTTCCATTCAATTTAGAGGGACTTTCATTTAAGTAGATGTAGGCATGATTTCACTGAAAACTTTTTCGGCATCATGACTCTGAGGCTTGCCATTCTTTGACATTGTAAGGCCTTTCCTCAGATGGCATATGTGTTGATAGGCTGAATTGGAACTATAGTTCTGGTTTTTTATATAAAAAATACACCCACACACAATGAAAGCCAATGTGGTGTAGCAATTTGAGCATGAGCTTCAATTCTGGATAACAGGGTTCGAATATCCAGCCAGCCATGGAAACCCACTGGTGCCGTTGGCTTAGTCATACAATCTCTGCTTCAGAGGAGGGTAAAGAGAATACCACTATGAACAAATTCTGCTGAGCAATCCCTGTGATTGATCGCCAATTCAGAAACAACTTAAAAGTACATAACAATATACAAATGACATTTCTATTTGTGTGGATTATTTTCTAGCAATTTTCAACACTAGCTGCAACATTTTATTCCCAGTCTTAAAAGAGTTACTTTTAAAATAATCCACTTTAACATGGCTTTGTCCCACATTAGCCAAAGTTGGGGAAAAGCCTGAATTCTACAGCAGAAATCAGTCTTACTTCTGACTTAGGTTTAGTTGGTTGTTTTTGAAACAAAACCTGCACAGCCATCTTGGGTTTCCTGTGGTGACACAGGATAGCAATCCCCTCCTTCCCTCCCTCCCTCCCTCCCTCCAGTTGCCCTATTGCAATACAGGTCCTATCAGTTCTCCATCGCTAGGGTGGCCACCCAGTGCTGGCAACCATATTCGGTGCTGCTGAGCAGTAAGTCTCCTTCCTCTGTAGCAACTGGAGCAATCCCAGTAGGGACACTACCCACAGTAGATCTGGCATCTAGCATGTCAGATGTCTTCCTTCAGATCTCACAAGCTAGTCATAGCATAATTTCAAAAGCCAAGAATACTATGAAGGAGAAATAACAGGAAAAATGGAGTGGTGATATTTTGAATTTTCAGTAGGCCTGTATGCTGCACTTTCTGTCGTGGAAGTCCAAAACATATTAAGCTAGCAGTTTTGAAACTTCAAAAACCAAGAATGCTATGGAGGTGAAATGACAGAACAGGAAAAATAAAGATACATTAAAACCATGTTTTAACCATGTATGGCCACGTTTACAGATTGAGTGGAATTGTTTTAATGGTGATGTGGTTTTATGATGGGTTTTTATATATTTTAATATGTTGTTCTAGTTGTTTTCAAACCGTATAGCATTGAATCTTTGCTGTTATGCCTGTCTGAGTCCCTCGATAGAGGTGAGAAGGTCGGAGTACAAAAGTTATAAATAAATAAATAAAACAAAGATATTTTGAAATTACAGTATTTCTAATGATTAAATTAATTTTTAAAAATTACCACACCTGGCCCATGAAGCAGGATTTGGGGAGAGAAATGTCAATGCTTGGTAGAAGATTGCCCATAGGAATGTCCCTTACTCCCGTGTCACTGAAGTGATTCAACAAGAGCAAATTTGACAGATCCCATGCCACATGTTTTCCACCCATTTTCTTGAGTTCTATAGTGATTCCTGACCTTAGAAAACAATCTCTCGGCTTCTCTCTCTCACTCCCCCCCCCTTTCCTGATACTTTTGAAACACTTTTTTGATTCCCCTGTGTCATGGGATGGGCTCCGTAATACAACATTACTGCTTTAAAAGTGTCTAGGTGTCTGGGTCACACTTCTTTCTGAATGATCCCTGGGACTATTACAAAGGATTTTCAAATCTCAAATATCATTTTGGTTTCTGTTTATTTGTACCTCAGTATACTAAATTAATGTATAACAATCTGAAATTTCTGTTTTAGTGTCCTTAGAAAAGTGGTTCTCAACCTGTGGGTCCCCAAGTGTTTTGGCCTACAACTCCCAGAAATCCCAACCAGTTTTGCAGCTTTTAGGATATCTTGGGGTTGAAAGCCAAAATATCTGGGGACGCACAGGTTGCGAACCACTGCCATAGAAGAAACACTGCAAAAGTGTTCTTTTTCCTGACTTGAACATAAAACAGCAATTTTTCTGTTGCATTCTCACATGTAGAAAACATACTGTTAAAGTTTGTTTTTGAATGTGAAGGCTAACAGATTTTTTTAAACAAAATGTCTTACCTTTTCTCACTCTCTCATTGCCAAGGAATTGTAAAAACTGAACTTTAGATATTTCATTCAGAGAATGCATATTTTCAGAAAGGTTTCCCTCTGTCCATAAAAGTCATATGTTCACTCAGTAACCTCCAAAAAACACTCGACTCCCAGTGGGTTGTTGTCTTATCAGATTGCACCTCCTCAACTAAGCTTTGAAACTGTCAGCTGCTTGGCATAATAAGTGTTACCCGTTTATATTTCATTTTCTCACTACCACCCTTTTGACAAATATCGCAAAGCTGAAGGATGCAACGTATATATTATCTGCTCAGCAGGCATGCAAAGTTCCATTAGCTGAAGCAGAATAGGAAGTAAACACACTCAGGGAAAGTGGAACAGGGAATCAATATAGTCAGAATTACCACTGAATTCTATCTAATGTAGAGTTTGTGAGATGAACTGAAAGACTCCTCCTCGGGCAAAATTTTGAGAGAAGCAATATTATTTCCAATATGGATAAAAGTGTTTCCCAGAGGGGTTTGAAATATCACTACTGGGTCCCCAGACAAGATGGATTCAGAGAGTCACACTGGAAATAAAATCTGCATGCAGTTGGCATAGAGCGGGCCTGTCTGACAGGCGGCCCACAGGCCACACACGGCCCACCAACCCCTTAGATCCGGCCCTCCTACCCTCCTGCAAGAAATCTGCTGGTTTTTTAATTTAAATTTTTTTAAAAAAATTAAAAATTAATTTTAAAAAAAAAAAATTCCAAAAAAATCCCCAAAAAAGTGTGCATGCGTGCGGAGGCGCAAGCGCCATCCACAGCCGCCGCCCCCTTTGCTCTGCTCTGTTGTTTACCTGCAGAGCGCCAAGACAGAGCTGCCTGCCACGCTGCCTGTTTCTTCCAACAGCCGGGACGCTTCTCCCATGGTGCTGCCTGCTTTCAGGGCACTCACGTTGAGAGCGAGCGTGGGACCATGGGATGGTGCGGAGCGTGACGTCGGGGGACAGGCCTGGGAAAGTGTTTTGCGCAGGCAGCGTGGAGGGCAGCTGCTTCGGTGCGAGGACCCCGAGTCCTCGCTTCCAGAGCGGGATCGGACGGAGTGAGAGAGCGGCCAAGATGAACCTGGAGCTGTTAGGTGCGTGGCCTTGAGGTGCTCCTTTCCTCCAGGGAGGCCTGGGCGAGGGGAGGGAGGCCTGGCGGCTCGCTTAGAGCCTCTCTGGTGCTGCGGCTGGAACCAGGGGAGCAGGAGGTGCTGGGAGGCCTCATTCCTGATCTCAAAGGCAGGGAAGGTCCAAGGCCCACCCAATCCCCCGCCTGGCCTCGCCCTCACATGCCCGAAGTGGTCAGGATCCAGGGCCAAGTCGCCTGTCAAGCTTGGCTCCGTTGCCATGGCAGCCGGGCAGGCCCTGGGCCTTCCTCCTTGCGCTGTTCCTCCTCTCCAGCATCCATCAAGCCACATCCCCAAGGGTTCATTGCAGGTCCTGCAGAAGCGGAAGGATCACAGCACACTTCACCAATGCATTACAGCAGGCATGGGCAAACTTGGGCCCTCCCTCTGGATGTTTTGGACTTCAACAGCCGGTAGGCTGTTAGGAATTGTGGGAGTTGAAGTCCAAAACACCCGGAGGGCTCAAGTTTGCCTATGCCTGCATTACAGGTTCAGCATCCTGTCTGCCACATCACAGCACCCTGATGTGTTTGCCTATGTCTGTGACAGGCATCCTCAGAGGTGGAGGGGTCTGTTGGAAACTAGGCAAGTGAGCACCTTGATTCTTTGTTAGGAGGTGTTAGCAAGTGTGTACAGAGCTATCGTACGATCAAAGCATTCCTCACAGATGGCCATTCAGCCTCTGATAATAATAACAATGGGTTCCTAGAATAGGAGACCATCTCCAAGGGCCATCCAGTCCAACCTCCTTCTGCACCTGGGTGGTGTTGGGGGCCTGCGGGGCGGGACTGAGCCTTCCTCCTGCCCTGCCTGAGATCTACCAGAACGCCCTAGAGGTAAGGGGTTTTTTTCCAACTTTTTCACACTGCAGCCCCCCAGGTGATCAGTGACCGGAATTCCGGCCCTTGGGCCGGTAGAAGTTGGACAGCCCTGGAGAGCAGTAGAACCTCAGACTAGACTTGCCAGTAGATTTTATCTTGCTTGAGATGTTGAAATAAATTTAGTGGTTCCTTCTTTGGAAGAGCTTCTCAGGGACTTTCAAGGGATGATGGAGTGCTCTGTGGAAACTCACAATACTCTGAGGGAAAGCCCTGAAAATTTCCCTGTTAACTGGAGGACAGAAAGAGAGAGATTTAAATGATGAGGTTTAAATTACTTCATCAGCCTCCTTCTGTCCTGGGGTTAGGAAAGATAACACGTTCTATTATATTTTGCCATTCATTAGTCTGCCTGAATAACCACGCAAGGAGAAATCCCATTTTTTTCTAGCTGCTGGATATCTTCTAACTTCTGACAAATGTTCTTAACATGGGTCATAAATTCTAGGGGCATGGAGGGGATTGTACTCACTCCCCTTTCCTGTACTGAATCCTTAATAGATAATGTGTGTTGCATGATAAGTTGGCTCACTGCACATCTGGTTGGATAAGTCAATATGATACTGTATGTAGTTTCATCTTTGTGATGTTATTTCTTCAGGCACCTTTGTGCTTGTGGCCATTGTAGACATAATATGCTTATTGCAGACAATTGTTTCTAAGGAATAGAAGCAGCTATTTCTATAATTAGTCACCATAGCATCAAGTGTAATCCATCAGAGATAATTGCTTTGTGTCTAAAAAAGCATTGGGAAAGCCTACTCATTGTTTTTTCACACGAGTCTCTTATACTTCCTTATATTTCTATCCCACTTTTTCTTTCAGTCAATTTAAGGGCTCTTCCACACAGCCATATAACTCAGAATATCAAGGCAGATAATTTACAATATCTGCTTTGAACTGGTTTATCTAGTCCACACCGCCATATAATCCAGTTTAATGTGGATTTTATAGAGCTGTGTGAAAGGGGCTTTAGATAGCCAACATCCTTCTCTCAGCTCTGTTCTATATCACCCAACAAGAAAAAAACATGTGGGAATGGGGTACCATCTTCTTAACAACAGAAGGGAGAGAACGTATACGAGCGTTCTATACCCAGTAGTACTAATAAGTCTAATATAAATATGAAATAAACATGATAACTATCCAACAATATATAAGTAATAAGAACAAATACATATATTAAACAACCCCGTTGTGTGTATTTACAGCGTGGATCAACCTAGTATCGCTATGAGGAATCTAGTCTGTTATATTTATGTGTATATAATCACCATTATTTATTTATTTATTTATTTTATTCACACTTAGTAGCCCGCCCTTCCCTGGAGGCTCGGGGCGGCTCACAACACATTTGCAAAACAGTGGAATAAAACAGCATTAAAACACAGTTAAAAGCGCATCTAGGGTGCAATAAAACATAGGAGCCATATACTAACAGAATAATACAATATAAACACAGTATCAAACAGGAGGACATGAAGGCAATAAGTGGCGGGGGTTGGGCTC
Organism: Anolis apletophallus; assembly: GCA_030556195.1. Taxonomy (NCBI): domain Eukaryota; kingdom Metazoa; phylum Chordata; class Lepidosauria; order Squamata; family Anolidae; genus Anolis; species Anolis apletophallus. The sequence goes on along the minus strand of JARBWK010000004.1, from coordinate 142,616,604 downwards.
ATCACACTCCAAATGCCTGCCGAAAGAGCAGGGTCTTCAGAGCTTTCCGGAAGGAAAGAATGCTCTGCATAGTGCACACATCAGCCGGCAGCAAATTCCACAGCATTGGGGCTACTATTGAAAAGGTCTGCCTTCGGGTTACCGTCAGGCAATAGGTTTTGGGTGAGGGAATAACCAAGAGGTTCTGTTCCTCAGAACGCAGCGATCTGGCGGGATGATACGGGATGAGGCGGTCCCGCAGGTACACTGGCCCCCAGACTATGTAAAGCCTTGAAAGTTTAAACTAGCACTTTGAAGGTGATCCGTCATTCTACCGGCAGCCAGTGAAGTTCGCGCAGAATGGGCGTGATGTGAACGCTCCATGTGCTCCCCGTAAGGAGCCGTGCTGCAGTGTTCTGCACTAGCTTGAGTTTCCGGATCACCGACAAAGGAAGGTCAATGTACAGAGCGTTACAGTAGTCTAATCTCGAGGTGACCGTGGGGGGCCAGCTTCCTTGCCTGACGATGGTGGAAAAATGCCACTCTGCTGACGTCAGAGACATGTGCCTCCATCGACACCAGAGGGTCCAGGTTAACCCCAAGGCTCTTAACAGAGGACAACGGACGTAGTGTCATGCCGTCCAGGGCTGAAAGCTGGATATCCCTACCAGCCAGGCACCCAAGCCACATGATCTCCGTCTTAGCTGGATTGACCTTCAACCTACTGGCTCGCAGCCATCCAGTAATGGCCTCAAGGCAGTGATGGAAATTATCGGGTACAGATTCGGCCCGGCCATCCATTCTCAGAATGAGCTGGGTGTCATCAGTGTACTGATGACATCCAAGCCTGAAGCTGTGCACCAGCTGGGCAAGTGGTCACATGTAGATGTTAAATAAAAGAGGGGAGAGGATTTCCCCCTGAGGGACCCCGCAATGAAGCAACAGAGGGGACAACCTCGCCCCTCCTCACTCGCTGCGATTGGTTCCAGAGGGAGGAAGACACCCAATTAAGGGCAATCCCCCTAACCCTGGCCCCGGCAAGGCGGTGAATCAATAGATTGTAATCGACAGTGTCAAACGCTGCTGTGAAGTCCAATAACACAAGCAGCGCCGACCCGCCTTGATCCAGCTGGCAGCGCAACTCATCTGAGATGGAGACCAGAACCATCTCTGTCCCATGCCCTGAACGGAAGCCGGACTGGAAGGGATCTAGCCAGGTTGCGTCATCCAGGAATGCCTGCAACTGCTCCATTGCTGCCCTCTCAACCACCTTGCCCAGAAATGAAAGATTCGAAACTGGGCGGTAGTTGGAGGGGACCGTAGGATCTAATCCCGGCCTCTTCAGCAATGGAGCGACCACTGCCTCTTTTAAACCCTCTGGAAATACTCCCTGCTCCAGGGAAGTACTGATTATATTCAACAGAGGATCTCGTAACCTCTCCAGACTGGCTTTCACCAGCCATGATGATAATGTGCACCATGATCTACTAAAAGTAAATGATTGTTTAATATATGCATTTGTACTTATTACTTATATATTGTTGGATAGTTATCATGTTTATTTCATATTTACATTAGACTTATTAGTACTACTGGGTATAGATCGCTCGTGTACATTCTCTCCCTTCTGTTGTTAAGTGTATTCAGTAAGCAGTCATTTGCAGTGTTGTCAATGGGGTATCATCACCATCTTGGTCCCTTTCCCCCTGAATCCAGTGTCCTGGTGTTAAGGCTTGCATTTTATTTATTTTATTTATATTCGGACTTCTATCACCGCCACTCCCTGGAGGCTCGGGGCGGTTCACAAGTCTAAACAAGAAAACAAAGCACCGATAACAACAACAACAGCACAAATAACAATACAGCAAGGAGAGAAGAAGAGGGGGAGGGGAGAAAGAGGTGGAAATAGGAGTCTGGCGGAGTGGTGCCCAGCAGGGACTAGGCGGGCCCTCCCCTGCCATCGAAAGGAGGCAGTGTGGGCCTCAGGATAATCCCTCGAAACTGGCCAGAAATGACCAGGCTCCCGTTGTCCAGAGGTCTGGCAAGAGGTGTCCGACCTGCTGGAAAGGTGTCTCTCTTCAGCTGCGAACTAGTCTGAAGATGGGGGGGCCTCTGTCGCCTGAAGCCCGAGCCCCAAAAGGTTCTAGCTCGCAGTGGCTTCCAGGATCTGGGCTCGGGCGGGGCAGGCCTCCCATCTGCAGGGTGGCCAGTGACAGGAGTCGCAAGTCCAGAAGGTCTGCTGCTCTTCGGCCTCCGCAGCGCCCCTCCTCCGGCCGCATGGGGGCCTCCGTGCTGTACCACTCCCAGATCTTGCTGTCCCAAGGCTTATACTTCCCCGGCCCGGTATGGAGGTCATCTCCCGGCCGTCCGAGGGCGGCGGGGCAGGTTGTGTCCCAGTCACAACTGCAGAGGTGGCCGACAGCTGGCAGGCCCGACGCCGGGGACGCGCCCTGGGGGCCTTTGCCAGAACCCCAGAGACATCTAGCTTTTCAAAAAAGTTCATGTGGCATGACAGTATATATCAATACATTTGGGATATATTTCAAAATGGCTTGGAGTCTACATGCATTAAATTGAAAGCCACTATTTATATATTTTAATCTGAGCAAGAAAATATGAATGTCTTTTAATGGGAAATGCTAGAAATTCTAATGATTGCACTATGTAACATCGATTTTTGTTCCTGGGTTATAAATGTCATTTCCTAATTGGTTTCCTAATTCTATCATGAGAATGTGGGAAAAGTTTATAAAACTGCACAAATTTGGTTTGTGTGGCACATTCTGCAGCACATTTTGCTATAATTTTTTTTAATGAATATCTCATAGAGTCTCAGCCAATTCAACATAGTTTGTGGCAGCCACAAAAATGAAGTTTTTAGAGTATAACAACTACTTTCAAAGTATCTACCACACAATTAAACACTTTCAAACCAGGAACAGGATATTTTTTTAAAAAAATGGGGTCACAGGTTAGGGTAAACCTGGTACAATGATCCACCCCTTCCAGGCAAAGTCAGGTCCCTATACAAGCTTCAAATAGCCAAAGACTGAAAATAGAAGCAGTCAGAAGTAGATCTACAAGCCTGTGGTGGAAAAAGATCTTTTTCATTATTGTAGCTGTTTTTCATGTATTTGGGGGAACTTAATATTTAAAACACAATAAAAAGATCATGTTACACTGAGTTTTTCAAAAATTCATTTTTAATTCATTCAATTGTTACTCTGTTTTGATTAAGTGCAGATGCTAATGTTCCAGTGTGATTTCTTTTAGTGCTTTTGAATAGACATTTGTGTTTTGTATCAGTAAATGACTGTTTTGGAAAGTATATTAGAAGACTTTAACCCATCTCTTATGGTTTATGCTTTACTTCCCAAAGAAATTTTATTAATCATGTATTACAAAAAAAATGTCAAAGCAAAATGTGAATAAACTATGTGATGGAGCAAATCTGAGGTCATTTTCAGATTTAAAACTCCAAAATCCTATAAAACCATCGTAAGTGTTTGTAATGTTTTAATGAACCTCAATATTGCAAGTTTGTGAAATCTTGACAGCAGAGGTAGAATCAAAGAACACAGTGGAACTGGCTTCTCAGCAACCCATTGCCAAGATTAGGGAATAGTTTGGGCCAAAATTTTAAAAAAATGTATTTCATCCCAAGGACCAAATCAGATTTATAGACATTTGTGAGGATTGGATTCCACACGGATAAGGAGAGACCTCAGGAAAAATGTTAGGATGAAAAATACTGGCAAATTTTGTGTAAAAACTCATACTATCAGTAACTAAATCTTAGGCGAGAAAAACAACAATTTAGAATGAGAAAATGGGATGAAATTGACGGGCGTGCACAATAAGATCTGATAGATTCGTGTGTCTTAGCTTGAAATACCTGCAACTAATCCATAACATAATGTTAAGTACAGAACATAAAGAGAAACCTGGCGCTTGAGGTCTCTCACATGACACCAAAACACCTCAGTTAATTTGGACTCCACTGTTTAGGATTGCCATGCAATTCAAAAAAATCTTATAGATTTTCTGTAATACTTTTAACCAGGTTGGGGGTGGCAGCAATACTACAAGCAATCAGCATTGCAGTTTAGTAACTTTAACTGCTGGACATGGAAAGAATTTAAATAAACTCAGTCTTCGTCCCCCTAGTGTGCAGAACATCGCTGCAACTTGTTACCTTTCCGGTGGCAACAAATTGCAGAACTTTAAAAGACGTAGAGTCAAGCTTGCTGAAGAAACTAATCTCAATAATAATCAGAAATAGAATTTGATACTGAAATTCAACTAATCAATTAGGAGTGTTGCTTGGAGTGTTTACTACTTTTTAGCAAGATCATCATGCAGACCGGGTTTGAAGACAACAGGAATAATCCAATAATCTCTGATATCAAATTTACACAAGCTGTTTATAACATGAAGCAATCATGATAACAATCATGTATCCCTCTAGTAGTGACCTCATCACACTAGAGAATGAATCCACTTTAAATCAGGTTTCTGCCTCCTGCAGAATTCTAGGGTTTGTAGTTTAGGGAGGAGCCTTGAACAGCCTCACAAAACTACAAATCACAGAATTCTACAGGAGGCAGAAACCTGATTTAAAGTGGATTCATTCTCTAGTGTGATGAAGTAGTAATAAGTGTAGTTCATTGTCGTTTTCTTCATCCCACAACGTGAATTATGCTGGGTAAATCTAATGAGAGTTACAGTCCAGCACCAAGCTGCCCATCTCAATGAGTTTCAATACGTATAAAAAAGACTATTGCAGACAAGACAGGGAATGAAAACTATACCCTTGTAACTGCAATAGTTTAATAAATAGCTCAACAATTACTAGTGATGGCTCCAGACAAAAGAATGAGGGGGAGCTTAAAGAAGAAGGGGAGGTTATCCATGGATTGTATTTAGATGTCATTTACTTCCCACATTGTGAGGGAAATTGGTTTAGTCCAGGTCATAATCAAAATCCAGATCCAAACAGCAGGTGTGTACCACCAACTGCATCTAAGACAGTATTTCCAACACTTTGCATTTTCACCACCTTGCAAATCAATGTCACATAATTTCCTTCTTTCCTGAGATGAAGCGTACATGTGAATTATAAACCTGACTACAGTACAGACACGTTTTTCTTCCAGCACATCTCTCTCATGTATTGTTTTTCTTTTACTTAACTCTTGTTTTATCATCTTGTTAAATATTTTATGAGAAAGATGTAGCATATCCATATCTAGCAAAGCAGCAGAGGGCAACATGTCAAAACAATGAAATAATTCTCCTTTATCCCAATCTATATTCATTTGCTTTTGGCATTATAGTTTAAAGCATGAGATATGCCACCTTCCATAAGCAACTCCCTTGTTTAAAAAAGATATATAGTCATGCGGACGCCGTCAGTATATCTATACATAGCAGGGAAGCTCTCCAGTTAATATATCACACGAGAGTAAAGCTAACAGTTCTTGCACTGAGCAAACCACAAAGGGAGCAAACTCATACAAAAAAGCCAGCCTTAGTAGCATAATAGTATCAAAATAGCATTTTATATATATTTCATAGTATTCAATCTTCAAATATCATAAATATAACAAATACATGAATGCGGGGGTACTTAGCGTATGTATGGGAGTCTGTGTGAAATTACACTGTCCGCTGCGAAAGAATGGAATATCAAGTCCTTTTCAAATATAGCCCGGAGTATCCAGAGCGGGTCGTGACCAGGTTTCATGGTTGCAATATATTTAGCCCGGGAATATATAATCCTTGCTTTGTAAATCTATATATGATGATCCACGGAGGCAAGTATATTGTTGTTCAATCAAGTGCCAATGCACTATTTATAATCCACTTGGTCGGCCCGGACCATTATTCGGCTAGTAGTCGTGGCGGAACGAGTTTGGACTCCTCATACCAGATACAGGATGGAAGTTCCAGTTGGCTGCCTGACGGTTTATGTTCTACAGAGCTCAGACCATTTCGCGGGGAGCACCCCAACACGAGGGGGTTCCCCAGCTTCCTCAGAGGCATACCATTCCGAAAGTGAGCTTGTACCAACAATGCGAGGTGAGCATATGTCAACGAGATGTATAGCAAAATCACATAGCGTATGAAGGCTCTATTGATAGAATGGAAAAAATATGGAACTAACATTTATAAAAGATAAAGAAAATGTTGTGACACACAAAATGCTTAAGTAACACAAGTATAAAACAAAAAATTAAACCAAATCTCAATTATCAAGAAAATATTAGTAATGTAACTCACAAGAAGCAGGAATTCTGTGATGAAATATTTAAGGAAAGACCATACAGATATTTAAAGTGTCATGGTTCTTTTTTTAAAAAAAAAAATCAACAAATACTCCAATGTTAATGTTGTTCCACAGGGAAAATAAAGAGGCAGCACTCTGGCAGAAGTGCAAGTAATTTTAAAATCTCCTTATATGCATTGATTGGTAACACTGAAAAAATACACTTGAGATGAAACCAAAATGTAGTTAGTTGGTGGAGAACAATTAGGATGCCAAGTTCCAAGATATATTCAAGGTCATTTTGACTCTCCAGTCTTCCTCGGCCATTGAATTTTTCTTCACATAATCAGAGAAACTGAAAAACCAAGCACAATAGGTCCCCATGTTATTCTAACAGTAGCCTTGAACTTCCTCAGTGCTACAAAGAGCACTGCCAGGTTTTTTTTCTATGTCTGGAATAACTAGCCATAAAGCTATCACTCCACCTTGGGGTTTGACGTGGTTATGAGCGGGATTACAAAGGGTTGGCAGTGGAGTAGTGCTTCTCCTTCTGCCTTAGAAAGAGTGAGAGCCCAGGATGTTGATAAAATACAATCTCCCTTCGGTTCCATATCTGTTACAGTATCCTGTCTTTTAAAATATTTTTAATACTGATTTCTAATCTAATTTTAAATAACTGTTTGCTGGGGAGTTGTCCTTCCCCTCTCGGGGCGCTTGTGCCCACTTTGTGCTGGTCAGTGACCCTAATAAAGTTTTGTTGTTGTTGTTGTTGTTGTTGTTGTTGTTGTTGATAAAATACAAAGATGCCTCTACAACAAGGTGGCTTCATGAATAACCAAAAATGGGAAAATGCTACCCAATGGATGTTGTCAGATTGCAACCCTTTCCTTCCATTATTTAGGCTGGCCAGAACTACTGAGAGCTCCAATTCAATAAAATTTGCCCATCTTGGTACATCACCAGGGCCTTGCCCATTTCACTTTAACAGAGGAAAACAAACCTTTCTCCACAGTAAATCCTACATTCAAGGAAGCACTGCATGCAAGTTAGAGCACATTTGACATATTGGATTGAGTCTAAGCACATGTTTAAATTGAACGCATCCTTGTGTGGTGCTGGTTCAGAAACCCATGGGAGGCTTTAGTCTGAACAAGGTGGTAAAATTAAGTTTAGTTTTGAAACCTTCTGCATCTTCATCAATCAAAGATGGTATACAATTAGGGCAGAGGAAAAATTGTAGTGTGAAAGACTATAGATCTTCATGTTTATTATGATATTACCAAGTATGAGGCAGACAGAAACTTTAAACTTTTTCTGCTCTCCCAAGAAAATAGAGACAAAGAAGTGACAAGAATTGTAGTAATTGGCAAAATGGATTTGTATTTAGAATGATCAACTCCAGACTCGAAGGGGCCCCCTTATTAGAGAAGATTGCATTAAAAAGATAGTTTCACCAGGCATAGCTTTTTCCATCATTTTGTTGCAGTGCCTAAGGAAACTGCATCTAGTAGTACGTTTTCCTTCCCTACAGCATTGAAAAGCAAAGTAGCTCTATCTACATATTAATGCAAGCGCCTCTGCCTCCTCCACCATGTTCCTGGGTGCCGCGCATGCCCAGCAGCGGCCCCGGGGGCTTCCCTCCGCCTCCTCCTCCTCGCACCCTCCTTCCTTAACAATGGGGTGATGGTGAGGGGGGGGACACGCCATTCCCTCCTCTCCTGCATTCTCGCAGTGCTCTCCCCTTGCCTCCCCTGAGAGAGAGAGAGAGAGAGTCATCTCCATGCCGCACGTTGCAGTTTTGTTTCAACATTATTTTTTGGTCTGTGAACTGCACCCCCCTCGGCTTGCGCCCCTAGGCCATGGCCTAGCGTGGCCTTATGGGTAATCCAGGCCTGCTTTTGCTAGTAGGCAAAGAGCTTTTTATTCAGACAGACTTTTGAGGATTAATTGCTTTATAGTCTGCCAGTCACGTTTTTAACATGAATATCACATTTTCGAAAAATATTGTAATCATGTCTTAATGTGATCCTATAAAAGGCTTGTCACTGCTTCTTCTGATTTGGTGTGGTGTGAATTGAGCATGGTCACCCAATGAATGAATTGTTTATTGTGATGATACAATAAACATAGACCATAGGCCATGTCATCACATAATATACAACCTTCAAAAGTACAATAAGCACTTTCCGATATAAATATTGAAACTTATTCCATATACTGGCTCTTTGAAATTATAGTAGTAGTGACATGAAAACAATCACAAATGTCTGATGTGTATCATCACAAACCATTTCCATTTCTATGGTTGAGCAGACACTTGAACCACTGGTCTCTCAGAATGCTAGTCCAGAATGCAAACAACTACATTAATTAAACAGGCAGAGCAAGAGAGTCTCAGGTGGTAACTATTGGGAGCAGGATGAGAGACCTCAGCACTTTTCCTGCTCTTCCTCAACTGCCATGTTGACCCCAAGCATGATGGACAAAGCTGTACTGAATGTTTCAGCCCAACGATATTAGATATTTGGCATGGGGAAAGGGGCACCATATCCTTTGACTCAGGCAGCACAATAGTATAGGCCCTCCTTAACAAAAAATAATGAGTGTATTTATAAACTGAAGAGAAGTATATTCACCCAGTTTAAATTGACATCTTATTTGATTCACTTGCAAATTGGATTAAAGAAAAAAGCTCATTGAAACAGAAAGGCCAGCCTGCCACTAATAAGATAGAAAGTGCAAAGCCAATAATCCTCTCACCAGAGACATTGGGGGGGGGGGGGGGGCAAGGAACAGCTTGCTCCACTGTTACTTATAGTACAACCATCAATCCTATCAGTGCTAATGATCCTCCATCAGGTCAAATCCAAAACCAATGGCATATTGTTAAATAAAACTTGAAGATTTTGTGCAGAAGAAGGTATTTTGACAGAGATAAGAAAACCTATATCGGCTGAATTTCCCCATTTTATGATTATTAATGATGCAGAAGCTGTGACCGCCTATGCATCTCATATGCTGCACCAGCACCAGCCATGGTTTGCAAACCTGTCAGGGTCTTAACTTTTAATTAGAGGCCATGGGGATTGAACTGGGAACTCTCTAGTGGGCACTGCCTACCTGTAACGGCTAACCACAGCACACAGCCATTGGGTTATATGTGTCTGATGCCAAGAGACTGAATATTCTGTAGAAGTGTATACATTTCATTCCAAGACTAGAGAATTTTCTTCAGCTACAGCCATAAGTGGACTACCTAAATTGGGTGCCACAACTCATTGCATATATACCTATTACTGGTTCAATCCAATAAGTGAGTCCAGTTTAAAGAGGGAGAATGGGATGTATGAGAGAGAGACGTGGAAGAGAGAAAGGTTGTTTTTCCTATAGATAAAAACTACTTCCCTGTCACCTTGTTTTAGGTCAGGGCTGTCCAACTGCTGGCCCTGCAGGTGTTTTGGACTTCAAATCCCAGAAATCCTAACAGCTGGTAAACTGGCTAGGATTTCTGGGAGTTGAAGTCCAAAATACCTGCAGGGCCGGCAGTTGGACAGCCCTGTTTTAGGTAATGCAATTTTGATGTATGCATTTAAGAGGGAATGGATACATTATATATTGGAATTATCATTTTGTATTTATATCCATTTAGTATTTTTATTTTGGGATTTTGAGATTGCTTCAATAATTATTGAGCAGAAAGATTACTCACCGAATGGGATTTTTCTGCTTTTTGGCTGGATGGCCCACGAGTCTCTTTCAACTCTGTTATTCTATGATTCTATGGTGCTTCGAGGTGTTTGGAACTTGGAGGACTCTTTACAAAGTGGATATCAGTGTTCAAACTTTTGTAATTGTTTCTAAAATATTAATTTATAAAATGTCAATACCTCATGGAAATTGTTCATACAAAATTATCTGTATGTATCTGTATTTATAAAAATCCAGGGTTTAAAATGGCTTTGATACCTTCCAACGTTTTTGCAGATAAAACCTAGGACATGGGAGTACAAGCAACATCAGAATGTGATCAAGTTGGGAAAATTTCTTAATGAAGGAAAAGATGCAAACTGTGGAGAGTAGGGATGGCAGTTTGCTTTTGCCTGAGCCTATTAGGATTGGCAAGATTCTGCTACATTCTCCGCTGAGCTAACTGAGCACAAACTATATTTTTGTATAATTGTTTTTATTTAACATTTCCAATTTTTACAACACAAGCAGGGAAAAGGGGAAAGAATGAAAGAGAAAAAAGTTTCGAAAAATAATGGTAAAAATGGGGAGGTGGACTTAGTGTGTGAAATTGCTACAAATAACAAGTATGTCGCAGAAAAGGAGGGAGGAAGTTGAAGAAAGGGAGAAGAGGCAATTTTCAGTGTACAAAGTTATTATTGATACATCTATTTCTTCATATCAACTACAACCACAAGAATTGGCGGTAATACCAAAGAGTCCATGTATCCCCTATATAAAAAAGAGGAGGATTGTCACCAAGCATTAAGTCCAATAGTCATATCTTCGAGTATTATCCTGTAATCCAGTGGTTCTCAACCTGTGGGTCCCCAGATGTTTTGCCCTTCAACTCCCAGAAATCCAAACAGCTAGTAACCTGGCTGGGATTTCTGGGAGTTGTAGTCCAAAACACTTGGGGACCCACAGGTTGAGAACCACTGCTGCAATCTTCTATTTCTCTCCCCAGCTCTTCTCCATTACAAGTTTATCTTCATTATTTATTGTCAAATTGTTTTAATTATTTTTTATCAAATGTTAGTTATTATTTGATAAATCTAATAATTTAATTTAATCTGTTAGTAAATTAGTATTGTATAAATCAAAAACAGCACAAAATATTTTTGCACTTGGAACTTATTTTGTAGTAACTGAAATAGTTACAAAGTGGGAAAATGACAGCAAAGATAATTTGGGACATTTTAAGGCCAAAACATAATAGATTAATCAAGACTGTCCCTGCCAAAATAATGCAGTTGGAAGATGTAGCCCCTCTCCCCCTCTTTTCAGCATTGAGGTTTTTTTTTCTAGTATGCAAGATTAAAGGAGCAGGACTAGAGTCTACTAAAGGGGGGGGGGCACAGATCTTTGGTGAAAATGCCAGTCCCATGGCCCTGAGGTCCCACATCCTACTTTAGACTTTAACTTTCTTCACAATATTGTTGTCTTGTGTCTTCAGGTCATTTGTGACTTACAATGATCTTAAAGAGAATCTATCACGGAGATTTCTTGGCAAGGTTTGTTCCGGGTGGGTTTACCTTTGCCTCCCTCTGAGAAAGTGTGATTTGTCCAAGATCACCCAGGGCATTTCAATGACTGGCTTTCTTCCACACAATGTTTAGCCTACAGAAGAGAGAGTTGAGATGAGACATAATAACCATGTTCAAATGTTTGAAAGAATTCATAAAGAAGAGGGAGCAAGCTTGTTTCCTGCTGCCCTAGAGACTAAACTCAGGGTTCAAATGACAGGAAAAGAGAACCTTAGGAAGAACTTCCTGACCATAAGAGTTGGTCAATAGTGGAACTCTCTGCCTTGGAGTCTGGTGGATGCTACTTCTTTGGAAACTTTTAAACAGTGACTGGATTGCTTTTTATTGTGTGCTTTGATGTGCTTTTCCAGCATGGCAGGGGGTTGGACTGGATACTCCTTGTTATCTCATCCAACTCTATGATACTATGAGTTTGTATGCCATGCTCAAATTGGAAATTTTGAAGTAGAGTTCCAAAGTTTGTGCCTCAAAAGGTTCAGTTCTGTATCATCTAAAATGAAAAACACCAAGATATAGTTTCCTCTGATTTTACATAATTTGGGTGGGGGGGGGTGGTCTTAATTACTCAGTTGATACAGCAAGAAGATATGTAGACACCCCAAGGCAACTCCTAAGCATCAGAGATCTTATTCATCTCTTACAAAACATACGAACAGATTTCAGCCAGCACTACTTGCTTACTTTAAAGCAGTGCTACTCAAAGCAGTGGTCCTTGGACCAGTGCCAGTCCCTGAACCCTTGGCTGACAATTTCTGGCAAGTTTCCACAAATAAAAGAAACAATTGTACCCAATGGGCAGTGATAAAGTGCCATTCCCTGGCACATTGGGTTGGGAAAAAATAATTGCCAGTGCCTCACATCAGAAACACCATTTTAAAATGTGGCATGTGAAAACGTAAAGACTAGAGGCTTGTTCCATATTGAAAGCTGATATCAAGAAGCTAAATGGATAAATTCATTGCTCTGGGGTGCAGTCTTTGAGTTGCCTGCTCCCCTGTAAATGCACAATCATGATACTAAAGTATTGTACATATACACTGAACTTAGTATTGGTCAAATAACAATACCTGCCCTCTCTGTGTACCTCTCTTAAGGGAACCTCAGTGTCATAGCTTATAACAGACCTGTAGAGCTGTTACAAGAATTATACCTTGCCTATAGAGTTAACTGTTATTTGCCACCTAAGCATCTTTTCCTGGCAAGGAAAAGAGCCATTATTTCCTTCCATAGGAAAGGAATGCTACAGACACTTCTGTCACAGAGACCTCATTGGTACCTTTCCTACCAAATAAAATTGGCAACCAGCTTAAAAGTTCTGCCCTTTGCTCTACATAAAGTTTTACTATGCTGTTATATTGGCTCTTTTTTATAAGCTAACAGCAGTGAGCAAGATTCGCACAACCTCCATTTGTTGGAATATGGAATTATGAGCTCTGCCCAAAGATCGGCTCATTCCACTTTACACCATCGCAGTAAAAATCTATGCGATCATTATGTGCTAAAAGACTAAAGTCAAGAAATGAGAATTAATCATTGATATTTCGTACCTCTGAGTCATTCGTTTTGCTAGCCCTCTCCAACAGCAGCCGACTGCTGTACTTGCGCACTATTAGCTGTCAGCTGTGATTTGGAAAGCCTTTTATTTATGGGTTATTGCAAAATGAATTTGTTTGCTCTTTATGTTCCCTCGGCAGATTTGAAAGTTAATTATAAAAGGGAGGGAGAAAGCAAATGCATGTGAAACAATAATTCAACGTATGTTGAACAAGGAAAGACCATTTGACAAATGCCAATTTCCCCACAAAAAATAGAGTGTGATAGCCTAACAAGCACTGTAAAATCCAGGCAGCATCTGCCATGCCTTATAAATCATGTTTATTTGCAGAGATAATACAGAGAATGTGGAAAAGTTCCCCAGTTTATTTCAGAGATATTGTAGCGCTGATGGAAAAACTGGTTCCTAATGCACTCCTTGTTTGCGCTAAGGTACTTTGCCTCATGTATAAGTGGCTTTGCCGACCATTTCACATTTTATTTCAGAGACCAATGTAAGCTCAAAGCTTAGAAATAACTAGTTACAAATAGAGTGTTATTTGTAATTGGCTCCTATTTTCAATACCTAACTGCCTTGTTTATTGCTGTAACTCAATGAGGAATCATTTCATCCCATTTGTGGTATAATGGAAAATTGACATTAACCTCTATACCAGGGCTGCTCAAGTAGTCGATCGCGATCGACCAGTCAATCTTCGGGCCTCATCCAGTTGATCTTTGGGCCTCAGCCGGATGGGGCGCTCCTGCCATGTGTGCGCACACCCTGGGCACGCACACCCTGGGCGCACGTGCGCTCCTGCCGCTGCCTTCCACTCGTGCGGTGCTTTTTCCACCCATGGGGCATTGCAGGAAGGAGGGAGCATGAGGTGGGGCCTCCGGAGGGAGCGCTCTGCCCTGCCTCTCTCTCGTCCAGAAGCAGCCATGCAGCCTCCACTGCTGGCGAGAGTGGCAGGGCGGAGGACTCCCTCCAGAGGCCCCGCCTCGCGCTTCCTCCTTCCTGCAATACCCCGCGGGTGGAAGAAGCGCCACGTGGGTAGAAGGCAGCAGCAGGAGCGTGCGCGCTGGCGGGAGCGCACAGCGGCGGGGGCACATAGATCTTTTTGACTTAGTTGCTTTAAAAGTAGCTCGCATGCTGAAAAAGTGTGGGCACCCCTGCTCTTTACAATCAGTCCTCCATATCCACATTTTTTTAAAAAAATCCATGGATTCAACCACCCACAGCTTCAAAATTTTCCCAAAATAAATCCAAAAATAATACCTTGATTTTCAATTTTACGATGCCATTGTATATAATGTGATTTCATCATCTATAGAGTTTGGTATCCATGGAGAGGTCCTGGAACCAAATCCCAATGGATTTCAAAGACCCACTGTAATGATGTGCACGGTTTAAATTCCAGTTCTTATTGTGTCTCAAGTCCTGTTGTGGAAGTTGCAGGGACAATAAGGCGTGTGAGAAATACATATGTTTTGTACTATAAGCCAGCTTCATTGCTAGGAGAACAAATTAATATTTGTCTAGTTGAGAAACACCAAAGAAGTTGCAATGAGTTATGAATGCCATGTGAAATGCTTTGCCAAATTTCTTGTTTTGGATTTGGTGCTTGTACTGGGATGAAAACAGGTTCTCTATACCTTCTATGAGCTTTGTGTTAGTGGATTGACGCCACTGTTTGCATGGAATGTCTGTTAACTTTTATTTTATCTTACACAGAAAGATGGGATTGCTTAGTGCAAGGCTGCCCACGAAGTCGTTTCGCAATCGACCAGTCATTTGCGGGTCTAAAAAAGGTCAATCGCAGCTGGATGGGGCGCTTCTGCCCTGTGCGCGGGGCACCTTACGCGCACGTGCGCACCTTGCATGCAGCGCTCCTTCCGCAAGGCATTGTGGGAATGACGGAGCGTGAGGCAGGGCCTTCAAAGGACCCGCCTCACGCTCCCTCCTTCCCGCTGCCGGCTCCTCCCGCTGGGCATTGAGGGAATGATGGAGCGTGAGGTGGGGCCTTTGAAGGCCCCACCTTGCACTCCCTCGTTCCTGCTGCCAGCTCCTCCCGCGGGGCATTGCGGGAACGACGGAGCGTTCTCCCTCGTTCTTACAATGCCCCGCGGGAGGAGCGGCGCGCGGGGGGAGCAATGCGTGAGAGAAGCGGCGCACAGGAAAAGCGGCATGCGGATGGTGCACGCGCAAGGTGCGCACGCATGCAAGGTAGATCTTCTTGACTTGGTTTTTTAAAAAGTAGCTCGCATGCTGAAAAAGTGTGGGCACCCCTGGCTTAGTGAAATTACCCTCTTGGACTTTGTGAATCAACGCGGAGGTATTTTAATCCCATGTAAAGCAAATTGTAGGAATGGGAGAAAAAAGACAAACAAGAAATGAATTAAAGGCCAAGCACTAATACAATATTTATTGGTTGCCTGGAGCTTAAATCCTTGCCTATACATAAATCCCCATTTAACAAGTACGTTGTATCAATAAACAGCTTAGGTATTTGTACATGAAATAAATAGATTTGCTATTTATATTCATGTGAATCATTTATATCAGTTTACATTTTAATGACTCGTATCAGTCTGCTCTGTGCCTTGAATAAGTTAGTAGTCTATGCATTCACAAAGGAGGATTCAGTCCCGGGAAATACTTTAACATCATAAGCTTAGTGGTATCCAGGTTACATTACCGCAGAAGGTAAATAGCCAAGAATTGTATTCTTTGTGGTTATTGCCATATAATGGTATAGAAAGACATGTAGCAATCCTGGTCAGTAGCTACTTTGGCAGAGGTGTAGAAAGTTGATGGGCCAAGTAAATCATTCAAAACTCTGGTTATTACTACCATATCCCTTCACAAGTATCTCTCCTGCACCTTTTTGAATAGAGAGCCTACAGTTATGCTGCATAAAAGCAGATTTGACTGTAAAGTTTCCAGTGTCTGACCACTTGGTAAAGGTCTTTAGGCAGAATCTTTTTGGCAGAATCTTGAGCAAATATATCAGTTTTGCTTTCTCACACATTCAATTTTTTGTTAAATTCTGATGAAAAATGAACTGAAATGAAATAATCATACATTTCTAGAATATTTCCCTGCTTACCTACCTATCTACCGTAGAGGTCAGGAACAAATAATAGCTAATCTATGTGCAAAGCATGTGCTTCATGTAGCAAATCTTCCAAGCTAAGTACCAAAGCAAGCTGGTGGGATCCAATATTAGGATTTTCAAAGAGAATTATTTTTGTTACATAGTACCATTTTAGCTATTGTTGTGTGTCTTCAGCTTATCTGCAACTTATCGTAACCTTATCATTGTCACGATCACGGACTTACCGGCCCCTTAAACACACACACGGAGACGTACTAAAGGCTAACTACTTTATTGAGTATAAAAACAGTTTCAAAGAATATAGTCCAATATGAAAAGAGTGTCCAAAAGAGTGTCCAAAAAGCTTAAAGTAACAATGTCCAAAAGAACGTAGCAAATAGTCCAAAACTTGGCAAGGCTCCGCAGCCAATGCGGATCAGGAACAGAACAAGGCTTCGCAAACCAATGCGAATCAGGAACAAAGCAAGGCTTCGCAATCCAATGCGAATCAGGAAACAAGACAAGGCAATACAAGGCAAGGCTTGGTGACCACAGCCTGTGGTCCTACTCCGCTTCACGCCAGTACAGGTACGACGTGGCCGGAGAACTGAGGATGCGTTCCCACGGACCCTATACTTAATCCTTTGGCCGAGGTCCACGGCGCTCTAGGCTTCTTCGTCTCCAATCCCTGCTGACGGACCTCGGCCGATCTAGGGCCCGGGACCAATCCCTCCTCCTAGACTCTATGTTCCGTCTCCTATCGAAAGTTCGACCTTGCCTCTCAGCAGCTGTGTCACTATCTTCCTGAGAACTTTCCTCCCTGGCACTTTCCCACTCGGCTTCTTCCATGTTTTCACTTTCAAGCTCTTGGGAATTCCTCCCCCCCGGGTGTTCATAGCTTCCTTCGCTGCTTCCCATCTCCACCTGGTGATCGGAATCTATGCTAGGTCCAAACATCATCTCGTCCCATGCCAAGCTCTCAGTAGGCGAACGAGGCCCATCCGAAGGGCCCTGTGCTTCACCCCAGTCATCTAGCTCATCCTCTGAGTCCACGTCTGCTGCTGCAGGCCCTAATGCTAATGGAGCCCCAGGACCTATTCCCTGCCCTCCAGGCACAAACGAGAACGGCTGTGCTACAATCATAGCATTTTATTGGCATGACATATTCAGAGGGAGTTTGCCACTGTTTTCTTCTGACAGTAGTCTGATATTACTTTGGACCTTATTGCATTAACCAGTGGATTTGCCAGTAATTGTGACAAATTTGGTGGGACCCAATGGAAGGTATGAGGAACCTGTCACCCCATGTCTCACATCACCTGCCTTGCCACTTACCCCATCCCAGGGGGGGAAGTGTACACTGCCCATCTTCTCCCCTTCTTATAAGGAATGTACAACGTGCCATTTGTGAACTCATAGATCAGTTCACTTCTTAATACACACACACACACACAAATTGCTGCAAAATAATGGTACCTCTTTAGAAATGGTGCCCTTCAGGCATGTTCCAATTTCTGTCAAGGCCAAAATAAAATCTTAGATGGCTTACATGATTATTGATTACACTGTAAAAATGATGTTGAAATGACTACTTATACTTCTGCCAATATTTTCAGCAGCACTAAAAAACACTTTCCATTTGGGTAATTGTTTTCAGGGATTTTTGCAAAAAATCTTTGCGGGTTCATTTACATTGCCCTCACGTGCCTGAGTAATATCAAGATGTAGCTGCATTTAGTGTAATATTATCATTCTTGATTTATTACTGGCTGGAATCATTTGACTAATTGAAGAACGAAAAGCAGCAATCAAGGAAGGATGCAACAAGTCATCAAAAGGAACAGAAGTTTGAGGAAACAATCATGTTGAGTAATATTGGCCATAAGGGGGTGAATATTTCAATCTAACTGTTCATCAGGAGAAAGTTCTATATCACAAAATCCAGAATTAACAGTATTAAAAACATACATAAGAAAACTTTAGTCAATGGACAAATGCATGCCAAAAATGCATATGTCGTGATGCAGGTGCCAATTAAAGCCAAACCCAAGAGTAAAAAGGAATAACAAAGAGTTTATTGTACAAGAAATGGGAATGGGACTAACAAAAACTAGCCTAACCGGCCAAAACCCAAAAGAAACCCATGGATAAGCCCCAAAAATTGCAGAAGGAATGATCAGAAGCAAACTAAAGACGTCATCTGCGACGTCCTCAGAGGGTTGAGTCAATAACGTAGTTGTAAACCGGTCCGGAATCGTGGGCAGGAGAAAGACGGAGAAACGAGGAGACAATCCAAGATCCACAGGAGCTAAATGCATGGGGACAACATATATTGTAATCCCCCCAAAACACATTGTCAACCTCCCTCTATATATACAATACCATTCTTGCAGCTTGTGACACTCACAGAAAGTCCAACGGAGTTCAAACCCCACCTCAAGGAACACACGGCTGTAGCTGGACAGAAAACAGAACATTGTAACCCAAAACCACCCACCTTTCCCAATTGCGGCTGCAGCATCTCAGCCCAAAAGGGCAGAGAAAAACCTCAACTTACGAGTAAACTGGATCCTGAACACGATGCAAAATATCAGGATACCAAACAGGATACAACACAGGATACCAAGAACAACTCCTTGCTCGCTGCAAGAAAACTCCCAAAGAGGCCCACATTAAATAGACCTAGAGATCAGACTCGCCCGAAGAGGACAACTCCCCCTGATTAGGCGATGCAGCTGCTTCCCTTTCTGCAGCTGAAACCCTTGTCCCCAGCGTCTTTCAAAACTTAGCGTATACCAATCATTCCCTGAGGTTTCAGAGGGCCATTCATTATCACTATCAAACCCCAGAAAAGTATCACTACTGGTGGCTGCATCATACACATCCTGAATCTCCTTTACTTGAGTCCAGTCCAACTCAGTAGCACTTTCTTCTGACGAGCTTCCCTCATCCCTGGGGAAAGCCTCAAAGGACTCAGAGTCAGTAGGGGCCATAAGTATTTGCCGTACTCCTTTCCTTTGTTCCAAACATTCCCTGCTGGAATCACTTGCAGCCCTCTTTCTGCCTGCTCCAGTGTTTAGGTTACTCTCAGCCCCACCCAGTTCCATACTACACTCAGACGCTGTAAGATTCAGCATCCTCCTCAGCCCTACTCACAGGCAGAGCCGTGGGCTCAATCACAACAGCATGTATTAATGCACACACACACACATATTTTCCATGTGGAGGAGAAAACATCTCACAATATGTGAAAATGAAATACCAATGGGAAAATGAGAAACATGATGTGAAAGAAACTAATTGATCCACACAGACACACAGTCTGCATCTTTGTCTAAAACTCTTTGAAAGCCACATATTATGTGATATGGGGTGGCAACTTTATTCTGAGTCTTTGCAATCTAAAGCATACCAGGGCCAAAAAAAATGCTTATGCGGTAAAGAAGTAACTGTCATACCTTGCCAGATGTGATCCTGTTCACTGTACCACAATTCCCAAATCAGCACTTGTTATTAATCAAATGTTATAACAAGCTGCCTACAACAGCACTCTGCAACCATGATTAATTAGCCAGAAGCTTCTAAGGGGAGTAAAGTCACTTATTCACAAAGTGAAGGAAAGTCTCAAGGCTAGAAAATTACAAACTCCAAATGTAGGGATGTAGTGCAGCAGTTGCTTGTGCCTGGCCCCAAAAGAGGGATGTGTCAGGCAAATTAAACATTGTTCTTGTTCTGCAGAGCAAGGGGAAATGATAGGGAAACAACACAGCATTGGATAAGCAATGAACCTTATTATTACTAGGTTTTCTTATTGGCAATCTTTAGGAGCAAAAGACTTAATCCCTATTTAGGCATTGTTGATTTGAGTTTATGAAGCATGCAAAGAAGGCAAGCTTGCTTTCCTAATCTCTTCAAGTATTTCTGCCACTCTCTTTGCATGGAGAACAACATGTGTCTGTCCATGGAGGCTCACAGGGCTTAAAAGCACATGAAGACTCTCCATGGACAGAGGAAACTCTCTTGTTTAGAAAGTTGCATTCACAAATGGGTAGCACTGGGAATTTATTTATTTATTTCACATATTTGTACTCAGGGCAGCTTCACAACAGACATTCATTCAATGCCAACAGTAATAAATGATAAAAGCAATTAAAACAATTCATAAATGCTTGAAAACTACTAAAACATTGTTTAAATCACACAGGTTTGAAATCATAATCCAGGTCAGTCATTCATACAAATTGGGTCTAAATCTAAATTATTACATTATTAATCTGTTTTTAAACTGTTCATGATGTTATTGTATTCTGGTTTGTTTTCTAACTGTTTATTGGTTGATATACTGTAAACCATCCTGAGCCACCTCGGAAGGACGGTATACAAATCGAAACAATAAAATAAATAAATTGCTGCCTCTACTGTTCAAATGCTTGGTCCCATAACCAGGTTTTGAGTTTCATTCTGAAGGAGAAGAGGGAGAGGGCCAATCTAATGTCACTGGGTAGAGGGTTCTGTAGGCGAGGGACTACTACTAAGAAGGTCCTCTCTCTCATCTCCACCAGTCATGCTTACAAGGATGGTGGGACTGAGAGCAGGGCCTCTCCCATTTATCTTAGATTTTGTGATAATTCATAGCAGGAGATACGTTCAGGCAGGTAAACTGGGCCAGAACTGTTCATAGGCTAAAGCGAGCACTTTGAATTGTGCTCGGTAGCAGATTGGAAACCAGTGACAGAGTGGTTGTATGCTCTTTGTATGCCACTCCGGTGAGCAACCTGCCTGCCATCCATTGGACTAGTTGGAGCTTCTGAGCAGTCTTCAAAGGCAGGCCCATGTAGAGTGCATTGCAGTAATATTTTCAGGATGTAACGAGAGTTTGGACCACTGTGGCCAAGTCTGACTTTCCAAGGTACGGGTGCAACTGGTGCACAAGTTTTAATTGTGCAAAAGCTCTTCTTGCCGCTGCCGAGACCTGGGATTCCAGGCTCAGCAATGAGTCTAGGATCACTCCCAAGCTGTAAACCTGTGTCTTCGGGTGAAGTGTGACCCCATCCAGCACAGGCTGTAAGCCTATACCCTGTTCAGCCTTGCAACAGACCAGAAGGACCTCTGTCTTGTCTGGATACAATTTCAATTTGTTTACCCTCATCCAGACTGTCACAGCTGCCAAGCACCGGTTCAGGACATGCGTAACCTCCTTAGTAAGAGGTGGGAAGGAGTGATAGAGCTGAACATCATCTGTGTACAAATGACATATCACTCCAAGACTCCAGATAATCTCTCCCAGTGGCTTCCTATAAATGTTAAACAACATAGGGGACAATACTGATCCCTGTGGGACTACACAAGTCAATGGTTGTGAGGTCGAGCAGGTGTCCTCCAGCAATACCTTCTGGGAACAGTCCTCAAGGAAGGATTGGAGCCACTGCAAAACAGTACCTCCAAGTCCCATATCCACGAGGTGTTTCAGAAGGATACCATGGTCAATGGCATTGAAGGCTGCTGAGAGGTCCATCAGAGCCAACAGGGACACACTCCCCCTGTCCAGCTCCTGGTGTAGATCATCTACTAAGGCAACCAAGGCTGTTTTGGTTCCATGTCCTGGCCTAAAGCCAGACTGCGCCAAATTCCGATGATCTGTGTCTTCCGAGAACACCTGGACTTGCAAGGCCACAACACGTTCCAGGACTTTGGCCAAAAAGGGGAAATTGGAAACTGGCTGAACATTGTTCAATTGGATGGGGTCCATTGATGGTTTTTTCAATTAATTTCTCACTATTTTTTCTTCTGGGGTTAAGCAATTAATAATTTTGTCATTTTCTTCCTACTGCAAAAGACATTTTTGAAGCCTATTTGCAATTGAGGATGCATTCTGCACAAAATTTGCACACGTTTGCTTTTTTATTTAAAAAAACAGCATTTCCAATGCAGCAAACAAATATTTCCATGCTATGACCTACAAATAAAATTCTGTTATCTTTGCAAACCAATCACATGTGAATTTTTCATGGAATATCTCAATTGTAGAATTTAGCAGGTGGATTTCACACGAAACAAATCTATCCTGAGTCATGTTGAGATAATATAAGTAATTGTGCATGAAAATATCATTTTGTCCACAGAAAATACTATGAATTGTAAACTAAACTGTGCAATTTTGCATAGAATAAATTGAACTGCAAACATTCCTAGTTCAGAATTATTCTGATGAGGATTTTTCTATTTTAAAAAGATGTTCTAATCATTTTAAAAATATTTTTGAAAAATATGTCCATTCCTATTCCCCCTTATACACACATGTATTCAATAAATAAATGCCCATACACGTTACTTTCTTGAACCGCAGCTTACACAGTTCCAGCCCAACTTACTCATACCTATCCCAACATATCTCTCCCTATAAACCAGCTAAAGCATTAAGATCGGCTGGGACTGAGAGGCCTGCTCTCAGTCCCACCCCCTTCACAAATGCAGCTAGGGAGGACGCGAGATAGGGCCTTCTCAATGGTAGCCCCTCAGCTATGGAACTTCCTCCCTAATTATATTAGATTGCTCCCCTCCCTCCTGGTCTTCAGGAAAAGAAGTTAAGCCCTGGCAATGGAACCAGGCATTCGGAGAATAGGGGAATATTTATTTATTTATTTATTTACCACATTTATATCCCTGCCTTCTCACCCCAAAGGGGACACAGAACAGCCTTATAATAGGATGACCATGGGTTTAGGGTTATGTTTTTAATCGTTTAAACAGTTTTATTGTATTTAGATGTTTTATATGTTTATTGTTTAATATGATGTTTCATACACTGTGTTTTGCAATGTGGCACTAAAGCGGCCAAATTGTAAGCCACTCTGAGACCCCTTCACTGTTGGGTCTATACCGTTACACTCCTTCTCAGACCATAACTAGCATTTTGAAAATAGTGAACACATGGGGTATAGAAGCAAAATCCACCATCTCACACACAGTGATTAAGATATCAGTAGAAAACCTCTGGAAGGGTCATGGTGGTGCAGTGGATTAAACTGCTAAGCTGCAGAATTTGCTGATTGGAGGGTCAGTGGTTTGAATCTGCGGACAAGGTGAGCTCCTGTTTTTAGCCCCAACTTCTGCCAACCTAGCCATTCAAAAACATGCAAATGTTAGTCAATCAATAGGTTCTGCTTTGAAAGGAAGGTAACAGCGTTCCATGCAGTCGTGTCAGCCACATGACCTAGGAGGTGTCTATGGACAACACCGGCACTTTGGCTTAGAAATGGAGATGAGCACCACTCCACAGAGTTGGACACAACTAGACTTAATATCAAGGGGAAACATTTACCTTTACTTTAGAGAATTTCTGAGCACCACTGAGGTGTGTTTGAGCACTGGACCATAACTCTGGAGAACAATATTCAAATCCCTACTTGGCCATAAAACCTCACTTCCTCTGAAAATCACATCTTCTCAGAGGAAGACAAGACTAACACCTGGGGAAAGAATCTCAAGAAAACACCATAACAGGTTCACTTTAGTGTCACCATAAGCTGGAAATGAATTGAAGCCATACAGCAATAACAAGAAAAGCCTCTGTGTCAAACTCCCAGAACTCTTGTTAAAGAATTAGTACTGTGCATCCAGGTTACTATTAGGCTGAGTAAGACATTCAGGTAAGACATCAGACTCAGAGGGAGAGTCCAGATTTTCCTACTAATGTTCCGAGCTGTTTTCCTTGGTTAGAGGGCATAAAGTCACATAACTACCCTGAGTTTTGTATGACCTTGTTCCACTATTAATCTTGTAAGCTATCTTTGGCCCATGATGGGAGCAATGCAGGAAATTGATTGATTAACTGATTTATGAAATGTTCAACTAGGATTCAGCAACCAGTCAAGGATGAAGTAGTTCATTCTTCATCTTAGACTATCCATGCTGGGCATTCCATTTCTACTTTTGCATTTCCTTACAATCTTCCTTTCTTTTTTGAGGGAATGATGTAGGCAACATAACCTTTCTGCCAGTGGTTATGGGCAATCTGTCTCTGACAGAACAAGGCACAATGTCTACCAATTGGATGTCAGGTGATTTAAGATGGTGCCTTTCTGCCCAGAAGAAGGGGGTGAGACTAGATGTCCCTTGATGGGGTCTGCACTATGATTTCTGTTCTCTACCAATTTAACACAGTTTGTGCCACACAAAGTTTATGGAGTGGAACAACTACTTTCAAAGTAAAGACCACCCAATGAAACAGGGAATAACACTTTTAAACCAGGTTTTCTTTATTATTAAAAAATGGTTTTTATAAAAACTTTGAAAATTAGCCAAAATCCATAGATAAGTCAAAGGCTATGAAATTTGGTGAGCAGAGGTCCATGTATTCTGCCACTGTAGCAAGATTCATCCATATTGGCCTAAAAGGGGGGAGGAGAAGCCCCTGAATTTTCCCAGTGCCAGTGATGTTTTTCCCTACTGCGCATGTGTGTCTGCCATTAACGAATTGATTCGGAAGTTTCAAAAAGATTTGGAAAGTTCTGACTTTTTTGGGATAAAATCAGAAGTAAAATCGAACCACCAGTGCCCCCTACTTCTGAACTGAGTTTTGAACCATTTGGGGGGGAATCAACCAACAGTAGTTTCACTTATCCAACATAAATGGGCCAACAGGAAAAGCCTATTTCACATCAAATTATTTTATGATTTTACAAATTAAGCACCAAAACATCATGTTTTACAACAAATCAACAGAAAAGGCTGCTCAATATACAGTAACGTTATGTACCGTGTTTCCCCGAAAGTAAGACAGCGTCTTACTTTCTTTTCCCCCCGAAAAGTTCCACTACGCCTTACTTTCGGGGTACGGCTTACATTGGGCGACGGTAAGCCGTACCCCCGGCCGCCGCGTCACTCGGTCCCGCCTCCTCCTCCTCCACCGCCGCCGCCGCCCTCCCTGCGGCCGCCTCTTCTATGATCGGAAGAGAGCCGGCTGAGGAGAGCCCTCAGCCGCCTCTGTTCCGTTCCCCGAAGAGGGGGCTGCAGGGAAACCGTGCGAGGGCCCCCCCTGCAGCCGTCTCTTCGGGGAAGGGAACAGAGGCGCAGAGGAGAGCTCTCTGCACCTCTCTTCCATTTCCCGAAGGGGGGGCTGCTGAGATTCCACTGCAGCCTCTTCGGGAACTGAACAGAGGCGCAGAGGAGAGCCCTCTGCACCTCTCTTCCATTCCCTGAAGAGGGGCTGCAAGGAAACCGCGATCACCCCCTGCAGCCCCTCTTTGGGAAGGGAACAGAGGCGCAGAGGAGAGCCCTCTGCACCTCTCTTCCATTCCCGAAGAGGGGCTGCAAGAAACCACGCGATCGCCCCCTGCAGCCCCCTCTTCGGGAAGGAAACAGAGGCACAGAGGAGAGCCCTCTGCACCTCTTCCATTCCCGAAGAGGGGCTTCCTGAAACCGCGCGATCGCCCCCCTGCAGCCTCTTCGGGAAGGGAACAGAGGCGCAGAGGAGAGCCCTCTGCACCTCTCTTCCATTCCCGAAGAGGGGCTGCAGGGGGGCGATCGCTGTTTCTTGCAGCCCCCCTCTTCGGGGGAAGGGAACAGAGGCGGCAGAGGGCTCTCCTCAGCCGGCTCTCTTTCGATCAGAGAAGAGGCGGCCGCAGGGAGGGCGGCGGCGGAGGAGGAGGCGGGACCAAGTGACGCGGCGGCCGGGGGTACGGCTTACTTTCGGGGTACGGCTTATATTAGCTGACCCCTCTGACACCCCCGATACCTCTTACAATCGGGGGTGTCTTACTATCGGGAAAACACGGTAGTAATTACTATATTTACGAATTTAGCAACAAAATATCACTATGTATTGAAACAGCTGTGTATTCGGGTGGGAGGCAGCTTGCGTTGGATAATACAAAATGTTGGATGAGCTAAGGTTGGATAAGCGAGTCTCTACTGTAATTTGTGTTTTTTTAAAAACAGAGAAAGTGAGGCATGAAAGGATTAAGCAGTACTATCCTTGGTGAAATGGGCATGGTGTTTGGTAGCCTTGGGCCTTCTCTATACGTTTTGTTGTTTGGGAGATGGAGAGAAAGAGATGTTTTTCCCTTGATGATATGTTCCCTGAAGAATTTCAAGTGCTAGATTTCCACAGGTCACTGGTTTTACAACCTCTGCTTTCTGCTTCCTATTCTCTCATAGATTTCAGGACCTCTGGACAGGGCCAGGGATAAGTAGCAGCAGAGGGACAAACTCTCAAATTTATATGATTCTCAAGATGCCACGTCTTAAGGTATACTCATAAAGACTTAATTCCTCTTGAGATGAACAGATTGGTGCTTCTGCATTGTTTGCTAGATTCTTGATAGCTCCTTAGTTTTTCCACTGTCTATTCTGACTGAAGGGATTCTGAGTTATATAAAAAAAGTAACTTTCCAGACTCCGGCATCCTAGTAGTCTGCTTGGTGGCTTTCGTGAGTGAGTATTGATTTAGAAGTGTTATAATTTGAGGGGATGATTCTCCATCGGTGCTTTTATGATAGCACTTCACATTTTTCTCCTACCTCCAATTCACATCCAAGGTGATACGTAGAAGCAGCTTTTAAAGATCTTAGAAACAAAACAGCAGGTGTGAATAAAATAAGGACAATGACCAACAGAGTCAGTGCATGAGAAGTTCTCTTATAAGTAGCCAGCCATCACAATGTCTTCTCCTCACCAGAATGGCTCTTAAGATGGAACATCTCCACCTGACAATACAACATTCTGTTTTCCACTGACAGTCCTAATTAGCCTTTAAGTATTGTTTTGTTCACCTGAAAACGGCATAATAATTGCAATGTTCGAGTTTCCTTTTTCTATCCCACATGCCTTTAGTTAGTTGCTAAGCAACTTTCTGAAAAACCTTACCATGCTTTTGAATTTGGAATTAAATCATTCCCATTTTTGTTTTGTTTTTGTTTTTTAAATCAGTTCTCTGCAAATGGTGAAAATGGCCTTTTTCCAAAATCAGTAGCTTTTTTTCCATGGCTTTCCTGGAGTTTGTGAATGCTGCATAACAAGCTTGTTGCTAGGTGAGTCATGGCTTTAGGTGACAAGCACAAATACTTTTTGATGAGGTATACAGTATGCCAAACCAGTCGGCTTCTTGTCAAGTGCCCTCCCTGTTGCCTTGGTGAATGCTAATTTTAAAATAATATAGTGAAATACAACAATGGGGAGCACTAAGCAGCAAGATTTCTCCAAGGTAATTTTCAGGGTTACACTCCAGTCTGTGAAAAAATTTAAGTACTTTCTTGGATTGCTTCCTCAGGACCTTGACCAGCTCTGCATAGATAAAATATATGCTGCTCCTGCAATATACTCTAGATACATGATGAACCATTCACAAGACATTGTCATGCTTGGAAAAAAAACAATTTATATTGAGCAACTCGTTTCATTATTCTGTCCTCACTCAAAAGCATGCCTGACATTTTGAAAAAAGAAACAGCAGTAGATAAAGTTCAATTTTCCCCAACCTGGCATCCTCTATTAGTATTAGACTCCAACTCCCATCACCACAAAGCACATTGGAGATAATGGGATGTAGCTCAATATATCTGGGGAATGCCAGGTTGGAGTAGACTGATATAGATGATCAGATTGTAAAGTTTAAATCAAAAACACTTGCTCATCCCTGGCAAAATAAAATCTGACAGAACAAAAAAAACATAGCATTATCAGAACAAATTCTGGCTTTAATGATTTTTCTTGATCCTACTGTCATTCTATAGAAAAACAAAATACTAGGCTATTGTCATTTATTTTCATTCGGAAAGTTTATATTGGGGGAGTTGACACTGAATTCCGTTATAATTGCTTTTGAACATAGTATTCTGTTACGCAAACAAAACATGGGCTCATGTTGTTGTTGTTGTTATTAGCAGTAGTAGTAGTAGTAGTAGTAGTAGTAGTAGTATAAACTTTATTTATATCCCGCCCTATCTCCCTGTGGGGACTCAGGGCTGTTTTCAACTAGAAATGCCAAACATTAAATGTCATACCAACAAAAACATTGACATGAGAATTTAAATAAAGACATTACAAGAAATTTAAAAAACAATTAAGTTTTTTGGGGGAAATGGTCTGGGGAAAGCGATGGGCGCTTCAGGCTCCAGGAGCCCAAAGAACTAGGATGGCTATGGGGATTGACCCCTGGGACTACAGAAGCAATCCCAGGAGTCTATCCGCATAGGGCCCACACAATCCAGACCTCAGCTCAAGGTCTGGATCTTTCCATGTTTTTAATTAACACAGAGTAAACTGAGGAAAACCCAGCAAGGCAAGTCCCACATTTTGGGCCAGTTTGGAAGGGCCCCAAGAGGAAAGCCTCTCTTGTGGATATCATGGGCTAAGCAGACTCATATTAGGAGATGTCAGATAGCCTGGATTTAAGTCTCTGGCATTACTTCGCGAATGAAGATTCTTAGGAAGGACTTATCCCACGCTTTCTACAAGCGCATTGATGATTTGGAAGTTGGATGTGTCCTTCGAGCCTGTGCAATGGATTTTTCTGGTGAAGCGCAGCGTTCACAGAACTGGCCATACCCTTTAAACCAGGGCGCCCATTGCGTCGATCGCGATCGACCGGGTGATCTTTGGGCCTGATCTGGGTGATCTTCAGGCCCTCACCCGGTCAATCGCTGCTTGCTTCTGTCGACGCGCCACCTGCACTCTCCAAGTGCATCTGAGCAGTGCAACAGGGAGAATGGGCTCTTCTGCGCACGCGCTGGGGCTAGCTGAGCACCTCGTCATCCACCTGCGCCCCCTCCTTTGCTCTGTGACGTCTGTGAGTTCCCAGAGAAGGACGGGGGGGGGGGGAGAAGAATGCAGAAGGGCAAAAGAGGAGGTGGGTGTAGATGACGTGAAGGCACCCACGGCCGCCTCCTCTTTTGCCCTTCTGCATTCTTCCTCCCTCCGCCCTTCTCCGGCCACTCACAGACATCCCAAGGCAAAGGAGGGGGCGGGGTGGATGACGAGGTGCTCAGCTGGCCTCAGCGCATGCGCAGAAGAGCCCAATCTCCCTCTTGCACTGCTCAGATGCACTTGGAGGCAGCACATGTGCAGGCAGCGTGGAAGTAAAAGCAACGACAGAGGAAGAGAGGAAGAAGGACGCTTTGGGGCCATTTCCTTACTTGGCTTACCAGATAGCATTTCAAAGGTCGGTCTATTTACTTTCTTCCTGATATAAATAAGTAAGTAATACATTAAAAGCCTCTCTGCTTACTTTGTGCCTGAGAGATATATGTGGGAATATGGAAATGTGGGAGCAATGGGGTGGGCGCTTTGGCATGCCTCTTTGTTTCCTTGTTATTTTTAAAAATGGCCTTTTAGCTCCCAAGCCTCTCTGCTTACTACTTTGTGCCTGAGAGATATATGTGGGAATATGGAAATGTGGGAGCAATGGGGTGGGCGCTTTGGCATGCCTCTTTATATTGTTGTTATTAAATTGAAATGTTGATGTTTTATAACTTCATTTTATGTAAACTGCCCCGAGCCTGCTGGAAGGAGCGGTACATAAAAATGAATAATAAATATAAATAAATAAATAAGAAAATAGTTATATGTTTTACATTTCTGTGTAGGTGATCTTTGGGACTTGGTTTTTTTATAAGTAGCTCCCATGCTGAAAAAGTGTGAGCACCCCTGCTTTAAACCAAAGGTTTGTCTGCCGGGGCCTAGCAATCTTAGGATGGTGGCAGCGAGGTCCTCAGGCCGTAGGTTTGATTTGAGTTTCCTTCTCTAGATGGTTGAACTTACAGGGTTAGATGAGCACCATCTGCCCGGATTTGGAATTAGAGTTTTCCTTCTCTTAGGATGGTTGCCAAAAGGCTAGAGAGCCCATCCTGCCCATTGACACTATTTGTCAGACCCTTCGGTTGTGACCTGTCTGGCTTGGGAGGCCCTATCGGTGGCTATGCTACCACCAACATAGCTAACAACTTCATTGGGGTACGCAAGCCTCTCCCCCGCGACAAGGGGATGCCAATGGAGATGGGATTTAAGTAATATAGGGGTTAATAGGTCTGAACCCTACATTGGCCTTCCTTTGTCCCTGATCCGGAAGCTCAAGCTGGTGCAAAATGTTGCCACCAGACTTCTCGCTGGGGCTCTGGCGAGATGCCACATTACACCAGTTTTGCGGCAATTGCACTGGCTTCCAATCGAGCACCGGGTTATGTTCAAAGTGCTGGTAATAACCTTTAAGACTTATATGGTCTAGGGCCTGTGTACCTGAAGGACCGCCTTACCCTCTACACACCTCAGAGATCACTACAGTCTGTAGACCAAAACCTTTTAGAAGTCCCTAACATCCGGACTTACAAACTGTCATCCACCAGACACAGGGCCTTTTCAGTTGTGGCACCAAATCTCTGGAATGGGTTGCCTGAAGAAGTTAGAGCCATCTGTGACCTGCTCCCTTTCCGGAGGGCTTGCAAGACCGTTATCTTTTGGTACCGACTGAGGAAGATAATGTAGCTAAAATTGTATTAGTATTGTATACCTTGTTTTTGTTGCTGAATTTCTTGAATTTGTTTTAAACCTTTAAAGTGTTTTGTATGTCTTTCAAGTGTGAACCGCCCCGAGCCTTTGGGGCGTGGCGGGTATAAATTGGAATAAATAAATAAATAAATTAGCATTTTCAATTATATCTTGGAGCTGTTGGGGTAGGAGACTCACATGTTTCCTGTTAGCAGCCTCAGTTAACATTCTAAGTACAGCTCTTTTTTTACCATGCTTCTGAGTATGTCTCAAAGCCAACAAGTAAAGTATGTTGCATTCGTTCAAATGGAATGTGTCACCATGGCATGTGACACCTATCCAGATCAGACATCTTTGGAATGGATGCAGTAGAACCACAAGCTTTAATTGTGACAAGGCATTCTTGGTTACTGCAGAAATCTTGTTCTCTAGGTTCAAGGTTGAGTCCAGGAGCATATCCAAATGACAAACCTGAAACTCCAGGAAGGGCATAATCCCATCCAGCACAAGCTGCATCCCTGATCCTTGATCTGCTTTTTAACTAACCAGGAATACTTCTGTCTTGTTGTAAGGAAGCATTGACTTCTCCCTTCATCCACTCACTCAGTCCACCTCTAGCCTTTTAATGTGCCAGGAAAGGCAAAGATATAGTGGATCCTGTTTGACCTTAGAGAAGTTAAGCAGAGTCAGTCCTGGTTAGTACCTAGATGAAACAAGTAAGAAATACCAGGTACCTATAAATCAGAGAAAGGAACTATTAAAACCCACTTCTGAATATTTCTTGCCTACAAAAACCCTATGAAATGCTCAAAATTTTTTGGAAGAATATACATCCTCATGTGGAGAATTTGTTGGAGATAAAGTTGGTAATGAAACCGGACTTTTATTTACTCAATATTATGGATTGCGATATAGAGGAGAATAAAGACAACATTTTCTTCTTTCTGGCAGCAGCAGCCAGAATGGAGATTGCAAAAAATTGGAAAAGTGGCGACCCCTTGTCTGTTAAAAATTGGTTTCTCAGAATAAGGGAATTAATGGACATGGATATCTTGAGGAGCTGTGTGGCGGACCAAACCCCCCAAAAAAGAACGGACTGGAAAAAAGTCAGACTGTATTTAAATGAAGTGAACCCTCGAGATTAAGGGGCAAACAGCAAGAGAGACTTAATAGTATATATAGGAAGGTGCTTGGGATTTTGACAGGAAACTGTTGAAGAGGCTTCAAATCAGCAAGAACTATTTACGGTCCCGGTAGACTG
The DNA here is from genome assembly GCA_030556195.1 of Anolis apletophallus. Taxonomy (NCBI): domain Eukaryota; kingdom Metazoa; phylum Chordata; class Lepidosauria; order Squamata; family Anolidae; genus Anolis; species Anolis apletophallus. The sequence goes on along the minus strand of JARBWK010000004.1, from coordinate 142,584,711 downwards.
GACGGGAGTAATAGAGTTTATGTTACCCCTCTCTTCCCTAGTGTAACTTCCTCCTCACACCCTCCCCCCCCAACCTTCCCCTCTGCCCCTTGCTTTACTTATTGTTGTTAAAATCCTAAAAAATAAAGTAAAAAACCCCTATGAAATGCAATGGTCACCATAACTTAACGTGATATGAAGACATATACACATATCAATTAGCTTCCACTTGCAGAACAAAGCTGCCAGAGAACAATCCATAAATAATTAAGCTGAGTGCAAAGCACATGGTTTAAGTGATTTGTGGTGTACATCCTTAATTTATTTGTGGAAGGGGAATAAATCTGATGTTATGTGAGAAAAGGGTTTTTTTGTTGCTGTGTGTCTTCCCATCATTTCTGACTTACGGCAACCCCAAGGCAAGCCTGTCTCACAGTTTTCTTGGCAAAATTTGTTTAGAATTTCGCCATTGCCTAAGGCAGGCAAATTGTAACTTCTCATTATTCATCCAACAGGTTTCCAGAACTGTAATCCAACGCTCAGTCTACTACAACATGGTGACCTCTTTTTAAGGAGAAGCCATTCAAATTTTAGTTGCTTCTCTATTTTTGTATGAAGCTGTGATGCAGGAATATATTAGCAATTAAATATTCAAGTTAATCATCCAGATTCATATTTGGAGGATATTTGCATTTGATCACATTTGCACCTGGAAGCATTTGCTGAGAGTGTCTTTATGTGCTGCATCATCTATGTGACCACTGCAATAAATAACAATAGGAGTATTAGCAAGCAAACTGTTTGTCGATGGATTACCACAGTGTTTAGCAAGTAAACAGATAATCCCTCTTTGAGTGTTATGAAAGCAGGTAGATTAGACACATAAGGAGGGAAAAATATCAGACCCACATATTATACATAGATTTTCAGAACTTTTCTAATGGGGAAAGCAACTTTTAAAATAATTGCAATGACTACATTTCTACATAGAAAACAATGTCCTCCTCAACATGCCAGGGGAAATGGCTAACACTCTCCACTCTCTTCAAATTTTAGTCCACAGATCTTAATTCCTGAATAAGACTTCATTCTTAAATGAATGTTAAAAAAAAGTCTGAGCTTGGGGACTGTTAAAGATTTTTGTAGGTTTCCCCCCCTTTAATTTGATTGTAGCAAGGAAGATAATGGCTGGCATTCTGGTAATATACACCAGCATAATGCTCTCAAATGTTTGCCCATCACTGTGGAGGAAGGAACTCACTAGGTCCTTGTGTACAGCTAGTGGGGAATGAGAATGAAGAATATATTCTGAATACATTCCTATAGAAAGATATACCATGGCAAAGGTGACCTCTAGAGTCCTCAAGATGTCTTGAAGGCTAACATTATAACTGTGCATCTAAGTACAAGCATCTAAGTAGATGCTTCTCTCCCACCCTCTGCTCTCCACCACTAAATAGTGATGGAGAGGGTCCCATAGAAGCAAAGTGAGTGAAGAAAGATGGGGGCAGTACATTGTTTCCCAAGGGCAGAATGTCGCAATATAGCTCCCCATCCAGGATCTCAGCCAATGTATGCAACATCACTTCAAACACAAACATCTCAGCCCAACAAATCACAGTTTACTGGCCTGAGAAGGTTTCCTCTTTCCAAGTCTTCTCGTATATGTCATAATGGAAAAGTTTCAGGGTTTATTGGACCTATTCCTCATTGCATAATGGGGAGAATATACATCTCACTATGAAGTGGAATATGAAATCGGAATCTGTTCCAACAAAATGAGAATGAAGAAATGAGAATGAAGAATGGTGTGGACCCTTTCATTATCTGTTTTATGAAGTGCCATAGTATGTTTTCTCCAAGGCACCTGAGTTTCTGTTAGACAAGAAAGATATTTCATACACATGTATACTCACACACACTTAACCTACCAAGAATTACATTTAAAATAGATCCAGCAAAGCTGAAGAGAATATCTGTGCATCCCACAGTTAATTGGGATGTTGAAATGTGAGTCGCAAAGAGCCATATTTATTTAAAAGACCATATGCTTTGGTTGTTAAAAAATAAAAACAAATTAGAATATCCACAGGAGTTCGTTTTTAATTTATTAAAAAAATGCCACCAAGCAATTGACTTAAATAACTAAATTAGCACTGAAGAAGACCAATGTGATAATCAAGCAAAGCATTCTCTCTTTGCCTTTAGTTTGGACCAATAAATAATCACTAAGCAAGAACTGTGCTTAGAAGGCATTCTCAGGGGGGATCAGGAAGCTTCTTGTGTCACTCGCCAAGGGCTTTTATACCCACATGCATATAAATGCCTTTTTAATTAATATTTGGAAGTAAACAATTATTGAATGGAGATAAGAGTTCTCTAACAATAAAACCAGGAATATAAATAGAATGCAAAAATCTAATTTACATTTAGAGAGAGTATTTTTCCTAGAAAAATAAAGAACCCCAATCTACAAATAAATGTTGAGAAACCCATGATGAAGCTTCCAGTTTGTATTAATGTTTATAGGTATTGAAATGTCAGGGTTCTGAAATCAACTATGGAAATAGCCTGAGCTGTTCATGGTCCTGAAAGGCAGGTTGAAACAAAACAGTAAAAAAAATCAACACAAATAGGAGTAACATTGCGGCAAGTTGTCAGATAGTTGTACCAAAGGTCAACAGTCAAGAGGCCATCTATTCATCAAAGGGAAAATTGTAAATCACAAGTCTTCTTGTGGGAGATCTAAAGAAGAGAGATTTGAAAGATATAAGCTGTCTGGTAGAACCAGAACATCTTGCCAATGATTATCTACCTGAACCCCATGCAAAAAAATTGAACTGCTTCAGATCATAAAGGCAGCTAAGCAACATACTTTTACTAAACAATATATAGCTGTATAGTCAACAAACATAAAGAAATTGGGTGCAGTTTAACCCTTCGAGTCTTCAGCAATGCCAATCCCAAGCTGGATGAGTGATCCGATTTTGATTGTAATGACTCAAAGCCTCTCTTTAACTTAGATCATTTGAAAAGTGTCAGGAGCAGATCAAGAACCTCATAGGAACAACCTTTTTTCAACCTTACAGTGAGGTCAGGTTCTGTTGTTTCCAGTCCTGATCCCTTAGTGCAGTGATTCTCAAGTTGTGGGTCCCCAGGTGTTTTGGCCTAAAAATCCCAGAAATCCCAGCCAGTTTACCAGATGTTAGGATTTCTGGGAGCTGAAGGCCAAAACATCTGGGGACTCACAGGTTGAGAACCACTGCTTTAGTGGAATAGAAAACATGGTTTCATATAGTCTTTGAGACTTGGGACCTATTTAGTTAAGTCATACCCAGAGAGCTGCTTTGTTGACATTTCTGGTACTGAGATTTTATGATCTATGATTTACAGAAGTATTTTTTAAAAGGAATCAGACCTAATCGGGAATTAAAGCCAGTTCAGAAAAGTAAAATTGTAGTGTAATGTTGCAGATGTTTCATCAGCATGAGTAAAAAGGTAACATTAAAAGTCTAACCATACAGAAATTTCTTATTAAGATTAGATAGTTGCCCTTCTTATTCGTAAGTACGTATGTATCATAAAAATGAAGAAGAGCTATGATTGAGGAGTTGATGGATTTAGAAACATCCTTTTGTTATGTTAGTAAGAAATTTATGAATTGTATATTTAGTAAAATAATCAGGAAAATTCTAGTTAATCAAAGAACACTTTTTAAAAACAATAACTTAAAGACAAAAATGTTTGTTTGACAGGAGAGCTTTGAAATCCTTCTGACAAACTTCCCTCATTTGATTCAGCCAAGTAGAGTAAATCCATGGAATCAATAGGAACTTGATTCATGTTAGCTGTGTTACTAATGTTTTATTAGTGAAATTGATTCGGTGAACTGGCTTTACTTAGAGCTGGCAATTGGATTTAGATTTTTGGGTTTTTCTCAAAGATTTTCAGATGTTTTGGTGGAGGAAAGCAAATATGCAGAATAATAATAACTCTAATAAAAACAACAATAATTTCTTACACACCTTTACTGATGGATCAAAGTGGGGAGCAACAATATACTAAAATACAACATATACAATAAGGTAAAAATACATAACTCAATCAAAACATCAGTTTAAAAGATATACAATGAATTCATGAGAAAACAACCAGTAGATAATTTTAATATCCTAATTGCAACAAACCTAATCAAACCTAAACACACAAAATAGCAGAGACCTTTAAAGTTTTATTGGCTTCCTCCATCAAAAAAACCAAATTATACAGTATTCTCCCAAGTAAGAAATAGCAAGGAAACTACTCCAATACTACAATGTTGATGAAACAGCAAGATTTTTTTCCTGCGTACGTCTTAATTTCTTTATTTTCTCCCTCTCTTTCCTTTTTTTCTAATTCTTACTGAGATTTTGCAAGTTTTGGAATTGCTTTCCATGAAAACTTTCATTTGTAATCTGGAATGCTGGAGGACCAAGACTTTGAGCAAAGAGTGAGGCCAGTCTCATTCTATAAAGAATTGCAGAAATATTGAGGCACACCAAAAAAAATTGCACACTGGACTCATGTCTAACTCAAGCTGTTGAAAGCTAGGCAAGCGAAACTGTTTGTTTTGGAACCTGAAGATCAACACCTCTATTCAAAAGTAGAAGTGCTAGACAGTTACTACTGAAATACACACATCTCAGCACTTTCTATTATGAGAAAACTGATTGCATATTTTGTGTAGTCTTCGTTTTTTAAAAAAATATATTATAATAATTCTGCACTGCCTTTCAAGACCAAATCTCCCCAAGAAAGTCTGTTGAGTAAGATTGGAAAACCACACAACATATAATACACGCAATGAACACATATAAAATAATCACAATTTTTTTTCTTTAAAAAAAAGACTTGCACTCAACTAAAATCAGCCTGAAACAATGGACATTTAAATCCACCCACCAGTCCTAACGGAAGTAAACCTGTCAAATCAATTGGTGAAATATATATAAAAAACAATTATCCAATATTTATACTCCAGTGGGTCCAGAGTGGAAAAACCAACAAAATTTAAAGATGTGTCAATCTTATATCTCAAATTAGGCCAAAACACTTCCAGACAAAAAAATAGTGTTCCTTTCTGTGGGTACAACAGTTAAAAATTTGGCCTGCAGGGATTTTTAAGCATGTCTCCAAAGGTTATGTGCAAAATTTTATTTCTCAAATTAGCACAAAACATATTGACCAAAATTTTCTGTACTAATTTGAGAAATAAAAGCTTACACATCTGGAAATTCTATCTCCGCTCTCTATATTGGATGATTTAAGTTCCTTCTGCTTTCACTCTGTGTAGGAGTGATTTATGTTTCCCCTAACATATAGGTACTACCAGAAATTGGATGAGGGCAAAGCTACAGCCAATTCCATAGTTTTGAATTAATGATGGTGGAAGAAAGCCACCATTTGTTTATCCATGCTTTATTTATTTGTTTGTTTGTTGATACCCTAAAATGGCTTACACATGAAACACAAGTTGCATTAATTAAATATTAGTAATAAAAAATTTAAAACTATTAAATGGTCAACCTTAATTCCACTGAGTGACATTCCCTGCTTCTTTTCCACACGAGCAAATTGTTTGTTTATAATTAAAAGTGAAAACAAAGTATTTTCCCATGTATATACATTTGTACATGCAGAAATGTTTTCTTAGTGTTTCCTTCTTTAATTGATATCACTTTCTTTATCATCAATCATTATCGTTCACTCCATTTTGTAAGAGAAAGGGAGGAAGATAAACATTACGAAAATACGCATCTACCACCAGACTGTGCTGGGCAAGTTCAGTTTGGTGAAGAAAAGACTGAGGGGAGATGTTTTCTGCTGCCCCAAAGAATAATGGATTGAAGTTACAGGAGGGTTCGATTTGAGTGAATATTAGAAAAAATGTCTTAGTAGTAGTAACACCGGGAATGTGGCGCAGTGTATTATTATTATTACTGGTTTTCAGTAATAGAACCAATTATCTAGAGTGGTGGATCTCAACTTGTAGGCCCCCAGGTGTTTTGGCCTACAGCTCCCAGAAATCGTAGCCAGTTTACCAGCTGTTAGGATTTCTGGGAGTTGGCCAAAACATATGGGGACCCACAGGTTGAGAATCACTGATCTAGAGAGTTGATATGATGCCTTTTTCTGGAGATCTCCAAGAAGAAGTTGGAGAACTACATGCTGGGAATACTTTATCTGAGCAATGTGGTCGATTTGATGGCCCATGAGATCCCATTCAACACTATGTTTCAATGAATCTATCTCAGAACCATCAGTATCTAAGGCAGACTTTACTGTGATCCTTACCATAGATTTGTTTACTACACACATTTCAATATATGTATTGTGCTCTTCTTGATATGCTTACTTCAGATTATACTGCTGTTTTGTTTGTAAGCCCTTATCCCCGAAAAAAGAACATATAAATCACTGGTTAAATAAATAAATGCCTTTCATCATTAAATTGACACTTTCCATGACATGAATGTAATTTCTACTATTTAGTATTCAAAGCATAACAGTAAAGGGGCTGCAAAAATATTTTTAGTCAAACAATTCTAATTAAGCATTTTCTAGCAGATATAGTTGGTGTTGATGGTAATGCTGTGTGAGCCCCTCCACCCATCTCTGAAAATGCTGCATGTTTTACTTGAGCAGTAAGTCACACCTTGTCTTGAATCACACTTTCGGAGAAAGAGGTGAGTGCCAACAGATGGAAACCCTTTTGGGAAGTGGCACTGGTCTGAATATTTTAACATTGGATCAATGTTTGTAGATACTTTTCTTGAACATAATTCTCCCATTCCTTGTGAATTTTGTTTCAGGTGAAATTGGGAAGGGATGCTGGAAAAGATTACCTTTTCCATATTGAAAATATGCTGAAGAGAGAGGGAGGGAAGAATGGGGAAGTGTGCCAACTAAATCACTGCACCCATTTGATCAGCTCTCCTTGTCAGTTGATTTTGATAAGTATTCCATTGACAAAGCCCTGTGCATAAATGAATGTTGATGTTAACAATAATAGCAGAAAAGCAATCATTATCCATTGTTCTCGCGCAGTGAACTGACTGACTTCTATACAGAGGCCTTTTGTGATGCATTTCATAGGGATTTGGCAGCAACGGGGGGGGGGGTTAAACACATTCTGTAGCCTATACCTTTTAATCATCTTCATCTTTGCAGAAACAAAATAATAGATGCAAATGGTGTCCACATCTATGGATATTTTTGTAACTTTGTCGAGAATACAATTTTATTTATTTAGTGTATCACACAAGTTCTAGTGTGTTGTGACTTGTTTTACTATCAGAAGAAAGGTAGATCATAAAGGCTTGGTTCTCTCTTTGGTCAATATCACCATAACTAAATGGATTGATTGATTGATTGAATGATTCATGCATACATTCATTTGGAATTGTTCTTAGGTCTCCTTATTCATAAAGGTTCCACTCAGTTTATAAGAGCAAGGACAAACTATATGCACACACGCACAAACACACATACATAACAGATGTTGGAGTGAGGAAAAACTCACTAAGATCCAAGATTGGGGTTGAGAAAGGGTATCTCAGCACAAAGAGATCATGATGGTGAGACTGTCTGCACTGCCAGGAAATGGGGGACCAAACAAAACCAGAAATGGCTAGAAGTTGTCAAAGGCTTTCATGGTCGGAGTCACTGGGGTGTTGTGTGGTTTTAAGATACTACAATGTTAGAAATTTCATAACTGAAGAATTTTATTGATGGGACGTTGCTCTCATTTTGTCTTCCTAAAGCTATATCCCCAACAGTAACTCATTTCAAGGTGATCTGCCAATTCATTATCTTTTCATGAAGTTTGGAGGGCCTTAAGACCACAAAAACAGACTTAATGGATTATATGTGGTCCCAGGGTCATATTTTCTCACTTCTGACATAATACAGTATACTACAATGGAATATTTTTGCAAGAGAATAAAAAACCAAAAATACAAACAAAATTAAAACTGGTTCCAAAAAGCTTTGGTTATTTCTAACATGGCGATGGAAAGATAGCATTGTGGGAACCAGTTGAGTATCTTTCAGGAAAGCATCTCAAGCTGATCAAGATTTGAGATTGAGATTTGAGAGGAAATGAAATGTGAACATATGAGTGAATAAACAGAATAAGTGTGAGACAATTAAGACATATACCTTCGCTATCAAAAATGTGGGCAAGATTGTTTCCAAGTCATTTGGAGATGCATTACAATGTGTTCCTCAGTAATATGTTAGGTGCCCTGGTGTCTTATGCCTGCCACACCAGCCATAGGTATTAAATCCTGTTTCATGAGCCGGAGATCGGGTGATGGCAAAGAGGTATAAAAAAAAATAATTCAAGAGAATCCAGTGTGAAATCAGATACTGTTTAGGCTACACTCAAAAAGCTTTACAATTGCTGCCCCACCATATCCTAGCCTTGTGGTTAGGGTGTAGCAGAATCTGGAGTCCCAAAACTCCGATGCAATACCTTTGATTCAGGCTGCGTTTACGTGCGAGCGCATGGACGAAGACGACGCGACAACTTGGCTGTGATTCAGGAAATCAGTTTATTTCAATTACAACAGCTGAGGGGTCTGCTCTATAGCGGAAAGCAAGCCGCAAGAACAGCACCCTCTCCCTTCCGGTAAACAGGTCTTATACAGGCAATGGAGACGATCCTTAGTCCCACCTCCCTCATGCATTTCCACTGGCCAGACATCTGTAAGCTGATCTGACATCAACCAATCAATCAAAGCATTGTGTCACCTCTCTTCTACTGGCTGACAAACATTTCGCAGTTTAATTTCCACCCAATTGTCTGTGCCATTTCTTCATGCGCAAGCTGTCCCGAAAGCGATACATTTCTACTGCGTTCCCACCAGGAGCCGGCCAAAGTGGGAAATTCATCAGCTGGCCCATGTGACGTTTCTTAAGCCAATCACTAACTTGTAAACAAACACACATGGCGATTCTCTGAGCCAATCAAGGCTGTCTCTCATCTAAAGCACATGGTGTTCTTTGAACTAATCACAGCTGTGCTTTTGCGAACCAATGGTAGCTGTACCTTTTGTAAGCCAATCATAGTCGCCAATTCTCATGCTGCTACTAACAAGCTGACTCCGTTATTCTATGCCTATGTTATGTAGCACTTTCTCCTGGCGTCTCTTCTGCGAATCAACAATTCTACTTTAAGGGCTCACACATAGAGCCTGTGAAGAGCTAGCATCCTCCTTATAAGACTTCAAGCAGTATTGGCATGCCGCCAGGTAGATGCTGTAACTCCACTTTTAGTCTTCCATTTGGAGATATTACTGCCTCTACTCCTGGATACCTGGTGCAACTTTATGGAATCTCGTAAATATTAGGCCCAGCAGTAAAGTCCTCTTGGACCTCTTAGGTCTTGTGTATTGTAGGGCCGGTCACATCAGGAAGGTGGTGCGACACAACAACTAATAAGAGCTTTATCTACTGTGACATCCATGTTCTGGAATTATCTGCAAAGGACATTCCATCTTCTTGGTGTGCGTGTCACCAACATCAGATGCCTATTGGGCCTCAAGAGCTTTCCTCATCTACTGATGCCGAGTTCATAATGGGTGATGGTGGGGAGGTGTTATGGTTTAAACTTTAAAGTTTGTGGTATGTGCCTTTCATTGTTGCTTGTCATTTTGCACATGGCTTTTGAATAGTTTTATAAATAAAACATAGGGGTTTTTTTGCTAATTGCATCAATCAGAAAGAAGGAATGCTAATTCAAAAGGAGGACAAACATTTAAGACAAAATATGTGGCAGGGGTTTAAATTATATGCATGACTGGGAAATCATACAGGGACATTCTCGACAAACCGCAGGACACAAATATCTGACAGCCATATGAAAACAGGAGTGATTACATTCTCTGTGGGCGGAATTGCATATAGTATGACCATGCCAACAGAACTTGTCCCAAGTAAAATGTAGCAACAAACTAGATCAGCACCGCATGGCAGGCAGAAATCTTGGCAAAGCTAAGACAAAAGTGCCCAAGTGTTACTTTCTTTCAAAGAAGACTGCTAACTGGGTTACAGCTGTACATCTGTGTGGTCCAGAAAAATTACACATTCCCTTCAAATGCCTTTAACTGACAGCCAAGAAAGTTACTCAGAAAATTGTAATGGGGAAAAAGTTTTAATCATGGTACTGTCTTTTTTATTTCATGTGATTCAGTAATTGAAGTGGTTTTCCATAATAAATTACAGTTGACTCTCCACATTTGGGGAGGTTAGGGGCTCAAGACCCCTGCAAAAGTTGAAAACTAGGGAATATCTAACAGCTGGTAAGCTAGCTAGGATTTCTGGGAGTTGTAGTCCCAAACACCTAGAGCAGTGCTTCCCAACCAGTGTGCCACAGCACACTAGTGTGCCATGAGCGATCATCAGTTGTGTTGTGGGAAATTGGCACTCTTCCCCCTCCTAGCAGCTCTTTCTCCCTCTTTCCCTCCCCAAAGATTCTCCCCAAGGCAAAGGAAGGGCTCCGCCAAATGCCAGGGCCAGGCCTGCCTCGAGGAAGCCTTCAGGAGCCTCAACTCATCATGGCTCCAGCTCCCGCTCAGGGCTGCTTCAGCCTCCCGATTCTCCCAGGTTCGCTCATTGCCCAATTCAGCAACGTGGAGCTTCCGGCTTTGGCTGTCCAAGCCAACGTGAAAACGTCAACTCAATCACTTCTGCCCAGTGCTCTGCTTTTGTGGAGGGAGTCAGCGGGGGCAAAAAAAGCAGAGCACTGGGCGGAAGTGATTGAGTTGGTGTTTTCGCATTGGCTTGGATTTCTCGCGAGAACAGTCAAAGCCGGAAGCTCCACTTCGGTGAATTGGGCAGTGAGCGAACCTGGGAGCATAGGAAGGCTGAAGCATTTACAGGTTTCCAAGAAACAAATTGAGCCTCTCCGCTTGGAAATATTTTTGGGTTTTTTTTTTTACTATTTTACTGGAGTTTTCGAGAATCCCCCAAAGGAACTGTTTATAACAGCTTCATGACATCCATAGTTAACTGGAAGCAAGTTTCACTCAGGGTGAAAAAAAGGTTGAAAAACACTGACCTAGAGGACCAAAGGTTGGGAAACACTGATCTCTACCCTTAAAAGCTTAACTCTTAATCCTGTTGACCATATTTAACACAGAGAGAAAGTACAGTACATATTTTATGCAATTATGACTGAAAATTGTTTCTTTACATTTTGTTTTCAAAATGGGTCATTTTGGAGTTTCTGTAGTAGGCTGCAAAGCCTTCCCCTCCTTTAAAAATCCCATTTAATTATTGATAATAAATTCATGAATAATTTCATCTTCAAAAGTTAAACCTGCAAAAGTTGAGGTTTCAGTAGTAAAAGTTATTTTCACATGTAAATTGTCTTTTGGAAATTGAGTCTATAAAGAAAAAAGTGGTCGAGATGGTTTGATAACAAATGGCACTGTCTGCACCTCTGTGTGATGGTAATTGTCAGCTTTAATCTAAAGCAGGAGATTGAACACTGGGTTAGTTTTTGTAATCCCCACCCCATTTACCGCCCCACTGTACCTTGCTACCCTGAAAATGACCATAAGTCTTATCTCCTTTGTCTTGGCATTTTCCTTTGACAAGCCTAGACTGACAGCTGGAGTTTTCTAAAGGTTGCTTCCCGAAATGTGCAAAGGGGATTAGAAGGTTATCTGAGTGCTATTGTTGGTGGTTTGGGCATAATGCTGGCTTTCTCCCGTCTGAGCTGTCAGTTAACAAGGGGGCAAGCAGTTAATTAAGTGAACTGAGAATGTTTGGTCTTTTCTTTCTGTTTCTTTCGCCATGCCAATACACTTAGCTTTACTTAGAGCATATTGCTAAGCTTCTCCTATTAGGTTCAAAGCTGTGCCCTCTCCCACACCCTATGAATGGAGTGGGCAAACTCTTAATTAACAAATTGAAAATGGAATTTTCTCACTGTAAACATAACCTAGAGCAGTGTTTTTCAACCTTTTTTGAGCCGCGGCACACTTTTTACATTTACAAAATCTTGGGGCACACCACCAACCAAAATGACACAAAATGACACTCTAACACAGTAATACATTTAGTTAATATGTTTTTAAATGTATTTATACACTCAGTGTGAAACCTGGGCCTGTTTTGATGAACACAACATATATATGACTTCCTCTCACATACTTATACATGGCTATCATGTCTTCTCTCAGCCTTCTCTTCTTCAGGCTAAACATGTCCAGCTCTTCAAGCTGCTCCTCATAGGGCTTGTTCTCCAGACCCTTGTGAAATTTCACCGTGTCGGTGAATTGGGCAGTGAGCGAACCTGGGAGCATCGGGAGGCTGAAGCAGCCCTGAGTGGGAGCTGGAGCCATGCTGAATCAAGGCTCCTGAAGGCTTCCTCAAGGCGGGCCTGGCCCTGGCATTCAGCGGAGCCCTTCCTTTGCCTCAGGGAGGATCTTTGGGGAGGGAAAGAAGTAGAAAGAGCTGCTAGGAGGGGGAAGAGTGCCAATTTCCCACGGCACACCTGATGATCGCTCACAGCCCACTAGTGTGCCCCAGCACACTGGTTGGGAAACATTGACCTAGAGGAAAGCTTCATACGAGATTATAGGAGAGCAACGGGTATCTTAGCTACATAAGCAAAAGCAGTTATGAGACTCCTTCTACTAGATTTGCACTCGCAGTATCTCTGGGATATTTTTCTGCCTTAGGCAAAAGCTATATGCTATATGGATGCTTCATTTGCAGTCTGGACATCAGCTGAATCTTCTTTACAACACTCTTCATCAAACAGGGCTTGCCACCACATCAGGCATCAGCAAACTAGCAGAGGGAGTACAGAGGGAGTACAGACTATATGGTACCTATATCTCAATTCTTTAACACCTTATTGCTCACTCTTCTGTCTAATGCTTGCTTACCACCTGCCTCAAAAATGCTACAGTGGAGGTGTGGATGTGCAAATGTGCATCATGTCAACAAAGCAAAACACTGACACAAAAATATGGCCGGGGAAGGGGGGGGGGTGGAAAGAAAATCTGAACCTATTATCAAAAAGCAGAGAAATGGAGTCTATCAGATGTACAACCTCAAGCAACTATTGCCAGCAATAGTTCTTCTAGCATTCATTGTTTGAAGCACCTGCCTCACTGTGTCCAATGAAAGGGCTGACCCTCCTTGTTTAATCAACATAACCTACATATAAGAGATGTGGCACTTCAAAAAAAACCCTTTATATTTAATACCCAAGTCAGGATCCAAGATGCGTTCATTTCTTCAAAAATGTTGTCCCATTCGTATTCTTGCTGATATCGTCTAATAATGTACCTGTAGATCGGGTTATCCCATTTTATCATATGGTATGAAAGCTATAATGTGATGTAGTGGTTTTAGTGCTGAAATACAACTCTGGAGATTGGGGTTTGAATCTCCACTCCACCATTTAAAAACTAGTGGGTGACCTTGGGCAAGTCACATTTTCTCAGCCTGAAGGGACATCAGTGGCAAACAATCCCTGAGATAAAGAAGACCTTCTCATAGGATCAACGTATATCAGAGTCATCCTGAAGGTACATGACAATAACAATGTGAGATAGTTTAGTCTGAAAAAAATTGACTGTCCCAAGGCTATCAAGTAAGTTTCAAAGCTGAGCAGAAATTTAGTAATGCACTTTATTTATAATCCACTTTATCTCCCCGGAGGGAATCAAAGCGGATTACAGTTTTACATATATAAGGCAAATATTCAATGCCTTTTTTACACAATGAACAATGACATACAAAGCACAGACAGGATGAAGGCCTTCCCCTTTCCATCTTTGGCACCTCGAGGCAATGGTTAGCTCTAGCCATAGGGAGGTGCTCTTGTAGAAAGAGGTAGAAAGGTGCCGAGGAGTTCCATGCCGAGGAGCCTGTTGTCCATAGACTTTCTCTGACCATTGCTGGCATGTCTGCATGGGGCGTCCTTTTACCTCCCACCCAGGTGGTACTTATTGATCTACTCGCATTACATGCTTTTAAACTGCTAGGTAGGCAGAAGCTAGGGCTGCCAGCCAGGAGCTCACCCCGATTCATGGCTTTGAACTGCTAACACTCCAGTCAGCAGATTTCCTGCAGCTAGCAGTTTTAATCGCTGCACTACCACTGCCCCTTTTTTTAAATTCCTGGGTTTTGTCACTCTGTCCTGCCCATTGTGTCGCATGGAATATCCAGACACAAAGAGGAACTAACTGACTGCTTAAACTTTCAGACATTTATCAGAAAATCAAAAGTTAGGGATTCAGTTTTTGATGATCTGTACCGATCTATATGAAAGGTGTGGGATTTAATGTTTTTTTAATCATTTGAATAGAACAAAAGTTTGCCTAATAGCACCTGGCATAAAATCTATTTCACATTTAATTGTACACAAAAAACATAGTTTTAGTTTTAGTTTCATTGGGCTTGTTGTTTCTGTTGTGAAGTTTGCAGATTTGTTTAGCATGCCACACACATAAAACAGGCATGCGAAAATATAGTAGAGATGGGAAATCATTTAAGCAAACCAGACACTTTTTTCATTCTGAAATGGTATAGCCAAACAAGTGTAAGACATGTCTTGTGAATCTGCTGATCATGTTTGAGCTTGCCTTGACTACAGCTCTCAATGCAAGAGAACAGCGAGCTGCAATTATTCCTGGGGGGTGGGGGGATTGATCTGGCAAAATGTTTGGGTTAAAATCTGTGACAAATTTCTATCCAATGAACATTTCCAGACCAATACATTTAGCCTGCTAGGTTCATTGCACTCATTGAGTGTAACAACACAAATGGAAAAGAAAAGCCACTATGA